>OY982972.1:3805200-4494200 GCA_963890685.1 Plagodis pulveraria
ATAGATCCTTCCGCTTTTCGTCTCGCTATTAGCTTACGCTTGGGTGCAAGGTGTTGTGTTGCACATCACTGCCAGTGTGGTACTGCAGTTGACCAACTCGGTCACCATGGCCTCGCCTGCTCTCGAAGTGCTGGTCGAATTTCCCGCCACGCCAGCCTTAACGATATCATTCGCCGGGCTTTTACCAGCGCCAATGTTCCAGCTGTTCTCGAACCGAACGGTCTGATGCGTGACAATGGTAAAAGACCTGACGGCATGACTCTGGTTCCATGGAAGTTAGGACGGCCCTAAGTGTGGGACGCTACATGCGTAGACACTTTAGCGCCGTCACACCTTTCTGAAACCCACGTGAGGGCTGGCGCCGCGGCTACTTCGGCAGAGCAGCTCAAGCGGCGCAAATATGCTAACCTCGGTATGGGTTACATATTTGAGCCGTTTGGTGTAGAGACGTTGGGTCCGTGGGGACCGGGAGCTCATCGTATTTTCCAAAATTTATCAGAGCGCTTGGTCGATGCGACGCGTGATTAAAATGCTGGCACCTATTTGGCTCAAAGAATAAGCATTGCAATTCAACGGGGCAATGCTGCCAGCATGCTGGGCACGCTGCCAACTGATAGTGGGCTAGAGCATTTGGACTCCCTATGAGTCCAAATGCTCTTACTGTAGTAGCCGTAGTATTGTAGTAGCTGTAGTGTTGTATATTGTTTGTAATATTTGTTTAATAAAGGTAGACCGCCAGTAAAAAAAAAATAACATAAGGAAATACTTTACAGGTAAATAAGACAATTTTTTAGTTTTTTTTATTGACATACCTCATCATGACTTTATACCGAACCGTTCTAGATTTTGCCATCATCACCCACCATCAGATGAGATAGTGAACAAAGCGCAGCCCTCAACTAATAAAATAACTAAAGGTCATATTAATTGCCATTTGGATATGTTATGTTGATTGAGATTATGATTATGCGGGTTCGGGCGTCCCCGCGGTCTCCGCGCAAGTCTTTCAGTTTCGCAGTCTTGTGCTTGTGAGTCGATTGATTAAGTTCCTAACATCTCGTGCACATTAAGCCTGTAAACCTATTTACCTTCACCAACCATGAAAAACAAATATAAAAAGAGAAAGTTTAAACGGCAGATGCACGTCCTCACACTAAAAGTGCAGCTCTCAAACATACGAGGACTCCACTCAAATCTCGATTCTGTCTTTCATCATCTCGAGACTAACAAACCCCACCTGCTCTTTTTAACGGAGACTCAGATAAAAAATCCAGCTGACACGACATACCTCCACTACCCAGGTTATACCCTGGAGACCAATTTTAAGCCTCGCGCTGGCGTGTGCTCCTACGTTCGTGATGATATCTGTTGCAAACGTCTCCGTAATTTGGACACACCAGATTTTTCCGTCCTGTGGACTTTGGTGGATACAGGTCAAGAACAAATCGTGTACGCCTGCATTTACAGATCACACAGCGGCGATCTGGAAACTTCGCGACTTCTTGAATACCTGAGCGACTCGGTCGACACTGTGCAGCAGAGATATCCTCAAGCCAAAGTCATGATCCTAGGGGACTTTAACGCTTTAGCACCATCAAGAATGGTTGTTTCCCTTTCAGAAAACTGACCATGCTGGCCGTGAAACGCTTAATTTTGCACTATCACACGACCTTACTCAACTTGTTAACCAGTCCACAAGAATACCCGATGTGGAAGGCCACACAGCTAACTGCTTAGACTTAATCTTAACCAATGATCCGGATAGATACTCAGTCTCTGTATCTGCTCCCATAGGAAATTCTGATCACTGTCTAATTAATGCTGTGGCCACATTTTCTCCCCCAGATTATAGTTCTAGAAAATGCAGACGGCTGTGGCGCTTTACTTCAGCGGACTGGGATGAGATGCGACACTTTTATGCAGCTTACCCTTGGAAGCAGGTCTGTTTTCCTTCTGAGGACCCATCCATTTGCGCTGATGCCATTTGCGATGTTATAAACCAAGGAATGGAATATTTTATCCCGTTTCGTGACCAGGTACCCAATTCCGCGGCGCGTCCTTGGTACAACTCTGACTGTGCTAAAGCCGAAAGGCTTAAGCACGAAAAGTACAAGGCGTGGGCTGAAGCGCGTGTCTCCAAATCAGCAACCCTCAGTGACAAAAAACGGGACTACAACGCTGCAACCAAGCTGTATAAGAAAGCATTGCGCCAGGCTAGTTTTGATCGAGTTAGCCGCATTGGAGCCAAATTAGCATCCCACCCCTCTGGAAGCAGAGCTTTTTGGAGTTTGGCTAAATCGATCGAAGCTAATTTTTGTCACAGCTCTCTCCCTCCGCTCTTGAAACCAGATGGGTCATTAGCTCACACTGCAATGGATTAGGCAAATCTCTTTGCTAACCTTTTTGCAGAAAACTCACGGATGGACTCCGGTAAAAGCACTCCTACTCTCGTTCCTCCATGCGAACACGAAATGAGCAAAATCTCAATCCACCAGAGAGAAGTGCTCAAAGTGCTGCGGAGTCTGGACGTCAACAAAGCTTCTGGACCGGATGGTATTCCCGCTATAGTTTTAAAAGTGTGTGCGCCTGAGCTGGCTCCCGTGTTGACGCGCTTGTATCGCCTCTCTTTAAGGACCGGCAAGGTGCCAAAAGGATGGAAGCTTGCTAATGTGCAGCCTGTACCCAAGAAAGGCTCTCGAACAGATCCCAGTAATTACAGACCGATAGCGATCACTTCCATTTTCTGCAAAGTTATGGAACGCGTACTAAACACCAGGTTACTTGACTACCTAGAAGCAAACGACTTGCTCAGTGACCGCCAATACGGCTTTCGCCGAGACCGGTCTGCTGGCGACCTTCTGGTGTACGTCACTCATTACTGGGGAGAGGCTATCGAGCGGCAAGGTGAGGCTCTGGCAGTGTCTCTTGATATATCAAAAGCATTTGATAGAGTTTGGCACGCCAGCCTATTAAGCAAGCTTCCCAGATATCTCCCACCAGATTTTTGTAACTGGATCGCCGATTTCTTGAGCGACAGATTTATTCGTGTGGTCCTAGATGGCTGCTCATCAGAAAAGATGAGTATTAATGCCGGAGTACCCCAGGGATCTGTTCTCTCTGCTACTTTATTTCTTCTACATATAAACGACCTCCTTACACCGGGTATTGTTGGGTATGCAGATGATAGTACAGTAGTGGAGAGATACATTCCTAATCCTAGAGCCAAGAAATCTGAGATCCAGTCCTCAAGAGCTGCCATGATCGAGAGAGCAAACACCACTTTACAAGCGGTGTCTGATTGGGGTGCAGTCAATTTGGTTTCTTTTAACACCAAAAAGACGCAAGCGTGTCTTTTCTCTGCCAAACGGGACTGTATTGTTGTTCCGCCGTCTTTCCAAGGTGAACCGATACCGTTCGGAAATGGCATTGAGTTGCTCGGCATGCAAATATCTCCCAACCTCAACTATGGCCAATCTATAGAGTCCAAAGCCAAGACCGCAGCCAAAAAACTTGGCATACTGAACAAAGTGAGGCGCTACTTTACTCCATCGCAACTGCTCACTCTTTACCAGGCCCAAGTGCGCTCTTGCATAGAGTACTGCAGCCACCTCTGGGATGGTTCAGCAAAGTACCAGCTTGCGGCTTTGGACTCAGTAGAAAAGCGTGCCACTAAGCTAATTGGCGACAGCAAGCTAGTTGAGAGAAAACTTCAAAGTCTGTCGCATAGACGCCAAGTAGCTTGTCTGTCGGTTTTCTATCGCATTCACTTCGGTGAATGTGCTCAAGAGCTACATGATCTCATACCATCTTCTCCATTTCACTATAAGACTACCAGACGCGGAGTGAGCTTTCATCCCTTCACTGTCAATTTGCCGCATGTTCGTTCAAAGCGATTTCAGAGCTCTTTTATCATGCGAACAGCGAAGCAGTGGAACTCTCTCCCATCGTCAGTCTTTCCAGGTGCGTATAATCCTGGTGTTTTCAAAAAAAGAGTAAATAGGTTTCTTCTGGGCAAGCGTGATTCATCTTCGACTTCATCGTCGCTTACCATCAGGTGAGATAGAGTCAAACGCAAACCCATCTAATGTAAAAAAAAAAAAAAAAAAAAAAAAAAAAAAAAAGATTAAGATATTCTACTAAGCTTTAACCTCTAGGTTTTGAACTGCGATTATGAATTTTTGAAAGGTGTTGTATGAATTTACTTCTCATTCTGTCTGACCTTTATTTAAGCATTTCGTAAAAATCCTTACCGTTACCGAAACCCTAAGGGCATAGGGCATTTGGCATAGGGCATTTGGCAGGTGACATTTTAATTTATTTTTGTTTTGCAGCGTCTAGCTATCCTCCTAATCCAAGCACATTTCTCTGAATGAAAATCAATTTCAATGTTCCCATCTGTTGTCACACGTAATCTCAACACAGCTTATGTTGTTTAAATTAACAACAAGATTGTAAGTCATATCCAACATCATTCATGTCGTGACAAATTAATCCAGATTATTATGGGTATAAGGCAAGTTATTCACTACGAAACACAAAATCTTTGCGATAAATACCATTTTTATGTTATTGTGACGGAACAAGCTCGAGGCCCACCTAATGTCAAGTGGACTAACCTCTGCCTATAACATATGCATTTCATCATAAGTCACGAATGGCACTGCGCCCGTCACTTTGTGACATAGATAAGTCTCATTTTCCTGTAATTTCATTGGCTCTCAAGGACTGCTGCTGGAACACACTGTTAGGTGCTTGGTAACAGATTTTCTACTTGAGGGTAGTCGGGAATTCGCAAAATGCCCTTCCACCATGCGGTGAAGCTCAAGCCCACGGCGGGATTCGAACCTCAGACCTCCTGCGCGGCAGTCCATAGCCAATGTCACTGAGGCATCCCTGCTTCATAACATTTAATAAAACTAATGTTGTCTTAGGTTTTCGCGATTATTACACATACTAATTAAACTACTTTAAACGGTTTAAATATATTTATCGCGTATAATTATCATTATTTTTGTCCCGACGTTTCTAACACTTTGCAGTGATCGTGGACACGGGGTGACTAATTGGTTTTATTTGTCACATGAGTTATTAAGAAAATTATTTGGTCTACCGTCTGAATATTTTTATATTAATCATAACGTTCCCTATTCAAGAAGTATTCGCTCATAGTGTCCAGAGGTCTTGCAAATTTGTGTCGGCCTTGAGATTTAATTAATTTGATGACAGGATCCCAAGCAGGTGGTACTTGCCAACCATGATCTCTATTGAAATTTGAGTATTTTTTACAAATTATTTCACTGGTATATTCGTGTGTAAAACCACCAAAACTGTATGGATTACCAAAAATACACAAGACAGACGTTCTTTTGCACCCAATAGTAAGCCAAATTGACTCGCCAACATACAAACTGGCTCAACACCTTGCTAAAATACTGTCTCCACTTCGCGGTCAAACCAGTGCGCATGTCTTACCATTTTGTCAGTCAAATGAAAAATCTACAATTGACTGATGATGAAGTTATGGTCAGATTTGATGTACAGTCGTTATTCACCAGCCTACCTGTACATGATTGCATTGAAATTGTCAAGAAAAAGCTTAGTGAGCATGACCTTCCCATGGAATATGCAGAATTACTAGAACATTGCCTAAAATCTGGCTATCTATTCTGGGAAAATAAGTTCTACATACAGATTGATGGTGTAGCTATGGGCTCTCCAGTCTCCCCCGTTGTTACCGACATTTTCATGGAGGACTTCGAGGATAGAGCTCTCTTCACAGCTGTGGCTATGCCGAAGATCTACAAACGGTACGTAGATGATACTTTTACCATCCTCCCCAGTAATAAAGTTTCTGCATTTCTAAATTATCTAAACTCCTTACATAACAAAATTCAATTCACAATGGAGCCAGAGGTCAATAAATGCTTAGCTTTTCTTGATCTTTTAGTCATCAGGAATCCTGAGAACTCTCTTTGTCATACAGTGTATAGGAAACCCACCCATACAGATAAATATCTCAATGGTAACTCCCATCACCATCCATGTCAGTTGGCTACCGTAGGCAAATCTTTGTTACAGAGAGCACATGGCATCTGCGACACTGACCATCTCAAGGAGGAGCTTCAGTATGTAAAACAAGTACTGCGAAGCAATAATCACAAGCTCCCAAGAAAGCGTCACAGAAGCCGGCCCAAGCCTTCCACAGTTGAGAGACAACCTGCCATCTTACCTTACATCAAGGGTGTCACGGACAAAATTGGTAATATCTTAAGACGAGCTTCAATAAAAACTTACTTTAAGCCGCACAAGAAGATCAACCAATTTTTAAGACCTGTTAAGTGCAATATTCCCCTACAAGATGCAGGTGTTTACAAACTTAATTGTGAATGTGGGCTGTCATACATTGGGCTAACAAAGAGGAGCATTGGTATCCGGGTAAAAGAACACATTGCTGACATGAAGAACAGACGGTCGACCAAGTCTGCGGTTTGTGAACATGCCCAGGCAAACCCTACCACTACATTCGGTTCGACAACTCATAAATCCTCGCCAGAGAGACCCGGTTTATGGCAAGAATGTTACGCGAGGCTATTGAAATCAAAAAATACCCAAATTTCAATAGAGATGATTGTTGGCAAGAACCACCTGCTTGGGATCCTGTCATCAAATAAATTAAATCTCAAGGCCGACACAAATCTGCAAGACCTCTGGACACTGTGAGCGAATACTGCGTGAATATGGAACGTAATGATTAATATAAAAATTTTCAGACGGTAGACCAAATAATTTTCTTAATAACTCATGTGACAAATAAAACCAATTAGTCATCCCGTGACCACGATCACTGCAAAGTGTTGGAAACGTCGGAGTAAAAATAATGATAAATATACGTGATTTAAACCGTTTAAAGTAGTTTAATTACTATTTAATAAAACTATTTAAAAACTTTATGTTTAACACTAATTAAGTAAATAGAGAGCGATGAAGTCCCACAGATAAGACTAGTCCAATTATCTTCTTGAACATGCACTAGGCCTAAGACTAAATAAAAAAGTTAAGAGAGTATTCTGCGAATAGCAAAGTGAGGCCCGAAATACTAAACCTTGCCGTGTACATACACTATTACACACACATAACCCAACTATGACTTCGCGTTAAGCAACACGTTATGAGAAATCATAAATTTACTTTGAAAATTATGTTGCGAAAGGGTGTAAGAAACAATCTTCAAAAGATAAAAGACAAGACGTAATCAATATTCACATGTAATTAACTTGGTCGGTAACGTGGTGACGTCACACACAAGTTTACAAAACCAGTCTCACTCAGCGGTGTGCAGAATTTAGTCTAAACTTTTTTATGCGGTCTAATACACAAAAACCTTATTTTGTGATGATGGATGAACGCATGGGTAGATTGATGTTTGCTTTATAAAGCACGTTAAACCACGGAGCCTAGATTATGTAATTTTTCCTGTTGGATTTTCTTTAGGGTGAGAGTAACGGAAATGTACCCATACGCCAGAGCAAGGAAGACTTTATTATTACAGGCGATATTGCAGTATTATCAAAACTGGTTAATATCAGTAAGTCAACTAGAAATTGAATGCTTGAAGCTAGATCAAAATATTATAGCAATAACACGGAGTTACACTGTAAGTTTTACTCCAAGTCGCACGATATAGTCGGCAATATCGCGGCTTCATTATTTAAAACTCATCGAGACTTAGAAATGGTTAATATAGTGGACAAGAGGTAATGAGCAATAAAAAACTGTGCAATAAAACTCAAAGAACGGTAAAATTCAAAGACATTTTTTTATATTTGAACAAATAAAGAAGGACAAAGATATTTAATAAAATCCTCAGGATCGCACCTCAAAATTTTATGTTATAACTTCTCTCCTACGGAGTAACATTCACTGTTATAAAACTTTTTTATTAGGCTTAGGGAAAATTTTGTATTTTTATAAGCTTTAAGCGCTCTCCGTGGATTTAGCTGTATTAGGATTAAGCTTTATTTGGGAGTGAAAAGTTTATTTTTGCTGGCATTATTAAAAGTAATGATGTGTTTAGAGGAAACACGAAGACTGTTATTTACTGTCAAGTGTGTAATTTCAACCAAACATATTAGAACCTTCTTGACTGTTTATGAATTTAGGACGTCTCTTTGTGTGGGACACTTTAGCGCCGTCACATCTTACTGGTACCAACGAGAGGGCTGGCGCCATGGCTACTACGGCGGAGAAACTCAAGCGGCGCAAGTGTGCTAACCTCGGTAGTGGTTACATATTTGAGGCGTTTGGTGTAGAGACGTTGGATCCGTGGGGACCGGGAGCCCATCGTATTATCCAAAACTTATCAGAGTGTTTGGTCGATGCGATGCGTAATCAAAATGCTGGCTATTTGGCTCAACAAATAAGCATTGCAATTCAAAGTAGGAGGCTGGAGCATTTGGACTGCATTTGAGTCTACAATGACATAGAGGTTGTCTAAATGCTTTTATTGTATTAGCTGTAGTGTTGTATATAGTTCGTAGTATTTTGTTTGTGTTGTTTTATAAACACCTTTTGAAGATGCAAAGCTTTACTAAGTTTGTATTTTGTAGAGTTTCGGAAAGTAGTATGATGTAAAAAAGACATATGAAAAGTGTAAGAGGAAAATAAATTGAGAAATTTGGTATACACTGCGAGTGTGGAACAGTTAGGAGGAGAAGACCTCAGCGAACATAACCATTTTTGGAAAGACGATTGATGAGAATGATTTGTTTGAATGGCAATAATATCAAACACCTTCACATTTACAACCGGTTACTTATAATTTTCCGCATTTTTTATAATATTATTTATCAAAAGAAACGTTTATGGTGTGATTAGTGCGTCTTTCTGTAATTTTTCTAAAAGTTAAAGGTGATTTTATCCAGCAAGTGCTGTATTTTTGCGCATATGACATGATGGATTATGAGATCTCTTTATTTATTGTTTAGATAAAAAAAAAAATTTGTATATTTTTGAAATAACCCTCTTTTCAACATATCATCCAAGAAACTTTGACGTTGTCAAAGATTCTTCTAAACTGCAATCTTATGATTATAAAGGTTAACTACTATCTTATGATTATATAAGTACAATTTTGTTGCTGAACTACGTATAGTGTGTGGTCATCACACACTTTATTCGACTAGATAAACAATTCACAAAATGTTATCGAATAGCAATATACCAGAACCAACAATAATATCCATTACCAATTTAGAACACTAATACCAATAAGAAGTGTATACTTCGTATTACTACCCCTACTACCATGCTAAATATAATGATAGCATTGAGTGGTAGAGCATTTGCGAATGCCCGCTTGGCTAGCTACCCTCAAGTAGAAAATCTGTCGCCAAGCACCGAACAGTGTGTTCAGGCAGCTGTCCTTGAGAGCCAGTAATTCTAGGTAAGCTTGACTAACATCTTCGACCACATCATCAGGTGAGATAGTGGTCAAAGGCTAACCTATCAGGCATAAAAAAAAACATTACCAAATACCAAGTAGGTATAAATTCCATATGTATAAAACCGTTGAATCTCGTGGTCCTGGGTTTGATGCCGCGGATTGAACAAGTATTAGGTTTTACTGACAAATAAATTTGAAGTAGGCTCGTCCCCTAACTAAGCGTGGATCTAAATGGAATACAGGTGTAAAGCGATATCACGATTTGTAAATGTAAATAAATTTGCAAAGGAGTGGGCAGCCTTATTTCTTAAATAATTCTTTCACCACATAATGTTTTCAGGGTTTGTGTTAACGAGTGACATTATTTTATGAATGAGATTATTAGTGCCCTATTATAGCTAAGGTACTAATAATATAATTCGTAATACATGTCCGGTATTCTACGAATTAGTAAATCTTACGGTAACGGGTCAGTATTTCTTTACGTTTTTACGTTATATTAAGAAAGTTTACTCGCAGTTACATGAGCGTAGGATTTGGTTATATTGCGCTTTTACCTGATGTTAAACGGACTAACCTCTGCCTATAACAGATGTATTTTGTCACAAGTCACGAGTTGTTCACCTTGGGCTGTGAAGGTTGGTAGTTGTTAAGTCTCATGTGCCTGTAATTTCACTGGCTCTCAAGGACTGCTGCCGGAACACACCGTTTGGTGCTTGGCGACAGATTTTCTACTTGAGGGTGGTCGCTATCCAGGCGGGCATTTGCAAAATGCCCTTCCACGGTGAAACTCAAGCCCGCGGCGGGATTCGAACCATTGACCTGCGGCATGGCAGTTCACAGCCAATGCCACTGAGCCATCACTGCTTCAAAGTTTGATGCGCTGATGAGTTGAAGTGATACTGGGATGGTCAGTCAGTCGTTCAGGACTCGTGGAAGCTTTAATGTATACGATTTTGTTTCTTCGTCAGCTGATCTCTAGTTATGTTACAAAGGAAGTACAAATTTTACGTTGCGTTCGAATAGTGTCAACAGAAAACGGGAGGGATTTAGCAAAAAACACGTGACAGTAATGTTCTTAAGTCAATGCGCTAGCCTTCAGGTATGACTTGCGTTTAGAGGTCCATGCCGATGGTAGCATCGAGCTTGCAGAGTGCACTAGCCTTGGCACCTATTCGTTGATGCATCGTCGTATGTGTCGATTTTACTAGCAATTCATAACACAGCTTAGTTCATCAATATACCTCTTCTTATTGCGTTAATGGCGTATCAGACTTCTGTGGTGAGAAATTAGAAATGTTATCAGTTTTATCCGAATGTAACTAGGCTTAATGACTTACTTGTATGTTGTGTAATCACTTATACTTGATCATAGTATAAGTGATTTAAAAAAAATATTTGGTAGTTATTATCTTGAGAAGGTACTGAACATCAATGCAGGCAATTTCATATTTTACTATAATAACAGGCAATATCATGGCGTGTGAAAAGGAAAACACGTACTATGCTTAAATGAGTATGAAACTATAGAGATAGATTGCTTGGATGAAAATCACAGAAAATAAGGATTTATTTGTGAGAATACTTAACAAATATACAAAATGGCCGATTCAAGACGACCACTATCCTGAACGGAACGCTGATGTCTATTAACAGGAATTTCAACATTTTATGTTTATAAGCTTTTTTTGTTAGGTCACAACATTTGTACTCGATCACGTAATACGCGACATTCGATGAAATTTTTGCATTAGCTACATTTGTTATGGTAAACATAATTGTTTTTACGGTTACATTTAGGTAAAATATGAAATTGCATGGCCTTAAATGTCAATTCGTATATGATGTATTATTTTAACATTGGAGTCGGGCGGCGTTGAGAGAATGCGTTTGACATTTCGTTTTGTGAATATTTTTTCCCAGTTCAAAGTAACATGGACAGTCTGACTGCATACAAACGTATTAGTCAGGCATTTAAGTATTTATCTAAAAATTGGGTTTATTGTAAATTTGACTCCATTTAAAAGCCACAACTACAATACGAACATAAACTGTCAAATGCATTCTCTCTGCGGCCGGACTGTAAGAGGTGTAAAACAAACATAAGGTATTGATCATCGCAAAAATAAAAAATCAGGCGTGCTTTTAATTCAACCGGAACAAATAGTGGCCGCTATATTTTATCAGTTTTCACTCAACACAAATAAAAAATAAACGGCCATAAGCAAATTGGACTCCCAAACCGTCCGTTAAAAATGCTTAAAAATTCCCATTTTATTTTTAAATTTGGTATTTATGTTTTTCCTTATCCAAAGGGCAAAACTGATATTAAAATATAAACCTTTTTTGCGGGCTATTTGCGTTTACTCTGAAAGAACGAGACTGGACTCGCACTCATCCATGTTTTTTAGCTTAGAGATATTTTATTATTTGTTGAAATCTGCAATCTCAGTCAGTCAGCATCTAATCTGTAGGTAAATATATCAACCAAATATCAATGTAGGTTCAAAGATCTATCTTCGGACTTATAGCACATATACTTAGTCCAGTTTTCTAGCACAGGCAAAAACTACTACCGCTTACCCGAGATATCATAGTTTATTGTTTTACTGTGAGTGTAATTTTCATTTACACCCACACTAGTACGTAGTATACAAACAAGGCCTACCTGAACACATATCCATAATAAACTATCGATAGGCGCGCTTTAGTGAGTGCGTACAGAACCGTAATAAGTAAAGGCGCTGGTCACAGAATAGCAATCGCACTAAAGCTATCAACTGTTGCTATATTCTGTGAATACGTGCCTGTTATTATTATCCATTGCAGCGTGTTAAATTTCAGTCATATTTTGTTCGCTAAAAATATTGTATTATTTGTTGAATACTGTACAGCAAATGCGTTTAAGTTCAATATCGTATATGTTTGTTGATGTATACTTCTATGTTGGATGTTGGTAATATTTATTTTCAATCAAATCAATGAAAATGCGACTATTATTTGAAGTTAGATAATATTTGTACAATATTTTTTCAATATTTTACTTCTGAATTTTGTGGTCTCTGGTAGTATTTTTTGTTGAACAAATATTTTACCAACTTCTAAAAAAGGAAGAAGTTTTAAATTGGATTGTATGCAATTCTTTTTTATGTTTGTTACGTTATTACTCCACCAATAAAAACAAAATCAGTACCGACTTCTATCAATGAAACGTATGGCATAACTTGTGGAAGTCAGACCATAAAAATAAGAGGTGAGTTTAATATTTCAATAAACTCGAATTAGCATGGTACCGACCTCTACATGTTATTTCACACTTCTTAGTGTTTAAAGCTAATTTACTTACGTTAATTTAATGAATATTTTTTGGATATTAGTTAACATGTAACCTATCTTATAGTCACGCACTAATGATGTTTTGTCCAAAAGAAAACTGCAAATCGTCGTTTCGCGTGTTAAGAAGAAACACAAACTATATTCATCACAAGCTATGTAGGGGTTTAGGAGGAAAGTCTTATCTGCCCTTTTACTACTCATTTATTTTACGTTATACAATAAATTACATAGATTTTATTTTGAAGCAGTGATGGCGTAGTGGCAAAACCTGTGGGTAGTCACGCATGTTCGAATCACGCTGCGGACTTGAGGCTTTAAACTTGGGTTGAATGGCATGCTAGCGTATAGTTTGTTCATATTAAACATAAGCTTTTAACCACTACCTCACCTGATGGTAGTTGATGATGTGGTAGAAGATGTTGTACAGGCTAACCTGGAATTACTCAATTGTGTGCAATTAACAAATTTGTGTGCCGGAATACACCGTTAGGTGCTTGGCGCAGACTGTCCACTTGAGGGACCTATCAAACCAGGTGGGCGTTCGCCAAATGCTCTAACAAAGTCAAAGTCAAAGACAAAGTCAAAATCATTTATTCAATTTAGGCGTCTGCGACGCTCTTATGAAGGTCAATTACAAATTTTAGTATTGAAATATTCTACATTGTACTGCCACGTTCAGCAAATAAATTGTATAGAGCCACTGCGAGAAGAACGGGCAAGAAACTCGGGGCCATTCTTTTAAACATCTTTTAACAATGTGTTACATACATACTATATAATAGAGTTATTACAATATTTGTTTGAATTATGTAGGTGACAGGCAATAGCTTGGTGGAGGCGGAATTGTCCAGGCATTTTTGTCGTTTATGTAATCAGAAACTGTGTAGTAGGATTTTTTAATCAATATGTTTTTCACATGCAACTTGAATTTCCCTTCTGTGAGCGTTGTAATATGTTTGGGAACTTTACTACTTATACTTTTTTTTGGGAACACCATACTATAACGACGCCAAGCTATGAGCCTAACGGAAGCGCTTAGTAGGAATGCCATTAGCGGTTACCCATCCAAATCATGGCTGCAGCAGACGTTGCCTAGTTAGTTGATAGGTTAAAAACAACTATACAAGCTACGCCATAATGCTACACAAGTGCTGGAAAAGTGGCGGGGCATGGAATAAATATTCTTCTGGATGGTTTCACATTATAGTATATAATCTGTTATCTACAATGAAACCTACTACCTACTGATGTTCTGTACGCGTCTAAATGTATCATGTGTAAAAGAATACGATTTCTGCGCATCGTTATTTTCATTACCTTGTAAGCAATTGGTGGAGTTGTTGGATAGTGGAGGAGGAACAAACAGCTTTCTTTGGGAAAAAAACACTGAAATTGGTGAAGTCATTATTGTTAGAAAATGTAACGGACAGGCAGAGTAATAAGGTATAATTATAATAATTATAGTAAACGAGACAGGAGTCACGTTCTAGCCGAGATCCGCAAGGCTATGCGAACTATCGAAAAACAAGTGCAGCAAGACAAGTAGTAGGAAGAAAAGGTGGACTGACTTACTGATTTTCTGCCGTCATCGTTCAACGTTTCTCTTGGTGTAGTCCTTGTCCAGACTCCCAGGCAGTCAGACCAGTCACGATAAGTTTTGATAGATAGATAGATAATTCTATATTGTTACACCACTTAATATACAAAAATAACATGAAAGTAAAAGAAAGCTTATAATAAAGTGTTACAATGGGCGGCTTTATCACTAATAGTGATCTCTTCCACTTCCTTCTTTTTTGAATGCAGATTGCGAGCTCATTTGACCTGCTTACAATTTACGTTTTACGTACAATTAGCGTATACTACGTCGTACTGTTATAACCAGAACCAATATGGTAAAAATGCAATTAATGCAAAACCCCCTCGCAACCACGTGTATATACCGAGGTTATATAAGGCTATATGCCTTGTCGCCCAGCCAGTCAGTCAAGTAAATTCAATAAGTTAATCAGTCAGTCCGGTAGTTAATTTTGTATCGATTAATTTCTAAATTTTATTAAATCCACTCTAGCAATAATAAAGTGATTTTTTAAAAAGGACCCACGGAGCGCCATCCTTACCTTACGTAGTACTACGCAAAGTTAATTTCTATCAATACAAATTTGAAACGTATCAAATAATCGAAAAAGAAAAACGATATTTTAAATCAATAATAATCGAGCGGTAATAGCTATGGGCTACCGTGCCTCGGGTCCATGGTGCAACCCCTACCGCTGGCCTGAGCTTCACCGCATGGCGAAAGCTCGCCTGGCTAGCTACTCAACGACTTAATTAGAAAATCTATCACCAAACACCCAACTCCTAACAGTGACTTTCGGCAGCAGTCCTTGAGAGCAAGTAAAATGGCACATGAGACTTAACAACTGTATGTCTCAGGGTTACGGGGTTGTTATAGGCAGAGGTTACCAAAAAATCAAGCATTATGAATGCTACATAGCGCCACAGATCAGTTGCAATTGTACTGAAACAAAACATAATATAGGATTATAAGAATTTATATTAACGACCCCACATAAATCGGCATGATGGTAAAAAGATTCCCTGTGAACAAGCAATCAACATATATAACCCTCAACATCATTACAAACATCATTAGCAGAGAACTCAGAAGACTCTTCATTTAAAAAGCATTAAACAAAAGAAAAGACAATCGGTCCAATTAGAGAGCAAAAGAGTGCTCAAGGTGTTTCTTTGATAACTCTCAAAACTCTTTAAGTTGATAAAACAGAGCTCTGTTCCAATACTTAGAGCGTACCTACTTCAGCGTTTCAGGTCGGTTTCTTTTCTTTTAGTAACTGGGGAAACTTATTCTGGCACCGCTCGATAGATAATTTTGTCTTCATATACTTTACATTAAATAATACATTCTTTTAGTAAATACTTCAGATGAAATGTAAAGCCACGTTACATGGGTGCATATAAAATCCTTAAGGATTATATGTAAGCTGGTAATGAGCAAACATGAAAAGCTTGATCAATTAGTTATGTTGCATGATGTGTTAAAATAAATTAAGAAATCTTTATTTGTAAACTGACACATGATTTGCTAAATATTTAAAATCTTCTTATGATCTCTTTAAAAACTATTCGTGATTGGTGATTGGAATTCTTTGTTATAATATGATACTCACCTTATACATTTTTCTAATCTACCAAGAAGCTTGAACCAATAAGAAGTCCAACATGTTTTTTTTATTTGATTTTATATATTTTCACAAAAACGTTTTTATGTACATATGGTGAAACTAACGCCATATTTTCGGGATTTCAAGTTTGTTAAAGAATGCAATCCTTGCAACCCTTTTAAGTTAACAACATACCGTTTTGATTTTTGTGAGTAAAGTGAACTTTCTAGAACTTGAGAATGTCGAGTGTTTCCAGAATAGTTCCCGAGGTCTTGAGCCGGTAGCAAAGGAATTTTTCACATTGCGCTTCCTTGAAAAGGTTAAGAACTATTCACAGTTTTCTTTTGACTTTTAAGTTTGAAGAGAAAATGTTCTTTTGAAAGTCTTTTTTTATTTTGAGAAATGTGGTTTCATTCGCTTAATTTAATATTTCTTTCATGTGCCTCACTAGGAGAGTAGAAGCAAAATTAAAAACACGTGTTTTAAATAGCTAGTGATAACGTTGAAAAAGATAATTATAAAAACAGGACCGACTTCTAACACTGAAAAGTATGAAGTTACTTATGGAGATCGAACTATGCAAATGAGATTTCCCAATTCCCATTGGATGGTAGCGACTTCAACAAGTTGTTTTCAATGTCAAAAGTAGATTCCGTTTTTTTAAGTTTGTCGTTTTGTTACAGTGAAAAAGATATATCGTTAGAAGAAGCAATAATAGCGAAGATTGATAAGGTAAGCTTGTTTCTCTGAGAGTTTGACTGTCATTGTGCAAAGTTCTTCACAATAGACATTCGTTGAGATAGTTACAGCAACACAAAATACGCCAAAGTAAATAACATCTTGAAGTGAACACCTAACCGTAACAATTAGTTTCGCTTCGAAGCACTTCTTTATTTGACCTGGGTAAATTTATTGCATTTTTCACTTATGATAATATCAATAGCTATAGTAACTTATCTATTTTTCGTCACAAATTAATGACGAAATCCATTTCTTTCTGTTTTTGCCTAAACTTTCCAAAGCCAGCGTTAGCATATTAGTTAGATACTGCTTCAACTATGTAATATCCGAAGTAAACATTTCTCGGATTTTTAACTATAGGTATCAAAGATTTAAATGAGACATAACAGTGGGTGAACCAACGTTAAATTATGACGTTATTAAGCAGTCTTGTTTTTGAATACTTCAAGACAAAAATATTACATTACGAAATAGATTCAACCTAAAACAGCATGCTTAATTCGTGTATTAGTCGTATCGTCTCCAAGCGCATCAATTTTTATCGTTGTCTCTGCAGCGTTATAACCATGTTAGTTGTATTGGAAAATTTCCCCTTAGTTTATCTACAATGTTGCTTATAAAAGATAATATATAAAATATACCTCGAGATATATTTAAGGGTTATATATACATATAATCACGCCTGTATTCCCTGAAGGGGCACGCAGAAGTGTGTAAACACCCACGATTTGCCAAAAGGGTTTTGGTCCCACGTAATGGGGGCGAGCCTATTGCCATTCACCGGCCACAGTCACAGGGTCATACAAAATATTTTCTTTAACACACTGGATGAAACAAACGAACATATTTATTATGAATAATATGTTTACGCTAACAACATATAAGACAGGAACACAAGAACATATGAAACCCTAGCAGGGCATTAAGATGGTAAACAGCCCTGTTTTGCGTATAATGCACACAAGACCCTACTCACATTACTGTGAGAAGTGGCATGCTGCTCATTTGGCACAATTATCCGTGAGTTGCCTCTTACGACACCCACGGGAAGTAATGGGGATGTGACATTCTAACTCGGCACCCCACGGGTTATGTGTAAGTTAAATCAACCGGTATTATTGTGATTTGTAATATATTGCTGAAATCAATTAAGTCTCAAACTAGACATTGTTATGAAGTATTTGATTTAGAAATGTAATTGTTTTTGTACATAAAAGTTTGGATATTGAATCATGGACCGTGCAGGTTTAATTTTGATTCATAGATCCTACAACGTTAAAACGAAAACTTAATACATTGATCCTTAATGTAAGTCTATAATTATCAAGACATGATATATGTATAAGTAATTAAATGTCTTCTATAACTGTGTTTCTCAAGATAACGAAGATTAACCTAACCTGTGATGTTTAGAAAGGCTTAGAGCAACGTCAAACTGTTTATTATCTAAGTCCTTTGACTTTGACAACATCGCTGTTGAATATATAATGAAGTGGTTGCGTTTCAATCACTTAATTAAGTTATTCAAATTATGCTTTATGGATCTATGCAGTAACCACTATTTTATGAATAATTAGTAAACCATTTTATAGCTAATTAAAGAATTTGAAATAATATGACTCAATTTATAAAACTATGATTCTAGTGGTGATTTTCGTTTAATATAATATATGGACTTATGTCTTGTAGGCATATAATATATGTGTGGGTGCTTTAAGAATCTGTTTAGTTGGGAAAGGTGGTAAGTAAAACGCATACGTGGGTATCGCACCACCTCCTACGAGGCTGCGTGCTTATTGGCGGGGTCTCCCCCCTGGGACCTGGATGCTGAGGTCCACGCGGCATTATATGAGTGGCGCTCGCAACTTCGGATCCGGGGGAGTTTCCTCCGCCAAGTGAGGTGCAAGCATGGAAATTCCAAGCTCGACAGTCCCTTATTAGGAAATGGATGGAGCGGCTGTCCCAGCCACAGGCTGGCCACTGGACTGTCGAAGCCGTTCGACCAGTCCTCCAGGACTGGTTGGACAGAGAGCACGGGTCTTTAACCTTCCGGCTGGTGCAGATACTGACGGGGCATGGTTGCTTCGGCAAGTATCTGTACCGTATCGCCGGAAGGGAACCGACGCCAGGGTGCCACCATTGCGACTGCGTCGAGGACACGGCGCAGCATACACTCGAGGAGTGCCCAGCGTGGCAGAGTGAGCGCCGTGAGCTCGTCGCAGTAGTGGGCGACGACCTCTCACTTCCATCATTGGTTAAGGCCATGGTGGAAAGTGACAAGTCGTGGAACGCGGGGCTAGAGTTCTGCGAAGAGGTTATGTCGCGGAAGGAGATTGCGGAGCGAGAGAGAGAGATCACCACCGCACTCCCTATACGCAAACGGAGAGCCGGGCGTAGGAGGAGGGTATATCATGCCCTCCTCCAACGCCCATAGCAGAGGTCTTCGGCGATGGACATGGGGGTGTCCTTCGCCACCAAACACCAAAGACCTCGAGGTGGCACGTGCGGTGTTTCCGCGCGCACCTAAAGATGAAGGAGTGGAGTAACTCCTCCTCCACTCCTCAACGGGACGGGGCCTGTTAGGGGCCAACGCTGTCTGGGCTGCGGTAGAGTTCTCAAGCGTTCCCGTAGCCCTGGCATTAAAGCGTCCCGCAGGAACATCGTGTGGTTTTTAGTCGGTAGGGGCACTTGCAGCTGTGGGAGTAGTTGGTGCCGAGCCCGACATATCCCATTCACCTCCCCCGGGGTGGACGGGAATGCGTAAAAGCATTTTCCGCACGTAAAAAAAAAAAAAAAAATAGGTGGTAAGTAAAACGAACTTGAGTCGGTAGTGACAGCGTACTCGCAGCTAACTATATGTAGTGGACTGTATTATATTATGGGATGATAATGTATGACATAGGTACAGAGCTGTAAGTAGGTATATTACGATTATTTCTGAATTCATTGGTAATTGTTTTGCAAGTTTACACCATTCAATATGTACAATGGAGTAGTTATTTACGTCTGACCAGAATCCAGTTGATTGGGACTTGAGCGTTGTTCAGTTTTTTTTTTATTTATTTATTTATTATGCTAGCTACCTAGCTACACTGACAAAAATCTAAAGTCAAAAGCGCCCTAATGACGGCCAATTTATATGGTATAAGGCGAAAACCCGACCAAACGTAAATACGTACAAAAACGCCTTCCAACTAGAAGGCGTTAAATGAGGTCAGTGAAGGCGAATATTTCTTTTCGTCTTCATTTAAGGTGTATTTTGTGGTCTTTCTTAAATATTGACTTTTCGATGAGGCTGATTAAGTCGTACGTTATAGTGATAGTCACCGTATATAAACCGCCGTAAAAGTAAGGTATATTTTATAATCAATACTGCAATAATTATTATCGTATAACAAGTTCAATTCTGAAAATACTTTACGGAAGGCGTTTTTGACGGTTGTGTTTATTATAAAACATGGTACATTTTTATTGATTGGTGAAAATCATCTTAAGAGTTGTGAATTCATCTTACGTATTTACAATTCAACGGTAAAATGTCAAATTTGATTTAAGCCTTTAAGTCGTTTTTCTCAGTGTAAAAAGCAATGATTATGAATTATGATTAATGGTAGCAAAGTTAAGACAAGAAGATTCTGAGAGATATCGGTCGGCTCCTCATTACTACTGTAAATACCTAAAAATAGTTTAACGTGCTTTAACCCATTGGCATCGGCAATAATGATAACAATAGAATTTCATTCATAACTAGGACGTAGGGGTCCTGACGATGCCCACTTATAAACCAAAACCTTTTTGATGTTCTTGAAATGTCATATACATGTATTTAAGACAATTTTATGATGTAACGTCTGTAACATCGATATTTAAAGTAGTATTTTATGGAATATATTATCCCGAGCTGCCAGAGCTCTACGCTCACTCTCTAAATCAATATAATCTTTCATGAACTCACGATAATCTTTAGTAGTCAAATCAATACAGTCACTTTTTGAATGGGTAATCGCTAGTGGCATATTAATACTGACATTTCTGTGCTTCAGAGGGCAAGTTAGTCCTAGTTAACCTTAGTCAGTCCCGGTTGTTGTCTTAGAGTGGAAGTCACTATCAGCGATGTCAGCTACGTTGCAAGCTTTCTGATGGTCTGAAAATTCTGAGACTGCATAGTGTTGGGTCGTTTCTCGATTGCCCACCTGGCTAGTTACTACCGAATGTATCGCTGAGCACCATGTTGGTAGACGTTGTTCCGACATCTGTCTTTGAGAGCTAGTTCTCATTTTCGGTTAAGTTTTACCCTCTTTGGTCACTAAGTATCAAGTGAGATTATGGTCATATACTAGCCCATCACCATTTACTCGTAAAATCAAAATAACATCTTTGACTAACCTTAAACGTAAACAAAAATATGCGTATGTTTCACCTACCTGTCAATATATCCTTTTGACGTCGAAACTTTTTAGTTTCGACGTCAAGTTTGACCAAGATACTTCCCTAGACATTTCATTCCCACGAAACAGCGAGAATTACATTTACTGGGTAATGTCAGCAATACCGCACGCCTAGATACTACTTATATTACCTGGTAAATGTAAGTAAAATATAATGTAGGTAATGCTTACTTTACATCGGGCGAGCTTTAAGACAAGTCAGAGAAATTAGTGGTGGTAAACGTATTTTATTTTTTATGTAACTACTTGCGACTCAAAATAATGTTAGAAGGAGGTTTTTTTTATAAGAATTTATTGGATTTCCGCTAACTCCAAGGTCCGTGCCATTTTTTTTTTTTAATTTTTTTTTTATGCCGGATAGGTTAGCCTTTGACCACTATCTCACCTGATGGTTAGTGGTGATGTAGTCGAATCTGTTGTTCAGGCTAACCTAGATGTACTGGCTCTCGTAGTTAGGTGCTTGGCGACAGATTTTCTACTTGAGGGTGGTAGCTAGCCAGGCGGGCATTCGCAAAATGCCCTACCACCATGCACATTTTTAAGGCTAACGAAGATATTAAATAATTATTTTACTATGGGGAACATTCTTATATACTACGGGGAAAACACAGCTTTAAGGGATGCTAGAAGTAGGCTTTGTCTCATCAGTGGGAAGCCAGAAGATTATTGCAAGAACCAATAATGGTATCTATTAGCAGTGATTAGCAGTGAGCGCTTTCGAAGCGCTCGTAGCGAAGTTTACTTAGCTGTTCTCAACCGATCAGCAAAGTTAAGCAACGTCGCCTGTGGTCATGAGTTGGATGGGTAACCGCTAATTTAATTCGGTTAATTCGGAGGGCACGTTAAGCCGTCGGTCCCGGTTGTTGTCTTAGGATGGCAGTCGTTATAGCATGGTGGTAGGGCATTTTGCGAATGCCCGTCTGGCTAGCTACCACCCTCAAGTAGAAAATCTGTCGCGAAGCACCTAACGGTGTGTTCCGGCAGATGTCCTTGAGAGCCAGTACTTGTAGGTTAGCCTGAACAACATCTTCGACCACATCATCACTTACCATCAGGTGAGATAGTGGTCAAAGGCAAACCTATCAGGCATAAAAAAAAAGAGCTCTGTCCCGGATACATTACATCACTACATAATTGATATCTTCTTCAGTGCCATAAAAATTAATTTGACAGTCATTAAAACTATAGTTATTTTTACAAACGGGATGTGTTTTTGAAATTTAAATACTGGTGTGAGTGAATAATAGCATCGCTTTGCCGAAAAAACGTACAAAAAGAGGGTAGACCGGTTCGACTGCTCTTAGTGCCTACTATCCACACTATAACACAGATGCACACTATGACACGCATGGAACACAGTTTACTCGGGATCATGGCGCTTGCAATAGTGACGAAATATTAAGAGCACAAAATCAATCAAAAACATGGTAAATATCCCGTTTTAAATAATAACTGTAGCTTATTTGACGGCATGAAAATATAACGTAGTGCTGTTAAGTTGGAATGTGTTCAATAACTTTATCAGTTAATAAATATACAAACCATACCAGGATACATGAAATCAAAAATGGCCAAGTGCGAGCTGGTTATTGCTATCTAAGTGTGAAGGTATTTCACATACAGGAGACGTATATCTATGTCATATGTTACGCTTGCCTAAAGTTGCATTGAGATTTGTTTCCCAGCTTCAAATTTGATAATGTTACATAGAAAAAAATAACCGCAGACCCCAATAAATTGTGACTGTCGACTTTTGAGTTAGGTACAAAAAAAATAAGGTTAACTTTATTACCCTCTCGAAACGAACTTTATTACCCTCTCAAAACGATAATAGTTTGGCACAAAAAAATTAAAAACATGACAAGGCGAGGCCTCTTAAAAAGTTTTTGTCCGATGTCCGTTATTCGGCCGTGGGAATTATGATGCGGTTTCTTGTTGAGAAAAAAAGGTCATTTTGGGGTATGCAGCTCCGTGTAGCCTATAAGGAACGATATCAGGTGAATGGATAATGTGTGGGTTTGTTTTATATTTCTAGGTTGGCCAATGAGACGAGAGAGGTGTGGTTTTGGAACTACTGAAATGTTGAGCTGAAGGGAAGATGAGGAACATTCAATTGGGAACACCAGACGAAAACAGTCGTAGTAGCACTCTTACGAGGCCTTTTATTTTTAAAGTAAAATCAGTGAATGATTGAATAAATTGATATAAATTTTAAATTTAGTATCAGTGTATTTAAAGAAGAAATCTTCGTAATAATTTGGTAAAGTTAAAATTAATTATCTTTAATTTTAATGTGTATATAGTTCATGAAGAGTTTCTCGACATACTTATATAGAATCATTTCAACGATTAAATTAATATCAATACCACTGTATTTTGTATAGAGTTTTAATAATATAATAACTATTTAAGGTACAATTAAACTTTATTTGCATATTATATGATTAATAAATTCCGTAATATGTATGTTGAGAAAGTCCTTCTTTTAATGTAAATGAATAGTTAGGTATATAATAATATGCTTGTTTCATATTTATTTTGTCTAGAAGTAAGCAAAGACGTAAGGTTTTTTTAGCTTCGTCAGTCCTATTTTTTGCCTTACATAAGTCTAGGAAATGGACGACGAATCGTGAACATATATATATGTAATACATATATATATCTCACGGTTTAATTCACTGAAGAGTTTCGCAAATATACAAAAAGAAATTTATGGGTCATAACAATAAACTACTAATGATCTATTATTAAAATTCTTTAATTTTATGATAAGAACCATCCCCATTTTTAATAGAATAACTTCATATATACATTATTTCTTAGTACGGTAGTTACTTAGTTAATTAGTGTTCTAGAATATCTTTAGAAAGATTTAAAGTAAAGTAAAAGGATTATATGAAACGTACTTCCTTTTTAAATCATATAATATAGAAATCATACCTGTTAAGATCTTGAGATTAATTTATAATTCATTTTGATAACTAAATTTACAATAGTTTAGTGAACTATCAGTAGCTTTGAAGTTCAATTAAAGTTTTGAGATTGTAGTTATTAGTATAGTAAGATTCCCTTGAGTATAAAGTATTCTTTAAATAATTTTAAATCAATAGTTCTCTAACATTTCATGAATGGTATGATTATATATTTAATAAATCATCAACTAGACAGTGTTGTTGATTTTCTTTAGTAACTATATGGGAATGGGAATATGGGAATATATCTTGTTAGAACTGTAATATTGAATCCATTGTAGATATAAAATTGGTAGGTCATATAATTATATACATTTAGCCCAGCGACCTGCGGGGATTGAACAGCTGGCATGTTCACGATGCATTGCAGAACTACAAACAAGGAAAGTATATTAAGTAAACACTAAGTATTTCAGACGATTAAATTCAAGAGTAGAAATGAGCATTCAATACTAGGTTGATAATATTCAAAATTACTAGTGTTGTAGGAGAGTAAACTTATTTTGTCTTATGTTGAGGCCTAACAGTGATGAAATTGTGGGACCTACATTAATAAGTCTGTACATGGCTGTTGCAAAGTTGCGGTAGTCCAGTGCGTCCTGAAACACGCCCTCTGAAACGAAACGACCTATAGATTTCTATAAGCCTGGCCAGGCAAACACAAATTTTGTGTTGAATCACGTGATAATTGAGATATAATTAAATCCATGGTTTATAAAGGGCTAAAAGAAAGAAATAGCGCTGATCGCTATCTAATTTTGGGTTCGAACCCAATAGGATTAAATTCAAAGGTCGTTTCAAGCCCTATAATTTGCTTCGAGCAAAGCGTTGAGCCACGCCAGTAGGAATTCCCTTTGACGTTAGTTGGACTAGCAGCTATTGGGGAGAGGCCTTTGTCCGCCCACATGAAATATTGCACTCTTGTATAAATCCTGTCACTTGTAAGGAATGGTCTAAATATAGACAACCTTGTCTATACTATTCAAATGCACACTTTAACGTGATTATGTTATAAGATCAATTTAATAAACATAAATATAATACTTATGGCCATCCTTCAATAAAACAAGCCAGGAGGAATATAGTAGTGATTATTTTATGGTCATTCAGTCTTAATGTACAGACATAAACTTTGTATAAGACATGAGTGATATTTAAAATCACACGTAATTAAACTCTCCTACAATATTGTATCTCTGAATCAGATAATCACCTTCTCAGTATAATATAAATCTGAACTTAGACGATCACGCATAGGCTGTACCACCACAGATGGTGCCGGAGACCAGAATTTTCAACTACGCATCGATATAACGATACGATTGAAATTGAATCAGGATTACACGACGACGAAACACAACGTAGAAATTATTTACATGCTGAGGAAGTGAGGGTTTTCTTTCAGAGATTATAGAATAAAAATAGGAAATTTATTATGTTTTCAGAAACCGCAGCAGATGAGAATAGTTTTGCATGAACATTATTTACTACTAATTACTGTGCATATAAATTTAAATGAACTAATACATTAATTTACAGGACATTGTATAAAATTTGTGTATTATTCCACAGGTTGGTTAAGGGAAAGCAGGCCATAATACTAAAATACTTAAAATATAACTCCTTTAATTGTATAATATAAAACGAGATCGTTATAAAATAAAGTTAGAGTAACAAGATCGAAAAAAAAAAAAAAAAAAACCGCGCTTAACATTTACATTTCTTCACAACATAATGGCGGAAGGTAGAGGTAAGCGAACCAGACGCAACTTAAATAACGAAACTAATACGGATATGTCAAGGGGACAGGAAGATACTTTAAATAACGCGACATTACAATTACTGTTAGCTAGGATGAACGAGTTTCATGAAAAATTAGAATCATTAAACTCTTATAAGAATAACATGAATCTGGCAAGCACCTCGTCACGCGAAACTATTAGTATTGCATCTGAGGAAGGTAGCAGAACATGTTTACCTAATCAAAATATTTTTGTCATACAGCCAACAATAAGCAAACCAATATTTGACGGAAAATCACAAATGAATCCTATAACATTCTTAAAAAGAGTTAAGAAATATATTAAATCATTAAATGCGTTTGATCGTGAACTAGATATTGTATTAGAATGTGTCACTGGACATGCTCGGAAAATTTTAGAACTATATTCAAAAAATTGGACTACATTTTCCGATTTTGAGACTGATTTTAGACATATTTATTGGACTGATCAAATACAAGAGTCAGTACGATACAAAATTATAAAGGGCTAATATTCAAGTGACTCAAGTATTTCTATGAGTGAACATTTTGCAGAACAAACAGAGACGTTGCAATCATTAACAATAGCGTTTAGTGAAAGGGACATTGTAAATTCTTTAATGAGGCATTATTCCGTAGATGTTCAACAACTATGGTTTACTAGATCTGAGGATCCTACAATTATAAATGGGGCTAATTTTCTCAGAAACTTAGAGCAGAATATTGTCATAAGGCATACGCCTACTAGATATAATAACCTCAGACAGTCTATACGTGGAGGTCGCCCAGTAACTGCTACTATGACTGCTGGTGTAGGGAGAAGGGGGGAAATTCGTTCAGAGGTAGAGGATATCAGAGAGGACGAGCTTGGTATGGTAGAAATTCTAATAAGGGTATGATGACACATGAGAATGGAAGACAGAGTGTAATGAGAACCGCGATTGATTTTGTCAAGGAAACTGGCTCTACAAACCCATCAAAGTCTGGGGGCATGGAAGTTCAAAAGGACTAGTATTATTAATACATATGAGCCCTAATTATGTAAGATTGTTTATTATTGGGAATGAAATAACTTCTGAGTGTCCTAGAAGGAATGTGGCTTATAAGATTGTGTGTTATAAAATTGTTGATGTGAAGATCTGTTTACAGTTAATAATGAACTTTACTGAATTGTATAAATATTTACTGACATTTTTGTAAATAAATTGAATTTGAATGTGAATTTGAAGATTCTCATGAGACATGGTTAGCAAGTTAGCAATAAACGGACTCGATGTAGTACGACTTTTGAACGAGATTACACGTAATATAGTAATTATGAATCGTTAACAGACAAACAGCAATCTTATTGGAAAACCAATTCAACACGAATTTTATATGTGAAGATACGTGAGGACATGTGTGTGTATGTTCGGAGAGAGATATATACTTTATACGTTATTTTATGAGTTAGACGATATAAACGATAGGTAAGTGACTTATTGCCAAAATAGCCTGAGTTATGTGTGTGTTTGTATGGCAGAATAATAAATGCATTAATCGACACGGAGTCAAATTCGTCGTATTACAAGGGAATTATGCAACTCTATTCTGGAGGAAGGGGTAAATTAAAAAAAAAAAAAATGTACGATACGAATCGTACAAGTCCAAGGAGCTTTTGATACTAGGAACAAAATACTAACCGCTTAGTATTGATAGAGTTTAATCTACTTGACTCTACAAAAGTTACTTAGGTCTTTCATATTAGGATATGAATGAACCGAGTGGTTTAGGTATCCGGTACTAATCGGAGGTCGTGGGTTCGATTCCCGTCAGGGGCATAAAACCTTTTGCTTCATTAAATTATGAAATGGGATATGAATAATTGGAATGATTGACAGGTGTGATGAATTGTGAGGGTGAAAGAACAATTATTATAGAACATTTGGAAATACGAACTAACGTTGTATTAAACTCCAATTACGAGATTAACAATTGCAATATCTAAAGGTTGGGGGGCGTGTCGAAGGTAATGAATGATGTACGTGGATTCTGTATGAACTATCTTAGTGATATTATAGTATATACGACAGGAGACCTAGATTTATACTTAGACTACCTAGAATAAGTACTAGAAAAATTAGAAAGTGGAGATCGACGGCGAAGTAAGGGTAATGGGATTTTGCAATAAATCATTAACAGATGTAGAAATATTCCGTTAGGTTCTTGGTGACAGATTTCTACTTGAGGGTGGTCGTTGGCTTGGCGGGCGGTCGCAAAGTGCCTTACCACCATGCGATGAAGCTCAAGCCATGGCAGGATTCGAACCATGGACTTGCTGCGCGGCAGTCCATAACCGATGTCACTGAGCCATGACTGCTTCGATAACGTTGGATTCATTTTATTAGTCGCTTTGATTTTATCAAAGAACATGTCGAGGGTCGAGATAGTCACAGATGTATTATCAATACATATTAAAGGGACTGATGATGCTTGATGAGGAATGATATGAAAAGGGACTGCAGACATAGTATCAAATAAATCTGTTGAGCTTGAGTTAAAACTATTTATAACACAGTAAGGGAAAAGGTTAAATCAAATTTGGAAATATATCCGTGTACTTTCAAATAACGAAGCAGGGATTCGTGAGTTACAATGAATACCTTATATTAAAGGAAGGAGTACTCTATGAAAGAGATATATTAGTGAAGGGATTAAGATTATATGTTCTTGAGGAGTACGGAGGGAATTGATCTTGAACTTACATAAAGAAATACTTTATTCATGTCGGAAACATTACAAGAAATATATTACAACAAAAATCTGATGCTAAAAAAAAAAATAACACAGAAATTCGCACGCTTGTTCGAGGGACCGTATATTATAGGTGAAATCCCATATAAAAATTTATATACCTTAGTAAATCCTAAATCAGGAAAAATAAAGGGAAATTATAATGGAATACATCTATTTAGGTATTACAAATAAATCTAATAGAACAATGAGTCTAGTTGTAATCCAAATGAGTAACATACGAAAAAAAAAAAAATGAGAAATATAGTGTGATATTAGTTATTTGATTAAAAGAATAAAGTTCATGAAATCATTAAGAGAAAGAGAGAAGAAAATAGATTCAAAAAAGGGGGTCTGTCTATTAAAGTAACTTCATGACAACTTTTTAGTATCTATTTGGGGGCGTTTATGTGAAGGTATTTCACATACAGGAGACGTATATCTATGTCATATGTTACGCTTGCCTAAAGTTGCATTGAGATTTGTTTCCCAGCTTCAAATTTGATAATGTTACATAGAAAAAAATAACCGCAGACCCCAATAAATTGTGACTGTCGACTTTTGAGTTAGGTACAAAAAAAATAAGGTTAACTTTATTACCCTCTCGAAACGAACTTTATTACCCTCTCAAAACGATAATAGTTTGGCACAAAAAAATTAAAAACATGACAAGGCGAGGCCTCTTAAAAAGTTTTTGTCCGATGTCGGTTATTCGGCCGTGGGAATTATGATGCGGTTTCTTGTTGAGAAAAAAAGGTCATTTTGGGGTATGCAGCTCCGTGTAGCCTATAAGGAACGATATCAGGTGAATGGATAATGTGTGGGTTTGTTTTATATTTCTAGGTTGGCCAATGAGACGAGAGAGGTGTGGTTTTGGAACTACTGAAATGTTGAGCTGAAGGGAAGATGAGGAACATTCAATTGGGAACACCAGACGAAAACAGTCGTAGTAGCACTCTTACGAGGCCTTTTATTTTTAAAGTAAAATCAGTGAATGATTGAATAAATTGATATAAATTTTAAATTTAGAATCAGTGTATTTAAAGAAGAAATCTTCGTAATAATTTGGTAAAGTTAAAATTAATTATCTTTAATTTTAATGTGTATATAGTTCATGAAGAGTTTCTCGACATACTTATATAGAATCATTTCAACGATTAAATTAATATCAATACCACTGTATTTTGTATAGAGTTTTAATAATATAATAACTATTTAAGGTACAATTAAACTTTATTTGCATATTATATGATTAATAAATTCCGTAATATGTATGTTGAGAAAGTCCTTCTTTTAATATAAATGAATAGTTAGGTATATAATAATATGCTTGTTTCATATTTATTTTGTCTAGAAGTAAGCAAAGACGTAAGGTTTTTTTAGCTTCGTCAGTCCTATTTTTTGCCTTACATAAGTCTAGGAAATGGACGACGAATCGTGAACATATATATATGTAATACATATATATATCTCACGGTTTAATTCACTGAAGAGTTTCGCAAATATACAAAAAGAAATTTATGGGTCATAACAATAAACTACTAATGATCTATTATTAAAATTCTTTAATTTTATGATAAGAACCATCCCCATTTTTAATAGAATAACTTCATTTCTTAGTACGGTAGTTACTTAGTTAATTAGTGTTCTAGAATATCTTTAGAAAGATTTAAAGTAAAGTAAAAGGATTATATGAAACGTACTTCCTTTTTAAATCATATAATATAGAAATCATACCTGTTAAGATCTTGAGATTAATTTATAATTCATTTTGATAACTAAATTTACAATAGTTTAGTGAACTATCAGTAGCTTTGAAGTTCAATTAAAGTTTTGAGATTGTAGTTATTAGTATAGTAAGATTCCCTTGAGTATAAAGTATTCTTTAAATAATTTTAAATCAATAGTTCTCTAACATTTCATGAATGGTATGATTATATATTTAATAAATCATCAACTAGACAGTGTTGTTGATTTTCTTTAGTAACTATATGGGAATGGGAATATGGGAATATATCTTGTTAGAACTGTAATATTGAATCCATTGTAGATATAAAATTGGTAGGTCATATAATTATATACATTTAGCCCAGCGACCTGCGGGGATTGAACAGCTGGCATGTTCACGATGCATTGCAGAACTACAAACAAGGAAAGTATATTAAGTAAACACTAAGTATTTCAGACGATTAAATTCAAGAGTAGAAATGAGCATTCAATACTAGGTTGATAATATTCAAAATTACTAGTGTTGTGGGAGAGTAAACTTATTTTGTCTTATGTTGAGGCCTAACAGTGATGAAATTGTGGGACCTACATTAATAAGTCTGTACATGGCTGTTGCAAAGTTGCGGTAGTCCAGTGCGTCCTGAAACACGCCCTCTGAAACGAAACGACCTATAGATTTCTATAAGCCTGGCCAGGCAAACACAAATTTTGTGTTGAATCACGTGATAATTGAGATATAATTAAATCCATGGTTTATAAAGGGCTAAAAGAAAGAAATAGCGCTGATCGCTATCTAATTTTGGGTTCGAACCCAATAGGATTAAATTCAAAGGTCGTTTCAAGCCCTATAATTTGCTTCGAGCAAAGCGTTGAGCCACGCCAGTAGGAATTCCCTTTGACGTTAGTTGGACTAGCAGCTATTGGGGAGAGGCCTTTGTCCGCCCACATGAAATATTGCACTCTTGTATAAATCCTGTCACTTGTAAGGAATGGTCTAAATATAGACAACCTTGTCTATACTATTCAAATGCACACTTTAACGTGATTATGTTATAAGATCAATTTAATAAACATAAATATAATACTTATGGCCATCCTTCAATAAAACAAGCCAGGAGGAATATAGTAGTGATTATTTTATGGTCATTCAGTCTTAATGTACAGACATAAACTTTGTATAAGACATGAGTGATATTTAAAATCACACGTAATTAAACTCTCCTACAATATTGTATCTCTGAATCAGATAATCACCTTCTCAGTATAATATAAATCTGAACTTAGACGATCACGCATAGGCTGTACCACCACATAAGGGTTCAATGCAATAGCCCGTAAAAGAAAAAAATGTTTGCAAGTTTTGTAATTTATGTTATCTGCTACCGTGGTACACGTCACCTATCAAGGTTTATATGTGCACCCTTATTTTTTCCATATGCTTGTTCTGGGCTGTCTACTGGGAAAGATAAATTAAAAACTTAATTTAAGTGATCACCGTTAATTTTTCTCCTTCAGAATTACCAATTTAGGTAAATGAAAGGTTACACCAATGAGGTGGGCTAAAGTATGAATACTCAATAAACGCGGTGAGGCTACTTAGTGCATGAAGAGACTTTGCAATATCAGCAGATTGCGCTCACGTTGCATGTGTCCCTACAGGCTATGATCACAGCTTCTAAACTAAAATGTAGAAATAAATATTCAGATCTGTAACTCAGATGGACGGACAGATAACGGAGTCTCGTTAGTAGGGCTCTGTTTTGCCCTTTGGGTACTGACCTCTCAAAATAATTTAGGTCTATAGTGTTATATGTAGGAAATAGTATAATAGCCAAGACGTATTTTAACCATTAAGTTTTTTATATAATTAACTATAATTCTTGCGCCTTCTGAGGCGCGCATGGCAAGCGTGGGGATTATGGTAAATATTTATCAAAATATTTTTTTACTAGAGCACTAAAAGTTTTAAAATATATGTAGACAATTTGGCCTAATTTTCCTGCTAAGCCGAAGTCGCGTAATAAACACCACGTAGCCCAACCAAAAGAATTTATTATTATATAGTTAAGTTAATAATTATATAATTCATCATGAGGTCTTGACTCTTCAATAGTCAATAGTTCAATACCTGTAAAATATTTATTATCATAACACTTTAAGTTGCTGTCAGGAGTCTTTAGCTGTACCCAGTAGATGAAAATAGTCTTAATCCTATAGTGGGCCAAACCTAACAAAGGCAAGACGTGATTGTTTATTGTTCAGACACCTCTGTCTACCCTTTTGAAATACGAAAGCATGATTGATTTTATTTTTTCAATCTATTCAAGTAACTTGCTCAATTCAAACAGACCATTAGTGAAATGTATTTTGTTCTCTGCGTCGGTGAATGTCATTAGACATGGAAATCTGACGCTTCCACAGTGAGATTTTACGCAAAATTAGTACAAGTCGTTTGCAAGAATATAATATGAAATATCACACACAGATGGCTTACACTGCTCACTGATATGACATTCTGAGTAGTAACATTTTTTTAATCGTTATCATCTTAAAAAGTATTATTCGCGTGTTCTTAAGTATTACGTAAGATTATCACAGAGGCGTCAAATACCGTGCGCTAAAGGCGTGGCTTCCTCCACAATCAGGCTATTAAAAATCTGGATCGCCCGCCTTACTTGTTATTGAATTATATCTAAGAAGTGTGTGAAAACAATGCTTATTTATGGCAATCCAAGAAGACGATGGGTTGAATCCTGCCACAGGCATCACCATATAATATATACTCTAGCAGATGAGTTTATGAGCATACACTTATTCTAGGATAAGAGGATAAGCTTGCCCCTGACTACATCATCGCTTACCATCAGTTTTTTTTTATCTAAAAAACATTAACTTCTCTTGATACGGGATAGCCACCTGAATTGTTCGTATAAGAGCTTCGATTATAGTTTCGACCACATCCGGTGTATTTGTTTCAAGAGGATTTTGGAACCCACCCGCATTTACTTTTTATATTGGCAGCTATCTCACTTATTCAAGGAAGTAACCCTGTATTATTTACAAAAAATGAGGTTAATCGACCTCAGTATATTTAAAAAATCTTGTCCATAGCATACGAAAGTATCGCAGTTCCAACAAAACTGACATTTCCGTCTACTTCAATTTACCATAGTAAGCTTTGTAAACTAGTTTCGTCGAGTTTCGGAGTTTCGACTTTAGTTCCTATTTAATCTAGAATGAGTTAGTATGCGGACTTTACATTACAACGCTTCCTCTGCACACTTAATTCTTTTCCGTAGCCTCAAGTTTTTTACCTGCATTTGCTTAGAATGTAATATTTCAACATGACATTTTGTTAAAACCTGCACAAAAGCATCATCAGATTTAGACTTTGATCATTTTCGAAGAATTACAATATTATACTAACTGAAATTACATGTATGCAAATTTTTGGTAAAGTTCAGAACTGCAAAATATATACAGCGTATTAAATATCTAGGTGGGTTTCATTTTTTTTTTCAAAGCTTTACAGATCCTGTGTTTCGTATTTATAATAATCCATTTTAATGATCCAATGTTTTTTAATTACAGAATGACTTAACCTGCATTACCACCTTGTACCGTACGAATAAGATAAAATTCCACATCTAAACCACAAGTATTTTTCAAGCAATTTGGACTACTTGACAGATACTATCGGCCGAATGTAGTACGTATTGTATCAAGTGTGCGCAGTACGTAATATACAATTAGACTGAACCGGAATTCATTCTAATTTAAATGTCCAAATTTGTGATTGCACTGTAATCAACTTCTATCGTTAATTCTGTGTTTGCTTATTGTTAGTTAATACGATAATATTCATTATTTCATCCTCTTCTTCTGTGTAAACACATATGTGGAATACTGGTACTAGAGTCTTCCACATACATATGTCTGGTATGGTATCATTTCACTAAGAACGCACAGGACAACATAAAGATGTAAAGTTTTAAATAATATTAAGAAGAAATTTCCTTAAAGCTAAATGAATAATTTGATCACGTTAGGAAATTCTCATATAACACACGTATGCAGTAAAGTAGAATTTTATCAAGAGTCGTAAAATGAAGGGCCGAGGTTAGAGCCGCGTGAAAGCACGAACTCCCCCGAGACAGGAGCTATGAAAAATCTAAGGGGATATGGAACTAATAAGAATGAAGGAGGCAAATTTATTAGAGGTACACTTCAGGCCAATTTCGAAACACCAGATAGTTCGTTTTTATATGAATGAATGTGCACTAACTAACATTAAAAGAATAAATGTTGATCGAGGAAAAGTTCGTTTGTTTTAAATTTGACTGAAACATATTAGAAGCCTGATATTTTGGAGCAGTGATGGCTCAGTTGCATTGGCTATGGACTGCCGCGCAGCAGGTCCATGGTTCGAATCCCGCCCAGAGCTTGAGCTTCACCGCATGGTGGAAGGGCATTTTGCGAATGCCCGCCTGGCCAGCGACCACCCAAAAGTAGAAAATCTGTCGCCAAGCACCTAATGGTGTGTTCCGGCAGCAGTCCTTGAGAGCCAGTGAAATGACAGGCAAAATGAGACTTAACAACTATGTCTCAAGGTGATGGGCGCAGTGCAGTTCGTCACTTGTGCTGAAATGCATCTGTTATAGGCAGAGGATACCGCTCAACATCAGGTGGGCCTCGCGCTTGTTCATTCACAATAATATTAAAATAGAATAAAAAATATATATAATGATCTGAAGATAAAATCCGTTTTTTTTTCAGTTTTGCACAATTGTGTAAACAAAGCACTTCAGCCATATTGCTAGAGACGGAGTGGCAGTGGTGTACCTATTTTTGTATGTCACTATTATGATCGTGATATTAGTGGAAGAGTGCCGACTGAAAATCAGTGCTTTGACCTAGCGTATGCTGAAGCGGAGCTCTTTTGTGGTATTGCACAATTTTTAAGTTAATATCGTTTCTGATTTTTGTATTATGATGTGAAAATTCCATGAATTTACTTTTTTTTTCTTCATTTTCCATCGCGAAACAACTACTAAGGTTTAAGTATATATACAGCAAGTAACATTCATTAAAATTATGACATCTGACTGACAACTAACCTTTCACAAAAAATCAAGGAAATGTTATTAAAATTAATAAGAAGGCACCATTGAAGTTCAATTCTAATAATTACAAAATGTATTTTCAAAGTCGGCATATCCACTCCCTTAAAAATACCTTAAGCTTTCACGCTTCGTATATATATGACGGGAGGGCCGCTCGAACCTTGACAATATCAGGGTCCTATCTCTGAAGCTGTCACTTTAGTATCTGACGATTTCAACTCACTTCACACACAGTGAGGATACTTGTGAGTAAATTTTATTTGTGTAGAATTTACAGCAATCCAATAATTAGGCCAGGGTTTAAAGTTATCAGTTAACCTGACATTTTATCATGTAATCTTTTCATTTGTGTCGATAACTTAACATAATATTTATGCGGTACTTATCTCAGTTATGTGAGGTCGATAGAGTATGTTTTTTTTAACAAACAAAACAACACATACAACATATTGCACGCATAAAAATATGTTTTTTTAATATTATAAAAATAAACACAAAACCGTAATAATGACGAAAGTTTTAGCTATGACCCAACGAATGCCTAACAGAATCCTCTCTGAAAATTCTTGCTGATAGCAATTTCACATGCTACAGTGTCCATCACACCAAAACACAAAAGTGTTTGCAGTCTACTGCTTCATTCTAATATTTGTTTATTCGGTAGTATGGTGGGTACCACCGAATAACTCTGCCAAGTGAAATGACCTCTCACCTGGTAGTACTTCTCAATGACTGTTTGTAGCCTTGTGGATAACAACAACGTCAAAATGTCAATAAGCCGTGTAGTACGCCTAAAGTACAGCAGCATCATATACACACGTCCTCGTGAGTTTAATGGCAGATTTGGTACAATTATTTTCAGAATCAGACCTGATTATAGTTTCTAGTACACTTTGCGATTATACTTTCTAGTACACTTTTCGTATCACTGTATTGATGTTCAAACATCAATACAGTGATACGAAATGTTATGATTATGATCTCCTTACGTACTTCAGAGATTATAGACCACGTTTAAGTATGACGTATATTGTCAACTCAATATATATTTCAAATACATAAATATTGAATGTATATATCGTTGGTTTATAGTTTAATAAAGCCAAGTTTCTCTTTTGGTTTTGTCTTTTAAAATGTATCAATTTATTAAACTATAAAATTTGCCATTATCATGTCGAAAGAAGACTTTATACCAGTGACCAAGAAGACTTCTATTACTCAATACTTACGCCCCGAACGTTTTGATGTGGAGCCTGCTGCCGTTGCTTCCGACTTAAAATGGATTCATTGGCGGTATTCTTTCGAAAACTTTTTATCAGAAGAGGCTACTACTGCTAGTGAACAGTCAAAATTCAAGCTCCTTGTAAATCACATCTCACCGGCTATATTTAATCTTGTACGTGAGTGCGTAGAGTATAGCTCTGCTATTAAAATACTGGATAATGCATACGTGAAAGGAAGGAATATTACATTAGCACGCCATCACTTGACCTCTAGAAAACAACAAGTCGGTGAATCTATATCAGAATATTCCAGAGCTCTCACCCTACTTGCCTACGACTGTCATTTTAAATCTGTAACTGCCGAAGAACACCAAAACGAATCAATACGTGCTACGCTCATTACGGGACTCAATTCTAAAAGAATAAGAGAACGACTACTGGAGAAATGTACTATGACGTTAGAAGAAACCCTAAATTTAGCTATTTCTCTTGAAAGTGCAGAAAATACTTCCCGCGAAATAGAGTCCAATGTAACTCAAACCTATTTCAATAGTGTTGCAGAAGCTGTAGATCAAGAACCAAAACGATTACCGAATTCGGCAGCCACAAACTCACAAAATAGCCGCAGGCGATGTTTTTTTTGTGGCGGCAATATTCATCAAAGGAATAAATGCCCTGCATACAACGTAGATTGTCAACTTTGTTCAAAAAAGGGCCATTTTGCTAAAGTTTGTCGCTCCAGTCAAATGCAACAAAAAGCGAGCGCTGCTACTACATCAGAGGATGAACGTCATAACTCTCACTTATCTGTCATTTCAGCCGCTTCTCCATCAAGCTTACGCAGAGCAACTATACCAGTTTTTGTAAATAATTATCATGCTGATGCTTTAGTAGATACAGGAAGCTCTATTAGTTTCATCGATAATAGTTTAGTTAAAACTTTGAACCTGAAGAGAAAGCCCTGTAAACAAACAATAACTCTTGCTTCACTTAATCATGTATCTCATGTCAATGGATTATGCTACGTAACTTTACAAATCAATCGCCATGTTTACAAATATCAACCATTGCTTATTGTAGACAATCTCTGCGCAGACATAATTATCGGACATGATCTTCTAAAGAATCACTCTTCTCTTGAACTACAGTTTGGAGGTGAAAAAGAACCATTGAAGATATGTAGTGTATTAGAAGCCGCTGTTCCACCAGCATCTATATTCACCAATCTGTCGCCTGATATAAAACCAATTGCTATTCGCTCCAGACGACACTCCGAAGAAGATGAAGCATATATTGCAAATGAAATATCAAACCTTCTTAAAGACAAAGTAATCGAGCCTAGTGTGTCACCTTGGAGAGCACAAGTATTAGTTGCCGGTGGAGGCAGCCACAGGAAACGCCTAGTGATTGATTATTCACAAACTATCAACCGATACACGGAATTAGATGCATTTCCCTTACCCAGCATCGATTCCATAGTTACTCAAGTCGCCAAATACAACTGCTTTAGTCAAATAGACCTCAAGAGCGCTTACCATCAGGTCGAAATTCTTCCTAAGGAAAAGATCTATACAGCATTTGAAGCATGCGGAAATCTTTACCAGTTCACCAGGATACCTTTTGGTGTAACAAATGGGGTTGCTGCGTTCCAAAGAACTCTTAATTTTATCATAAACACAGAGAAATTAACAGATACGTATGCTTATTTGGACGACGTAACGATTTGTGGTATAGACAAGAAAGATCATAGCAATAATCTACGCAGATTCATGGAAGCTGCAGAAAAATACAAACTTACTTTAAACATTGACAAAAGCACATTTGAAACGGATTCTATCAATCTTCTCGGCTACACCATTCACAAAAATTCGATTAAGCCGGATAAATCTCGATTGGAACCCCTAATTAACCTACCTGCCCCATGCGATGCTGCATCTTTAAAAAGAACACTAGGATTATTTGCTCACTACTCAAAATGGATTTCCAATTTTTCCGCAAAAATAAAACCTTTGGTTGAAGCAACTTTCCCACTGTCTAAAGATGCCATGAGCTGTTTCACTCGTTTAAAAACTGACGTTTCTCAATCGGCTCTCGCCGCAATCGACGGGAAAGAAGTATTTTCCGTCGAAACTGACGCTTCTGCATACGCAATTGCTGCAACTCTGTCACAAAAAGGTCGCCCTGTTGCATTCTTTTCACGCTCACTTAACGATTCCGAACGTCGACAGCCCTCGATAGAAAAAGAAGCATGTGCCATCGTTGAGGCCTTGCGAAAATGGCGCCACTACTTGATTGGACGACACTTTTTGCTCATTACGGATCAACAGTCTGTCTCATTTATGTTTAATCAGAGACATTCCAGTAAAATTAAAAATGAAAAAATAGAAAGATGGCGTCTAGAACTATCTTGTTATAAATATGACATAATTTACCGCCCAGGAAAAGAAAATCATGCTGCCGACGCATTGTCTAGAGTGTGTGCTCATATGAATACTACTTCAAATAAACTATCTGAAATACACAACAACTTATGCCATCCAGGAGTAGCAAGAATGGTTCACTGGATTCGAACTAAAAACTTACCATACTCTGTTGAAGAAGTAAGAAAAATGACTGCTGCGTGCCCAGTTTGCGCTGAAATAAAACCCAAGTACGTGAAAAATGAAGGGCAACTTATTAAAGCAACAGCGCCTTTCGAAAGGCTTAACGTAGATTTTAAAGGCCCGCTTCCGTCAAGTACTTCTAACAGGTACATTTTAACTATTATCGACGAGTACAGTCGGTTTCATTTCGCATTTGCTTGTAAAGATATGACAGCGGAAACCGTAGAAAAATGCTTTAAAGAACTTTTCTTTTTATTTGGAGCTCCAGGCTATATCCACTCCGACAGAGGTAGTTCCTTCTTATCTGAAAAATTAATAACCTTTTTGACATCTCTTGGAGTAGCCTGCAGTCGTACGACTCCCTATAATCCACGAGGAAATGGCTTGGTAGAGCGCCTAAACGGAACATTATGGAGGACTATTCAGTTACACCTGCGATCCACTAAACGAGACATTGCAGATTGGGAGAAAGCGATACCAATAGCACTTCACTCAATAAGGTCCCTATTATCTACTGGAACGAATGCTACGCCCCATGAAAGAATGTTCAACCATCCACGTCGCTCTGCCAACGGTCAATCTATGCCAACTTGGTTGCTGTCACCGGGACCGGTATATATGAAGAAAAATGTCAGAAATTCGAAATACGATCCGATTGTTGAAGAAGTCGAGCTGCTACAAAGCAACCCTGACTATTCCTACATAAGATTACCGGATGGACGTGAAACAACCATTTCAAACAGACGTCTGGCACCACTTCCAGTGACTGAAGACATTCAATCTGATGACTATCTGACTCCTGATACTGAGGAAGGTCAGTCTACTAATCAAGACCCGTCTCCGGAATCCATAGTTGAGGACGTCCAGCTCCGTCGTTCTGCTCGGGAGTGTAGGCCTCCGTCCTACCTTCAAGACTATGTTACGTCATAAAGGATGGGAGAATGTTATGATTATGATCTCCTTACGTACTTCAGAGATTATAGACCACGTTTAAGTATGACGTATATTGTCAACTCAATATATATTTCAAATACATAAATATTGAATGTATATATCGTTGGTTTATAGTTTAATAAAGCCAAGTTTCTCTTTTGGTTTTGTCTTTTAAAATGTATCACGAAAAGTTTAAATTATTTACATACTAGCTGTTCTCATTGACTTCGTATGCTTGGATTTAAATTTAAATATCGTATTAGGTCATCACATTACACAACCTGCACATATACTGCAAGGTTTTTTATTGAAAAATATGAAACAAAACAGATCAATGATTATATAAGTACTTACATACCTAGTTATGGGGTTAGGATAGTTTTTTGAGCTGGGGACTTGGCGGCAAGCAAATCAAAATACAAGACAAGAATTTTTTTTTTATATTTGTACTCAAATCTACTAAAATATTGCTAACGTGCATCATTATCATTAACAATCGGAAGACGACAGACCAATGATCAGAAAACTCTCCTACCTATTCTACCGTGTTTTTTTTTATGCCTGATAGGTTAGCCGTTGACCACTATCTCACCTGATGGTAAGTGATGATGTGGTCGAAGATGTTGTACAGGCTAACCTAGAAGTACTGGCTCTCAAGGACAGCTGCCGGAACACACCGTTAGGTGCTTGGCGATAGATTTTCTACTTGAGGGTGGTAGCTAGCCAGGCAGGCATTCGCAAAATGCCCTACCACCATGCTGTAACGACTGCCATCCTAAGACAACAACCGGGACCAACGGCTTAACGTGCCCTCCGAAGCACGGAAGCGTTCAGTAGTAATGTCACTAGCGGTCACCCATCCAACTCATGACCGCGGGCGAAGTTGCTTAACTTTGCTGAACGGTTAAGCACAGCTAAGTAAACTTCGCTACGAGCGCTTCAAACTTTGATTTGTTTTTGTGCAGACTGTTGTGTGAATCGATACAAGTTCATGGTTCAATTTCCACCATGTTTCACTGCATTGTAGCAGGGCATTTTGCTAATGCACGCCTCGTTTAGCTTTCTAGTAGAAAATCAGTCGTGAACTGTTCCGGAAGCTGTCCTTCAGGGCCAGTTACTCTAGCTTAGTCTGAACAACATCTTTATTACAATCAGGTGAGATAGTGGTTAAAGGATAGAAAGGATAGAAAGTCTATCAGCCACTGAAAAAACTATGTCTGTTATTACATTCAGTATTTTCTTTTATTTTTTTATACGGAGCTTATGCCAAAACACGATACACAGCTTCTACAACGAAAGCATTAAGGCAACTTTAAAGTCAAAGTCAAAGATTTTTATTTGCAAGATGTAGGTAATACATGTTGTAACATTTATAATATTAAAAAGTGTCATATACATCCTTGCCATAGTTAGCATGCAAATGAATACAGGAGGCAAAGTGATACATAATACAAAAAATAAAATATACAGATCTATGTCATCTTATGAGATATAAAATTAAACCATCAATATAAAATGTAAAGAAAAAATATAAATATAATGAAAATAATCAGTAAATAAATAAATAAATGTCAACGAAAATTTGCAAATAAGATAAAAGCCATTGCAGAGTATATAAATATAAAAATATAATGTTACGTGTGCTATTTTATAAAATAGAGTAAACTTCTCATTGCATTATTTCAAAACACATGAAGTACTGGGGAAAACATTAAGGATAATGCATGACGGAAATAAAGTTCTCCAAAACACGGTCGCCATGTTGTTAGGGTAAACGAGGGGCTTGTTTGATTTATTTTGTTACAAATGCACAAGGGTGGGAAATATATCATGTTAACAAAGTGTTCAGTGTGGAACTACAGTAGTAATTTATAATTTTTGTTTGAATTTAACATCTGCAATACATTTGTCATCACACTTCTTCCGATTTTTTTGTGAATATGAGTGATGGTGTGGTAGATAATAGAAGAATGTTATCCTTAGAATTAAAATAAACTCTCAAAGCAGGATACCGGAGCCTTTGACCAGATTCTCAATAGATAATTACTAGTATAAAAAATATTATCTAAGATATTTTAGATTATTATGTAATAAATATATCTAGTTTCAACCCCACATACATATTTAGCATAATCAATGTGACGTCAAAACGCCATTAAACTTAGCTGAAATTTTCCTTACGTCAAATTAGCAGGAAATTTATGCAAAATTGTCATAGATAGGTATACTTTTTTTTTAAATATTATATGTTATGTTATCAAAGGAAGTTTTTTTTATTAAATTGAATACTATTGATTATGGCTATCCGCTACATTGTTGCCCAGTATGGACAGGGGCCCTTCTTAATCCCCGTAGTCCCACAATTTACCACTGTGTCGTGGCGTATACGACTGGACTCCTGGAATGTCACAGGAAGACACCAGCCGATATATGTGCTATTAGGCACGTGGGTATAAAACGGCGGGAACCACCTACCTTCGGACTACGTGCTAGTCGCTCCGTCGAATGGGAATTATCGCTAAACACCCTAAAGCTAGTTAATTGATCAATCAGCTAATCATACGGAATTAAATTAGGATACGTTCCCTGATCTCGATGGTGAAGTAGTGGCCCGCCGACAGCAATCCGTTGCTCGCCCTTTCACTAATCACTGAACGCCTGGCGTCCCAATTAACAGTCACTCACACACAAAACAGCAATGTTTATCGTCACTAAAATAACAGACGGCTGCTATAATCCACCCGGTCACCGCGACCTCAGTTTTACACACACGTCCGAGCTTGGACCGCCTATGGCTCGAACTCGTACTGACTTCAAAACCAAAAAGAATGCGTTGGTGCCGGCCGCACGCACACATTTACAAAATCCATCGCAGATAACACGGACAAGATTCGCGTCCGCGCGCGCTCAGAAACAGACTGCATTGTTTACCTTTGTTTACCGAATACCTATATATATTAATAATAGTCATAATACTGTTTGCAATGTGTTAGGGAATGGTTCGCCTTCTAGCAACCACCCTCAAATAGAAAAGATTCTGTGTACCAACATTGACTGATAAACACTTTTCAACATTAGAGTTGGTGGAGAAATTCTAACAGATCATCAGCTCATCTGTTGGTAAGTAATGAATAAGTATTTAAGTTTAGCAAGACCTATAGAAATAAGTTACTGCCGCACTCCGTTAGATGGTGTGTAGGTTTTTTAGTTGTTGATGAGCATTCACAAAATGCCCTTATGCCAGCTCCAGTACCTCTACGATAATTGACTTTTGTAGCAAAATGGCAACGTTTCCAACATTTCCAAATAATATCACAGGGCCTGATTGATACAGCGTGTCACCAAAATGCTGGCTTAAAAGTTATCTGTGTTAATAAGCATTGGAAACTATGAAGTACTATAAAGGCAAACCACTGATAATAATATTACTCAAGTGCATTAGAATCTGACGTATTGATAATATTAAGACTATACATTTTGCAGTGATAACTCAGTGGCATTGGCTATGATGACCGCGCAGCAGGTGCATCGTTAGAATCCCGCCACGGGCTTGAGCTTCATCGTATGGTGGAATGGCATTTTGCGAATACCCGCTTGGCTAGCGACCACCCTCAAGTAGAAAATCTGTCACCAAGCACCTAACGGTGTGTTCCGATAGCAGTCCTTGAGAGCCAGTGAAATTACAGGCACATGTGATTTAACAACTATGTGACGGGCGCAGTGCAATTCGTGACCTGTGACGAAATGCATCTATTTTAAGCAGAGGTTAGTCCGCTTAACAACAGGAGGGCCTCGAACTTGTCCTTTCACATCAACATAAAAAAAAATTACAATTTGAGGGCCGTGATTTTTATATATTTGCTTCTGCTGACTTTTTGTGTCACATACCATTTTCGAAAATCTATTTACAGCCTTCCCCGTGGGGTGCCGGTTTAGAATTGCACCTCTCCATATCATCCCGTGGGTGTCGTAAAAGGCGGCTAAGGGAATAATTTTACTGGAAGGTGGGTAGCAGCGCCTTCTAAAGAACTACTATCTTAAACTGCGATCCCCAAGCCGCCTGCCAAGCGTGGGGATTATGGCAAATACCCCCTTAATAGGGGAGGCTGTGTTCAGCCGTGGACGATCCGGCTGATACAGTATTTCCAGTCTACTAAATAAATTGTTTACAGGGTAGCCATTGACCATAGTCCTACGTGATTGTAAGTGATGATAAGTTCAAGACTTTGTTTAAGCTAATATAGAATTACTGGCTCTCAACGACAGCTGCTGGATTTCACCGTCAGGTAGATTTTCTTCTTGAGTGTAGTAACTAGCCATATTGGAATTATACCTACTCTACCTCCATGCTATTATAGCATAGAGGTAGAGTAGTTAAATATAATAACTATCTACTGCCATCCTCTGATAATAACTGAGACCGACGCGATGGCTTAACGAGCACATGTGTGTAGGGCTAAATTTTTTATCCACACATGCTCAGATCACTTAGCGTTCCATCATTAGAAACCGCAATATGAACTCGAATTTTATTAATATAAACTTGCAGAAGCTTGCATTCATTTTGACTAGAACCATTCCGTTTCACGTAATAAGCTAGAATATTCAACGGACTACATTTCCTCAGCAGAGAAACGTAAGTATTCAAATTTCAGCACAAAATTTAAACGTTCGTTTAAATATTTACGACAGAAGCATTAACATGCACACTTGGAATCATTTTTATTCGGCCAACGAGCGAAGCGAGAAAATTTCAACTGTTTTAAATTAAAACAATTTCATTAACTGCCCCACGTTTGTTTTTCTTTCAATTTAAAATGTTTACTGGGATGTGAAATGAGGGAATTAATAGGATGTTAAGTTGTGTTTAATCATGTGAGTGATGGATGAAATAAGCGGTACAACATTGTTCTGAAGGCAAAGATCAGTTCTGTTTGTAATATACCTTTAACAAATTTTATATAATATTGTATTTATATTAATATAGTATCTGTCGAGGCGACTGATGATGAATAACAAGTTAATTAAAAACAATTCGTTAGAGTCGATGGTGCGTTTTGAGATGTGTAAAAGAGCTGTTATGAAACTTTGGTTTTGGGTTCGATTCCAAGGTCAGATTTTAAATAAAAAATTCAATCGATCTGAGCACGGTGCACGATACAAGTGAAACCTAAATAAATTATGCTCCTATCATCCTGTCCCTTTCATGAACACGGGATTTCCGTACTGTTGAAATGGAAAGTATACTAGAAGCATAGTATTTTTGGCATCACGTGTATCATGCATCGAGTTCAATCCGAGTTCTTTTATTTTTCCGAGGGGAAAAGGTTTTCTGAGTAAAAAATTTAAAAAGTAGCCCGAATGTACTTGGTATATGGCAAAAGGTTAACCACCTTTTGCATAGATATAAATATTGTATATTATAAAAACTAACGTGGTTTTCACTCATTTTAGTAAATAATACGTGATTACTTTCGTGAATAAGTCAGAAAGCTCCAAATACAGTTTCAACCAAAATCGGTGGTCTTTTTTAAGGAGAGCGCGTGACGCCCGCGTTGACGTCTCTCTTGGCACTGAAGAACTAAATCTGCCTACATCTAAGGGAATTACAACTTTGCCGATAGGTATGTGCGTAATGTGAAATGAAAAGTTTTTTAAAACTATATTGGCTTACTGCACTGGCTATGGACTGCCACACAGAAAGATCATCTTGTTATGGATATGAGTGTTACCAAACGTTACAAAACGAGCATTTTGCATATGCCTGTCCGGCAAACTGCCACGCTCAAGTAGAAAATTTTCGCCAAGCACCGGTGAGTCCCGACAGCTATTAATATAGGGTAAAGGTACAAGTTTGTAGCGGACGACATGAAGCTTCAGCAAACGACGTGTCGCAGCGACACTACTGGTTTCTAAATATTTCAATTAAATTCCCTCCGTAGTAAGCGACATGAAGTCTAGCGACGACGCGTCATCGAGCGGCAGACGGCAGTGTCATCCGACCGCAGATTAATGCCGCTGACGCCGGAGCAACGACACGTCGAGCGTGTTTCTTTTCAAAATGGATTTCTTTCATATCGCTTTTCAAATGGTTTTTGATCAGTATTGAATAAGTTCCCTCACTTGCTCTGCATTTAAGCATAGGACGTGTGACTTTTCGTCTTTTTCAGTATAGTAAAAACAAGTCTCCTTCCTCTTCTAATAAAAGATATAAAAAAAATGCGATCACTTTTTTTTTTGCCTGATAGGTTAGTCTTTGACCACTATCTCACCTGATGGTAAGTGATGATGTGGTCGAAGATGTTGTTCAAGCTAACCTAGAATTACTGGCTCTCAAGTATAGCTGCTGGAACACACCGTTAGGTGCTTGGCGACAGATTTTCTACTTGAGGGTGGTAGCTAGCCAGCGGACATTTGCAAAATGCCATACCACCGTGCTACGAGTATAACGACTGCCATCCTAAGACAACAACCTAGACCGACGGCTTAACGTGCCCTCCGAAGCACGGAAACGCTTAGTAGTAATGTCACTAGCGGTCACCCATCCAACTCTGACCGCCCCCGACGTTGCTTAACTTTGCTGATCGGTTGAGAACAGCTAAGTAAACTTCGCTAAGAGCGCTTCCAAACTATTTATTATTCTTGAACACGTCAGACAACTTGTTTGACAGAGCACTCAAAACCAACTGGTTGCCATCTGCTGTTGCCGTCTGCAGTCGGGTTCGAAATAATGACTGCAGCGACATGACGCAACGACGTGTCGTGACGACATGAAGTGACGACATGTCGTCTGCTGCTGCTACGTGCAGTCGGCTACCAACTTGTACCTTTAACCTGTTTACTATCTTCGAACACATTAAGTAAGACCCTGCTAAAGTGCTTGCATATCGACAATCCAGAAAATACAAAGAAAACAAAAGGTTTATAAAAAATAATTTTGTAAAAGAAAGAGTTAGGGTTATTTTATGGTTTACTTCTTTAACCTGTACTTTCATATATTTTAAGCACAATAAGATGTCCAATACCTTTTACAACCGCCATAAAATTCTGGTTTACAGCCCTTGGAACTTACCCCGAAGGGCCAACTTTGAGAATACAGCCTCTTTAGATAAAAGCGGCCGTATTTAAGGCCAAATATGGCCTTGCTTAACAAAGGGTTTAGTTATGTTATAAAGTACAGCAGTACGGGAACTACAACTTTTTTTCCCGAGGCTTTGAGAATCCTATTTTAATCTCACATGTGTAAAAAGTTCCATTGGCATAAAAAAAATATTGTAAATGATAGTAAACAACTTCAGCCATACCAGAATTCACTGAAAACCGTTCAGTTTTTTAAGCTTGTAAAACCTAGTCAATATGCAAATGAACAGTAAAATATTCAGAATTTATAAGTGAAGTGGCTCACACCGCCAAATATACAGATGTTTTGACCATGAACCAAACATATTCAAGCCCTAAGGCATCTTACACCTTTAGTGTCAAGTTGCCTAATAGTTGAATGCTTTTGGGTACTAAGACAAACTTTTCAGTATATTTTTTATGGTATTTTGATGGATGCATTTGTTGTAAATTTACACACTGTCTATAGCCATGGTTACTGTTTATATCAGTACATCCTACAAACGCAGTCGTAAGTAGGCACTAGAGATGCTTAACTCGGAAAAGGTGGATTTGAAAGGGTCATCTAATAATTTTTTGCCTAAATTGAATTGAGGGGTGCCACTCAAACTGACGGATGAGGTAGATTTGGAGCCTTCAATTTATTTCGAAAATGTTTTTATTTCACGCTTGGCTAGGATCGAGTTAGGTTGAATTTGAATTGGCTTTAATGTGTTTTTTTTTTTTTTCCAACAGTAAGCAAGATACGATTCGTATATTCCAAGTCATTCAGCAAGAAGAATAATTGTTTTCTATTTATAGGCAGATACAGATATGACTATACTTCACGAGTAAAAATGGTGACAAACAGCTCATTATCAGTAATCTGTTAACAAGAACTTACTGTACTGTATCAGCCGGATGTCCACTTCTGAATACAGCCTCCAGTGTTAAGAATTTGTATTTCTATGGCCTGGTTATTCAATCATCGGATATGTACTATTCCTAAGAATATATATATACACAATCATAACGAATGTTAGTTGTTTAAGAAACAAGTACATATTACACAAATTACGAAATTTAAATGATAGGAAAAATTATTGTCATCTGCGGGATTCGAACCCGCGCCATCCACCCCTATAGCCATGGTATTCTTTGGCCGCTAATCATACATGACATATGTGTGACTCATAGCTCTAATTATTCACTCTTTCTTAACCATCGTATTGGGATGGAGTAGCACCCATAGTTCAACTTAGATTGCCCTACAAATAAGACTAATAATAATTGGGTTTAGCTGTCAGAGCATTTTTTTTATGTTATTGTGACGGGACAAGCTTGATGCCCACCTGATGTTAAGTGGACTAACCTCTGCCTTTAACTGATGCACTTCATCACAAGTCAAAAAAATGCACTGCGCCCGTCACTTTGAGACATATAGTTGTTAAGTCTCCATGTGCCTGTTATTTCACTGGCTTTCAAGGACTGCTGCCGGAACACACCGTTAGTTCCTTGGCGACAGATTTTATTTAAGGGTGGTCGCTAGCCAGGTGGGCATTCGCAAAATGACCTTCCACCATGCGGACCATTATTTGTTTTTATATGAATCAAAGTAAGAAGTGCATTGTTTTTGTTTTATTTATTTGACGCTATTAAGTTTCAACTGGCACTTCTTTATACAAACGTCGAATGGTGATTATATCTGATTCTTTTTCGGTCCATAACTTAATACCGTATCAATTTATGTCTTCATGATCTAGGATTATGATGTTTTTAGGGTTCCGTGCCTCAAAAGGAAAAAAACGGAACCCTTATAGGATCACTTAGTTATCCGTGTGTCTGTTAAGAAGCTTTTCCTCAAAAACGCGTAAAGGTATCAAGCTGAAATACATGTCAAAAACTCAGGTCAATACAAATAATTATTTTTTTAGTTATTATAAACTTACGAACTCAATAGCTAATATAACTTTTATAAATATAACAAAATCTCACGGATTTTTTTCACTTATATAAATATATCACCGTTTTCCTTAGCATTGAACTGCGCACGTTACCTCAAAACTTTAGTTCTATGCTACGAATAGTTATTCTGAGATTATATGTCTTGTTCCTTGGTAATATGCTAATACTATAATACCCTTCAAGCCTAAATACACAAGTGTTTGCATACTGAAGTGAAATTCGCTAAAAGTGACGTTAAAAGAATCTTGCTCAAACGGCTTTGATACTTGTGAAAACTAAACAGTCAGTTTGTTACTATGCTGGTACTCAGTAAAAGAGCTTTGCTGAACAGGTCTGCCAAAACAGCGTATGTTTGTTTCTTTGCCAATACTAATCCCGCAATTCAATTTCACACAACAATTTGTGAAATTCAAAATCTCCACGATTACTAATTGCCAATTACCATCCAATCATTACAAGTCGGAATCGAATGCGGCAAAACGAAACGCTTGAACTGGATCCGATCCAATGATTTTTGCAGTTCTCAATGATGTGCCGAGCCAATTAGAGTGTAATAGGGTGACCTACTTTTGTCTGTGGGGAATGGAGTCAAGCCAGCAAGCATAAAACGATTTCCGGCCTATTCCATTCTCGGTAAAATATAGGCCTTTTCCATTCTGGGTGTTTCACATCTGGGTAAATGAGTTGTTCCGGTGTACATAAACTATAATAAGCTTGCGGCAAAATCTACTTTCACTGCAAGTGTGTGAAAAGGTTATTCGAATTCCAAAACTAAATGTTGGAATAAGTTGATTAAGACTTCAGGTAGTTCAAACACAAATTTTCATCTTTAGGCAAACTTGTTTAATATTTTTGGAAGCGCTCGTAGCTTTGTTTTCTTAGCCGTTCTTAACCGATCATCTAAGTTAAGCAACTTACACCGCGGTCACCTCTAGTGAATATTACAACTGAGCGCTTCCGTGCTTCGGAAGGCACATTAAGCCAGTCCCGGTTGTTTCTTTAGGATGGCAGCCTTTATAACATGATGGTAAGGCATTTTGCGAATGCCCGCCTGGCTAGCTACCACCTTCAAGTAGAAATTACCACAATATTATTTTTTTATTGAACTATTTACATTAGCCTACTTTTTCTTTCGAGATTATTTAGGAAACTTATCATTCTTATATCTCGACATTCAGGTACACAGCAACTCTTCTTCCATAAGAAGTAGTAAAATAAAATAGATAACATAACATCGTACAAATTTCCCTTTTTAGTAAAATAAAAACAGATTTTTCGGTTTACATATCTTAAGTAGCTCATTTCAATAATCCATTTTTTTTATGCCTGATAGGTTAGCCTTTGAACACTATCTCACCTGATGGTAAGTGATGATGTGGTCGAAGATGTTGTTCAGGCTAACCTAGAAGTACTGGCTCTCAAGGACAGCTGCCGGAACACACCGTTAAGTGCTTGGCGACAGATTTTCTACTTGAGGGTGGTAGCTAGCCAGGCGGGCATTCGCAAAATGCCCTACCACCATGCTATAACGACTGCCATCCTAAGACAACAACCGGGACCGACGGCTTAACGTGCCCTCCGAAGCACGGAAACGCTCAGTAGTAATGTCACTAGCGGTCACCCATCCAACTCATGACCGCGCGCGACGTTGCTTAACTTTGCTGATCGGTTGAGAAAAGCTAAGTAAACTTCGCTAGTTTCAAAGGTCGTCAAAACTACATGAATTATTTGTTTGATTTCTTAGTTAGTCCATATCTTAAAAACTACTAAATCGATTTTGATGAAACTTGCGGCGTTCTCTAAACTGAAATACATGGAAACTAACAAAAGAAAAATAATGAAAATCCAAGCTTAGGAGACATATTTCGATAAACATACACACATACAATAAATTTTCCCTCAGTGAATAAAATTACCGACAATGATCTATCTATGTTAAGGAAGACTGTTTCAACACATCATTTGCTTATCTTATTCTGTGACACGTACGAGTTTTTTATGTTAGTATATAGTGCAATAATATAGGAGGTCATGTCCAGTTGTAAAATTAATATTTAAAAAATTTAAACATTGTTAGTTTGTATACTTATTAATCCCAGAAAAGCGGGATACGTGTTTTATTACTATATTAGCGATGTAGGACTACATGCGGATAGTAGATTAACGAAACTGAAAAATATATTCATATCTAAACTAATATAATAAAGAGGAAAGATTTGATATTGGTTTTGCGCGATAACCGATCTACTCAACCGATTAGGATGAAATTTGGTATGGAAATGGTTTAAAACATGGGGAAGGACTTGGGATAGTTTTTATCCAACTGCGCAAAAAGAGGTTAATGGTTTTGCGCGATAACCGATCTACTGGACCGGTTAGGATGAAATTTGGTATGGAAATAGTTTGAGAAATGGGGAAGGACATAGGATAGTTTTTATCTAACTGCGCAAAAAGAGGTAAATGATTTTGCGCGATAACCGATCTACTCAACCGATTAGGATGAAATTTGGTATGTTAATAGTTTGAGACACGGGGAAGGACAGTTTTTATCCAACTGCGCAAAAAGAGGTTAATGGTTTTGCGCGATAACCAATCTACTGGACCGATTAGGATATAATTTGGTATGTTAATAGTTTGAGACACGGGGAAGGACAGTTTTTATCCAACTGAGCAAAAAGAGGTTAATGGTTTTGCGCGATAACCAATCTACTAGACCGATTAGGATAAAATTTGGTATGGAAATAGTTTGAGACACGGGGAAGGACATAAAATAGTTTTTATCCAACTGCGCAAAAAGAGGTTAATCGTTTTGCTTGATAACCGATCTACCGGACCGATTAGGACGAAATTTGGTATGGAAATGGTTTGAGACATGGGGAAGGACATAGGATCGTTTTTATCCTACTGCGCAAAAAGAGGTTAATGATTTTGCGCGGTAAAAAAAAACATCATAACAAAAAAAAATGTTTAAAATAATTATTTTCAAACATTCTTTATTATTTTCTTTTCTTAGTTACCTTAATCAAATAGAAAGGTTTATGTGAATGTAATATTTATTTTTCTTTTAATACCCGTGCAAAGCCAGGGCGGGCTGCTAGTCTGTAAGTATAATGTAAAGTACGCGTATGTGAACGTTAGCGATCCCATATAATAGCTGGGAATTTTATATTATCTTAAAAAAAAGTCTAAATTAAATTTTATGTTACTACAGACCTTCAGTGGAATCAAAGGATTTTGTATGTCAGCCATCTTGAATCTGCCATTTTGGATTATTGTCAGATGTCATTCCATTGTTCTCCTTATTCCCTCTAAAATAATCTTAATCGCAGATTGTTATAATATTATTTTATATCTATAGATACATAAATAAAATTAAAATATATCAAACATCAGGCCCCTGTGGGGTTCCGGCTTAGAATTGCACCTCCCCATATAATCCCGTGGGTGTCGTAAGAGGCGACTAAGGGAAAAATATTGGAAGGTGGGCAGCAGCACCTTCTAAAGAGCTGCAATCTAGATTGAACAAATAACAAAGTGGATATTTTAATAATGCCTTTCCCTCCTTAAGGAACCATGGAGGTATACTATCAGGTCCAATTGAACTATTGGTTTTCAAACTTTGAATCCCCGCATCTACCTCCCTAAGTGATATTTCAGGTATGTGAACATAGTTACTTGAAAGTACAAAGTTCATATTAGAAATGTTTTCTGCATCTAGTGTAGGTAAATCAGTCTGGGATACACTAGAGAAAAAATTTGCAAAGGCTTCGGAGGCCTGTCTGCCACTAAAGATTTCATCCTTGTAGGTGATAGTGGGCTCGAATCCACCCTTAGACCGCAACCCTGAAATATGGCGCCAGAACTCTCGAGGATTTGTTTTAATAATGTTTTCAATATTCACGATGTATGAGTTATAAGCATTTGAGACGCGTTTTTTTAGGTCGGCCCTTAAGTTGGAGAATAATTCATAAACCTCCGCAGAACCTGATCGCTTCCAATTGCTATGAAGCTTGAGCTTGAGCTTTGTGTCGTCAATAATTTCTTTGGTAAACCAGACTGGATATCGCGACTCTCTCGTGCCACTTCGACATTTTTGCGGAATGCATATATCAAACATTTGGTAAATAGTTCGATAAAAACTTTGTGCACTCAAGCAGACATCGCTAAGACTATATAACTCATCCCATGATACTTTAGATAGCATGTCAAATAATAAACCATAATTACATTTTTTGAAATTCCAGTCTCTACTGGGGTCAATATTACTGGACTCGATGTGGCTCGACTTTCGAGAGCTAGAAATGCTTATACATATATCAAGAGGTGGATGATGAGGGTCAATTTTGACAATGTGTTCTGTATCTCTGACATTGATATTAGCGTCTGTGCCCCTTCGGATAAGTACTACATCCAACATCCTACCATTAGATTTAGGCACAACATTATATTCGCATAAATTACAAAATGATATAAAATAGCAATAGTAATTTTTTATACTTGATGAGGCAGTGTATAGATTTCAATCACCGAATATTAATACAAGTCCTTTTAAGTTATTAACAAAACTTTCAACTTTACAAAACCATTTCATATAATAGTCGTCCGTAGCATTTGATTTAATATATACAACGCATATGTAAACTTTATGACCGTGCCATTCAAAACTCGTCCATAAGTCCTCTCCCCCTCCAGTTGACTCCAGTTCAGTGTGCCGACGCAATGCAATAGGTGCGCGTGCACCTAAGAGTGCACCTCCACAGGGTGTAACTCGATCACGTCTTACTATATTCCAGTTGCCAGTGACTACTTCAGTATCGGCGACAGAGCCATCCAGATAAGTTTCTGTTGCAGCCACCAAATCATGCTCCAATACCAACAAATTATTTCGCCAGCCTGCCAGTTTACCTTTGAGCCCACGAACGTTTTGGTAGTACACATTCAACTCGAACTTTTTACTGCATTGGTGTTGCCCTGTTGGAGGGCAGTCCGCGAAAGGGCCGAGGGCTAGTGGTGGGTCCGGTTTGCAAGGCTGTGTTGCTAGGCTTTGCTGATCCCCTGTAATTAACCCAGGCTTTAATTCTCGCATTTAGTGGCCACACATCTTTTGAGTAGCAAGCGTCGTAGCAGGCAGCTGGAACGCTTATTTTATAAGATTTATAGTGACCTTTAGCATTCAGTTCTTCTACAATGCAATTTGCATTGGGGCAAAGTTGTTGTAGGTACTCACGCACTTCTTCAGCACCTGATGCCATGTTCCACAGGTGGATATATTTACGAACTTCAACAGCTTTTAACGTAGTTACCGATGGCCCTGCAGTGCCAAATATTGAGATTGAGCGACGATTCTTCCTTTTCGTCACCTCGGTCCACTGTTGGTCATCACTGGGCGTGGGTTCTAATGTACCTTCAGAGATTTCGGCATAGTTTGCCTTAGCTGGCTGTGACCCAGAACTCGTGGGGAAATGGGTATTCAGGTTCTTCGGCTCACTATTTTTGCTCTGTCTCTGCTTCGGTACACCTGCAGCTTTAGTATCTTGAAGTGATGTTGTCACTTTCTTCGTATTCTTTACTTGAGCGTGGTTCACCTCAGTGCGCTGTGACTGAAGTGCAGCTTTAGCTGGAGGTGATAGTGTGACTACTGGAAAGCATTGATGCTTGATAGCCTTAGCTGGAGCTTGAGTTTTAGAAGTTGTTGCTACTGGGGACTGAATCTTGGATATAGTTGTACCGAAATCGACAGAACTACAGCTGCACTTGTTGTATCTATCGAGTAGTTTTTCTATCTGATCGGAGTATTTCGCAATCTTCGTCTCATAGCTTGCGATGGTAGATACCGACAGACTTAGTTTTTGTTCGTAATCCACTATTATACCAATAGAACGTTCAAGCTGCTTTTCATAGGACGCAATTAAATAATTATGTTTTGTCAGTTGCTCTCTCATTATATTCATATCATTGCGCCATTCACCTAATTGGCAAGTCTGATCTTCGGCTTCCACTATACTTGGTTCTTCTTCAGATGGAATCCGTGTTACTTTCGACCTAACTGTAACGTTTACGTTTAAATCCCTGTGTTTTTTTGTACCCACCGGAGTTAAGCTGTTGTCACCACCTTTTTTGGTGGTACAGTAACACTCAGGACATACCCATTTTTCGATTACTAACGTAGCGGGCTCCGTTTCTCCAGTACAGAGCAGATGGTAAACCTTATTGCAATCGCTCACCATACAGCGCAAGTATCCTTCGTCCGCATTTAATTCACTACGACACGCTGAGCAATTCATCGTGCGATCGATCGATCGAGCGATCCCCATGCCGCCTGCCAAGCGTGAGGAGGCTGTGTTAGGGATTGGACGAGTCGGCTGTTACAGTACAGTAAACATCAGTAATTCCAATCTGAAGCACACTATTCAGCAGCTTTTAAATGTGGAGGCGCAGTTATTCGTTCACATTGTCTCAAGATGGCATACTCATTTATTTCTACTGCATGATGTGTTCATCAGCACTTGGCACTCCTCGCGTAGAAACAACGTGATTTACATATATTACTCGAAACCTGGTTAAAGGCTCTGACATATTGACGAACTAAGGAGAGGGCGGAAGTCAATATAATGTAGTTTAAGAAGCTGAGTTGGCAGTGCCATGTTTGTGCGATTTTTGACGTACCTGTACTTCAATATCTTAATTAAATTAGCGAACATCTGTACTGTACTGTATCAGCCGGATCGTCCACTGTTGAACACAGCCTCCCAATATAAAAGGTGGTTATTTGCCATAACCCCCACATTTGGCAGATGGTTTGGGGATCGCAGTGTAAGATGGCAGTCTTTAAAAGGCGCGTTTGCCCACCTTCCAGTATTTTTCTCTAAGTCGCGTTTTCGACACCCATGGGAAGATATGGCGAGGTGCAGTTCTAACTAGACACCGTACGCGGAACATCTACTACATTTTGTTTTTTAACATGGAGAAATAATTCAGACTTAAGCATTAGGACAAAAAAATTATTATTTTTTATTGTATATAGGTAAACTTTTGTTGACAACCTCATAATTTGAAGAAAAGAGCAATTTCGTGCCTGCCTGTCTTCGTATATAAAATCTGCAGTCAAGCACAACAGTCTGCTCCGGAAACTGCTCTTTTAGACCTAATAGGTCTAGTTTTAAACTGTTGACAGCTTTGACTACTTCGTAACTTGTCCGCTCACCATGAAATGCAGAAGCTAAGCCTGGGTCAGCTGACCATTGATAAAATATACTTACGTGGCTAACCTAATCAAGGACTTCAAAACAGATCGAAACTGGTCAAAACCTTTCCGGTAAACATAACACAGGTCCTAGCTGGTTTCTAATAAGTAAATAGGTTGCCAATCGATAATAAAAGAATTGTGTAAAGCATTATGTGATTTAAAGAGGAATTAAATCTTAACCCCCATTATTTATGCCCTTAATTCGTTTTTCGTACCAGTGACGAGTGTGAAATCTCAAGTGTTACATGTTTGATCATTCAGCGTAAACCTGCTTCCAAATTGTATTTACTAATACTTGAATATAAAGGACCTACTTCGCACCCGAATGTTAATGCGTAAATGACAAGAATTAATCAAGTGTAGGAATTATTTCTACATTATCAGAGATTGATTTTTAAAGTAGATAGGAAAGACAGTGAACTGACGCATGTAAATAATGTATTATCTAAGATTTGTAAATGGTTCGCCGCTAATAATCTTCTCCTAAATTCAAAAAAGACGAAATGTTTAAAGTTTTCTTTACCAAATGTTCCTTATGTTGAACCAAACATTAAGCTTGGACCAGATAAACTCCCTATTGACAAAGCGACAGTCTTCCTGGGAATCAAAATGGATTCCACTTTACAATGGGATCCACATATACATGATCTCTCCGGAAGACTTAGTTCTGCTGCATATGCAGTTCTTAGGATAAGACAGTTAACAGACGTAGCTACTGCTCGCCTAGTTTATTTCGCGTACTTCCACAGTATTATGTCGTATGGCGTATTGCTGTGGGGAACTGCTGCTGAGATAGAGACAATCTTTATCATACAAAAGCGTGCAATTCGAGCCATATATAAAATGGGTCCTAGGGAATCTGTGAGGGATCTTTTTAAAGAAATTGATATTTTAACTTTACCAAGTCTGTATATATTTGAAAATATTATGTATGTTCGTAAAAATTTGAGTAAATTTAAATTAAACAGTGACAATCACGATTACAATACTAGGAATAAAGATAAAATAGCGGTGCCAGGTTTTAGATTAGCAAAGACAAATAAAAGGTCCTTCTTAGGTAATTGTGTGCGGTTTTATAATAAAGTTCCTAAACATATTACAACGCTCACAGAAGGGAAATTCAAGTTGCATGTGAAAAACATATTGATTAAAAAATCCTACTACACAGTTTCTGATTACATAAACGACAAAAATGCCTGGACAATTCCGCCTCCGTCAAGCTATTGCCTGTCACCTACATAATTTAAACAAATATTGTAATAACTCTATTATATAGTATGTATGTAACACATTGTTAAAAGATGTTTAAAAGAATGGCCCCGAGTTTCTTGCCCGTTCTTCTCGCAGTGGCTCTATACACTTTATTTGCTGAACGTGGCAGTACAATGTAGAATATTTCAATACTAAAATTTGTAATTGACCTTCATAAGAGCGTCATAGACGCCTAAATTGAATAAATGATTTTGACTTTGACTTGACTTTGACTTTGACTTTGAAAATAAACAAAATCAATGTTAATAAGAAATTTCAGATCCTTAGCGAGCGTTGCTTAACTTAGCTGATGGGTTAAGAACGACTCAGCAAACTACGCAACGAGCGCTTCAAAAGCCTTTAACTGTAATAAAATATATTTTATGAATACATAGCCCATAGACATTTCCAATTAGTGATGACTAGAGCCCGACGTTGTCTGACCGTCAATGTCCATCAGTCACGGGTCTGTAACTTATGAAAATATTGAGTTACAAACACACAATTTGGATATATTGTATAATGTTGATCCGAAATTGAATATTCGAGTTAAACTTTTCTTCTAGTTAATTAAATAATTGGATGGCTAGCTTACTTTTTCGTGCCTTTGTATGTGGAGTGTTATCACTCTAGCTTATCGAATAGGGATAAAATAAATAAAGATATGAGGAACGTGAAAGTTATTTACTGTTAATATGCAAGCTTATGACCATTATTTCACGTGATGGCAATGGATGATGCAGTCGAGGATGTTGTTCCGGCTGACCTAGAATTACTTAATCACACAGAATGTTGCCGGAATACACTATTACGTGCTTGGTGACAGATTTTTCACGTGATGGCAATTTGTGGAGGGAGCCCTCCCTGCCACAAAATGCATTCGCACAATGCCTTTAAGAGTGCGCCCAAAGCCAGGAAAAAATCAGTTTTTACCCCCACTTCTTCCATCGCCCACTCGAGTGCGAAATACAACCACAGCCAGGCGGCAGCGTCACGATCGCAAACAGCCCTGCGCCGCGCTCGCTCAAGCCCCTGACGTTGAGCGCAGTATATGCGTTACAGTCAGATAAATTAAATCTATACCTATAAAACTAGGACTGGGTATTATAACGTTTTTTTAAAACTTATTGTGAAATTGAAAGAAGCAAAAAACAAAAACATTTTTGTCAATAAATGTCTTTTAAAATAACATTGTAAAACCCACAAAGTAAAATTATTTCATTTTACCAATATAATTTCAAGATTGATTCGAAAATATATAGAATGCTTTTCAAAACAACTCAATGGAAGTCTGTCGCGAGTATAACTTATTTCTAAAGGTTATTATCAATAACTTAAAATGACTAAAAAACAAAATACTGTTTTTGTATACGTACTGGTAGCACAAAAGATTTTCAATCTATCAAGTGGGAATAAAATCTGTTTTATTATTATAAATGTTATGCTAACCTTTTACCACCGTCTCACCATTTGACGGGTTGGTTGTGTTCAGAGATTCTTCATCTTCATCAGTGAGATGGTAGCAGGTTCCATCTAGAAAAGTAAGTAGATTTCAAGCAAAGTTATAGTACCTACATAATATTATTAGGTACCTTGTGTTAAATTTTCTACCAAGAGTGTAAACTAATTTAAAAATTCGAAATTCGCAAAATGCATATGTTATATAGCTAAACTCAACCCATGGTCTGGTTCAAACTAGTGAACGAATTACTACTACGGACCTGTATTTTTTTTAATATTATTGTGAAATAACATGTACAAGGCTCACCTGATGAATAACGGTGGCCAATAACAACTGCACTATGCCCGTCACCTTGAGACATACAGTTGTTGAGTCATGTACCTGTATTTTTAACGGCTCAAAAAATACTGATAGGTTGTTGGATAGCTGGTTGGCGACAAATGTTCAACTTGAAGGTGGTAGCAAGCCAAATGAGCACTCGCAAAATGGCTTTTATGCGGTGAAAGTCCATTGCTATAACCACTCCGCAATCATTGCTTTATTTGAAAAGGTGAAAAAAGGAGAAGACGCACTAGGTCTGAATTATTGGTCTAAATTATTGAAAATACATAATTTTAGTCCAGGAGCCCAACTCTCACCTTTTAAAAACTATTCTGGAAAACCAACATCACTATTTCAAACTTAAAATATTGATACTTAGATTCGTACCACGGCCGTCACGAAACAATAATGTTCATATAGCGCTATCTCTATCGCACAAATTTCTTGATTCAATGCATGCAGCCCGCTCTCACGTTGAAGTTCTAATGTAAGTTTACTATAAGTTACTATAGTGACATGTGGTAGTGCAAATTAAAATTGTTGATGTAAGGTTAAAACAAGAATTAAGAGTTGGGAGTTGGCCCCCAGATTCAGTTTACTAATGAAAGCTAAATTAAGGAATACGTGCAATTAAAATATTCAAAACAATATCCCATTGAATCACGGAATATGACTGGATACTCGTATATTTATTTTTAAACAGGTACAAATCAGTTTTAAAAATTATACAGGCCTCCAAAGGTCCAATTATGTAGATAGATGAATGCACATATAATAATAAACCTACTTCCTTGCATAAGGCTGATGAGCAACATTGGCTTACTATTATATTCATCATCAACAGCTGGAAAATGTCCAAGGTTGAACAACGCCTCTCCCATTGAACGCCATTTTTATATACTGACAAGAGGAATTGATTGCAAACTTGGATTGCGTTTTCAATACTACACTCGTATATGTCGTATACGTCGCCTTTACATGTTTTTTTTATGCCTAATAGTTTAGCCTTCGACCACTATCTCACCAGATGGTAAGTGATGATGTGGTCGAAGATGTTGTTCAGGCTAACCTAGAAGTACTGGCTCTCAAGGACAGCTGCCGGAACACACCGTTAGGTGCTTGGCGACAGACTTTCTACTTGAGGGTGGAAGCCCAGGCAGGCATTCGCAAAATGCCCTACCACCATGCAAACATACCAGATGAACGCGAAAGTTCGTTCTTACTTATCCCTGCTAAGTGGTTACCGGCTTAAATGTCCTAATTAATGTATGAATGGTTATATATAATATTTATATCGACTTTCATAAAAGCTTCGTAGACGCGCATTTTTTAAATGATTTTGAATTTGAAGTGCAGCCGGCAATTTGTATCAATCAACCGAAATTATATACTAATTTACTTTAAAGTAATACAGTCGTAAGTTCAGAATCCGTAAGATGCCGCCGGGCTAGAATGTCACCGCCCCCATCTCTACCCGTGGGTGTCGTAAGAGGCGACTAAGGGTAACACACCAGAAGGTGGGCAGCAGCGTTTTCTTAGGAACCGATATCTCACACTGCGATCCCCAAGCCGCCTATTAAGCATGGGCATTATGGCAAACCCCCATAATGGGGAGCCTATGTTCAGCAGTGGACAATCCGGCTGATACAGTTCATAGCAACACTTAAGTTTCGCTTGATAGTTAATGGTTCCATTTCACAAGGAATGAACCTTTAACCCATATATATCGATATCTAATAATTAATGTAATAGAAATGTATTGTGATCTTCAAAATATATTCACAAGCAGTCCTCACTGGTTTATCATAGGCTTTGATTCTGCACTGCAACTCAAAATTTAACGGTTAAAACACGACAAACAGCTATTTCAAGATTTCAAAGTAACTTTTAACGGCACTAATCGAACGATTAAAATCGAGTAGTTAAAACTAGGGTAAGCGGCCGTTTTTTAACCTTAGTTCGCTAAATAATTTTCGGTAAACGTTAAATTCTTCTTCAATTTAAATATTTCTTTGGGATAGAATGTAATGTGGAAACTGTTTAACAAAGCTAATCATGAACAAAATTTATAAAAAAACAATCTATATCACATGTTTTGCCAACGGTACTGTAAGAGAAATAGGTACTTGTTTGTTTTATTTGCAGTACCAACTCCTTATTCAGGATTATAGTCGGCGAAGTGATGGCATTTTGCAAAGAATCTTCAATTTATAAAGTTATATTTTAAGAAAAGAAACTCGGACAGATTTTTAACCAACTTCAAAAAAGGGGAGGTTCTCAATTCAACTATATTTTTTTTGTGTGTCTTACTTCATAACTCTTTACAGTGTGTAGCGATTTTGATGTTTTTTTTTCTTTCGATAGCTGGTGCTTGTCATGGAGTCGCATTTATATTATTTGAGTGAGATCTAACGATATAGTAATAGAGTTATCCTTAATAAAGTGTATGTTATGTTTGAAGTCGTTTATTTTGTATTTTTTTAAATTATTAGGCTGCAGAGTGGTATAATAAGCAAGGGCAATGATGAAGGATTGAATGATGAGCATCTAATATGCTCGAGACCCAGGTCGATGTGTTCGATCCCCAAAGTGAGTGTTTTTGCCAGTTTAATTTATTATATTTAAATATGTGTGAAACGCACGAGAATTTCATTTCAAAAATTATCTCACCTGATTGTAAATAATAATTGTGGTCGCAGATGTTCTTCTAAAATGACTGGCTTTCAGGTCCAGCTGCCGGAACCGTTAGGTGCTTGCTGACTAATTTCTCACTTAAGGGTGGTAGCTGACCTAGGCGCATTTGCAAAATACCCTTCCGCCATAATAACTGCCATCCTAAGACTAGAAACATGACCGACGGCTTAAAAAATAATTGATATATTGTCGAGCACGCGCGGTTTACGGGATGATATTACGAACTGCTTAGTTTAGGTCACGGGTGCTTTAACTGCATTGGCAGTAGGATGCAGAATTATAAGTAAAACTTGGTTCGTACAAAAACAATTCTATGAATACAAATTTTCTTCCATTTTACTAAACAACTCTTTAATCGAAACGGCTTACAGAGTTTTTCAATTACCTGAAAAGTAGTTTCAAACTGAAAACTAACTTTTAACCATTATCATTGTTCTTACAAGTCCGGTTTTGTAAGATTTTTCCTGTACAAATCTTGTTGGCTTGAAATAAAAACTTTGTCTATAATTAATGTTTCTTTTGAAACTGATAAGATGTTGATAACACTGGTTTAAGAATTATTTAAGATACTTTATTTTAAGATATTCTATTAAATTTAAATGCTTGGTAGTGAATTTTGATACAAAGATGCATTTGTGTAAACATCTTTCCCCATCATCCCATTGTTGGGGGTTTTCTTATATATATATATATATAAAAAAACGCGGGTAGGCCCGTGGACCAACAACATTGTTTCCATTACGTCTTACGTTTTAAATTAAAAATATTAGTTTTTCTGTGCTTTTCTACAATGAAACGTTGAAATTCAGAAAGTTTTCATACAGTTCTATTGCGACATATGTGGATTTAGCTTTGGGAGCTCAGTTAACCGAGAGTATGTACTGACCGACGATGTCCAGAAGTAAACATACAAAGAAAAGTTGGCAGTGTTGAGAATTTTGGCAGTGATGGTGAAGTTGTAGTGACGTGTTGTGATTTAATGGATTAATGGAATAGAAAGCAAGTGATACTGCCGTGAAAATTATTTTTGCAAAAATGCTCTGTTATAAAAATATTTTTAATAAGCGCCATCTATGAATACGCAGCGGAACTGCACAGAGACATCCCATGTCATCAGACAAGACGATATGGAGCGTTGGCGGTGATCAGATTCCTTCGATATGGATCCTACATTTTAGTCATTTTTTGCAAGTTTACTAAGGAGGGCGCTACCTGTCTCAACAGCGTTTCCTATTCCTAGGCATCTTTTACAAATTCTATTACCAATCTAATCAGTGGAATAATTGTTTTAAGTGTGACCATATGTTTTTAATTAATTCTTATTATTTATTTAATTTCTATTAATTTTTAGTCATTGACAGGACATTTTATTGTTTTATTATATTGCTAATTAGATTTTATTTATTAATTCAATCATGGTTACCTACGTTGTAGTTGTTGTATGTGCCTATGTATGATTTTGGGATGTCATACTAAGTATTTAATGTTTAAATCATGTAATAATTATTATGATTTTTGTCAATTTAATTTGAATTATTTAATTTTAAAACGGAATTTCAATAATCATTTGATTAAAGTTATGCATAGTATTCAGTACAAGTTTCCTATTGGTAAGCATACCAAAAGTACTCTATGTACCTATCTGCTACTTCATTAGGCTAATTTAGTACTATAATTATAATGACTAGTCCCGCGCGTGCTCCTTGTCCCTATTGTCCAGATTCGGTGAAGCTTTTCTCTGTACCTCATGGTCTGCGAGTCCACATCGGCCGCAAGCATAAAGATATTTCCCCGGCTGTGTTACCGGGCTCCACATCTGCAGGGCCTGTTGCACCGACACCGCTCACACCGCGGTCAACTCTTTCAAGGGATTCGCCTTCAATCTGTCTGGAGGACTTGCCCGCCCTACGGGCAAGGGTACGAGTACTAAGGCACATCCCTAAAGGTGCGAGATGCTTGGCGGCTAGCGCGTTGGCTACCTTAATTCATAAGGCCTTAGAGTCTAACAGCGCCGGTGACTGGTGGGAAGTTCTGACTTTCGCGTTTACAGCGCTGAAAGTCCCAGAACAAGGCGAAAAAAAGAATTTGACCACAAAAGTGAAGGAAAATGTCGGGAAAGCTCATCTTGAACTGCCGCCGGTTGAATTTGTTTCCAGTAGGTCGACCTCTCTTTATAAATCGGTTCAAGGAAAGGTCTTTGAGGGGGACCTGAGAGGTGCGGCGCGCTTGCTCACGTCGGATTGCACCTTTGCTGCTTATGGAGAAGAGACTTTATCTTCTCTCAAAGAAAAGCACCCCGCCCCCTCGGATATCCTGCGCATTCCTTCGCTCCCTGACAGCACGGTATCGTGTCTTGTCGTAAATGTGGAGAATGTATTAGCTGCACTTCAAACATTCCATCGTGGCTCAGCGGCGGGCATGGACGGGTTGCGCCCCGACCATCTTAAGGAGCTCATTTCGCCTTCAGCCGGTGATGGTGGACAAAGACTGCTCGAGGCGATTACGAGACTTTGTAACTTTTTGCTGGAGGGGAATCTCAGCTCTGAAGTTTGTCCCTACCTCTACGGTGGTTCTTTGTGCGCACTGCAGAAGAAGGACGGCGGCATTAGACCGATAGCTGTAGGCAATGCCTTCCGGCGGTTGGTGGCTAAACTGTGTTGTCAGGCCGTGAGGAGCGAAATGACTCCATACCTCCAGCCCCATCAGGTGGGATTCGGTACACCGCTTGGATGCGAGGCAGCCATACACGCTACTCGGTCCTTTGTGCTGCGAGAAGGAAGCGACGACGTGCTTATTAAGCTTGACATCCGAAATGCTTTTAACAGCTTGGATCGGGGGTCGATGCTGGAGGAAGTCAAGGATTTGACGCCTTCTATCTTTCGCTTCCTTCGGCAATGTTATTCAGCGCCAAGTTACCTATCCTATGAAGGAAATCGTATATTGTCCCAGGTCGGGGCGCAGCAGGGAGACCCCCTGGGGCCTCTCATCTTCAGCATGGCAATCCACAAGGTCATAAAAGCTCTGGAGGCCCCTCTTAATATTTGGTACCTTGACGATGGGACCATAGGTGGAGACCCGGATTTAGTAGCAAGGGATATCGGTGTACTCTTCCCAGCTCTGCGGAAATTGGGTCTAGAGGTCAACACCGAAAAGTGTGAATTCTTCGCTTGCAGCCCAGTGGCCGCGGAGTCAAGCACCACGTTCAAGTCCTTCATCCCCGGCCTCAGAATAATGGATAAAGGGTCCCTCTGTTTGCTGGGGGCTCCTATCTTCCCCGATGGCGTGCCTGACAACCTGAAGTCAAAGACGGCTACCCTGTCATCACTATCAACTCATTTCCAGCACCTCCCGGCTCATGTTGCGTTGACACTTCTGAGGACCTGCTTTGCGATGCCTAAGATAACCTATGTTATTCGGACGGCCCCGAGTTGGAGGTTCCCAGAAGAGGTGTCATGTTTTGACAGCGCTCTGAAGCAAATTGTTGAAGAGACGCTGAATGTGTGCCTCAGTGAGTCACAGTGGTGTCAGGCAAGCCTGCCGATTCGGTTTGGTGGCTTGGGCGTACGACGGCTACATGAAACCGGACCTTCTGCCTTCCTCGCCTCATCACATGGAGTCGCGAACCTCGTCACTCGCATACTAAGTAAAGGTGACACGGTTCGCGTCCCATTCGCTGAGGAGGCTTTTAGAAGGTGGTCAGTAATGTGCCCAGGCCTCGACCCACCAGCAAAACCCGAGTGGCAAAGAAGCTGGGACGACCTACTGGGTAAACAGTTCGTAGCGCAGTGGCGATCGGAAAACACGGGGGTTGAACTCGCTCGGATAAACGCCGTGACCACACCGGAGTCTGGCGCGTGGCTCTACGCTCTGCCTTCTCCACATATGGGCACGCTTTTGGATGATGACTCATTGAGGGTGGCTGCCGCTCTTCGGCTTGGATGTCCTGTCTGCGAGTCTCACACCTGTATCTGCGGGGCGAGGGTTGAGGCGGACGGCCATCACGGCCTCAGCTGCATCCGGTGTGCTGGCAGAAGACCGCGGCACCACGTTATCAATGACATCCTTAAGCGGGCCTTTGTATCAGCTGAGGTTCCTGGTGTCCTTGAACCCCCAGGACTCTTGCGTTCCGACGGTAAGCGGCCCGACGGCCTGACATTGGTTCCATGGCAGAAAGGGCGCTGCCTCGTGTGGGACGCAACATGCGTGAGCACGTTTGCATCCTGCCACGTCTCCGTTACTCAGCAGTCGGCTGGTGCGGGAGCAGAAGCAGCCGCCCGACGCAAACGCCTCAAATATGCCAGTCTGGAACCAGTATATGAATTTGTCCCTTTTGCCGTGGAAACGTTGGGTCCCTGGGGCTCCGAAGCCAAACAATTAGTCCAGAACCTCGGCCGTCGGTTAAGAGAGAGAGGGCGGGACCCCCGATCTGGTTGGTACTTGGCCCAACAGATCTCCTTGGCCATACAGCGGGGTAATGCGGCGAGTGTGCTAGGTACATTTGGACAGAGTGTCAAGTGCGGGACTCAAGTATAAATTTGACTCAGACTTTACGTCGATGCTATGTTTAAAATAGATTTTTATTATGTACATTATATTAAGTAAGTGTTTAGATATTTATTATATTATAGAATTGTATGACTATATATATATATATATGAAAACCCCCAACAATGGGAATGGGAAAGAACTTTTTATGGTGGAAGATATTGCTGTCGATGATAATAGTGAGATATAGTTTTGTACATGAAATTAAGAAAAAAAGTGAATGTAAATATGAACTTAATCGAGGCCGAGGAAGACAGACTATTTTAAAGGTGGACTGTATTTTTGGATCTGTTAAGAATGAAATTATGAGATAAAGATACGAGAAGATAGCAAGTAATTATTCTAACTGAAAGAAAAATAAGAGTAACTTTGAAATTACTTAGCGTCTGATATGGCCAAGAAGATACTCGAAAGTTTGATTTTTAGTATAATCTTCCGAAACGTTAATGCGGTGCCATTAGCGATAAATCTAATTCCCAAAGTTCCAGGGTCAATCTTCACGTTGTTATCTCATAGAGGAAAATTTAAGCAACTAAAACCCACTCTGGGTTAAGAACTGGGTTCTGAAGCAGTGATGGCTCAGTAGCATTGGCTATGGACTGCCGCGCAGCAGGTCCATGGTTCGAATCCCGCCCAGAGCTTGAGCTTCACCGCATGGTGGAAGGGCATTTTGCGAATGCCCGCCTGGCTAGCGACCATCCTCAGGTAGAAAATCTGTCGCCAAGCACTTAACGGTGTGTTCCGACAGCAGTCCTTAAGAGCCAGTGAAATTACAGGCACATAAGACTTCATAACTATGTCTCAAGGTGACGGGCGCAGTGCAATTCGTGACTTGTGACGAAATGCATCTGTTATAGGCAGAGGTTAGTCCACTTAACATCAGGTGGGCCTCAAACTTGTTCCGTCACAATAACATAAAAAAAAAATGATAACTATGTTGGTTAGACCATAATACACAGAATAGTCTTATTTCCCATTACAAGAAACCTAAAACCTTTGAGAATCCCAGGCGTTTATACACCTAGTAGCTTACACGTTCAAGTATATACTTAATCTATATTCAATAGAAGGTGACTCTCGGTTGATGGCAATACTGTTAAATAAAATGTAATGCTAGGTATTCTGTTTGTATCTACTGTACAAAAGTTGGTATCAGGTTCTCTAACGTATCCCCAGATTTTGGGTGAATCAGTTATTTGGTATTTTCTAGGGTTAGTACTTTTAAGTAGCAGATTGGAATCTGAAATTGTGTTTCGTTCGGCTAATAGCTCGCTCCCTATTCCAAAAGACCAATATATTTCTCGGAAACGTAAGCATTTTAGAAGAAGTTAGGTTTCTGATTACCCGCCAAGAAAGACTCTTCAACAGGAATCAATTTTGGTGAGTACCAGATAGCCGCAGTATCAAATAGCTTGCCTCGCAGTAGTAGTGTGCAAACACTATTTTGTTTAGGCGTGAAGGGCACTATAGTATGTTAAATTACTAGGCAGAAAAGTGACATAAGCATAAGCGCCTTGTAGTGAGGAACGCAGCGCAGTATCAAGCAGAATATGTCGGTGCCATTTCAACACCTGATGCTTACAATCCGGCAGGCGTCTTGCCCATCTCTATTTTTTTTTATTGCTGATTTGTAAGCCTTTGAACACAATCTCACCAGATGGTAAGATGGTAAGTAAGATGGATGTGTTCGGAGGTTTTAACAGGCTTAACCTAGTTATACTGGCTCTCAAGGAAATCTGCCGGGATACATTAGGTACTTGGCGATATATTTTCAACTTTAGGGTGGTCGTTAGCCAGGCGGGCATTTGCAAAATGCCATTCCATCATGACCAAGACATAAGACATAAGAGGCGACTAAGGGAAAAATATTGGAAAGTGGGCAGCAGCGCCTCTAAAGAACTTCCATCTTATACAGCGATCCCCAAGCCGCCTGCCAAGCGTGGGGATTATGGCAAATACCCCCATAATCGGGGAGGCTGTGTTCAGCAGTGGACGATCCGGCTGATATAGCGTAATTCCAACCATGAACTTGCTGCGCGGCAGTCCATAGTGAATGCCACTGAGCCATCACTGCTTCAAAATAACATAAAAAAAACAACTAGGTCTACTCCTTCAGGGATGAACAGAGGTAAAGATTTAGACGGTTTATTAATCATGATTTCAGAGCCCTATACAGCGAGGTCACACAAAAACTACAGTCAAACAGAATGTAACTGCAAAATAAAAATACTGTAAAAAGTACAAAATGAATCCGGACAGTGCTTGCATCGCGTGAAATTGCAATTGGATAGGTTCCGTACCTTTGAGTTTCATTGGAAATGTTGCTTCGTTGGACGATAAAACTTTCATTTCGACTTTTATTTTGTAAACGCAATTCCAGGGGTCGAATGTGAAAACGTGTAGGGTCCGTAGAGTAAATGCCATAAATATATATAAAATTCTTTTTGTGGTGTATACCGTAAGTAATTAGTTTAAGTAACTGAAGCGCTCGTAGCGAGGTTTACTTAGCTGTTCTTTACCGATCGGCAAAGTTAAGCAACGTCGCCCGCGGTTTTAAGTTGGATGGGTGACCGCTAGTGACATTACTACTGAGCGCTTCCGTGCTTCGGAGGGCACGTTAAGACGTCGGTTCCGGTTGTTGTCCTAGGATGGCAGTCGTTATAGCATGGTGGTAGGGCATTTTGCGAATGCCCACCTGGCTAGCTACCACCCTCAAGTAGAAAATCTGTCGCCAAGCACCTAACAGTGTGTTCCGGCAGTTGTCCTTGAGAGCCAGTACTTCTAGGTTAGCCTGAACAACATCTTCGACCAAATCATCACTTACCATCAGGTGAGAAAGTGAACAAAGGCTAACAAATCAGGCATATTTTTTAAAAAAATAAAAATACTTTTCGCCAGTGTGTTTGCAAGCATGAAGTTTGTTAGGTTTTGAGCTCCATCACGAATAGAATTACGTAACTGTCATAAAAGTAATCTATGCAAGTATTAAACTTCATAAAAATATCTTTAATCAATTGGAGAAACGCTTATCGTAATTCGCTTAGCCGTCTGAACCGATAAACTCAGTTAAACAACGTACGCTTCATTCATGACTTGGATGGGTGATCGCTACTGAGCTCTTCCTTGTTTCGGCGGGCAAGTTAAGCCGTCATTCTCGGTTATTATCTTAGGATAACATTCAATATAGCATGATGATAGGTTATTCTGTAAATATCAGCCTGGCTAGCTACTGCCCTCAAGTAGAAATGTGTCATCAAACACCTAACTGTATGTTCTGGAAGCTGTTTTTGAGAGTTATTAATTCTATGTTAGTCTGAACAACCTCTTCAACTACATCATTACTTACTTTCAGCTAAGATAGTAGTCAAAGACTAGTCTATCACCACACCCATTAAATTGATTTGCTGAACGTGGCAGTACAATGTAGAATATTTCAATACTAAAATTTTAGTACTGACTTTTACTTAGTAGTGACATTTTATTATTAAGCGTCGTAGACGCCTAAATTGAATGAATGATTTTGACTTTGACTTTGACACCTAACGCCCACAGGTACAAAAAATATTGTTTCCCATAGCCTTTGAACATATCAGCAGATGACAAGCTATGGTGTGATCAAATAGGAACACAGAATCTATATCTAGACACTCGAGGATGGCTGCTGTAATGTATAGACTATCTGTTTGAGGGCAGTGGCCAGCCCGATGCCTTCACGTCGTGCCAAACTGGTCTTCTCCTTTTTTAGAAATAGGTTTAAAAATCTGATAGCGCCAAAGAGTATTTTATGTCTTTGATGCGGACTGTATTATGCATAGGAAGAATAGTACACACAGCAAGAAAAGGGGCGGAATAAAGAAAGACGAGGGAATGCAAGCCTACCAGACAATCCAGGAGCAGCCAGGTTGTTAAGATTCCAGATTGCCCAGGCAGGGATTGTTTAGCAGAGAGGCTTCTGCCTAGACAATCTGTCTTGAATGCTTAACAACCGGCGATACACAGGGAAAGCTGAAAAGAAAGTACACTTATAAAATCAAATTAACCTACAGAGTTATGCAGTCGTGTCGACCTCGGCGCCCGCACCTAGCTGTTACAAAAATAAAAACTAGTTGGCCAACACAATTTTTATTTTACTCACGGCCAGGGCAGCGATGATCGTTTCCGTGCTTCCTTCCTCTTGAAATTGTCCAACGTTGCGGGACAGCACCGTCACAATTACACAACACAAATTATCACGTAGTACAAATGCGCGCAAGGCGTCAAAATCCAAAATTAATCTCAAAGGGGTGATTAACCAATCTTTTCAAACAAACAAAGTAAAATCAAGAACAATTCAAGGGTGAGAAAATAGAAAGAATTTGCAAAAAATTGCAAGTTAATCTCACGTACAAAATTCCATAGATCACAATAGACGACAGCAAAGGGGTGCGTTCCATTTGCCCGAAAAATTGATCGGTCCGAACACAGGTAGTAGAACAGCGCGATATCACACACGCCGGCGGGCCCGCCACGCGGTGTTCTTCAGCAGACACTGCAATCCTTCGTTTCACCTTTTTCACTAATAGGCCAGCACACGCTATCACTTGGAAATTACAAAGAGCGCAATGCTCTGGGTTTAAAGTTTTTTTATACGTAGTTTTTAATATTAATTGCGGAGCGATATATTTTGTCAGCCGAGATGACAGCGGGTGAGTTCAATACTAGTTTTTATTCTTCACGCTAGGTGGCACTAGTGCACTATACCATGGACGGATGGCGGCACTTTTGCTTGCATTTAAAATGTTGAGGATGTAGGGGAAAAAGGAATGTACTATTCATATCAAGCCGAAACTTTATTAATGTTTTCTGGCGTTACCACAATCCATTGATATAATTAATATATTTAGGCGTTACTTTGCGATATCCATATTTCATAATAACAAATACTTTAAAATTATATTAAGAAAACATAAATTTATAATAAAAAATGTCCTGTTAAGCCGACGCAACGTCACAAACGCCAGGCAGCCAAACCGGAAGAATTTTTGAAGCGTTTCGCTTCTATACGAAGCATCCTCAGGAGGTCTTGACTCTACGAGCGCACGATCGAGATGTTTTTTGTATTTTTAAGTGTTTTATTAAATTATTAACTCAATGTTTCCTTAAAATAATTTTAAAATATTTGTTATTATTCTTTTGATATAGTTATAAAGTCTAATGGTATTTCCTTTGTATACAAAGAAAATTTAATTTCTTTAAAAGAAACGTCTTAAGTGCTCTTAAAACAAATTAATGTTTGTGTCATACCTTGAACTTTCACCGCGAGCGATCAGCGACTAAAAGATCCTATCAAGAGAGTTATTCAATGAATTGCTGTAACCAACTGCTGTATTTTAAGTGAAGTAATTAGTAATTTAATTAATTGCAACCATAAACTGATAGAGATGAGACTTCTTTTTTATACGCATATTTTCACCGGATTGTGTGGAGTAAGTAGTTAATAAATTCAGCTTGCATCAAGGTGCAATGTGAGTTTTTAACTTGTCACGGTTTTGAAGCCGTGATGGCTCAGTGGCATTGACTATGGACTGCCGTGCCGCAGGTCCATGGTTCGAATCCCGCCGCGGGCTTGAGCTTCACCGCATGGTGCAAGGGCATTTTGGGAATGCCCGCCTGGGTAGCGATCACCCTCAAGTAGAAAATCTGTCGCCAAGCACCTTACGGTGTGTTCCGGCAGCAGTCCTTGAAAGCCAGTAAAATTACAGGCACATGAGACTTAACAACTATGTCTCAAGGTGACGGGCGCAGTGCAATTCGTGACTTCTGACGAAATACATCTGTTATAGGCAGAGGTTAGTCCGCTTAACATCAGGTGGGCTCCGTGCTTGTTCCGTCACAATAACATAAAAAAACGCTATATTTTTTATTGGAAATGGGATATTTACCGTGTATTTGATAACATTAGAGCTCTCGATATTCTGGCACTGTTGTAAGCGCCCTGATCACGAGTTAAACTACTTTACTCGTGATCATGGCGGCTGAACTCCATAGTTATGAAAAACGCGGTAAATATCCCGTTTGTAATAATAATTTTAATCATTATTGCAATATATATATATATATATATATATATATATATTATGTATCAGAATCTGCTCTGTAAAACAAACTTGATCAGGATTTTTAGTCATTATTTGTTAACTCCATATACATCTAGGATATAAAATTCTCAGGACATTATAGAACAGTTCACGGCCTGATTACAAAATAGCCAGTATCAAAAAGAGAAGGTGGGTAAGGTTATCCTTAAAAGTGTAGATGTAAATAAAAATTATTATGGAAACACACGTAAGAAAATAGAGTTGCTGCTACTGGTTCATAGGAAACCACCTTATAATCCAAAGTGAGATCTGGAAGAATTGATCATCAAAAGTAAAATGCAGACAGCAGAAATGGAGGCAGGAGATTCTTTGGCTTAGCTTATAGGTCGTAAAAATACTATTGAAAATTATATTACAGAGTCCGGACACTTTAGATTGCCCGGATCACTCTATCTCTAATTAAAGTAGACGAAATGACTCAAGTTGAGTAGTTAATTTCACCCAGAGACCGTTTCGTGGTAGTACGTGCCTATAAGTTAGGCTTAAGTGATAAGATGTCAGATGAAGTTCTAGATTTGGGTCTTAATCCTGACTAATAACGCTAATGAGAGTGGATTTGAAATTTCTGGAATTGGGTCATAAAAGGATCTATTAAAAGGAACGTACCTAATAGATAATTGATTACTTGTTTTCTTTAATATTTTTTGTCATGTTATAATATTCTGGCGCTACTTTCCTTTTTTTTAATTTTAATTAGACCGGGTATGTTTGAGGCCCACTAACCTCTGCCTAGAACAGCTGCATTTCGTCACAAGTTACGAATTGCACTGCGCCCGTCACCTTGAGACATAGTTGTTAAGTCTCATGTGCCTGTAATTTCACTGGATCTCAAGGACAGCTGCTGGAAGATACCGTTAGGTGCTTGGTGACAGATTTTCTACTTGAAGGTGGTCGCTAGCCAGTCCGGGATTCGCAAAATGCCCTTCCACCATGCGTTGAAGCTCAAGCCCGCAGCGGGATTCGAACCATGGACTTGATGCGCAGCAGTACATAGCCAATGCCACTGAGCCATCACTGCTTCAAAAACTCCATATAACCGAGAGCAAGATTGAGATCTATCTTTCTAAAACATTAATTTAATGTTTACTTTATTTAATTTATATCACTTTAACAATGAATTTTATAATTTTACTACTAGGAGATCATCTTATTTTCCAAAACTTATCAGAGCGCTAGGTAGATGCATTGCGTTATTAAAATTCCGGCACTTATTTGATTCAACGAAAAAATATTGCAATCCAACGGGCAGTGCTGCCAAATGATATTGGGTTAAAGTACATAATTGGACTGCCAGTGGGCCTGAATCGTTCCTTTGATTGCTAATAAAATAAATGCTTTCGTTGTATTTTATAATACATTAAATAAATAATGTGCAATTTATTTGGCATTACATACGTTGTCATCAAAATATTCGCAAAACTGTAAGTTTATTAGCTGGTAGGTCAGACTTTTGCCACAACCTCATCTGTAGTAAATGACGATTTCTAAGCTGTATAAAATAGTAATGACAAATTTTGTTTAGCAAAAACAAATTGAAACTCTTCATAAGGAAATTATGTACGATTTTCTACAGATTATTATAATGCAAACAGTTAAAAGAAAAAAATACATGAATATATAGGTTAATAAAACCTATCATACAGTTTTTGCCAATTAAATGACAAAAGACTTGGACCTACGTTTTGAAATCAAATATATTGGGAGAATTTTAAAATATGCGTTAAGGTGTTTTAAAAAAAAGGCCTCTTGTTTCTAGCCTGTTCTTTTGGCAGCGGCTCTATAACACTTTTCTTCTAAACGTGACAGTATAATGTATACTTCTATATATATTTATATATATACTAATATTATAAAGAGGAATGATTAGATTTTTTTATGTAACGAATAAACGTAAAAACAGCTAGACTTATCAACAAATCATTCAGCATTAGAATCCTACACTATTCCTGTTAAACATAGAGTTAAGAATATATTCAAAAACTTATGAAAACTTCGACAACGTAACCCAACCTTTAAAAAATACCAAAAAAAAGTTATATCGCGTACGCTGCGGAAATTGTTAACAATAGACCAAAGTGATGTACAATAATTTTATAGAAGACTATAACCACAAAAAACTCCACAATACCATATGTCTAACTATTACAGATATGTCAGAAAAACTACTTTGTATGTGTTTCAATTTATCATTTTTGTAAAAATCCCGTGCGCAGCCGGGGCGTGCCGCTTGTGTTCGATAGTTCCATAGCGGTAATAGCTATGGACTGCCACACCACCACCCTCATGTGGAAAATCTGTCGCCAAGCACCTAGCAGTGTGTTCCGGCAGCACACCTCGAGAGCCAGTAAAATTACAGGCACATGAGACTTAACAACTATATGTCTGAGGGTGACGGCTGCAGTGTGATTCACCACTTGTGTCGAAACGCATTTATTATAGGCAGAGGTTAGTCTGCTTAATAGCAGACGGTCCCGGTGCTTGATCCCTCACAATCTCCTTAAAAATAGTCGCGTGTAGCAAAACTTGTAATCTATCTTTAAAAGTGCGTCGTTGACGACTAAATTTAACAAATGATTTTGACTTTGTCTTAATAGCTGGTCAGGGGAGCATTCGCAAAACTATCTTGTATCTTCTATCACGTAAATATAAATTCTTTGAAAACATATTGTTAAGCCCAAACATTATCTTTCAAACAACTCTAAGCAAAAGCTCAAACAAACTGCACGCACGTTGGGCATAAAAGCTCCTATTGCGTATCTAACTAACCGAAGGTTGTTTGTCCATACAACACTAAAACTTACAGTATCAAAGATTATTCATAAATTAATGATATTTAGGGTTGCATACCCAAAGGGTAAAACCGGGACCCTATAACTGAGACTTCTCTGTCCATCCATCCGTCCGTCCGTCCGTCTGTCACCAGGCTGTATCTCAATAAGGGTCATAGCTAGACGGCTGCAATTTTCACAGATGATGTATTTCTATTGCCGCTATAACAACAAATACTAAATATAAAATAAAACAATGTTTAAGGGGGGCTCCCATACAACAAACTTGTTTTTTTACCGTTTCTTGCTCGATACTAATAACGGTGACAGGTAGACGCTTTAACTATTCACAGAATATTTAGTAACAGAACCCTTCGTGCGCGAGTCGCACTCGCACTTGGCCGGTTTTTTTATTTTGTTAATCCTCCAATTCTCCAGGGTCGTGTGACTTTTGGTAATTATGACCATTTTATAGGGTTATTTGAAAATATTTAATTTAATTATATTATATTTAATTATTTGACCATTTTTAATTTAAAACAATAATAATATATCGAATAAGCTTTACAATTCAACGGGGCAATGCTGCCAGCATGCTGGGCGCGCTGCCAACTGGTAGTGGTTTGGAGCATTTGGACTGCCTATGAGTCTGCAATGACTTATAATTTTGTCTAATTTTAGTAATTTTATTGTAGTAGCTGTAGTATTGTATACAGTTCGTAGTATTTTGTTAACAAAGGCGTACCAAATAAATAAAATAATATAGGAAACATATATATCTATATATATTCTAGGGGCAAAAGAAAGCTTTTGTTTCAGTAAAGTCATTAACATCCTGAGCAGACTGGTGTCCTCTAGCAGCATGTTCACGGATCGCAGTTTAAGGTTAAGGTTTTAAAGCAGTGATAGCTCAGTGGCATTGACTATGGACTGCCATGCAGTAGGTCCATGGTTTGAATCCCGCCGCGGGCTTGAGATTTAAGCCCTATTTGGCCGCATGGTAGAAGGGCTTTTTGCGAATGCCCGCCTGGTTAGCGACCACCCTCAAGTAGAAAATCTATCGCCAAGTACCGAACAGTGTGTTCCCGCAGCAGTCTTTGAGAGCCAGAAAAATTACAGGCACATGAGACCTCACATCTATACGTCTCAGTGTGACGGGCACAGTGCAATTCGTCGTTGACGAAATGCGTCTGTTATAGGCAGAGGTTAGTCCACTTAACATCAGGTGGGCCTCGGGCTTGTTCGTTCACAATAACATTAAAGAAAAGTATCATTTTCTCAGAAGGCGCTGCTGCCCACCTTCCGGTTATGTTATTTTTAGTCGCCTCTTGTGACACCCATAGGTAGCAATGGCGGGTTGACATGCTAGTCCGGCATCCTGCGGGGCATTCTATACCTATAATTTGACTAAACTGTATGTTTAATGTCTTGAATTTAGCATACCCACTGCCTGCTACCTGCTAGACTATACATAAACAATGCCACAAAACCTCGCTAAGCTACAGATGCCAACGTAAATTTCTACTAAATTACATGCCTATTGGTTAATGTGCCTAGTTTGAAGCCATGTGCTTTATATACAGAGTTTGACCTGTACAGTTTTTAATATCCTTACTCATTCAGCAATATAATGAAAACAAATTTTTTTTTGTTAGGTGTGCCATTAATTTTAATGGCTTACAAGTACTCCTTCCGGGATACACTGGTAGGTGATTTGCGACAGATTTTCTACCTTAGCTAGCTGGAGTAGGTACATGACAGTAGGACTCTCAAGGACGGCTAACAGAATACACTGTTAGATGATTGGTGACGAATTTTCTACTCGAGTGTAAAAGCTAGCTAGGTGGGCATTCGCAAAATTACCAACCAACATGCTATGACGACTGCCATCCTAAGACAACAACCGGAACGGAGGGCTTATCGTGCCCTCTAAAGCACGAAAGTCATGACTGCAGCGGACGTTACTTAACTTAACTGATCAGTTAATAACGGCTAAACAAACATCGCTACGAGCGCTTCGCAAGGTTTGACGGAAATTAGCCGTATCTTAGAGATTTAGCTTTCAGCACAGCACATACGGCGCACCGTGTATTACTATCACTTTATCACCGAAAAGCTAAATCATTCATCCTTCTGTTAAGTTGATCCTGTCCGCTGATATTTTTTTTTATGTTATGAAATCATGTGATGGATAAGTCACGCGCCTGATGGTAAGCGGTTGCCCCTGGCCATTACAGATGCAGTGTCACCATCCTCGTTCTGCTTCACCCTCCACTGCACCCATTATTCCGGGATCTTAGTTATAATATCTCGTGTGCCCGGCAATTTCATTTGTTATAGTACCTATCACGTTTACTTGACACCTATCAAGTGTTTGCACACTGCTGATTTTTGGCAAACTATTTTGTAGGTTCCTGGTTCGATCCCCACCGCCGGTTTGAGCTTCACCGCAAGGTGAAAAAGCATTTTGCGATCACCCGCCTGGCTAGCTACTACTCTCAAGTAGAAAATCTGTCGCCAAGCACCTAACGGTGTGTTCCAGCAGCAGTCCTTGATTGCCAGTGAAATTACAAGCACATGATATTTAACAATTATGTCTCAAAGTGCGCAGTGCAATTCGAGACCTGTGATAAAATGCATCTGTTATAGGTAAGGATAGTCCGCTTAACATCAAGTGGTGGTGATTTACATGCTGGTAGGGCGTTTTGCGAATGCTCGCCTGGCTAGCTACCACGCTCAAGTAGAAAATCTGTCGCCAAGCACCCAACGGTGTGTTCCGGCAGCTGTCCTTGAGAGCCAGAAATTCCAGGTTAGCCTGGACAACATTCGACCACATCATCACTTCAGGTGAGATAGTGGTAAAAGGCTAATCTGTCAGGCATAAAAAAGTGGGCCTCGAGCTTGTTCAGTAACATTAACACAAAAAAGGCAGAATATCTGATACTGTAGTGGCAATATATTTAACATTCAACGAAATAACACAGAACTCCAACCCCTGATCTTTAGGTTCGATCTTTAGGTTCGATTTTTAAGGCTTGCCAGCTAATAACCCTATAAGCTGGCGGGCGTTAAAAGTGGTACCCATTAAGGCAGACTCTAAACCATACCTTTAGTTTTAAACCGTTTTGTTTATGAGGCTGAGGCAGAATGTGTTGTGAAAGAGAGATCATGGGATATTAATAACATTCAACTTGATTATTTCTGCTTCAAGAACAATATTTCTGAAAATTGTTGTATCATTTATGCCCATGTGTTTCCGCGCTAGAATGTCATCCTCTAATTGATACCTGTGGGTGTCGTAAGAGGTGGCTAAAGATAAACTGGAGGGTAGGGCTGAAGCGCCTTCTGAGGGACTGATATCTTAAAAAGCGCTGCCAAGAGTGGGGATTTTGGCATACTCATCATAATGGGGCTCAATTTCAGGAGGTTCAGCCGTGGATAATCCAGTTGATACAGTTATAAATTTGTGAATTGCAAAAGTGTTTCGTTTTTTAATCGTTATGGCTTTCCTTGTAAATTCCAAGTACCCGTGGCCAAAATATTCTCGAGTAAATTCTTCAAGATTACACTCGTTCAGTAGTAACCTCAGTCACTGTCTTACACTACAACTAGCGTCCATAGAATACAAATTGAGTGTAACGTCTTCATTTGGCTCTTATGACGTGCATGATCTTTTATGTTATGGCCTCAGCTCGCTTCGTTAGGAGTTTCTAACGTCACAGGTTATCGCTGGGTGTACTGTTGTAGTTCATAAACACGACATAATGTTACTGAGTCTCTGACAAACTTATAACAAGAAATTTAATCATGCTGTGTAAACGTAAGAACTTTGAGTGTTTCTTAGAATCAGCTATTCTACAAAACACTCATCTTAATCTCATTGCATGTATAAAACTGAAGTATGAAAAATAGTTGAAAACATCAAACATTTTTGTTGGTGTTTAAATAGGCATTAAAAAGTTATTTATTTTTCCCTTTATTATAAAACATTTATCCATTTATCCATAAATTATTCTGATTATAAAAATAAATCCCCAGCTTATTAATTTTTGAAGCGAATTGTTTAGTACCCATTTTTATTATCTATTGTTTAGTTTAGAACACACAACTACTAGCAGACACGTGTACAGTACAAGCGTTCAGACGTAAAATGAGAAGAATATATATTTGCATTTGTTTTTTATATTTGGTACTTTTTTACCGATTTCAAATACAGGAGGAGTTACTCAATTCGTCTGTTTTTTTGTAACCTCAGAACTTTTAACTGGATGAACCAATTGAATTTTTTTTTATTAGATTGCTTGCCGTGAGTTCCATTTAAATTTCATCAAAATCTGTCATGCCGTTTTTCGGTTACACTCCAATAACTAAAAAGTATTTTCCTATCTTGATGATATAGTCATTGGCAGTGAATGATAATCGATCCCATAAGATCCAACATTTTTTTCATCCTTTTTAGTGATCCTTGCTACTTATGGGATCGATTGTCATTCACTGTTGAAGTCGCCTCCATTTTTTTTTTTTTTTTTTTTTTTTTATGCTTTATAGATTAGCCTTTGACCACTATCTCACCTGATGGTAAGTGATGATGTGGTCGAAGATGTTGTTCAGGCTAACCTAGAAGTACTGGCTCTCAAGGACAGCTGCCGGAACACACCGTTAGGTGATTGGCGACGACATTTTTTGGTAAAAAAAAATTTCAGTGTTGTCAGCTTGGAATTTTTTCATTGGAGACGTTTGACTCAAGGGCCAAGGTGAGTAGTAAAAACCACATGCAGACAAACTTCTACTACGCAATTTAATAAGCAGTGTTACCTTTGCGTGGACACCTTTGTGTAATTTTGTTTACCTATTCCATTAAATGGATTCCCAAGTACACGTGGCGGCAGCTAACAGAGAAACTTGTACTCCAAGCTTGCCAGTAGTTGCTAACTACTTCGACGGTGAAACGATATGGGAGGTATTCTGGATGTCTGAAATTATTTGAGACTGATAAACGTTTTAATTTCGATCTCTCTATTTTTAAACACATTTGAGGTTTATTCGTCCGTTTATTGCCAGAGAAAACAAGGTCTCTTCTTGAAAATAGGCTGCCGCAAGAACCGCTGTTAAGTATTCATCAGCTCTAGGCGACTCTTACATTGTTGTCTGTATAACTGATGGAGGCTCTACTACTTCTACGTATTCTGCCATTCGAGAAGTTTTTTTGACAGTAGATATAATTCAACGAACATTCAATTGAAGTTGAATCGCCCTGACACTGATTAGACGGAACAGGTGAACAAAACTGGTGCATTGGAAATGCACCAAAACGGTATTCAGGGGTCACAGGTGCAAGCCCTGCAGAAAATATCACGTTCTAACTTTAAAAAAAATTTTTGCTTTTCATACTGTAATATTAAATCAATATTTTGCACAGATCTTTTTTTTAAGTGCCTACAAAATGTTTTTCATAATATTCATTTAAAAAAAACTAATAATTAAAAGCCTAAAAGTTAATGTTGTTTTTATGAGAATAACTCAAAAGCAGAGAAAATCTAAAAAACGTGAATTTTATAAACAAAAGATCTAGTAACAAAAATATACAGGTTCAATCATGTGCATAAACAAAATATTATGCGCATCGATATAAACATGTCCTCTTACTTTTTTTTACTATAAAATAATAGTTTAATGTGACAAAATCATTTAATAATTAATGCCGTTTGCTTTATAACGGTGTATTCTAAGCCTTAAATATCCAGAATAAGCCTTTGCCTGTTACGAAACACCTGGGTACTGTAAACTTAGATAATAAGTTAACGGTAGTTCGATGTCGAGCTGATACGAACGGTTTAACTATTATGTTTACCTTGAATTCAGATCAAACAAACAACTTATTCTTCTAATTATCATACAAAAGTTAATTTGTGTGTTTATGAGAGGGTGTAGGTGAAGGTATATGAGGGTGTGTAAATGTGTGAGAGGGTGTGTGGGTATGTGTGATAGTGTATGTGTGAGTGCGTGTTTTTTTAGCGTATTCATTTAACCGTATGTGTATTTATCACGCATATTTTTCGAAAAAGCCGTGCGGCGTCCGCGTGTTTCTCTGTCTGTCTCTCTCTCTCTCTATCTCATAGAAAGCAAGCCATTTAGTTTCATTTAAGTTAATATTAAGTTTATATTACATTATTTTTGTTAATGATAAAAAAACTTATTATAACTTAAAAAGAAAAAACTGTGTTCCTTCACTAATTAATCGAAAGGAACTTGTTACTTGTGAGGGTGTCCCTTGACACCTCTCAAGTTTTTTATTTATTTAACATTTTGATAATAATAATACAACGACACACCCTCAACTTGACATATCATAATGCTACCTAATATTACTTAAAGTTACAGCTACTTGTAGGATACTACCGTTGCATCTCAACATCATATCACATTTAAACATTTTATGAGTAAAAATGTTTCATCTGGATTGGGAATCGAATCCAAGCCCAGGTTTTAGCACCTTATGGTGCCTTAAAAAAAATGTATCGTCTAAAAATGTGTGAAAATTATTTTCGCCTAGCTCGCGATAATGTTTGTCATCATAAATAGAAGAAGAAAAAAGCAATAGAAAAATATATCATGATATCTTAACGTAATTGAATACTAGTATTATGGATGTATACGATCCATAATTATTATACTGGTTTCTAAGTTAATACTGATATACATGTTCCAACACAAGCGACAGCCCTTAAAAAGTAGGACAGATGTACAGACGGACGCTATTGGCTTATTATTAGTGTCCCGTTCTCTAATACAGAACCCTAAAAAGCAAATTGTCTATCAGTATAAATCAATAAGTAATCCCGCGCTTTCCTGGAAATCCCTAATGCCCTACTTCCGGGTTGCTTATCTATATCCGGTACATTAGATACTCCGTCCTGGGGAATATATGCTAACGCATATATATAAGTAATCAGGAAATTTATAAAACGAAATAATCCCTCATAACGATAACATAAGAAAGTTACATTTAGATTACCGATACACAATATTTTGTTGGGGTGGTTTTTTCAACCAATAAATGAACAAGGACGGTATTCTGATAAGCGGGTTAAAGTCCTGCGAAAAGGGGTCTTAAATATATATTTTTTCCTGTCATTGTAACGGGACAAGCTCGAGGCCCACCTGATGTGAAGTGGACTAACCTCTGCCTATAACAAAGGCATTTTGTCACAAGTCACCTTGAGACATAGTTGTTTAGTCTCATGTGCCTGTAATTTCTCATGTGCCTGTAATAACTTGAGCATATTTCTTTCGACGTATAAAGTGGTTGTTATTTAATTATGTTTATTTTTAAGCAGTGATGGCTCTGTGGCATTGGCTATGGACTGCCGCGCAGCAGGTCCATGGTTCGAATCCCGCCCAGAGCTTGAGCTTCACCGCATGGTGGAAGGGCATTTTGCGAACGCCCGCCTAGCTAGCGACCACCCTCAAGTAGAAAATCTGTCGCCAAGCACCTAACGGTGTGTTCCGGCAGCAGTCCTTGAGAGCCAGTGAAATAACAGGCAAAATGAGACTTAACAGGTATGTCTCAAGGTGATGGGCGCAGTGATGAAATGCATCTGTTATAGGCAGAGGATACCGCTTAACATCAGGTGGGCCTCGCGCTTGTTCCTTCACAATAACATAAAATAAAATAAAAAATATATGCGCTTATTTGGATTTTTTTTTCCTAGCATAGGTGAGTAAGTTGTACCACAAAAGATAATTTATCTAAGCGCCCGTCATATGTAAGTTACTAAATAACATGAAGTATATTTCTAATTATGATAACAAGCACTATCCCGTGCTAAGCGAAATTCATATTTTCCAAATTATAGGAGCACAAAATGTATGCCCCCGGCGGATATCGAACCCGCGTTTGGGTTCGATTGCCGCCGATGAGAGTCAACAAAAATTTGTGCTCCAATAATTTGTAATATATAACGTGAAATATCTTTACTCAGTGGAAATGGGGAGGCCTATTTCAACCTGTGGATGACGTAAGAGGCGACTCCAAGTCGCCTTCTGAAGAACTAATATCTGAAACTGCGATCCCAAGATGCCTGCCAAGCGTGAGGATTATGGCAAACTCCTCCCTAAATGGGTTCAACAGTGGATAATCTAGCTGATACAGTACATTATTTAAGAAAAGTGATCCAAAATACATGGCTCAGCTTTACTTCAGCCTACAATGTCACGTTCGTCTGATACTGGAGAACGTACCCAAAGTGATCAACTAGTGAAAACTGAAGTAAATGGGCATTATAAACGCGAGAACATTTTATTTCAAGCCTTAAATAAAAAGGCAAAAATACGAGTCTGTTGTCAGCAAACTTCTAACTTCGCACTGATAGCAACCTATTTTACAAAAAGGTAGATTTGGAATTTGTTGGAATAGTATAAAGTGTTTCCTTATTTTGTAAAAATAAATAGGTTCAAATGTCCGGTTTGTATAGGGATTATCTGACAAAAAAAGATTCCGTTGTTGCTATTTTTGAATCAGTGCCCACTAAATGGCGATAGACTCACCCTCTACTATATATCGATATACGATATACTATCTAAATATGTTTGGACAGCTCCACTTAGACCTACGGGGAATACAGGCGTGATAGATTGGTAAAAAAGGTCTTCTGTGAGACCATGCTTTTAAGAACTTGGCGTTCTCACATTGCCAGCCAGTGTGATATATCAAGTGGATAGTACACGAAGACGTAAGAACGAACCCTGACTTATATTGAACATACAACGTACATACTTACGAATAAATTTATAAATAATGCATAAAATAATTAACGGATATTGATATGTAAACGACGCCCGAACAATTTCAGAATGTTTCCAACGAGTACGATGGCTCATTCCCGAGATATTACTCAAAATGGCGGGCCAACTTTTCGTTAGGGGCTCAAATACTAAGTACACTATTTGAATCCTTAACTAATCCTATGCGGAGAATTGCCCTTAGGAGTTCCTAAGGGCAATTCTCCGCATAGGATTAGTATTACAGTACTATAGTAACTAGCCATGAAGACACGGAAAATTGTGATTTCTTTAAATTTAGTCCGCTACGCAACTTTACCTTCCAAATGTCTTCACAATCACATTATACCGGAAAGCATTTGATGAATTTAAGACAAGATTCTCCGCATAGAATAAGTTAGGGGTTTATATACTTACTATTTTAGCCCCTAACGAAAAGTACATACGTTTTCAAAATGGTAATACACACATATCCACAACTTTTCATGATATTGGCTAAGGAAGTTTTTTAATGTTCCCGTTACTATAGGTATTTTCGTTTTGACAAGAGTAAAATACTTCAAAAGATTTTTATGTTTCGGTAACATCCGAAATCTACTTCAGTGCTGCCATCAGCGCTTTTAGAACTCTTTTGAATTTCTTTCCTCTTGCCTCAATGTAATTTAAGAACCTACTCAGTCCTGATTTAAGGGTCCTAGCACAATTTTCACGGATTCAAGATATTTTCCCAGTTTTCCTGCTCATTTACTTTTTATGTTATAAGAAGAGATTCGTTTTTCTTTTCTTAAAAAGTAAGATAGGCAATTTTAAGTTTTGTGAGTGGCTTGTTCTTTTAGCACTTTCGATTTTTTTGTTCTGATAGTGAAATAAACTAGGCGAGTCCATCTCAGACTCACGCTCAGGGCATGAACAGCAGAACAGGACCTTATTAATGTTGTGTTTTGCTAATGTTCTTTCTATTTTCACAAGTGTATTTAATATAATATCTTACTACAGCCAGGTCAGGAGTATCCAAAGCCGACGCTTATGTATGAAAGTTTTTATTTGTTACCTAACTAACCCGCACAGTCAAATTAAAGATCAATAAACATACTCTACTTGTAGTTTTTGAAGCGCTCGCAGCGTAGTTTACTTAGCTGTTCTCAACCGATCAGCAAAGTTAAGCAACGTCGCCCGCGGTCATGAGTTGGATGGGTGACCGCTAGTGACATTACTACTGAGCGCTTCCGTGCTTCGGAGGGCACGTTAAGCCGTCGGTCCCGGTTGTTGTCTTAGGATGACAGTCGTTATAGCATAGTGGTAGGGCATTTTGCGAATGCCCGCCTGGCTAGCTACCACCCTCAAGTAGAAAATCTGTCGCCAAGCACCTAACGGTATGTTCCGGCAGCTGTCCTTGAGAGCCAGTACTTCTAGTTTAGCCTGAACAACATCTTCGACCACATCACCACTTACCATCAGGTGAGATAGTGGTCAGAGACTAACCTATCAGGAATAAAAAAAAAAAAAAAGTAACGAAAACACCTCTTTCATCCAATATTATGTCGTTTATCTGACTGGTTTCCAAGATACGGGCCAAGAGCCTAGTGTGGAGTCGCTGTTCATAAATCTAGATATTCTAAAATGAACATGTTAATTATAATATCTACTACACTTCAAATAAGTTTGTATAATCTTGTTATGATAATAAAAATATTTATTATTATATTATTATTAATGTAGATGAAGCAAAATAGATACAAAACGATCGTAGCGAGTGGAAATCTGTGATCTCTGCCTTCCCCTACGGGAAAGGGGCTTGATGTTATGTATGTATCTATATTACTAATGTTAAGGCAAAGAAAAGAAAACACCTCAAGTTAAACAAAAATATCAAGAACAGAAAGTTTAAGGTGCAGTATAAACCACTCAACTTAGTGTAGCAGCTTTACATTGGAGTACTCTGTTTAGCACTCTAATACGCTCGTAGACGTTTATTGCATGATTGCTACAAGAGCACGTAGACCATAGCTCGTAGCTTACATAACATTTCTACGTAAATTAAATTGCTATGCCGTAGCAGCATCATGAGTAACAAAGAGAAGGATTGAGGTATGTTGATATTATTTCTATAAGAATTTTCATTGCATGTGATTTTGTGAGTTTTAGTATATCAGACTTAAAGACTTTTGTTTTATTATTACGCCTTTCAATACAATCCCAAATATAATTGGATTTATCGAATGGCACAAAAACAGCGCTAAAGAAACTTGAGGTCTTAGGATAGTATTGGATAGGTATTGGAATAATTAGTATCAGTTTGGGCTCTAAAACGAAGCCCAAAAGGTGGCTTGCTATTACATAATATATTATAGAACCTAAGTTTTTACACATCTACCTACTTATTCATGAATAAATAAATTAATAATTTGTGATATTTTTGTCAAATGTGAAGTCAATAAGTTTTTTCTGAAAAAGTTAACATACTTACTTGTTAAATATCAATCACTTTATATATAAACTTTCAGTGAAGATTTTTATTTTCTTTTTTTATATTTACAAATTGTTGAAATACAATATTTTTGTTCCGGGCGGGAATCGAACCCTCGTCCTCCGATTTCGCGCCGGATGCCTATTCCATTCGGCCACCGGAACCTTATTCCTTCGCGTCGAAAATTTGTACTCCAATTGTATTTCTATAACCGTCATACGGGACGGTGCGTGGTCATCAACCAGGATACTAGACTTCATTAGACCGAAAAAAAGTGATTTTTCAAACACATAAATTGGGCAATGATGTAGCTACCCTTCTATATTTCTATATATGATTAGAAGCACTATGGCGTGCTGAGCAAGAAAACTATTTTATTTTTGTTCTCCCGCAGTAACACAATGCTAAATGGATAATTTACGTCAATTGTTGCCCATTATTTAGATCCATATATAACGACAGGCCTTATGATGATCTCGTTAGAAGTCTGGGCATACGAGGGTCATGTCATAATTCAGATCTATCGCTACTTGACCCATCCTGAATTTATCGGATTATTTTTTGAGAGCCAGTTATTCTAGGTTAGCTTAAACGACATCTTCAACCGCATCATCATTTACCATCAGGTAAGATAGTGGTCACAGAGTGGGCTATCAGCTGTAAAATAATTACCATTCACCATTTTCCCTATTTTTTCCCTTGTGGGTGGCGGGTGTCTCCCATATTTTTAATATATTATTTAAAATAACTGTAAAATTACTTTCATACCACAAACCGTATTGACTCTTAAATTAGTAGTAGGCTTTTACCACACGAATACAGAACCACTTTTGCTATATATCAAAATAAATAATAAAAGATTACCACACATAATATCATAAGATCTATTTATTGCGCCATCTAACGAAATATTTGATAACTAAATACGCTTACTGTTTTCAATGCAGTTCACAACATTTTGCAAACCCTCCTGCAAATGCTTCTGAAAGCGAGCAGAAATTTGTTTGAAATAACATAGATGGCGCTAAAAAAAATTACTCTGATAAAATTTATAGCACAGAAGGATAGTGTTATTTCGATGAATCAAGCCTAATTCGTATCCCCTAAAACTAGTCTTAAAATCTATTGACTAACCGTACTTGGAATTACATATATGCAGAGTATTGCATGCAGAAGGCTCTGTTGTTCTGACTGAAAAGAAACTTATACTTAACTACCTAACTTGAACTAAAGGCTACCTCCTTTAGTTTAATTTAGGTAGTCCTAAGATTTGTTTCAGTATGTTTCCTTATGTATATTTTAAATGACTTTTGCCAAAAGCGTCATTAGGGACTGTAAACATATACATGAAAACTGTAAACAATCTTAGTTACTGTAAAGTCATGTTATTAATAAAGTATGCTAAATAAAAAAAAGTTAATAAGTCCAGCTCTTGACCACAGTCTCACCTGCTGTTGAGTAATAATGCGGTCGAAGGTCTTTACCTGGAATACGAAATAGCCTTCAATGACAGCTGCCAGAACAAACCATGAGGTACTTGGCAACCATTGACCGATATACCATGGACACGTGTCGTCCTTGCTTAGCTACGGACTGATCATGTGGGGCAACTCAGTCGACATAGATAGAGTATTCATGATCCAAAAGAGATGTATTAGGGTTATAAATAAGGCGTGGTTTTTAGACAGCTGTAAACCCCTTTTTAAAACATGTAACGTACTTCCTCTACCGTGCATGTACATAAAAGACATTTGTGTCTTCACTAAACAACACCCTGATTTTTTTAAGAAACGTGGTGAAGTTTTTACACGACAAAAAAGGGCAAAGTTCACCAATCTATTGTATGAACCTCGTGCTAAGAAGGACTTATATAAAAAAATATTTACAATATGTGTCTAACCATATTTTATAACTGTATACCAAACGACATCAAAATATTGGATGGTAACAAATTTAAAAGCTCTTTAACTCACTGGCTTCTTGACAACTGTTTTTACAGTGTGAAAGAATTTAAAGAATTTTGTAAAACATAAATTTTAAGTACTTAATAAATACTACACAAAAAGTTGCACGTCTGCTTGCAGACTAAATACATTGTATCCTTAACCATTATTATACGATCTTATGTGACATGTATTTTAGCAAAAAAATGATTTGATTTGATTTGATTTATATACTAGACACGACATCTCAACCGAGGATAGTCGACCAGTGCAGGTATGCCAGCTGGCATACTCTCCCCTACACGTAGCTGGGCACACATAGAGATAACACGCGCTTTACGTTCAAAAATTGTGTGTTCAAAATACGCGTCTAGTATATATAGGTCAATGTTGGCAACCAATTTTCTACTTAAAAGTGGCAGCCAGGTAAGCATTTGCACAAACCACTACCATCATGGCTAAGCTTATCTTCAATTGTCCAAGTTATGACCGCAGAGTACATTGCTTGACCAAGTTAATTGAATTAGAACTTATAAGTAAGCACCACTTCGAGATTTTTTTGATTTTATTACATGGTACGTTATAAAAAGGTTTTGAAAATGTTGAATACCTGCTTGATTAATTGTTTACGGTTGTCATATATGTAATAAATCTGTAAGTGCGACTTAATTTAATAAATATTATATTTTACTTAAAATTATAAGTTCATATTATAATCCCGATAAACAAAATATGCATCCAGCAATATATGCAAAAAATCCACAACATAGTAGAAGGGCATTGTCCGAATGCTCGTCAGGCTAGCTAACACCCTCAAGTGGCAATCAGTTGCCAAGCAATTAACAGTGTGTTCCGGCAGCAGTCCAAGAGAGCAAATTAATTACAGGTACGTGAAGCTTTGAAGCAGTGATGGCTCAGTGGCATTGGCTATGGACTGCCGCGCAGCAGGTCCATGGTTCGAATCCCGCCCAGAGCTTGAGCTTCACCGCATGGTGGAAGGGCATTTTGCGAATGCCCGCCTGGATGCGACCACCCTCAAGTAGAAAATCTGTCGCCAAGCACCTAACGGTGTGTTCCGACAGCAGTCCTTGAGAGCCAGTGAAATAACACAGAAATTAAGTTGTTTATAGTTTTTGTTGTGTTATTGTTGTTTATAGCTAGCTACTCTATTGTATTGGGTGTGTACCTGTAAAGATAGTTGTATGTATGGAAATAAATAAATAAATAAATAAATAAACAGGCAAAATGAGACTTAACAGGTATGTCTCAAAGTGATGGGCGCAGTGCAGTTCGTCACTTGTGATGAAATGCATCTGTTATGGGCAGAGGATACCGCTTAACATCAGGTGGGCCTCGCGTTTGTTCCTTCACAATAACATTAAAAAAACTAAGATTTAACAACTGTATGTCTCAGGGTGATGGTCCTTTTTATTCTGTGGTGTTGGGCGCAGTACACTTCGTAACCTGTGATGAAATACATCTTTTGTAGACAGAGATTACTCATTTATATATGATAGGGATAGTGCATTTCTGTAACTATCCCATATATATATATATTAATGACCATATGAAAATATATTAAACCTGGTAAACAGATAATTACTCAAAATGCTGGCTGAATTAGCTCACTGTATATTAATGGAAATTTTATGATCGATATAAAAGCCAGATTATTTTCACATGTCGCCTCCACCGAACGTTTTAACAGACAGATGGATTCTGTTGATTAGCTGTATCAGTTACTCACTGATATTCACTGAACCAGGACAACTCATTTCCGCTGTGCGATCAATAGACACATGCATACAGATTTTTTTGATTTTGATAAGGTGCACTTTTAATAAGAGGTAGTATCTGAACAGCAGATGGCCTCTATATATTATAGATGCCATCTGCTGTTTATTTTTATTCTTTTTCCTAGACCAAAAGGATAAGCTACACCATAAGAGACTAGTCTGTAATTGCAGGGACGCCTAGATTAGTTTAGCATTGGACTTGAATAGCATTAATAGTTAAATAAATTTTATATACTCAAAATAAAATTTTGATGAATTGAATTTTTTTAATTTTAATACCCTCACTATATGTTTGTACACTATAGGTTTGATGCATCTAAATAAAAATTGTGGAATGTAATTTCATTACGGGTCAAATTAATTTAGTGTTTTTTTTGTTTCTATTTTTAACCGGCGGTATACCTTTATTAACAAAATACTACGAACTATATACTACACTACAGTTACAACAATAAAAGCATTTAGATCAACGGACTGATCAAAATGCTGGCACCTGTTTGGTTCAAAGAACAAGCATTGCAATTCAACGGGGCAATTACGACTGCCTATGAGTCTGCAAGTAATTGCAGACAAAAATGCTCTAGCCCACTACAAGTAGGCAGCGTGCCCAGCATGCTGGCAGCATTGCCCCGTTGAATTGCAATGCTTATTCTTTGAACCAAATAGGTGCCAGCATTTTGATCACGTGTCGCATCGACCAAGCGCTCTGACAAGTTTTGGAAAATACGATGAGCTCCCGGTCCCCACGGACCCAACGTCTCTACACCAAACGGTTCAAATATGTAACCCATACCGAGGTTAGCATACTTGCGCCGCTTGAGTTGCTCCGCTTAAGTAGCCGCGGCGCCAGCACTCCGCCTCACGTTGGTTTCATTTAGTGATAGTTAAATTAGTTTATAAATTAATCCACCAGTTTGCAAAACCGTATTCCGCATCCAACAGTAGAGTTCCCAGTAAATTTCACAGTTGTCTATCCACACCGCGCCGAGAACAATGCGGTACAATACCGGAATGGAACAGCGTCGAGTAGCTATTGTATTTGCCGCTAGGGTTGACACAGTGTGTTCAGTGTAAGCTTATAGTTATCAAATATAAGCACAAAGGATTTCCATATAATTTAGAGCGTTGAATAAAATTTAGTTAATAAATATAACCCTGAAACTATTTATCATCACATATGTTTACAATACGTCAGAGTGTTGTTACTTATGGTTCTTAATTTACGTGAAAAATCAAGACAAAAATCGTTGTCACCAAGAAGAGAGAGAGAAAACCGGTATATGAGCAGTGTTATAACATCTGGTAGGAGGTTTTTTTGTGACGTAACAAGCTCGAGGCCCACCTGATGTTAAGTAGACTAACCTTTGGCTTTAACAGACGCATTTCTTCACAAGTCTCGAATTGCACTGCGCCTGTTACTTTGAGACATTTGTTGTGTGACACAGTTGTTGAGTCTCATGTGCCTGTAATTTCACTGGCTCTCAAGGACTGCTTCCGGGTCACACCGTTAGGTGCTTGGCGACAGATTTTCTGCTTGAAAGTGGTAGCTAGCCAGGCGGGCAATCGCAAAATGCCCTTTCACCATGCGGTGAAGCTCAAGCCGGCGGTGGGGTTCAAACCAGGTTACTGCGGCACGGCAGTCCATAGCTATTACTGCATGGCCATCATTGCTTCAAAACACTACTTTGCCAAGAACTGTGAGGCAAGGTGACGTCTTGGAGTAAGAAAAAGAAAATTATATGAAATGTTTTTATTTATTCTAGAAAGTTAAACTTAAAAAAGAGTACGATAAGCCAGAAAACATGTTTTGGATGTAAATAAACAACACACTTCTTGCAAATGAAATTAGATTTCTTTTTCAAACTTTGCAAGTCAATAGAATTTCCATGAATTCAATGATATGGTCGAACCTACCAAAACGAGACGTTTCGCTATGTGTACTAGGAGTGAGACAAGGTCCACACTTATATTTTTCTTATAGGTCTCTAATAGAACCCTTTCAACAATTCTCCATAAAGTCAGATGATTATATTCAACTCTATTTTTTTATGAAGCCGTGGCTTTTGTTATGGACTGCCATGCAGCAGGTCCATGGTTCGAATCTCACCGCGAGCTTGAGCTTCACCGCATGGTAGAGCATTTTGCGAATGCCCGCCTCAACCACCACAAGTAAAAAATCTGTCGCAAAGTACCTAACAGTGTGTTCCGGCAGCTGTTTTTGAGAGCTAGTAAAATTACAGGCACATGAGATCTAACAACTGTACGTCTCAGTGTGACGGGCACAGTGCAATTCGTCATTGACGAAATGCATCTGATATGGGCACACGTTAGTCCACTTAACATCAGGTGGGCCTCGGGCTTGTTTCCTTAAAATAATATTAAAAAACAATATATTTGTTAATTATTGTGTGCAACCATGTCTAAACTATTTACAAATGAGTGGGAAATACCACTTTTTGCCACGATTAGAGATTCGGTAAAGACCTATATTTTGGTCGGATCTATCCACACCTTCTACATCGTCATTATAGTTTTTATATCAGCAGGCTCAGCGTTTTCATAAGAACTGATAGTTGTTACATTTAAAATACCTTGTATTCAAAGTTGATTGTCTTTTCATAAAACCAGAAACAGACGCTGTGGAACTAATACCTCAACAAGTATGACTTTGCAGTCGGGTAAATAGCCCCATTCTCCGAGTTCTTTTTATAAACGCTTTGTTCATTCTTCTCACACATATAAAGTTATGAAAATCCTTCGAAAATTTTGTCATGCTTGTAGACATTGTAAATGCTCACATTGTTTTCCCACATCATCACTGTTTAGCAATCAGTTTATAGTAGGTAAATTAATTTTTCTCGGTGCAGACAACCCTAACCTCCTGATTTAAATACCACTCAATACTCAAGATGACGTTTTGTTCCACCACTCAAAGATCTAAAAGCAATTAAAGAAATTGACTTCACCGTTCCCGTAGGCAATTTCTTTAACATCGCATTGTTTTAAAACGACTTGACTTTTGTTTTGCCCAACTTTATACGTATATCATAAATATTTTATAAATACTGTGCCCCAGTACAGTCAACCATTTTGAATGAAAGCTATTAGAATAATTAAATCTACACTAATATTAGGAAAGATTTGTATTTTTGTATACAACAAACAAACTTAAGAACTACTGGACCGATTAAGATGAAATTTGGAATGGAAATAGTTTGAGACCCGAGGAAAGACATAGGATAGTTTTATCGAACTGCGCAAAAAGAGGTTTATGGTATTGCGCGATGATCGACACACGCGCGGGCGTAGCTGTGACCGGAAAGCTAGTTAATAAATAAATTGGTTGCACAAAAAAAAAAGCTGACCAAGTGATTAGGCTTTCGCTTTTTTTGGGTTTAAGCAATGTCCATATAATCAGTAAAAGAAAAAAAATATTCTAAATATGATTATAATCACTATTGCAGGCTAAGCGAAAAGCAAACTTAAAAATTTTTAGGCTATAAAATTTCTGATCTCTAGTAAATTTGACAGGTTTGATTCCCGACAGATATGAGAAATTTTGTACTCTTAAAAGTTAAAGTGTGATACTGCTTGTAATCGTATTTAGAATTTATTGTTTTCTTTTACTGATAATAGAAATATAGAAAGGTAACGACATAAGAATAATAGAGGGAGTTAAGTGTTTGAAAAGGCACTTCATTCGATCAGATGAAGTCTAGTATTCTGGTTGATGATCTCGCACCGTCCCCTATGACGGATAAAGCAGTAAGTACAATTAGAATATAAAGTTTTTAATGGCCCAGTGGTTAAGACACCCAGAGTGTAAAAACGAGGGACTTGGGTTCGATTCCCACTCGAGGTGATAATTTGTACATTTAAGAATCAAAATATGTATAAATAAAATAAAGTATTTACTCAGTAAGTTCTACAATCATCATGCTAGAGTAAAACAAAAGTAACTTATTGCTCTAGGGTACAAAACAGATATTTTTACGCTTACTTTTCATATATTGGAGACCCAATAAATTATTTGATTTGATTTGATTTAAATAGTTAACTTTGAGGTCAGAATAACTAAAGATATGAATAAAGGTGTCGATTTTCCTCTTTTTCATAAATTTGCCAATTATAATTTAACCAACTGATATAGAATTTTTATTTTATTTTTCCTGGTACTAGTATGACCCCCCTTTTGCCCCGTGCCCGTTTGACGTTGAGTTCTGGGACACCCTGTATAACTGTTATTCATTAAATAAGTTTAATAATTTTAATTCCTAGTTCCATATCAATAAACGTTCTAAACTCAATCATATTAAGTAAAGAACCTACCGCCAGCTATGAGAGATGAATAGAGCTAGAAACTAGGAACGAGTTGGCTATCAGCTAGTAGCGAGCAGTGGTTTTAATAGTTTTTGAGAGCTAGTAAAATTACAGGCACATGAGATCTAACAACTGTACGTCTCAGTGTGACGGGCACAGTGCAATTCGTCATTGACGAAATGCATCTGATATGGGCACACGTTAGTCCACTTAACATCAGGTGGGCCTCGGGCTTGTTTCCTTAAAATAATATTAAAAAACAATATATTAGTTAATTATTGTGTGCAACCATGTCTAAACTATTTACAAATGAGTGGGAAATACCACTTTTTGCCACGATTAGAGATTCGGTAAAGACCTATATTTTGGTCGGATCTATCCACACCTTCTACATCGTCATTATAGTTTTTATATCAGCAGGCTCAGCGTTTTCATAAGAACTGATAGTTGTTACATTTAAAATACCTTGTATTCAAAGTTGATTGTCTTTTCATAAAACCAGAAACAGACGCTGTGGAACTAATACCTCAACAAGTATGACTTTGCAGTCGGGTAAATAGCCCCATTCTCCGAGTTCTTTTTATAAACGCTTTGTTCATTCTTCTCACACATATAAAGTTATGAAAATCCTTCGAAAATTTTGTCATGCTTGTAGACATTGTAAATGCTCACATTGTTTTCCCACATCATCACTGTTTAGCAATCAGTTTATAGTAGGTAAATTAATTTTTCTCGGTGCAGACAACCCTAACCTCCTGATTTAAATACCACTCAATACTCAAGATGACGTTTTGTTCCACCACTCAAAGATCTAAAAGCAATTAAAGAAATTGACTTCACCGTTCCCGTAGGCAATTTCTTTAACATCGCATTGTTTTAAAACGACTTGACTTTTGTTTTGCCCAACTTTATACGTATATCATAAATATTTTATAAATACTGTGCCCCAGTACAGTCAACCATTTTGAATGAAAGCTATTAGAATAATTAAATCTACACTAATATTAGGAAAGATTTGTATTTTTGTATACAACAAACAAACTTAAGAACTACTGGACCGATTAAGATGAAATTTGGAATGGAAATAGTTTGAGACCCGAGGAAAGACATAGGATAGTTTTATCGAACTGCGCAAAAAGAGGTTTATGGTATTGCGCGATGATCGACACACGCGCGGGCGTAGCTGTGACCGGAAAGCTAGTTAATAAATAAATTGGTTGCACAAAAAAAAAAGCTGACCAAGTGATTAGGCTTTCGCTTTTTTTGGGTTTAAGCAATGTCCATATAATCAGTAAAAGAAAAAAAATATTCTAAATATGATTATAATCACTATTGCAGGCTAAGCGAAAAGCAAACTTAAAAATTTTTAGGCTATAAAATTTCTGATCTCTAGTAAATTTGACAGGTTTGATTCCCGACAGATATGAGAAATTTTGTACTCTTAAAAGTTAAAGTGTGATACTGCTTGTAATCGTATTTAGAATTTATTGTTTTCTTTTACTGATAATAGAAATATAGAAAGGTAACGACATAAGAATAATAGAGGGAGTTAAGTGTTTGAAAAGGCACTTCATTCGATCAGATGAAGTCTAGTATTCTGGTTGATGATCTCGCACCGTCCCCTATGACGGATAAAGCAGTAAGTACAATTAGAATATAAAGTTTTTAATGGCCCAGTGGTTAAGACACCCAGAGTGTAAAAACGAGGGACTTGGGTTCGATTCCCACTCGAGGTGATAATTTGTACATTTAAGAATCAAAATATGTATAAATAAAATAAAGTATTTACTCAGTAAGTTCTACAATCATCATGCTAGAGTAAAACAAAAGTAACTTATTGCTCTAGGGTACAAAACAGATATTTTTACGCTTACTTTTCATATATTGGAGACCCAATAAATTATTTGATTTGATTTGATTTAAATAGTTAACTTTGAGGTCAGAATAACTAAAGATATGAATAAAGGTGTCGATTTTCCTCTTTTTCATAAATTTGCCAATTATAATTTAACCAACTGATATAGAATTTTTATTTTATTTTTCCTGGTACTAGTATGACCCCCCTTTTGCCCCGTGCCCGTTTGACGTTGAGTTCTGGGACACCCTGTATAACTGTTATTCATTAAATAAGTTTAATAATTTTAATTCCTAGTTCCATATCAATAAACGTTCTAAACTCAATCATATTAAGTAAAGAACCTACCGCCAGCTATGAGAGATGAATAGAGCTAGAAACTAGGAACGAGTTGGCTATCAGCTAGTAGCGAGCAGTGGTTTTAATAGTTTTATCTTTGGGTATAGGTAGTACATTTTAAAAGAGTGAGTGCTTATGATATTAAAGAGTGAGTATTATGAGCTTCGTTATAAGGGTACCTTTTAGACCTGATCCTCGCCGTATACAAGAAGTGTTTGCCGTTCCCACGTGTCGTACCAAGGTTGGTCATCGATCACCACTGTGTCGTATAACAGAGTCCTATAATAATATTTTTAATTGTATAGATATATTTCTGTGGCCCTTATGGACAAGCTCAAAGTCACTCAAAGAGCTATGGAGAGAGCTATGCTCAGAGTTTCTTTGCGCTACAAAATCCGGAACGTGGATATTCGGCAAAGAACCAAAGTCACCGACATAGCTCTCAGAATTTGCAAGTTGAAGTGGTAATGGGCGGGCCACATTGCTCGACGAACTGATAACCGATGGGGAAGAAAGGTTCTCGAGTGGTTACCACACTACACCCGAAGACGTAGAGTTGGTAGGCCCCCCACGGCTAATAGTCGTTCTTTGTGGCGCTCTATGGGGGAGGCCTTTGTTCAACAGTGGAAGTCTTCCGGCTGATGATGATGATGATGATGAGACATATTTCACGAGCGGATGAGTTATTTTAGGAGGTCTCTGTTGGATCTGCTTGCAGGTGGCATCAATGATCACTCGTGATGATCCTCCCTTGTTGTGCCTTAGTAAATCAACTCAGCCATACCCTATTCATTTAAATACTGAGACTGGAAGCCATATAATATGTATTACTGCTGACTTATATAGTATGATACCCCTTTTATGAGTTTACTTACATTTATCAGTTCATATTTTTTATTATCTTTCTTGTTTTAATCAAATATTTGAAAGGTTAAATAACTTTTGTACATTATACTCGTACATGTCTAACTTACTACAAATGTTTACTAAATTTGTGGTCAACGATGTTGTTCTCACAATTATCACTATACTTAAGAATACTTTTATATTAAGAAATATTGTGAAACTGTTTGTTGGTCTTTAAATATAAAGAAAAAAAAAGAAAATAAAAGTGAGTGAGTGAGTGCGACTGCTTATTACTTGCCAACTCGCCTGGAATGGCTCACTAGTATGCATAATATATTCTAAGCGAGAGTCTTCCGGCGAGCGATTTGACCACGTGAGCATCGCTGAGCACATATAGCTTTTGTCGCTGTGATAAAATAGTGGAGACCAAGTTCTTGCCGGCAGTGTTAACATTCTTCTTCTTAATCGTATCCTCATGAATGAGTTACGTGATTGTGGCGTATAGCTTGCACCACCACTGCTCTCCAAGTGGTCTTGTCTTGAGCCATCTAAATAGTGGCCTGAAGGGTTGTTTTTTTTGTGCCTGATAGCCTTTGACCACTATCTCACCTGATGGTAAGTGATGATGTGGTCGAAGATGTTGTTGAGGCTTAGCTCTCAAGGACAGCTGCCGGAACACACCGTTAGATGCTTGGCGACAGATTTTCCACTTGAGGGTGGTAGCTAGCCAGGCGGGCATTCGCAAAATGCCCTACCACCATGCTATAACGACTGCCATCCTAAGACAACAACCGGGACCGACAGCTTAACGTGCCCTCCGAAGCACAGAAGTGCTCAGTAGTATTGTCACTAGCGGTCACCCATCCAACTCATGACCGCGCGCGACGTTGCTTAACTGTGCTGATCGGTTGAGAACAGCTAAGTAAACTTCGCTACGAGCGCTTCGTTGAACCCTGCGTTGCATTTGTCAATAGTGTTGGCGAGCATACACTACTTCTCTTGCTCTCAACACTGTCTTAATCATTCGAATAATCATATCATATCATCACTTCGATTAATCATAAGCCTTTCCAGACTGTCGGGATCTCACATCACTGTATGTCCAAAGAACTTCAAAACTCTCTGCATGCTGATAGTTGACAGTCTTGACGTAATTTTGTGCTCTCTGAGTCTGGATTCTTTAGTCCAGCGTTTTTTCCAGGTTATTCAGAGCATTTTACGCCAGCACCACATCTCGAATGTGTTAATTCTCGAGCGCATACAAGACTTCAGAGTCAGAGTGTAAACATTCAGTAATGACTAGTAATTAATACATGCATCACTTTTGTTGACCGGGGATCGGTTAATGATTCTCGATCGATAAAAAAGGCGACACTACTCGCTTTCTCGCTATTAGTGCGACAAATACCTTAACCGGAGATAGTGCAGCTGAGGCTTAATCTATATGCATGTGTGTATAGATTGCTTACTACGATACGGTATTCATCCTATCCAATCAATATAGATGGATCTGCAAGTCTTGAGCTGTAAATCTATAAATAAAGATCCGCCCCAGATCCGCGCAACAGGTCATTCTATCAGAAAATGTAGGGCACGTCGAGAGCTCGGTTCAAGATCGCTATTGCAGCTATCTTGGAATTCTCAATTTATTTTCTGCTGATTTTAAGATAAAAAAGAGACTATAATGGCTGTTTTTGAGTTGAGTTTTGATGAAATTAAATAGATGTATTACTAACCGGTAACAATTTAAGGTCAGTCATTCGACGATCAATGTTCAAGCACCTCTCGAGTCAAAAAAATGACAAATGTGATTATATTTAACTTGTTTTGTATTATCATACTAGCTGAAGTACTAAAGTGGCTATATAATATTTAGGTAATCAGCGCTAGATCGAAAAAGCAACGATAACCGAGCGGTAATAGGTATGGACTGCCGTGCCACAGGTCCATAGCTTGATTTCCATCGACGGCTTAAGCTTATGGTGGGAGGGCATTTTGCAAATGCAAGCCCGGCCAGCCACCGTCAAGTAAAAAATCTGTTACCTAGCCCCTAACGGTATGTCCAGCTTTCTTTGAATACCAGTGATTTTCCTGTGGAGTGATGGGTTAGAATGTCATTTTACGCATTTTTTCCCGTGGGTGTCGTAAGAGGCAACTAAGGGAAAAGTGTTTTTAATAAGCATCATGCCACTTTTTACGTGGATGTGAGTAGGGTGTTGTAGGCATTAGGCGCATAACAGGGCTGTATAGCATCCTAGTGCCCTGCCAGTGTTTCATACAATATGTTCTTGTGTTCGTGTCCTATATAATATGTTGTTAGCTCAAACATACTATTCGTAATATGTTCTTGTGTGTCGTCCAGTGTGTTAGAGAAAAAAAAATGTTTAACCCTGAAACTGTGCCCGGTGAATGGCAAATGGTTCGCCCTCTATTACATGGGACTAAAACTGAATTAGTGAAACGTGGGTGTTAACACACTTTGCCTACACCTTCGGAGAATACAGGCGTGAATATATGTATGTATTTATTGGTTAGCCTGAACAACATCCTATACTGCATGAGCACTTGCCGATTGATGAAATAATAGTCAAAAGCTAGCCTATAAGCAATTAAAAATAAGATGATGTTGTCCCTTGCAATATAAGCAAGCCAATATCTACGTAGCACAGCACCAGACTTTAGAACTGTAACTAAAAACGTATTTGTCAGAAAAATTCGACCCAGGGATCTCACCCAAAAGCTCGGGATACCAAAGACATTATAACTATTTTTTTTTATATCGGTGGTATGCCTTTATTAACAAAATACTACGAACTATATACAACACTACAGCTACTACAATAAAAGCATTTAGATCCCTTTAATTCATTGCAGACACATAGGCAGTCCAAATGCTCTAGCCCACTACCAGTTGGCAGCGTGCCCAGCATGTTGGCAGCATTGCCCCGTTGTGTTATGCTTATTCTAATATTAATAATTAATTACTTAATATTCATAATTTAAAAATAACATTAGTATGAGACAAAAGACATATAGATAGGTATACAAATAATAGTCTTATTGCTGTAAGCAATTTCTTCCAGACTAAATTTCACACACACTTCAAGTGACACAGTCTTCGTTTCATCATCGTCAACTGCTATAACATTCAACTTTGAACAAATGCTATTTAAGAGAGGTTTGCCATAAACCTTACGTTTGGCAGGCGTTTTGGGGATTGCAATGTTAGATCGGTTAGTCAGAAGGCGCTGCTGCCCATTTTCTAGTGTTTTCTTTTAATTTTTCAGACTCCCATGGGAAGTCATGGGAGTCTGGGGGGGAGTAAAATTGTAGGTCACAGGTCAGCCATTAGTCTTATATATCTTGCGTCTAAAGGTGCTTGCCAAACACAAAACGAACCCGAAGTTGGCCCAGACAAAAGTCGATCGTCTGGACGATATTGATTCGCACGACAAAGACTGCGCCACCAAAGCCGAAGACCGGGATATCTAGCAGTTGGGAAGTTAAGCCTTTACACAGCAGTTGGACAATAATTTTTATATGCGGTTTTCGATCACCACGCGATACAGCTTGTAATTAAATTTAGAAATATAGAAGGTTGTGACATCGTTCCGAGAGTTAAGTTTTTGAAAAAGCGCTTCTTTCGATCAGATGAAGTCTATTTGATGGGTATATACAGGGTTAATAGTAAAATGCTAACAACCTCTTAGGGTTGACTTCTGCTAGTCCTAAGAAACATTTTGAATATTTTTTTTGTTATGAAAAAAAGAAATAAATATGTAGTTGTTTTTCTTTTATGTTTTTTATAAGTTTTTGACTGAATAAGCAAGAGGACCACCTGATGTCTAAAGTCTTTTGTGCCTGTAATGTATTATTTGATATTTTTTATTACTTTGCTCGATATAAATATTCAAAAATCTATTCAAAGGGACCACGGCGCGGTCCAGTGTGGCTATGGCGGGCCCTTTTAGCGCGGAGTAGGCATTAAAACACAAAAAAATAAATTAATTTTTTTTTTATTTAAAAACAATACAAAAACATGTCAAAGTGTTTTCTAGGGCTAGCAGAAGTCAACCCTAAGAGGTTGTTAGCATTTTATCAATAACCCTGTATATGTTATATCGTAAGCAATAATAGCATTAATAATTTAGTGAACATGTTTTTTGTAATAATTTTCCTCTGCAGTGTTCGCAAGTCGTATAACTTTATTTTAAGTCTAACTCCATCTTTCGAAGACCTTTGATAAAGTTGAGAGCAAAGTTACTCTGGAAACTTAAAAGCTGTTTTCCAGTAAAGTAGGTAATATGAAAGCAGCAATTCCGTGTCGTGTTTTTCCGTTTCAAGTTTTGTGCGACCCAGTTTTACGTAAGTTGAGACCACATAATATATTTTGCAGAAAATTCTAATGAACATTTCCTTATTTACTGCTAAAATTTTGTACGTGTTACTTCTTTTTGTTATTGTATTTGATTTTGTTTTTGTACTTCACTTGTTCTTATAAATAATCTGCTAGATATTGTTTTGATAAATTTAATGTAACGACAACCTTTTAGAAAAGCTGGCTCAAAGTGAGTTGACCTCACTTCTTAGGGATGTTTAAACATTGCAAAAGCATTGAAACAATCATAGCCTAGTTTGCTTAGCTGTTCTTAACCGATCAGCGAAGTTAAGCAACGTCCGCCGCGGTCATGAGTTTGATGTGTGTGTAATTTTAGGTTCAGCCTGAACAACGTCTTCGACCACAACATGACTTACTCAGGTGAGATTGTGGTCAAAAGCTAGCCTATCAGCCATAAATAAATATAAACGTAATTTATTTACTGGTTACAATAACGGGAGCCACAGCTGGCAAAGTATTTTGTATGGAATTGTGACGGAACATGTCCGAGACTTACCCGATGTTAGGCGGTAACCTCTGCCTATAATAGATGCAATTTAATAACTGTAGTGCGCCCGTCACTCTAAGACATACAGTTGTTATGTCTCATGTGCCTGTAATTTTACAGGCCCTTAAGGACTGCTGCTGGAACAGATTTATGGTGGTAGGGCATTTTGTGAATGCCCGCCTGGTTACCTACTACCCTTAAGTAGAAAATCTGTGGCACATCAGCTATTACTGCATGACTATCATTGCTTTAAAAACAAAAGCCAAATATGTCGTAATTAACAGCCCGAAGACCTTTATATTAAAACTTAGAACAGTCACATTATATAAAAAGAAGGAAAATTAATACGAAACATGGCATAAAAGTATTTTATTTCACTTTACTTCATTTTTTTAATATTGTTGGGTTTGCAATAACGCCTGCTATGCGGATTACATTACAAAATTATTACAAATTATTATACATTTGTAATTTTGTAATTCACTTCATTTTATTTATTTTGTCATTTTATAGCTGATAGGTTAGCTTTTGACTACTATTTCACCTGGTGGTAAGTGATGATGTGATCGAAGATGTGGTTCAGGCTAACGTACAATTACTGGCTCTCAAGGACAGCGGCCGAAACTTAGGTGTATGGTGACAAATTGTCTACTTGAAGGTGGTAGCAAGCCAGGCGGGTACTCGCAAAATGCCCTACCACAATGTTGTAACCACGGCCTCCCCAAGACAACAACCGGGACTGATGGCTTAACGTGCCCTCTAAAGCATGGAAGCGCTCAGTAGTAATGTCACTAGCGGTGACCCATCTATCTCATGACCGCAGCGGAGGTTGCATAACTTAGCTGATCGGTTAAGAACGGCTAACCAAACTTGGCTACGAGAGCTCGGAAAGCTAGAATTAGGGAGCTTTTCAAATATTTCATATCTATATTTCCGGCCGTTGCAGTAATGTATTAACTCTTCGTACTTTTAAACATCACTTTGGTACATCTATAACGAACTGTAAAAGTGTCTATTTCTGGAATTTCCCAAAAGCTCACATTTTAACAGGAGCAGTCCACTTACCATAAAGCTAAAAACACAACCTCACCAATTTTCATAATAAATTCAACCTTACACCCACGAGCAAATAGTCTAATATCGTATACTACAACGCCAGATGGTTCCACAGCCTTTCTGAAATTTAGGTCACAGCAGATGCTACATATTGGTGCAAATGATAACTGACAAACTTTTTTACGAAATCAGGGGAAATTGAACTCTACACTGTGGTGATAAAGTGGTAAAGTTGGATATCACTCGCATTGTACCGGTAGACCAAAGTTGCCAGCGTGATACAGTTTTTGATTTACGATGACATTAGTATTTGTCGGGAGTCTGAGTAGCTTCTAAGTTTTAGAATGGTACCGAATGTGAGAAATTCATGTTATTCGATATTTTCAAGGCGAATAGACAAGAATTGTATTTTACTATCTATTATAAATATATTATATGTAAAATGCTAACTTTGCTGCTAACAAAACTAATAAATTTTGTGTGAGTTTATGTTTTTGACTGAATAAGCACGAGGACCACCTGATGTTAAAAGTCTCTTCTGCCTGCAATTTATTATTTCATATTTTTTATAATTTTGCTCGATGTAAATATTCAAAACTCTATTCAAAGGGACGACGGCGCGGTCCAGTGTTACCACGGCGGTCGCTCTTAGCTCGAAGTAAACATGACAACACAAAAAAATAAAGTTCATATATATTTTTGTTTTCTTCAAAACAGAAACAAAATCATCTCACAATGTTTGTTAGGACTAGCAGAAGTCAACCCTAAGAGGTTGTTAGCATTTTACCAATAACCCTTATACACCACCGCCACATATCCTGCCTCAAAGCAATGTACAAACATTACTGTGTATAAGTTTGAAGGGTACTTTAGAAATGTCAAAGTCATTCATCGAATGTAAGCGTCTGCTACGCTCTTATGAACGTCAATCACATTATTTAGTATAAAAATATTCTATTGCCGCGTTTAGCAGCAAATATGTGATTCTGTCCCATTTTTTGGCTCTAGCCACTTCGAAAAGAACGGCCAAGGTACTCGGGGCCATTCTTATCATGTCTCCAATTTTTGAACTTGTAAGTCTATTATTAAATTATTACATAGGCGATTGGTGGTGTTTTTGCATGGGTGGAATATTTCTGATTATCTTGTACTTGGAAAGACCTATTTTGCTTTAGACGATAAAAACGTCAATTGTGTTTAATGAGTGTTACATCGTCCTGTACATTTAAGAAATGGTTATAGAGTAATTACATTAATTAGGTATCTTTAATTTATTAAAATGCGTATTTACTCTTGTAATGACAGGACTAAAGTGGATAGCAGATGTAGCAGATGATTAAGGAACAAATAACGAGGAAAAACACATTAAATAGTTTTGGCAATAGTTTGAATACTTTCGTAAGAAACGTGGAAAAATGAGGAACAAAAAAAAACATTACTAACGCGTGTCCTGCTCAATAAGTATTCTGTTTCTTATTCTATATCTATTATGTTAAATGTTTTTAACTAAGAGCAGAATCAGGCTTTTGCACCAGAAAAATCTCTTAGATTCTTCATTTTTGGTGCTAATAACTATGTTAGGCGAAAATAGCCCCTATTAATAACTTTCATAGGTTAATAAAGCTAACTGTAACAAACATGGCCACTAGCCCACATACAAACACCGTAAGTAATGGTGGTTGTCACAGAAACTAAGTGCTTCTATTAGAGGTCAAGACTGGTAGGAACATAAACAAAATTATTTCTTGCAGACAGTAGACACTGTGCCTGATAGAAACACATCATTTATTTAGTATTATTTATGTCCAACTAATATTATTTATGTCACAATAGACGTATGTTAATAAATTAGTAGGAGTGTTTTGAAATTAGCCGTAGAAACCGAAAAAAAAAGCAAACTTGAGATTTAATATTACATCATGGTGAAGAATTAAATGTGATTTTACTAAAACGTTTACAAAGTGATTTTTTTATTGTCATGTACTTTGAAGTGATCGTAACGTTCTGAAGAAATGATGACCGAGCGGTAATAGCTATGGACTGCCGTGCCGCAGGTCCCTGGTTCGATCCCCACCGCCGGCTTGCGCTTCACCGCATGGTGGAAGGGCATTTTGCGATGGCCCGCCTGCCTGGCTACCACCCTCAAGTAGAAAGTTTGTCGCCAAGCACCTAACGGTGTGTTCCGGCAGCAGTCCTTGAGAGCCAGTGAAATTACAGGCATATGAGACTTAACAACTATGTCTCAAGGTGACGGGCGCAGTACAATTCGTGACTTGTGACGAAATGCATCTGTTATAGGCAGAGGTTAGTGGGCCTCGAGCTTGTTCCGTCACAATAACATTAAAAAAAAAAGCTTGAGTGGTAGGGCGAATAGGCAAGTTATCGAGTGCTTGCCTATTTCCAAGCACCTAATAGTGTGTAATAATTTAACATCAGATGAGAGGCGTGTCAAAAGCTAGCCTATCAGCTATAAATAAAAATAAACAATAAGATGCCGAAGACTGAATGATCGAAATCCCCAATCTATTACTTTTCAACTACACATTGGCCTAAACATTTCACGAAACAAAGTTTCATTTTCACTCGACCATTTTTTTGCCAAGTTGGACCACGAACAGTTTTTTTCGTTACTAAAACTTAAAAAAAGCTATAATAATTTGGTTTTATAAATAATCAATTTAGTTATGATTACTTAGCGTAAGGCCTGAGTGGAAAAGCGTCAACCGGAGCGTTCAGCGTTGCGTGTAAAAAGTAAAGCGTAAGAGCGTTCACCTAGTGGCCTGAGTGCACGCTTAGCGTTCGTGGTCACATTCGAACGACATGGCGCGCACGCTTTTATCACCGCTGCAAAACACAAGCAGGTTTGACTGGCACGCTACGCCACGCTCGACGCCCGGTTCACCGCAAACAAGCACGCTTCCCCGCTGAGCCGCTCGGCTGCCACTCGGGACACTCGCGACTGTTTGCATCTGTTTAACACGAACGCTGCACGCCCTGCCCCGCCCGACGCTCAAATCAAGCGTGCACTCAGTTAGTACACTTAATATGGCATTGAAGGATGTTTTTTTATGTTATTGTGACGGAACAAGCGCAATGTTACCCACCTGATGTTGAGCGGACTAGCCTCTGCCTATAGCAAATGTATTTCGTAACAAGTGACGAATTGCACAGCCCCCATTACACTGAGACATACGGTTCTTAAGTCTCACGTGCCTGTAATTTCCTTTAATTGAAGGACTGCTGCGGGAATATACAGTTATGCAACCCAAAGCCTAATGTTTTGTAAGTACCTACTACCTAAGAAATATGTCAAATAAAATTATTATTATTATAGTATATAAAATCATTATTCGTAAAGCTTACAAACACCATTGACCTATATATACTAGACGCGACATCTCAAACGAGGATAGTCGACCAGTGTAAGTATGCCGCCTGGTATACTCTCCCCCACACGCAGCTGGACATTCATAGAGATTACACGCGCTTTACGTTCGAAAATTGTCTATTATGAATGTGTATTTTGAATACACAATTTTCGAACGTAAAGCACGTGTAATCTCTACGAGTGCCCAGTAGCGAGTGGGTGAGAAGATGCCGGCCGGCTTGTTTGCACTGTACAACCATCTTCGTTTGAGATGTCGCGTCTAGTATATATAGGTCAATGACAAACACCAAGTTTTAGTTAGTACCATAAAAACTCACACTTGCTAGAGGATAATTAAAAAAAAACTAAACTGCAACTTTTTATACTGTCCCGTTGCTAATTGCTAGTATGCTATGCAGCGTATACCAAAAAGAACCGAGATAAATGCTTGTAGTTTTTATATAAATAAAACAAAATTCCGAAATTCTCGGGAGTCAATTTTAATAGGTAATTGCATCGGTATTTGTTGTGAAAATGTAACCCTTTTGAATCTGGTGCTTGGGAAGTTCAATATTGAGGTTATTTCTGGCAAATAAATTTTCAGTAGCAGTTCAAACGCTGGAATATTTCCAGTCTTCAAGGCTGCATTTATGCTCTGTAGCAAGTAATAAGGGTCATCACCTATTAAATGGAATGTGCGAATATATATAAATATATATGTTGTAAAACGTGGGTATTAAAATATCTCTACTTGAGAACGAGACAAAAAAACTATGAGGCCCATTGTTTTGAAAATTTTGGTGCCGTTGGTAAAAATTACACCCTACCTATTCGGGTAATACAACAAAACCAAACATGTACACTTTCCAAGCTAGTGAATTCATGGACAGAATGACAGTTAATGTATAAACAAAAGAATATTAGATAGCTCAATTTTAAACTAATTAACCTTTTCCATACACAGAAACTTTTCTAGAATTACAAAGAGAAAACCACTGCATTCAATGAACACATAAACAGGACAGCTCATTAAATCTCCAGAACCATTGTGTTCTGTCAATTGAGACAAAGCAATCGAAAACAGCCAGTTTGCGTATGACGTACCTAATTGGGTTATTTAATTTTTGTAAAAGCAGACGAGCTTCAGATTGTGAAGAGAAAAAGTTGCCAGTGAATTAAAAAAAATATTAAATAATGGAACCAACTTTAACACTCAAAAGTTTGAAATGACTTGTTGAAGTCGGTATCATGATGGTTCAAAAGTACCTATTATCACAATATTGTGCGCTTGGTAGATATAATATAACTGCGACAAGTTTATTCACACATTTGAGTGTTGAAATCGGTTCCATTTTTTGGTAAAAAAATTGTTCACTCTTTTTAGGCCTTGCTACTTATGGAATCGATTGTCATTCACTGTCAATGACTATATGATCAAGATAATTTTTGTTTTTCAGTTATTGGTGTGTAACTCAAAAAGGGCTTGAGCATTGATGACATTTAAATGGGACCAGCAGGTAGGCATCAGCTTACAAATAAAAAAAAATGATCTAAATCGGTTCACCCAGTCTAAAGTTCTTAGGTACCAAACATAAAAACAGACGAGTTGAATATCTACCTCCTCTTTTTTTGAAGTGGGCAAAAACCATAATGACTAACAGTAGGTCTTGTAAGAGTCCGTCTTTATCTCACCGCAGTGTCAGGTATTCTGCCTTAAAGTAGTAGTGTGCAAACAATAGTATGTGTGAAGACGTGAATGACACTGTAACAATTGAAATTACTGGGAACTAACGTCTTGGTGTGACGAGTGCAGTGCAGTGTCATGCAGAAGGCGAAATTCGACACTGAAACTGTAATGGACTGGCGGGCCACTACACTACCACTATCATCAGGTGGCAGATGGTCTTTTTTTATTGCTGATTAGTAAGCCTTTGCCACAATGACACCTGATGGTAAGTGATGATGTGGTTGAAAGTTAACAGGCTTAACTTTCATTCCCAAAATGCCCTTCCACCATGCGTCGAAGCTCAAGCCCGCTGCGGGATACGAACCTTGGACCAGCTGCGCGGCAGTCCTTCGATTTGCTTACCTAACTAAGTGAAACAGTGATAGCCAGTAGTAGGTGGACTTCCGAGCCGCAGGTCAAGGGTTCGCTTCATCGCATGGTGTAAGAGCATTTTACGAGTCTTTGCCTGCCTAGCTACCAACCTCAAGTAGAAAATCAGTCACCAAGCACTACTAGAGACGCAGTTCATTCTTTTTCTATTAAAACAATTATTATTATTATTTTTACCGGCGGTATGCCTTTATTAACAAAATACTACGAACTATATACAACAATACAGCTACTACAATGAAAGCATTTAGATCCCTATAAGCCATTGCAGACTCATATGCAGTCCAAATGCTCTAGCCCACTACCAGTTGGCAGCGTGCCCAGCATGCTGGCAGCATTGCCCCGTTGAATTGCAAATTACAACAAACATTAAAACAATTACATTTAGTGTAAATCTGTGTAGATAAGTTTTCCGTCTGCATCGACCAATTGACTACTAATTGGCTTACCTGCCTGACTACATCTTTTGTGTGATATCGGGAATCAAGAATTCTCTATTAATTTCCTTTAGCTAAATAATCACTTGCTGATGAATGGCGCCTTTGAACCTTTTGAATAGATCTAACAGTTTTGCATTAAACGAGTTTTTATATAATGTATGGATTAAAGTGTTACTTTGCGGAAATCCATATTTAATAATAACAAATATTTTTAAAATTATATATACGCAAATAAAGGCGTGCTGAGGAGCCGGCCGCTCATTCTCGATCGTGCGCTCGTAGAGTCAAGACGTCCTGAGGATGCTTCGTGTAGAAGCGAAACGTGTCGAATATTCTTCCTGGTTTGGCTGCGTGGCGTTTGTGACGTTACGTCGGCTTAACAGGAAAAGGCGTTAGGCGGAATTGTCACTAGCTACATTTTATATTTTTCATGTGTTTTTATTAAAATATTAATTTGATATTCTCTTAAAATATTTAAAAAATATTTGTTATTATTACGAGTTTTTATATAAACATGATATTTGTAATAATAATAATAATGCTTTATTGAGTAACAAGGAGATACAGTAGTATACCATGGTTGAAATCACCTTTTAAGTATTAAGTAATACTTGTGTTATGTGTTTTCGCTCTTCCATAATCATATGTTAGCTAAATCTCCAATTTCACATTACATTTAACTATTAAAACAATTAAAACATTCATTGATATAAAAACTTTCCAGGAAAGTTGACGTGTAGAAATCTAAATCTACTGTTATACAAACTCAGACCCTCCATACCTAAACTACAATCGTCTTAAACTATAGCTTATATACTAATACCCAACTTTATTAATTTTGTTTGCTATTAGATAGTTTTCCCGATTCACTAAGCCATTTTCCGTATATCGGCTAATTGAGACAATGCTTCATGATTGTTCCCGTTAGAATCCGTTGGGTAAAGCGCTGTAAAGATATAAACAGTATATCTATACTTTTTTTTAAATAAAAATACACGGTAGTCTAAAGGACTAAAGGAAAGCAGCTGGGTCTTTGTTTTTTTTTTATGCCTGGATAGCTTAGCCTTTGACACTATCACACCTACAGTAAGTGATGATGTGGTCGAAGATGTTGTTCAAGCTAATCTAAAATTACCAGCTCTCAAGGACAGCTGCCGGAACACACCGTTAGGTGCTTGGCGACAGATTTTCTACTTGAGGGTGGTAGCAAGCCAGGCGGGCATTCGCAAAATGCCCTACCACCATGCCATAATGACTGCCATCCTAAGACAACAACCGGGACCGACGGCTTAACTGCCCTCCGAAGCACGGAAGCGCTCAGTAGTAATGTCACTAGTGGTCACCCATCCAACTCATGACCACGGACGACGTTGCTTAACTTTGCTGATCGGTTAAGAACAGCTAAGTAAACTTCGCTACGAGCGTGCTTCTTCAAATCCTAACGCCATTCTTTGTCTTTTTCTTTTTTGTCCTATCATAGGTGAACTATGTATTTCGTTAAAATCATTTTTTTTGTAAATATCAATGAGCTTGTCTTTTTTGTCCAGGTCTTTTTTTAAATATAGATTTTCGGACAGTAAATTATCGATTTCATTATTTGCAGACATAAGTTTCGTTTCCAGTTCGTTGATTTTGCAGCAGAGACATTTGGATGACATTGTGTTGACTCTAGTATTGACATATCCGACAGGTTTCCCATTGAGTTGTGACGGTACATTTGACGCAATCGGAACGTTACATTGTCGTCGGAATTCATGCAAGTGTTTATGGTCCAAAGGTCAAACATGATTCAATTTTGCTGGAGTCATTTTAACTGACACTTTTTGTAGAATTTATAAAATTATAGTTTATTCACTGCACAGAATTTGTTGCCAGTTTGCACGATTTTTAGTAAAAGGTTGACCAATGAGTTTAAATATGCAGATTAATGAAATTTCTAAGGATTACCGCTATTGTCTTGAATAAACAGTTAACACTGATTTTACTGGTAGTTTATGAAAATACTGTCGAGATAACACTTCCACTTAAGTATTGTATGGAGAATCATATTTTTTTATTATATTTGACACTCAAATATCTTTTATATAATTATGCGGATTTTTTAAACACAGAGCCGAAGTAACAACCGGTATCGCCCTCTAGCGGTCCTAACAGTTAAGTATTTTAAGTTAAAATTTCTCACCAATCTGATTGGAATCATAATAATTGGCAGTTTAACGATCACCTATTTACGTTTGTTACCAACAAAATCTGTTTTTAAAAGCTTTTGTTGGTAACAGTTTTTTTATTCGGAACAGACAAACATTTAACCGCTGTTTCACCTGATGGTAAGTGACGACGCGGTCGACGGTGGAGCTTGCCTAGATGATACTTATTCACTCTATATTTGAAGACAAGAAGATTGTACCTCTCGGGGAACAATGACGCTGGAAGGGTGTTCCATTCCTTCGCTGTCCGTATAATAAAGGTTCCATTCCTTCGCTGTCCGTATTATAAAGGATCCATTCCTTCGCTGTCCGTGTTATAAAGGTGTACGCAAATCGCTTTGTGCGGACAGGAGGAATATCAACGATGCCGTGTTTCCGTACGTCTTGTTGTCCGGTAGTAGAAAGGAGATGCAGGAATTACATTATGCAACTCCATCGCAGTATCTTACACACAAATACTTTGAATAATATTTTTTTATTATATTTGACACTCAAATATCTTTTATATAATTATGCGGATTTTTTAAACACAGAGCCGAAGTAACAACCGGTATCGCCCTCTAGCGGTCCTAACAGTTAAGTATTTTAAGTTAAAATTTCTCACCAATCTGATTGGAATCATAATAATTGGCAGTTTAACGATCACCTATTTACGTTTGTTACCAACAAAATCTGTTTTTAAAAGCTTTTGTTGGTAACAGTTTTTTTATTCGGAACAGACAAACATTTAACCGCTGTTTCACCTGATGGTAAGTGACGACGCGGTCGACGGTGATGCTTGCCTAGATGATACTTATTCACTCTATATTTGAAGACAAGAAGATTGTACCTCTCGGGGAACAATGACGCTGGAAGGGTGTTCCATTCCTTCGCTGTCCGTATAATAAAGGTTCCATTCCTTCGCTGTCCGTATTATAAAGGATCCATTCCTTCGCTGTCCGTGTTATAAAGGTGTACGCAAATCGCTTTGTGCGGACAGGAGGAATATCAACGATGCCGTGTTTCCGTACGTCTTGTTGTCCGGTAGTAGAAAGGAGATGCAGGAATTACATTATGCAACTCCATCGCAGTATCTTACACACAAATACTTTGAAGCGATGATAGCAGAGCGGTAATATCTATGGACTGCAGTGCCACTGGTCCATGGTTCTATTCCCAGCGCCTGCTTGAGCTTCACCACATAGTGGAAGGGCATTGACTCGCCAGGCTAGCTACCATCATGGAGTAGAAAATCTGTCACCAAGGTGACCACCCTACACTGTGGTCTGGGAGCAGTCCTTGGAGCCAGCAAGTAATTATAAAATTACAGGCACTTGAAACTTAAGAGCTGTATTAGGTGGCACTTGAAACTTAAGAGCTGTATGAGGTTTTAGGGTGATGGGCGCAGTGCAGATCGTCATTTGAGAATTTTTTATATTTTTTTATATGATTGTGACGGAACAAGCACGAGGCCCACCTGATGTTAAGTGGCCTATTTCAGATGCATTTTGTCACAAGTGATGGATTGCACTGCGTCCGTCACCTTGAGACACACGTTAAGTCTCATGTGCTCTGTAATTTTACTGGCTCTCAAGGACTACTGCCGGAACATACTGTTATGTGCTCAGCGACAGATGTTCTACTTGAGGGTTGTAGCTAGCCAGGCGAGCATGCGCAAAATGCCCTTCCACCATGCGGTGACACTCAGGCCAGCGGTGGGGATCGAACCATGGTCCTGCGGCACGGCATTCCATAGCTATTCCCGCTCGGCCATCTGTACTGTACTGTAACAGCCAACTCGTCCACTGCTGAATACAGCCTACCCTACTAAGAGGGTATTTGCCATAATCCCCACGCTTGGCAGGCGACTTGGGGTGCGCAGTATGATGGATGGCAGTTCTTAAGAAGGTGCTGCTGCCCACCTTCCAGTATGTTTCCCTTAGTCGCCTCTTACGACACCCACAGGAGGATATGGGGAGGAGCAATTCTAACCCGGCACCCACGGGGGATCATTGCTTCAAAATTATTAGAGGCACAATAACATAAAAAAAAACTATCACCACCCTACTAAAACACAAATACAAGTAGACTTAATTTTACTACTATACTGCTCATAAGGTTAATTTTATCTCTTAATTATTGTCCAAGTAACGTTTATCTAACGAATTCTAACGGAAAGATATGGAACAATCTTGACACATTTGCTCAATTAGCCGAAATACGGAAAAACGGCTAGGCGAGTTGGGACAACAATCTAATAGCAAATAAAATAAATAAAGCTGGGTATTAGTATGTTATCTATGGAGGCGGACGTAGGAACACTTACAGAATATTGTAATAAAATTCAACTATGCTCGAACCGAAAGGTATAATGCGTGACTGCGATAAAAACCTTACTTAATACCGTCAGGGGTATGACTTTGGTTCTTTGGAAGTTAGTGCGGTCTTAAGTGTGGGACGCTACATGCGTTGACACATTAGCGCCCTCACATCTTTTTAAAACAAAAGTGAGGTACAGCGGCTGCTTCGGCGAAACGACTCAGGCGGCGTAAATATGCTAATCTTGGTAGCAGTAAAATTTTAGGATTGATTGGTGTAGAGACATTGAATTCATGGGGACTGGGACTTTATCTCATTTTACAAAACTAATCAGAACTTTTCGTCGATGACGCGTGATCGAGATGCTGGCACTTATTTAGTTCAACGATTGAGCATTGCAATTCAATGGGGCAACGCTGCCAGCATACTGGGCACGCTGCTAACTAGTAGTGGGCTGGATAATTTAGACTGCATGTACGACTGCAATTGCTTTTAGTTGCATAATGTTTTCGTTGTACTAGCTGTAGTGTTGTATTAAATAATTTTGTGTACTGTCATATTAGATTAGATCTAAAGAGTTGATACTCAATAGATTCAATTCGAAGTGATACTTCGAATTGAATTTCTGGGTGGCTGCAGGCTGTCTCTCTGTAGATATTATTGTTATTGAGAACTGAAACAAAAAAAAACTAATAAAAGAAAGTCGGGCCTTGTTACATAATGGTTTTACATTGCGCAATGCCACACCACAGGCCTGTAAAAAAGTATGTTCATTTTGATATTATATAGAACAAATTATATAGAAATCTCAAAATTATCTGATAAGTTTAGTATCGGAGATAGACAGTTTTTTTTATTATAATTATGTTTAGCAAACAGAAATGCTCAAGCACTAAAAAATGTTTTCAAAGTCTTCAAATCATTAAGTAGGTACGACCTGAATTTGAAGGTTGATAGATTGGTCTTATTATTTATAAACAATAACTGAACATAATATCCTTACAAAGATATATAACGCTACGGCACGATATGGGCACAGCTCTGATGCCAAATAAGAAAACAGCTTTGACCTTATTAGATGAAACATTAAAAGGAAGGAAAAGCTGACTTTTCCTCAGTAGACAATTACTGTTCGGAAAAAGCGAGCAAATAAGCCGACTAACGCCTCTCACACAGCAACTAAGCAACGTTCGACAGTATGGAAATATGTTTTTTACTTATATATTATAATAAGGTGCTGCTTCCCACCTTCCGATATTTTCCCCTAAGGAGGTGAAGGACACTAACTCAGCACCCCACAGGGAAGTTGAGGAGGGAGGGGGTGACATTTGACCTGAAGGTGGGAAGCAGTGCCTACTGAGCAGGAACTCATAACTTATACTGTGATCCACAAGCGTGGGGATTGTGGCCAATCCTCCCAATAAGGGTGACCTTGTTCAACGATGGACGTTCCGGTTGACGTGATGATGTTCTTGAGTCTTAGGTCCACTTTCACCAATTGTATAGGTCATTCTCAAAAAGCTACACCACCATGCAAATAAAATTATAGGTCAACCAATTCTAGGATCACTAAAACATTGATCGATGTCAGTCGCACAAAATAAATTTGGAAGTGTTATGGGTAATGAAGCTAAAGGCCACGTTTATGCTTACAATACTACTGGCCAGTTTATACGGGCAAAAATATTCAGCACATTTCTACTGGTATCATGGCTTAGTAGTTTCTTCGGTAAGGACTGTACCTGTCGTGGAAAAACGAAATCTCCTTGGTCTGACTTTTATGTCATTACACAGGCAGATGTGGCTCCAGAAATCATAAATATTGTCCGCTGTTGCGAAGCCCATATTTGTTTCTAGTTGGAGCTATATCGCCAGGTTACGGTATACGTATTAAAAATATGAAAAAAAAAACCGGCCAATTGCGAGTGGGACTTGTGCACGTAGTGTTCCGTACCATTATCTGTAACCTAATCTTGGAAGTTACAGACACTTTTCGCAGTGTCCGACTGACCTGGGTTGGTACGGCGAAAACCTCTTCCATTGTATGTGGTGTATATGGGAGCCCCCCTAATTATTTATTTTATTTTATTTTTAGTATTTTTTGTTATAGCGGCAATAGAAATACATCATCTGTGAAAATTTTAACTGTCTAGCTATCACTGTTCCTAAAATACAGCCAGATGACAGACTTACGGACAGCGAAGTCTCAGTAATAGGGTCCCGTTTTTACCTAACTAAACTTAAAACTCGTTAATAAATACAAAGGAACTCTTTTGTTCATCAAAGAAACAAACAGTTTACTTATTATCATATCCTGATAAAAAGTAAACGTTCGTTTGTTTTGCATGTGGGCGGTAACCGCACAAACTTTCTCTTTACAATATTGACATGAAAAAAAAATATTGTTGATCCGTTTGAACCTATAATATCCTGTTTGGATGTTACTCAAATACTTTATTTGGTATAACATATACTACTTCTGCTAGTCCTATAAAATATTTTATTTGAAAAAAAAAACATTTTTCCGTTTTTTATATGTTTTTAACTGAATAAGCACGAGGACCACCTGATGTCAAAAGTCTCTTGTGCCTGTAATGTATTATTTCATATTTTTAATTACTTTGCTCCTTGTAAATATTCAAAACTTTATTCAAACAGACCACGGCGCGGTATGCTCGGAGAAGGCAGTAAAAATAAAAAAATATATATATAAAAGAAAAATACATCTTAAAATGTTTCTCAGGACTAGCAGAAGTCAACTCTAAGATGTTGTTAGCATATTACCAATAACCCTGTATACACCTCTGCTTAGTTTTATTCTGGAAATAAATATTGGTAGGTATTAAAAGTTAAGCTTTGGAATAAAATTATATTATACAGGTATAACATTTTTGATTTTTTTTTTACATGTTGCGTTACTGTGACTTAACTGTGTATATATCACCGCACTAGGAGCTCACGTAGACGATGTCGTGGGCAGGCATTACGCGTGGTACAAGTGAAAAAAAATTGGCGTTTAAGATTACCTATTGATGTTTTTTCCAGTTTGTGGGTCTCTTCAGCAAAAGTAAATTTTGTTGGGTATCGCCGTACCGTCAAATAATTTGCTTCGAAGCAGTCCAAGCACTACTGTACTGAGGCTTGAAGGGCACTGTATTTAGTTAATGGATGAGCATCCGAGACGTAAGTACTCTCTCAGAGTGACGAGCTCAGTGCAATTTTATACACAGTGAGGATGGTGTAAGGTTCACTTTACACATTTTACGCTATTCGAAACTAATATAATGATTGGTCACCTGCCTTATTAAAATTCTATCTTAACGCCTTTCAGATGACCCTCCCAGACCAAAGTAATTTAGTAAGATGGGGGAAAGCCACCGAAAAGTCTTGCGGTATTTGTCGGGAGGCCATAGGTACAGCAAGGCACTTATTGGTAGGATGCAAGGTGCTCCTTGACAGGGGTCATTATTCCCGTCGCCACGATAGAGTCCTCGAAATCATACGTGAAGCGGCGAGTCTCTCGGTAGCTAGAGCAAAAAAAGTTTTAACCACGAACAAACGACACGTCGCTTTTGTAAAAGAAGGGTTATCTATAAAATCTAAATCCAAGCTTTACCCCATCTTAGGCGCAGCTCCCGATTGGACTCTTTTGATGGACACGTATGAAAAACATTACAATATCCCCGAGGATGTTGGTGTTTCGTCATCCAGACCAGATATATTTCTATACTCAAAGCATCTAAAACGCATAGTACTTATAGAACTTACTGTGCCGTGGGAAACAAACATACCTAAAGACCACACAATAAAAACCAACAAATATTGACCTAACAAATGAATTAATCAAAAACGGTTATGTGGTTAATTTATATGCTGTAGAAGTCGGAGCAAGGGGTATACCAGCAAAATCCCTATACAACCTACTAAAAGACCTTGGCCTGTCAAGAACAACCGTAACTTCCATCCTAGAACGTGTATCCAAGGCGGCATTAGTAGGATCTTACCAAATTTGGTTAGGCAGGGGAGGAGGCTCGAGCGGTGAAAGGGAGCATTGATGCATCATAAAGGGGCCCCTTAACCTTACTCACTGGGTTGCAAGTCCCAGGCACCTTGACTGGAGTCTCTTCCTCTGCAACGCTATGGACCCGGCACCCGCACGGTGAATCCATGGAATGCTAAGTAAATTCGTCTGAGGAAAGATTTGATTGTTTGTTTGCATTGAATAGGCTCTAAAACTACGGGACCGATTAGGATGAAATTTGGTATGGAAATAGTTTGAGACACGGGGAAGGAAATAGGATAGTTTTTATCCAACTGCGCTAAAAAAGTTAATGGTTTTGCGCGATAACTGATGTACCCGTGGGCGGCACCGCGGCCAGAAAGCTAGTAGTTACTAATTTTACTGACATATTAACACTAGCAACTCTTACGATTAGTATATTTCAACTCTTAATGGTTTAATTTTAAGAGAAACTGTTCTGACTTCCTTAATATCGGGCACGTAAAAACTCTAGTTGGAGATTGGAGTCATCCTGTTGCAAGCTGTTGAGTGAAGTGGACATATTCAGAACTGAATCCAAGTGTACTCGTTGGAGTAACAGCCTCTAATTACCATTTAGATATTCTGAGATATACAGTGTCTTAAAACAGTGAGTTTTATGGATGCCGTCTTTACAATGGGGACACTGTAACATAGATGGACTTGTCTGACGTTTTTCATCAGGTAATCGACTTGACCACCTCTTCACTGCATCACATTAAAAATAATCCATGACGATGATTTGGTCGAAATCGTTCTATATACATAGTACCTACAAATCCAAACATACATGTAACGTTGGGTGCTGAGAAGGTGGGATGGTAAAACAATGATAGCTATGATAGTAATAGCTATGGATTCTATCCATGACTGTCGTGCCGGAGGTCCATGGTTCGAAATACACTACCAGCTTGAGTTTCAACAGACGATGGAAGGGCATTTGCGAGTGCTCTTCTGGTTGGCTACCACCCTCAAGTAGAAAATCGCCAAACACCTAAAAGTGTGTTCCGGCAGTCTGTTAGAGCCTGGAAATAAATGAAATTATTAAATTTTAGGCACATAAGACTTTACAACTGCATGTCTCAGGGTGATAGGCGCAGTGCACATCATCACTTGTGACAAAATGCATCTGTTTTAGGCAGAAGTTACAGCTTAACATTAGGTGGGCCTCGAACATGTTTCGTCACAAACGCATAAAAAATATGTAAATTTATCCAATACATGAGCAGAAGTTTATGCCTTGTACCAGTATGAAACGTAAGCGACAGAAGCTCAACGTTTTTACGCCATTCCTGATTTCCCCGCGGGCGCAACTATCGCGCGACAAATCGATTGACTGCACAAATTGTCTGGTTGAGAAATTGACTTCGACGATACGACATGTCAGTTTTATGGAGTTAAAAGTGATTGGACTGTTCTATACGATAATGTTAGTAGTGATGGCTCAGTTTCATTGGCTATGGACTTTCGTGCCGCAGGTTCATGGTTTGAATCCCGCCGCTGAGTTGAGCTTCATCGCATGTTGGAAGGGCATTTTGCGAATGCCCGCCTGGCTAGCTACAACCCTTAAGTAGAAAATCTGTCGCCAAGCACCTAACGGTGTGTTCCGGCAGCAGTCCTTGAAAGCCAGTGAAATTACAGGCAAATGAGACTTAACAACTTTGTCTCAAGTTGACGGTCGCAGTGCAATTCGTGACTTGTGACGAAATGCATCTGTTATAGGCAGAGGTTAGCCCGCTTAACATGAAGTGGGCCTCGTGCTTGAACCGTCACAAAAACGTAAAAGAAAAATGTATTGTCTTTTATTGGTTTGCATAAAAATGCATATTCTTAAACTCCTCATCATCATCATCATCAGCCGGAAGACGTCCACTGTTGAACAAAGACCTACCCCATAGAACGCCACACAGAACGGCTATTAGCCGCTTGTAACCATTTGGCTACCCGCGACTTTTACAATGTCATCAGGCCACCTAGTGGGAGGCCTAATAACTCTACGTCTTCCGGTGTAATGTGGTTACCACTTGAGAACCTTTCTTCTCCATCGGTTATCAGTTCATCGAGCAATGTGGCCTGGCCTTTCCATGGCCATTTCAACAGGCAAATTCTGAAAGCTTTGTCGGTGACTTTGGTTTTTTGGCGAATATCGTCGTCCGAATTTTATCGAGCAAAAGAATGTCGAACATAGCTCTCTGCTTAGCTCGTTAAGCGACCCTGCGCTTTTCCATAAGGGCCCCAGTTAAGGACCACGTCTCATTGCCATATATCATCAATTATTAATAAATTTAACTGAATAATAGCACGAAGAACTTCTGCCTTATGTTCCACTACTTTATGATATAAATGTATTTTTACAAGCAAGTATTTCTTACATTAATTTAACCAAAAATAAAACATTTTTTGAGTACCTTTAGCACCAGTTTTAATCAATATGGGCCAGTTTTTAACCGACTTTAAAAAGGAGGAGATTCTCATATCTACATATATTTTTTTAAGTGTGTTACTTCATTATTCTTTTCAGGGTGTACCGGGTATATGATTTTTTTTATATTCACAGGTTGGTGCTTTCGGTGCTTGGCGACAGACTTTCTACTTGAGGGTGGTAGCTAGCCAGGCGGGCAACCGCAAAATGCCCTTCCACCATGCGGTGAAGCTCAAGCCGGCGGTGGGGATCAAACCAGGGTACTGCGGCACGGCAGTCCATAGCTATTACCGCTCGGCCATCATTGCTTAGAAATATTTTAATATTTTCCAATATCTAAACTTGTCACCCTCATATCCGCATACCATATAAATAAAATCACTTATATAAATAAAATAACATTTTCATCTATTAATTTTGAATAGACCATCCAGCATATGTCAAAACCAACAAACACGTCTTTCACAGGGTGTTACGGTGCCGAGACCAGAGCGAACCTCAATGCGCAATTGGCCGTTTTTTATACGAGCGTAGCCGTGCTGGCTATTAATATTAAAAATAAAGGAACAATAATAACAAATATTTTTAAAATATTTTATGAAAACATTAAATTAATATTTTAATAAAACACTTAAAAAATATATCTAGTGACAATTCCGCCCAATTTTCTTGTTAAGCCGACGTGACATCACAAACGCCACGCAGCCAAACCGGAAGAATTTTCGACGCGTTTCGCTTCTACACGAAGCATCCTCAAGAGGCCTTGACTCCTGAGAGGCGGAATTGTCACTAGATATATGTTTGTATTTTTAAGCGTTTTATTAAATATGGATTTCCGTAAAGTAACGCCTGAATCTATTCATTATAAAGGAACAACTTAATGTGCGATGTGTTCATAGATTTGTACAATTTCTCTTTTCCCCTCTTTTAGCTAAACTTAATTGAAAATGTATATAGCTTGCATGTTACGATATAGATCATTTTCATATTTAAGCTTCATTTTCAAATTAACTAATTACTTAATGTCAAGAGATTCCAATCTCTTTTCTGCAGTACAACGAATTTAGCTTCCGAATTTTGAGCTAACGACCTACTTTGTGAGCATGTGTGTTAATGGAAATAAATCCTTGATAAATAAATTTTCATAATTTTGAGGTTTTTAGTTATTAAAGTTTATTTGATGCAATCTCCAGTCAACATACGAATAATAATAATAATGTTTATTTGACATATTTCTTAGGTGGTAGGTACTTACAAAACATTAGGCTTTGGATTGTACTATTTGCACAAATATGGACATGAATAATTTCTTAGTCAGATCGTTGATGCCTGTTGTAGTATTAAAACTGTAGTAAATGAACTTACATTGGTGCCAAGTACCAATGCAATCCTTTTCATATAGGCCTTACGGGAAAATCAATTAAAATAGATTATGGAAATTTTACTGATTGACAGATGAGGAGTTTTTGTTAGATTTACATAGATATAAATGTAAGTGAATCAAACATATATAATTAAAAAAAACTCATTCCATTATTCGGAAACTGCTTGTGAGTCTGCAATGACTTGTATTTTGTCTAAATGTTCTTATTAAGGTAGCTGTATCTTTTATAGTTCGTATTCAGGCATACCACCGGGTAAAAAAGCACATATATATTTTGAAGCGCTCGTAGCGAAGTTTACTTAGCTGTTCTTAATTGATCAGCAAAGTTAAGCAACGTCGCCCGCGGTCATCAGTTGGATGGGTGACCGCTAGTGACATTACTACTGAGCGCTTCCGTGATTCGGAGGGCACGTTAAGCCGTCGGTCCCGGCTGTTGTCTAAGGGTGGCAGTCGTTACAGCATGGTGGTAGGGCATTTTGCGAATGCCCGCCTGGCTAGCTACCCCTTCAAGTATGAAATCTGTCGCCAAGCACCTAACGGTGTGTTTCGGCGGCTGTCCTTGAGAGCCAGTACTTCTAGGTTAGCCTGAACAATATTATCGACTACATCATCACTTACCATCAGGTGAGATGACTGACCTCTGTCAAAGGCTAACCTATCAAGAATAAAACAAAATGAATATACACATAGTTAATAACAATAAACAGAGCAAAGTAGTATATAATATAGTTATGGTACTGTATGTGTAGAGAGCAAACGCCCTTAGTAACCATAGCTCTATCGTTATCATTTTGTATCTGTATAATTACTACGTCTTTTCTAATTAACACAAAGACAATACTGAACCGCAGACAAATATCACACTTGACTGCGTATGGGTCAATTATTTCTCCTCAAAACACAACTCACTACTGCGGACCTGCACTAGGTAGTAGGGTTATGAAGCAATTATAGCTCAGTGGCATTGGCTATGGACTGCCAGCAGGTCCATGGTTCGAATCCCGCCGCGGGCATGAGCTTCACCGCATGGTGGAAGGGCATTTTGCGAATGCCCTACTGGCTAGCGAACACTCTCAATTACAAAATGTGTCGCTAAGCACCTAACGGTGTGTTCCGGTAGCGGTCTTTGAGAGCCAGTGAAATTACAGGCACATGAGACTTAACAACTACGTTTCAAGGTGACGGGCGCAGTGCAATTCGTGACTTGTGACGAAATGCATCTGTTATAGGCAGAGATTAGTCAGCTTCACAACAGATGGGCCTCGAGCTTGTTCCGTCACAATTAAAATTAACATAAAAAAGACAAGTTACATCAATTTAAAAAATATTCTATACAGAACAAACTAAATTTGAACGTTTCCGAGTGCTAGATTTGGTCTTTTACTCGTAAGCCAGTCATTATCAATTCTAAATATGCAATCAAAAACTCACTAGTCACAAGGTTTAATATTTTTTTTTTTTTTTTTTTTATGTAATTGTGACGGAACAAGCTCGAGGCCCACCTGATGTTAAGTGGACTAACCTCTGCCTATAACAGTAGCAATTCATGACAACTCACGAATTGCACTGCGCCCGTCACATTGAGACATAGTTGTTAAGTCTCACTGTGCCTGTAATTTCACTGGCTCTCAAGGACTACTGCCGGAACACACCTTTCGGTGCTTGGCGACAGACTTTCTACTTGAGGGTGGTCGCTAGCCAGGCGGGCATTCGCAAAATGCCCTTCCACCATGCGGTGAAGCTCAAGCTCTGGGCAGGATTCGAACCATAGACCTGCTGCGCGGCAGTCCATAGCCAATGCCACTGAGCCATCACTGCTTCAAAATAATATATTAGAAATAAATATCGCGGAGTTTTTTGTTTTTGATAGTAAACATTAATTGACACGTACGTTGTAAGCAATGCATCTCGTGCACTTGGCTTTATTAGAAACATGTCTGTTAGAACATGTCACGTTAAGCCGTTGGTCTTGGTTGTCGTCTTAGGATTTATTCCTGGTGTACCTGTTTATGAACTGGTATTTCATGTATACTGTATCAGCCGGATCTTCCACTGCTGAAGACAGCCTTCCCTATCAAGGGGGGTTTTTCCATAATCCCCACGCTTGGCAGGCGGCTTGGGGATCGCAGTGTAAGACAGCAGTTCTTTAGAAGGCGCTGCTGCCTGGAAAAATACCTTCCAGTATTTTTCCCTTAGTCGCCTCTTACGACACCCACTGGATGATATGGGGAGGTGCAATTCTAACCCGTCACCCCACGGGGATTTCATATATACCTTTATGAAATACCCAGTCCTTATTTACTAAAGAGAAGAAACTCTCAATTTCCAGTTTTACCATGGAATAGAAAAACGTAGCTGGAAATAAAGTTGCCCATTAAAAAATGTATTGTCAGCATACCATCAAAGGGGAACAATATAGAACAAACTCCCCACTTAAGCCTCATAACTTTCCACTCGCGGTTTTATTTTGAAACTTTTCAAATGCAAAATTATTGTTGCTAAGTCTCGCGTGGAGCTCTGGACAAACATAAGCGACTGCGAGGCTTATTTTTTTGATCATGAAATATTTTATAAGATACGCACCCAGATGAAGTTTTATTTTTCATTTTAAAATCAAATAAAAGTTATTTAATGTGAATCAGTTAAAACCATTTCGATTAAAAATTGCTTTCGGCCCACGATGTTACAAGGTTTTCCAAGCAGGCGTCTAAGCCATAGCAAAGAGTCATAAATTTAGGTTATACTTAGCCAATTAAATATAGACGTGATTATCATGCTTACTTATACCTGAGAGTACTTTCCATACCTCAAAGATGCTTTAAGATTTCATGTCATCGGAAGAACACTTTTGCACTTAGCGAGCATATTGTATGCTAAAGTCTGCCAACAAATATTTTTTTAAAGAACTCTTTAGCGTTTATATAACCTAACAATATACTAGGGACTTATGTGGTTTATTTTGGAATATAATTTTCATGATTATCTCAATAATATATAATTCATAATCAAATAAAATTAAAATTTCTTAGGTCAATCCTGAATTATACTGGCCTCATTTACGTTTCAGACAATGTGTTTTAATTTCAAACAAACACACCAATAACCATAAAATATAACATTTGTTTTTTACTATTTTCAAAATAAGGTGGAGGTGCTTAGAGCAGCTATATTTTTTTGTGTGTGTTACCGCCTATCTTATTACATGGTATACCAATTTTGATGTTTTCTTTTGTATGTATGAAAGTTGGTGCTCGGCATGTGGCCTCATTTAAATTTCAATGAGACCTGACGAAGAAGAAGTAGTATTTGGTGACTCTCATTTAAACTTGTCGATGTAACATGAACAAAAAACTGTATACGATATGGTTTGGTTTATTTACATTTTAGAGCACTATATGTTTTTTTTATACCTTGATAGGTTATCCTTTGACCACTATCTCACCTGATGGTAGGTAATGATGTGTTCGGAGATGTTGTTCAGACTAACCTAGAATTACTGGCTCTCAAGGACAACTGCCGGAACACACCGTTAGGTGTTTGGCGACAGATTTTCTACTTGAGGGTGGCAGCTAGCCAGGCGGGCATTCGCAAATTGCCCTACCACCATGCTATAACGACTGCCATTCTAAGATAACAACCGGGACCGACGGCTTAACGTGCCCTTCGAAGCACGGAAGCGCTCAGTAGTAATGTCACTAGCGGTCACCCATCCAACTCATAACTGCGGGCGACGTTGCTTAACTTTGCTGATCGGTTAAGAACAGCTAAGTAAACTTCGCTACGAGTGCTTCAATATTCGCTTCAAAGTTTTAGAATATATTCTGTTTTAAGTCGCTTTTTTGTTAATAATTTTATTAATTCAGTGATAAGTCTGAAAATATAAAATTATATCGATAAAACTCATTCCTCATTTTTTACTTTCGTTTTTATTCTCCAACACTCAGATAATTATAGAGCCGGCGTGACAAAGGCGTTTCATAAACACACAAGTAATAAACTTGTGTGTATGAAACGCCTACGTCACGATTAGGTGTGACCTGTACTAAAAATTTCAACCGCTTTGTGGTTAAGTTTTTTGTTGGTCGCCCAATCTCAGGTATTGTTCAAAAAAGTCGATTCAAGGGCAAAGGTTTCTTGATCCTTTATCATATTTCAAAGCTTTATTTTCAGAAGGGTTTGAAAGTTGGGAACTTATTAATTTTGAGCATTTAAAGGGCGTCACCTATACACTTTATTGTACTAACTGAAGCTGGTTAGAAAGTTAGTGTTTAAGAGATATAGATTACTTATATATATTTTTTTAATTATGGAATAAAATTTTCTTATAATTATGAAAGCTTAGGTCGCTTAGACTTGACCACCAAGAGTTACCTTACTTAGCAACTCCCAAACATGTTGTTTCAGCCCTGCGCTGTTGCTGCCATATTGGTTTTAGTTTATTTATTTTAGTAATAATAATAAAAAACTTACTCGTATTCATTGCAACTAAGGCTATACTGACATGTAATTTATTTCTAAAACTAATAGAGATGTAACTGTAAGTTGCAAATTATAAATATATTTATATTTTTATGCCTGATAGTTTAGTCTTTGACCACTACCTCACCTGCTAGTAAGTGATGATGATGATAAGCATTCAGGCTAACCTAGAATTACTGTAAGACTCTCAAGGACAGCTGCCGCGACACACCGTTAGGTGCTTGGCGACATAATTTCTACTTGAACCCTCAAGTAGAAATTCGTCGCCCAGTCGGTCGGTAGCTAGCCAGGCGAGCATTCACAAAATGCCCTATCACCATGCTATAACAACTGCCATTCTAAAACGACAACCGGGACCGACAGCTTAACGTGCCTCCTGAAGCACGGAAACGCTCAGTAGTAGTGTCACTAGCGGTCATCCATCCAACTCATGACCGCGGCGAACGTTGCTTAACTTTGCTGATCAATTAAGAACAGCTAAGCAAACTTCGTTACGAGCGCTTCAATACATGTGTTAATAAGTATGCACATGTATTCCTGAATCCCGCACTAGGGTGACCCTTTGTCCTGGGATTCAGCCCCTTTCTTATGAACTTATTTATTTGCTGAAGTAATTATATGCAGTTTTATATTTAAATGTTGGCACAATAATGTTATTCTACTGTACTATGTCAGCCGGATAGTCCACAGCCTCCCCCAATATGGAGGTTTGCCAGAATCCCCACGCTTGGCAGGCGGCTTTGGGATCGGAGTTTGAGATATCAGTTCCTCAGAAAGTGCTGCTGCCCACCTTTTGATGTGTTACCCTTAATAATCTTTTACGACACCCACGGGTAGAGATGGGCTACTAGGTGACATTCTAGTCCGGCACTCCACGTGCATTTGGGCATTTTTTGAGCATAATATTATTATTTTTTGAAGCGCTCGTAACGGAGCTTACCTAGTAATTTTTAACCGACCAACAAAGTTAAGCAACGTCCGCTAGTCATAACAAGGATGGGTAACTGCTAGTGACATTATTACACATAGGGTAAGTAGTAAAAGTACAGGATATTCGTTTTGCAAATGTATACATATGAGGACAACATTTTAACCAGCAGGTCTTAAAAACATTTCCTTTAGGAGTGATGATGATTTCAATTTTTTTGTATGCAAATTAAATCGAAATAAAGATATAAGATAAAAAATAAAGATCGAAGATGTTGTTCGGGCTAACCTAGAATTTCTGGCTCTGACGGACAGCTGCCGGAACACACCGTTAGGTTCTTGGCGACAGATTTTCTACTTGAGGGTGCTAGCCAGGCAAGCATACTCAAAATGCCCTACCACCATACTATAAAAAATGCTATCCTAAGAAGACAACCGGAACCGACGGCTTAACGTACCCTCCAAAGCACGGAAGCGCTCAGTATTTGTGTCACTAGCTGTCATCTATCCAACTCATGACCGCGGCGGACGTTGCTTAACTTTGCTGATCGGTTAAGAGCATCTAAGCAAATTTCGCTACGAGCACTTCATAGCTACTTTAGCTGTACGTGTACTCTTGAGAGCTTATAATTCAAGGTTAGCATCAATAATATATTCAACCGTATCATTCATAACCAAAGAGTAGTCAAAGGCTTATCTCCTAGCAGCTAATATAAAAAATACTACCAGAAAAAAATACACACTCTAGACTCCAACTAAAAAATACTTTGCCATAAAAATGTCTTAAAAATTATTGTCATAAATAAAAATGAAATCATTAATTCATTCTCTAGAATTCCCAAATTTTTAAAAGCAATTTGAAGTTTAGTTATATTGCTAACCTAATTTTATAGTTATCTAATTCTAATTTTGAAACATTTTATGTTATATATTATGATCACACCTGTCAAATTTAATACCTTCATACTGACAACACTTTAATTCCCGCGGCACCCGTTTATGGCTGCTAGGTACAATAACTCTGTATCTTCTCGGTAAATTATGTAATTACGGCTCTGGATCAGCCCGGGATCACATTTATGACTGTTTTGGTGGAGGCTTATATAGAAGGAGAGAGCGATATTCTTATATTATATTATAATATCTATATTAACATTATATTATAATAAAAATAAAATACTTACTGTTTTTGTTATAGATTTTTTTCTATATTATTTTTCTCGCAAACATACACGGACGCCATGTTTCAATTATGAAATTAGACTCAAAATGCATATAATTCTGATAAATTAGAATATAATATCACTGGATACGGCATTTGTAGCCGAAATTTCATACTCCAATCGTATTACTTTAACCGTCACAGGGTTCGATTCCCACATTGGGCATAAAATTTTATACTCCAATAATTTGTTAAATATATTTTAGCTTAGCACGCGATAGTGCTTGTAATAATATTTAGAGATATTGCCATGTTACGTTAGACATTAGACATACATCGTATATTGTTATATATTTCGTTTATGTGTATAAATGTCCAAAAGTCAAAAGTCAAAATCATTTATTCAATTTAGGCGTCTACGACGCTCTTATGAAAGTCAATTACAAATTTTAGTATTGAAATATTCTACATTGTACAGCCACGTTCAGCAAATAAATTGTATAGAGCCACTGCTAGAAGAACGGGCAAGAAACTCGGGGCCATTCTTTTAAACATCTTTTAACAATATTGTACATACTTATTATATAATAGAGTTATTACAATATTTGTTTAAATTATGTAGGTGACAGGCAATAGCTTGGCGGAGGCGGAATTGTCCAGGCATTTTTGTCGTTTATGTATTCAGAATTGAAACTGTGTAGTAGGATTTTTTTATCAATATGTTTTTCACGTGCAACTTGAACTTCCCTTCTGTGAGCGTTGTAATATGTTTGGGAACTTTATTATAAAACCGCACACAATTACCTAAGAAGGACCTTTTATAATATTTTTACGTAAAAGAAAAAACTTACAAAATTACGTACCAGTTTTATTGTTAAGTTATTGTTATTATTATGACAACCCGCCATATCAATCTGGAAAAATTTAAAACAACTACCTATTACGGTTACAGAGATACAACTCTCAAAAGGTCAGACGGACGGACGTACAAACGAACGGTTTGAATAATTTAGTTACGTTTATTAATCTATATGAGCATATCTCTTTTATACATAGATATGAACTAATACTTATATAAGGAGTTTCACAAAATGTATAGAAAACAAACAGCCTGTCTAGCGACCACCCTCAAGTAGAAAATCTGTTGCCAAGCACCTAACGGTGTGTTCCGGCAGCAGTCCTTGAGAGCCAGTGAAATTATATTAAAATGAGACTTAACAAGTATGTCTCAAGTTGATTGGCGCAGTGCAGTTCGTCAGTTGTGATGAAATGCATCTGTCATAGGCAGAGGATAAAGCTTATCATCAGGTGGGCCTCGTGCCTGTTCCGTCACAATAACATAAAAAATATATATGAGCATAACTCTTTTATATCATAGATTGAAATTAATACTATAAGGAGTTTCACAAAATGTATAGAAAACAAATAAAGTGAGTCTTCAACTCGCTATATCATTAATTTTGTACCACAACTTACAATTTGTCACATAAAACAATGATAACGCGCCTCCGTAACTGCCCATTTAAGTTTCAAGGGCTTTCTGATACCACGTAAGCGTTTTGAATCATGCTATATGAAAACGGTTTTTATGTTTGTAATTAACTGTATAGTAGGTATATGATAAAACGAACTACTGTTGTGTGTTTTTGCTATGATACTATTTCGTACGGTATTTTAAAAAAGAATTCAAATTGTTTTCTGCTGAAGAAAGAAGATCTCTCAGGTCAGGTGGGCTAACTCTTATATTTTTATTTTTTACGACTCCTCTTATATTTATATTGTTGGTGTTTTGTCACCCAGACCAGATATATTTCTATACTCAAAAGATCTAAAACGCATAGTTCTAATAGAACTCACTGTGCCATTGGAAACAAACATACCTAAAGACCACACAATAAAAACTAACAAAAATAATAAAAACTAGAATTAGAAGATATAAAAATATCATCAAAAAGTAAAAAATAATTCGAAGAAATTGTCAATTCCACACTATCACGACCAAACATCATACGTACTTTACAGTCACTATGGACAATGAAACCCTCTCTCTTTGATTCCTCTGATTCTCTCTCTTTGCTGCAAGGAACAAACTTTTCTATCAGCCTGGTTTTGATACCTTCCTCAAGCTCATATTATTTAGACACCTCTTCCTTGAATAGTTCAATTATGGAAATACCTGCTTCTTTACCCTCGCACTCTTCTATATCATTACCTTCTACTGCTACCAGATCAAAAAGAGGACCATTAACAGTAGCAATAGAAACAGTAGTGAAGATTTGAAGATTGGAGTTATAACTTTAGAAGACAAAGCTGACACTCAAGGCAAACTATTTGACTAATCATTAGACAGTATTTATACTATTTTTTTTTTTCGTTTATAATTTGTATGACTTGATAGTTTACGAATCTAATTTATACCACATGCAAGTAAAAAGAACACCATTAAACCTCACGATCGACTATATAAAGGATTTTATAGCGATTAATATCTCGATGGGATTCAATGCCGGCATATGCATAATATTGGTCGAATGCGTTGAGATACGATAAAGTTGAGAATATTCTGACGTAGAAACAGTTTAAAAAAGTCAGAAGTTTTATGCATTTCTCTGATAATCTGAAAATTAAACGAGTTCAGCTGTGGCATAAGTCGAAGTCGTAGTAACCTAACAAAGAATGTGGAAAGAGAATGCCTCAAGACCCTCAAAGTTTACTACGCCTACCGATGAGATAGCCGTTATGACCAAGTGGGCCATCTGCCATCTTTCAAGACTAAGGGTTGTTGTATAAATAGCACAAAGTATTTGTTCGACAAATGTAATGTACGCTTTTGTTTGGTATAAGAATGCAATTATGTTTACAAGTATCACACACACATTATAAAAATAACTACTTTAGTTTTATTCGCTAACGCGAAAATTTGATCTCATTGAATATTTTATTATTCGTCGTAAGATAATAAAATGTAACTTTCAAATTATTATTTTCTCGTCGATATATATCATGTTTTTTTAATGAATTTTGTAATATTTTTGAAAACCTGCTTATTTGGCAATGTATCTTTCTAGATACATGTTTATTCATAGTAATTTTTTAGTGTTTTTGGCAATGTGCATTTTAAGATACATGCTATAAATCCAATAAAAAGGAATACATATTTTTTTATATTATTTTTTATAAGGTCTATTACCATTAGGTAACTAATTGGAGTGAAAAAAGTAAGGAAAACTAGAATCCCTGCCAAGTAAAGGGTTAAGTAGTTTTAGTTTGGGCCCACCTCTATTTCCAGGCACAGCACTACCAGGAACCTGCAGCCTATCCGAAGTCCGCAGAGCTCTCATGCTTGCTCACCACCTCGCGGGCAGCTGCGATCGTACTGAAGTACTGTGTCTTGAACGTTTCTCGCTTCATGTATTGATCAGCTGGAATTTCACACACATTTTCTATGTCAGTTTGGGCGCAGTCGAAATCAGTATAAAGTTCTTCGATTTTAGCTAATTGTATATTTAATTCATTGATTTTTAATGTGCTTATAGAATTACAACTCTGAATGATGTCTAAATATGCTTTAAACTGTGTGAGTTTAGCCTTATAGCTTGCACGCTTTTTAATTAATGATTTAAACTCCATGATTGTGGACTTTATTGGCGCTGAAATAACCGTTTAATTAGGTTGTTATGCACGAAAGTAAGAGGAAAAAGAACAGCTGATAGTGATAGACTAAAACTGAAATGATACGTAAATTTTATATTACGGAGTGCTGAGCGCCCGCGTGGCACAAAAATGCAGTGATAACAATGCGAACGATGCACGGTGCGCTAACGCAGCGGCCGATGGCTGTCGTGCGGCGAGATGCGGGCGGCATGGAGAAGTAATCACGCGCCTATCGCGTGTACCCAGCTCATACTGAAATGCGAAATGGAATGCGATTAAGCTAAGTAATGAATATTATCCTTACACAATCACGAGCATCCAAATTTACTCAGGCCTGGATAAACTGAAGACAGGTACCCGGTACATATACGTATGTTAGCCTCATTGGTTACAAATTGCAAAAATAGGACGAGAATACAGCAAAAATTTCTAGCAAAGTTGCTAGAAAACAGATGATAGATAAGATAGATATTTATTGCCATGATGACTTCCTGCGGTTTCCAGACGCAAGGAGTGCGATTGACTTATGGTGTGATTAATGCGTTTGGCAGGAAAGAACATTATGCTGCGAAGAAATAAAAGATATCGTTGTAGGTAAACAGAATGATAAAAAATATTAGCAAGGGGAGGAGAAATTGGAACGAACTTACAGTTAAGCATCAGTTGTGTTACCATCCCAGGTTCTTACACTACACTCGTCGAGCCCTTGACAGTATTTTATGATTTTCTCTTCAAGTAGGTGAGCTTTTTCTATAAATCCACTGGATAAATAATACTTCTTCGATCTTCTCCCTGCGCTCCAATAATTGTATGGAATTATCTTGCCAGCTAAGATGACGTAATAACGATCCACGTAATGGCTGAATACTGTGAAGGCGACGAGCCGCCTTCACAGTATTTCCCGTGTCAGAAATGCAGCTGCTGGTTTCATAGAATTCCGTCTCATTAGAAACAATTGTTGGGACAGGGTACTGCAGCTAAAGGCGGTGGTTCATGTGGTTGTAAATATTATACGGTTTTTTTTGTTTGATAGTTTAGCCTTTGACCACTATGTCACCTGATGGTAAGTGATGATGTGGTCGAAGATGTTGTTCAGGATAACCTAGAAGTACTGGCTCTCAAGGACAGCTGCCGGAACACACCGTTAGGTGATTTGCGACAGATTTTCTACTTGAGGGTGGTAGCTAGCCAGGCGGGCATTCGCAAAATGCCCTACCACCATGCTATAACGACTGCCGAAGCACGGAAACGCTCAGTAGTACTGTCACTAGCGGTCACCCATCCAACTCATGACCGCGGGCGACGTTGCTTAACTTTACTGATCGGTTGAGAACAGCCAAGTAAACTTCGCTACGAGCGCTTCATACCTGCTGTATTGTATTAACAGTTTAATGAAGTTTGATAAGATAATTTCTTGGTACATAAAAATAACGTTCGTTGCGTGTCGCTTGTCTGATGTCCCGCGAGAAGTAATTTCCCTAAGAGCTCGTAGCGCCGTTCAAGTCAGTCGGTATGCATGTGTGTGAGTGGGAGTACCGGGCGCATTATAACACACATGCAAGGCCTCAACAAAAGTAGATGAGGCACTTGATTAAAACATAGGATACTTTTTATTATCATCATTCATTACCATGCGGATGAAACCGTGAGGCGAAGCTTCATATCATCAGGTCTTGGTAGGGCACTTTGTAATACGCATGGTTTTATGCCAATGGTGGCTGACCCCAGGTTAAAGATCAGCCTACATTAGGATAAGGAACAGCCCTAGATTCATGAGATATGAACTATTTAGAAAATTACTTTAATACTATAGTTACGCCCCGTGATTTCACCCACGTGGTGATGGATGATGAAGATATGAATCCTTTGTTTTAATCCAGCGCCTCATGTATCTCCGTACAAAACTTCATCAAAATTGTTCAAGTGTGAGCGTGAAAAAGTTACAAACATCCAAAAACAAAATCTGTCGTCTTTATATTATTAGTGTAATAAGCCTTTTATTAATTCATTGCTTCTAACATGTAATTTAGAAGTTTAAGTATGGATTGTGAATTTGTGTCGTACTACTGAGGCAATCAAATAAAGTACTACGAAATGTACTATTGCTATTATAAATATCGTTCACTGCTAGGCTAACATTTTCTCAATGCCTACCCTCAAATAAAAAATCTATCGCCATGTCAAACGGTGTGTTGCAGCAACAGTCTTTGAGAGCTGATTATTATAGTTAAGCCTGTTAATACTTTCAACCACATCATCACTTACCATCAATCATTATATCCACTTTTTTGTATGTATCTAGAATTTAATTTTATAATTGACATTGTATTGACATTATATTGAAACTTGTGTGATTTGTTTAAGTGCCTAGAATCATATTGTTCTCCTTTGTTATTGTTAATTTTATTAATTGATTGCCGCCTCTCAAAAATGTATATGCCTGTATGGGCAAAACATGATGATCAATATATTTAATTATGACACCAAAATGCATGCGTTTGTTATGTCTAAAACTCATATTTTATGCAAATAAATGGTTAACTTATCTTATCTTTTTAATATTGTTAGGTTTGCAATAACTCCTACTATGCAGATTACTATAGATGTCGCTCCATCCCAATACGATGGTTAAAGAAAGGTAGGAAAGATTTGAGTTATGACGTCATGTCATGTTAGCTCAATTGGTTAGAGCATACCCCGGCTCAAGGGGTGGATGGACGCGGGTTCGAATCCCGCGCATGACTTAAATTTTTCCTATCGTATATTTGTGATTATTTTATCTTATGAAGTAAGATATTTTGGTCAAAGACAAAGGTATCAATAATGGAACGAAAACCCTTGTTTTGATCGGATCTCAAGATTCCGAAAATTTTATTGTTAGAAAAACATATTATAGCTCTGGGTTTAAACCCAAGACCTCAAGATTCTTAAGCGTCGTTTTCACCACTTGACCAAAAAGCCGGTTATGAAATAAATTCAGATCTGTTTTTCCTCCTGTACATTTATATATCTGTTGTGAAAAGAAGAAGAGCTCTTGCAAGCTTAAACTTTTACGAAAACCAAATCTGCGCCCACATTTATAGTCAAAAGAATTTTTTTTTTGTTTGTTATTGTGACGGAACAATCCCGAGGCCCACCTGATGTTAAGTGGACTAGCCTCTGCCTATAACAGATGCATTTCGTCAACGACGTATTGCACTGTGCCCGTCACACTGAGACGTACAGTTGTAAGGTCTCATGTACCTGTAATTTTACTGGCTCTCAAGCACTGCCGCCGGAACACACTGTTAGGTGCTTGGCGATAGATTTTCTACTTGAGGGTGGTCGCTAGCCGGAGATGGTCAGGTCACCGCCTGATAATAAACGTCAAGATTGTTCATTACAGTTGCTGGGCAATGTTACCACCTTGGGGTGTGAATTTTCAAAACTCATTTTGTGTTCAATTTCAGTATTTAAGCAGGTCTTGTGCAGGATTTGAGTTCTAGATTCGATTTGATTTCTAGTACTGATTAAGGCTGTGCGTTGTCAGTTAATGCTAGGATTTTTAAGACTTAAATAAATGAATGTCAGGCTAGGTTCGCAATATAAAACAGAGCTCTCCCAAGAACTTTCATTATAATTGAGTTTAAGCTGAAGTTGAAATGAACAAGTCCCATTGCAATCACTCGTGCAATTTGAAACATCTCAAGACAACGTTAGAATTAAAATTGAATTTATACATCTAATTTTATTAAGTTAGATTTTATTTCAGTTTGTTTTTAAATTGCAATAAAAAGACAACAACTGTCACAATTGTTCTTCAAGTTTTCAAGTACGTTTTCAAAATAAGGTAAAATTTAAATAAACTAACAAACTTTCTTAAGAAGTTGAAGTTTTTTGAAATGCTCGAACCGTAATTGGCGATGAACTTAAGGCGCTGACAAGTGCTAAATAGCTTTACTTGAACAGATTTTTAGCAAACTATGTTAAGTTTGTAGCAGTAAAAAAATTATATATTAATATTGATCACATTATCTAACGCCAAGAAAAGTCCGAAACACGTTTCCTTAAAATTTTCTCGATAGAATAAAATTGCAAAGTTGACTCTAAATAAAGCTTCTTACGTAAATATCTTAATTATTTGCGAATTAATGTGTATGAAATTATATTAATAAAACAGCAGAGCTTTATCTAGAGGGACAAGAAAAGTTAGATTTTTGATTTACGTTAGTAGTTTTGTGTTATCAAGCTTTCTTTCGGATTTTACCTATACTGATCGCGATTTCACCATCGCTGTCTCTCTTTCACTCCAACGTAGTCTGATAGTGACAAAAATTCAGCATTTGACAGCGTCTTAATAAAGCAACGTCCGCTGCGGTCATGACTTGGCTGGGTAACCGCTAGTGACATTACGTGGGTTACATCAACGCGCGTAAAATGCCCTACCACCATGCTATAACGACTGCCATCCTTAGACAACAGCCGGGACCGACGATCGACGTGCCCTCCGAAGCACGGAAGCGCTCAGTAATGTCACTAGCGGTCACCCATGCATTACCACACCGCGCGCGACGTTGCACAACTATATCTCAACTATCTCTAATAAAACCATATTCATTAACATTAAATAGCATAGATGTTGACATCGCAGAAGAAAAGTTTTCCCTTACATCCTTGTCTACTTTAAATATTTATATAGGGATGACTGTGAATATAGGCCCCATTCCCAGAAACCCAAAGGCACAATAAAAGAAAAGTGCCCGAGGAAAGGTGAGATCCAAACAAATAATTATAATACTTAATACAGCTTGCTTACTTAAACATTTACGATGTAACACCTCCACAGCCGGGAGGGTAAAATAAAATATAAATATTTTTTCATATTTTAACAACAAGCAGCTGCTAAGTTTCAGTTTATTTAGAATGTGGTTAGTGTTGGCTCGATTGCTCAGTGGTAATAAATTTGTAAGATAATACCCAAAAAGTAATTGCCCGCACTCACCATTTGTAGGTTAACACCAGTTTTACTCTGGGATAAGGGGATGAACAAGCACTTCACACAAATATCACATAATATCATCCACATCCACTAGGTACACGTTTTAGACCGCAGGTCGCATTAGTTCTAAGTTTTGATAGGATTTTATATTTTATTGCAAATTCACAACACTGCCGGTGGATCGGTTTTTCAATCAGTTCTGATTTCATTCGCACTCGCTAGGGGCGCTTGCGAGCGCATTGTAGTCTTGTGGTTGGTGGCATGGATTTGGCGGGCAATTTAAAACACGTGTCCCTACAGTTAGCTATAGCAATCTTGTAAAAACATTTTAATTACTTTTTTTTAATCAAATATGTGATTGAATGCTGGCTTTGTGAACCGGTGTGGACGGACACTCTTAGATGCTTGGTGAAAGAATTTCTACAAAACTTTATGATAGCCAGAACACCATATAAGGCTTTGCTATGTAAGCCACGTTAATACATGGGTTTGAAAGTTTCATAAGTGCTTACTAGATATTTTAAAGACTACAATAATTATTTAAGAAATATAATATGTAAATTGTACTTTAAAAGACCCTTAAAAGATTTACATACTGTACTTTAATTAATAATGTTAATAATCTCTAATTTTCCCAAAATTAGCATAGAAACAGTTTTATTTAATTAAACGCAGAACATAGAATATGCCTGAAAGGGTCCCCACCCTTCACTATCAAATCACACACGTTTTTCTTGATATATATCACCAGATGGTAAGGGATGATGAGGTCGAAGAACTAACATAAAATTACTGGCTCTCAAGAATAGCTACCGGAATACACCTTCAAGTGCTTGGCGACCGATTTTCTACTTGAGGGTGGAAGCTAACCAGGCCGCCATTTGCAAAATATGTAGATATGCACCATGTTATAAAGAATGCCATCCTAAGACAACAAACTTCCAAGCGCTCGTAGCGAAGTTTACTTAGCCGTTCTCAACCGATAAGCAAAGTTAAGCAACGTCGCGCGCGGTCATGAGTTGCATGGGTGACCGCTAGTGACATTACTACTGTGAGCTTCCGTGCTTCGGAGGGCCCGTTAAGCCGTCGGTCCCGGCTGTTGTCTAAGGATGGCAGTCGTTATAGCATGGTAGTAAGGCATTTTGCGAATGCCCGCTTATCTAGGTACCACCCTCATGTAGTAAATCTGTCGCCAAGCACCTAGTGGTGTATTCCGGCAGCTATATTGAGAGCAAGTACTTCTAGGTTAGACTGAACAACATCTTCGACCACATCATCACTTACCATCAGGTGAGATAGTGGTCAAAGGCTAAGCTATCAGGCATAAAAAAAAAAACAACCAGGGCTGACGGCTTAACGTGCCTTCCGAAGCACGTGCACTTGGATGGGTAACCGCACGTAATGTAATGTCACAAGCGGTTACCCAGCTAAGTCTTAGCCGCAGCGGATTTTGCTTTATTTCGTTGATCGGTTAAAAAAACCCTAAGCCAATTACGGTACGACCACTTCAAAAAACTTTAACTTCTTACGAAAGTTCGTAAGTTTATTTAATATTTTACCTTATTTTGAAAACGTACTTGAAAACTTAAAGAACGCCTGAGACAGCTGTTGTCTTTTTATTGCAATTTAAAAACAAACTGATATAAAATCTAACTTAATATAATTAGATGAATAAATTTAATTTTAATTCTAACCTTGTCTTGAGATGTTTTAAATTGCACAAGTGATTGCAATGGGACTTGTTCATTTCAACTTCAGCTTAAACTCAATTATAATGAAAGTTCTTGGGAGTAGAGCTCTGTTTTATATTGCGAACCTAGCCTGACATTAATTTATTAAAGTCTTAAAAATCCTAGCATTAACTGACAACGCACAGCCTTAATCAGTACTAGAAGCTTCAAATCACGCACAGGAGCTGCATACTGAAACTGAACACTGAAATAAGTTTTGAAAATTCACACCCCACGGTGGTAACATTGCCCAGCAACTGTAATGAACAATCATGACGTTTATTATCAGGCGGTGCTCTGACCATCTCATAAAACATAGGTTTGGTACTATACAGAGTTTCTAATATACTGAAATTGAACAAATTGAAATGAATTTGGAAAATTTATACCCAATGGTGGTACATTTTTACCCTTTTTCCCTACAATAGGGATTTTATAAAAAAGTACCCTATTTTTTTATATTAAAGTTACCCACCTGATAATATGCATCTTGACTGTCCATTACAGTTGCTGTATCACCGTCCTCGTTCTGCTTGAAATGCATTCCGCTCGACACTCCGAGTCACTAGTTATTATGTTTCGTTTGCCCAGTAGTCTTACTTGCTTAACAGTGCCCTTGAAACTTTCACACGGTAATGTTTACACACTACTGCTTTGAGGCAGGACATTTGAAACTGCGGTGGTACCCGCCAACGCGGATTCTTTCTTTTTAAAAATGTACCCCTGTTAAAACTACAATTTTGAAGTTATATTTATTTTGGAAATAGGTATTGAGATCTTTTTTTTTTCTAAATATGATTAAATACGCTATCGCGTCCAGCAAAAATCACATTTAATTTTTTTTAAGTAAAAATCATTTACTTCTATGGTAATCGAATCCATTTGTCCCAATTTTACGCACAACAATTTGTAAATGTCATTTTCTCTAGGCATGCGATGGTGCTTGTAATCATGTTTAAAATATACGAGTAGAAAAATAGTTACATCATTACGAGAGTTAAGTGTTTGATTAAGTACTTCTTTGAATTTTTACACGACTGCCCGAAAATGGGAGTGTTATGTTTACAGGTTTTATGTATAGTATGTTACTTTGTGAGTTTATTTATTCAATTATAACTTCTAAGTGGCTTAACCGATTTTAATGTATGATACATCATTATTTTTGATTTAGATTTGTTTTGATAGTGCAGGTGACTTTATGTACATAAAAAAAAATTAAAATCAAGCTGGCGGAATTCAGAGGCCTATTGTTAGAAAAAAAAATGTTTATTCTCCCAAACCCATCAAGTGGGATTTCAAAATGATGGGTTTTAAAAACGATTCCATAAATTCATATAACTTGCAGTTTTAATTTCAATATAAAGATATAACGTTTAACGAAAATAAGTAAATTGCAGTCGAATTTTTTAATTTTAAATCAATTTATACTCGTTTAATTGAACTCTAACCCCTTATCTATATCTTGGATTGTAAGGATAAGTGAGTTTCAACCAAGTCAAGGGAGAGGTGAAGCTTAAGCGCTCGTAGCGAAGTTTACTTAGCTGTTCTCAACCGATCAGCAAAGTTAAGCAAAGTCGCGCGCGGTCATGAGTTGGATGGGTGACCGCTAGTGACATTACTACTGAGCGTTTCCGTGCTTCGGAGGGCACGTTAAGCCGTCGGTCCCGGTTGTTGTCTTAGCATGGGAGTCGTTATAGCATGGTGGTAGGGCATTTTGCGAATGCCCGCCTGGCTAGCTACCACCCTCATGTAGAAAATCTGTCGCCAAGCACCGTACGGTGTGTTCCGGCAGCTGTCCTTGAGAGCTAGTAATTATAGGTTAGCCTGAACAACATCTTCGACCACATCATCACATCATAAAATAAAACTCAAACATACTCAAAGCCCACGCGAACTAAGCCAACGTGGAAACAGCTGATAAATCATAATGGCTGTTACTGAATAGCGTTCGTTACTAGAAGTGAAGATTGTACATCATCATAGGCCTGTTATTTCATTGGCTACTTTGTCCCTTATTCGTTCGCAACACTAAATGTTTGTATTTAGCTGATTCGCTAAGGGGGATTATTACTATATATTACAAATTATCCGAGCACGAAATTTTATGTCCTGTGTGAGAATCGAACCCACGTTCTCCACTCGGTCATTTCAGGATACAATCTTTGAGCTGAGCCGAGAAACCTTGTGCTTCAATTGTATACTTTTAATCGTTATAGGGGACGGTGTGAGGCCATCGACTAGACTACTTCATCTGATCGTAAGAAGTGCCTTTTCAAACACTTTATTCTCGCAATAAGGTTTTTTGTTTTTTCTTTCTAAGTGAAAATAATATTTTACAAATTATTGAAGCACACAATTTTATGTCTCCAACGGGAATCAAACCCGAGTTCCCCGATTTCACGCCAGATGTCTATTTCACTCGGCCATCTGGACACGCTCTTTCGAGCGAAACATTGTGCTTCAATTGTGTAACTTTAACTGTCACAAGGGATTGCTACCATTTGCTGCAACAACTTTGTCACAAATCAAAGCCCATTTTCTTTATAAATATTACCAATTTTCTACACAGAACATATTGAAATATTGCTGCGAATTGTGTTGGTACCACGCTGATTTAAATAGATAAAATTTTCTTTAATATAAATGTATGTGTCACCAGTGAGTTCCGTTTATTTTTCCCTCATTTCAGTGTTGCAATTATTATATACTGTTGCAATTATTATATATTATCATCTCGTATGTGTCGTGGTACGACTTGGATCATATAAACACTGCTTTCCGAGTAGTTTGAGTATAAGAAATGTCAAATCGCAAATTTGCGAATATTTTTGACGTTTTCTATACTCAAACTACTCGGAAAGTAGTGTTTATATGATCCAAGTCGTACCACGAAACCAAAAAAAATTGTTTGTTAGCTAGAAAGTCAATATGAATAAAAAAAAAATATATTAAGCGGGAGCGGCAATGCACGATGATCCATATACAAAATTTATAGAAGGCTACATAATTTGGTGGGATACTAACTAAATATAAATTACATTAAAAAATAAGCTAAGAAAACATTTTCAATGCATATTTTAGAAAATCTATTTATTTTTATTTTCCATTTCAATGAAATGAAACAAAGAGTGGTTAACACACGTCTAAGTTATCAATTCCTACTCGGCCTATAGCAGCATTAATTTAAAATAGGTACTAGATACCTAGTATGGTGGATGATTCCTTGCGACGCTTGTATAAAAATCTAATATATCAGTTAATGTGGAGATTGAAACTACCTAAATCAGTGAAAATTACATGGGATCGATTTGGAGGTATTATACTTTACCCAATAAGAAACGAAAAAATTAGATGCTCCAAACAAAGCTGTACAAAAAACCATTTTGCGACGCTTACATGAAAAAAATATCTTGTTGAAGGCAGCGCGCTGATTTAAAACCTTCTGTGCTCATTTTTTATGATTAGACTTCTAAAAGTTATTTCGTACTTTTCAGTAATAACAATAGACGGTCTCTGTAAAAATCAACATTATTTGAAACGAAAATTGGGCAAACCTCTCTTCTATTAGAGAGAAATAATTTAAGGTCTTAAATTACGCGCAAGAGGAAAAACAACTCATTTGGTATTCAAAGCGCGAATGTTTCTAATGGACCTCTGGACTTGTTAACTTTTGCGGGTAGACCAGTTCTAGTTGAGACTTGAGTATGGCATAATAATGAGGGCATAAAGGTTCTGTGGTTGTGTCTGTCAAACAGACGGTCGTATGTTTGAATACTATGGCAGACTTAAGTTTTTCAGAATAGTGTTAGTTTTTATTATAAAATCTTAACGTGGTTGGTAATTTTATTAGATAATACGGGATAACTCACGTGGATAAGTCAGATAGCTCCGACTAAAGTTTCAACCACATCCGTTGGTCTTTTTCAAGGAGAGCTCGGGACGCCCGCGTTGACGTCTCGCTGAGCACTGCGGGCGGCAGCTCGTAGCGCACGTGACGTCATAGGTTGGTGCGAGGGGTGGGTTGCAGTTGGTCGTCTCGGCGAGTTCTGATACGAGTCCTCTTCATCGCTGGTAAAATCCCGGCTGGCATGGGGAACGTCCTAGCAAATGAGTATGTTGTGAGAGTAATGTAGTGTTAGATTGCTTATAATAACCGCCTTCCATACTGCAGTGAGTTTGCTTCTTACCTGTAGGAAACCATGCTAGAAATGCAACGCCTACCTTCCCGTGGGGACAATCGTTAGAAACGACGAAGAGAAAAATACCAGAAAGTGGTAGTGCCTTCCGAAGAACAGCCACCTTGTACTGCGATCCCCAAGAGGTTTGCTAAGCATGGGGATTATAGCAGGTAGTATCCACTTTTATATGTAATTGTGATGGAATTAGCACAAGGCCCATGTGAATCGGAAACTCTGCCTATAATATAAGCATTTTGTCACAAGTGACTAACTGCACTGCGCCTGTCATACTGAGATATACAGTTGTTAGGATTTAACAACTGTATATCTCAGTATGACAGGCGCAGTGCCTGTAATTTTACTGGGTCTCAAGAACTGCAGCCAGAACACTCTATTTCTTATTTTTTTTTTGTTCTGGAGGAACAATCTCGAGGCCCACCTGATGTTAAGTGGACTAACATCTGCCTACAACAGATGCATTTCATCACAAGTCATGAATTGCACTGCGCCCGTCACATTGAGACATAGTTGTTAAGTCTCACTGTGCCTGTAATTTCACTGGCTCTCAAGGACTACTGCCGGAACACACTGTTAGGTGCTTGGCGACAGACTTTCTACTTGAAGGTGGTAGCTAGCCAGGCGGGCAATCGCAAAATGCCCTTCCACCATGCGGTGAAGCTCAAGCCGGCGGTGGGTATCGAACCAGGGTACTGCGGCGCGGCAGTCCATAGCTATTATTATCCATAGCTCGGCCATCATTGCTTCATAGCATTAGGTGCTAGGCAACAGATTTTCTACTTCAGGGTGTCAGCCAGCCAGGCAAGCATTCGCGAAACATCTTTCCATCATTCTGTGAAGCTCAAGCTGGCATTGGGGATCGACCTATGGATCTATGCCGTCGCAGTCCAGTCCAGTCATTACTGCTTGCTATCATTGCTTCAAAACTACTCACTACTATAATTATGGTATCTATCGTTAAAGAAAGACATCTCTATATTAATTAGAATTACCACAAATTAACGTATTAATATTTTTTTTTGCAAGGACACTATCTCACCTGATGGTAAGTGATGTGGTCGAATATGTTGTTCAGGTTAACCTACTAATTACTAACTCTCAAGGACAGCTACCAAAACACACCGCCAGGTGTTTGTTGACAGATTTTCTACATGAGGGTGGTAGCTAGCCAGGAGGGCTTTTGCAAAATACCCTACCCCCGTGCTATAACGACTGCCTTTTTAAGACGACAACCAGTACCAACGGCTGAACGTGCCCTCCGTAGCACAGGAGCACTCAGTACTAATGTTACTAGTGGTCACCCGTTTATCAGTTGCTTAACTTTGCTAATCAATTAAGAAGAGCTAAGCATATGAACAGCGTTGTGTATATATTGGGATAAAGTGCAGACCTTCAGTAGGAACAGACCATAAGTCACGAAATATAACGATTTCCTCAACAATCGACGACTTAAAGCAAATCGAATAACCTTTCTTCCATTCGGGAGGAATAACTCAGTCCTAAATTACGCACCAGAGAAAAACAAAATTTGGTATTCAAGGCTCGAACATTTCTTATGTACCTCCAGTCTTGTGAATTTTGCAGATATACTAGCTTTTGCTGCTGACATGATCTGGAATTCAGATAAATTTTGTATTCTAAACGGTAATCGTATATATCCAGATTTTTTAAAGATTTTATATTATTTTCTGTAGATATAAAATCATGTTAGCAGTTGGCGGTGAAAGGCGTCTTAGAACAGAATATGAATACAAAAATTATAACGATTGCAAAAATTTTTCAGCAAGTTAGTTGAAGCGCTCGCAGTGAGTTTTGCTAAGCTGTTCTTAATGGATCAGTTAAGTTAAGCAACGTCCGCTGCGATCATGACTCAGATGGGTGACCGCTAGTGACATAGCTACTGATCGTGCAAGTGCTTTGGAGCTCGCGATAAGCCGTTGTCGGGCCTGGTTGCTGTCTTAGAATGGCAGTCGTTATAGCATGGTGGTAGAGAATTTTGTGAATGCCCGCTTGGCTAGCTACCACCCTCAAATATAAAATCGGTCACCGAGCACCTAACGGTCTGTTCCGGCCTGTTTTTAAGAGCCATTAATTCGAAGTTAGCTTGTACAACATCCTCGACCACATATCAGATGACATAGTGGTCAAGAGCTAGCCTATGAGGTATTAAAAAACCTAAATATACTTTTAGAATGTGATATAATAGTGCTGTCGTGGATAAAACAAAAGTCATTGTTTTGACTGGAGTGATGTAGGGTGCAGCAAAGTGACCTTAAAGTTTTTATACAATGAAGCTATGTGCGTCAACATGACGGTATATTTTTAATCTTGGATTACATATTTTTTTTAACTACAGCTTTGTGTCAGATTTCATAATACTCAATATCAAGGTATTTGTAAAATACTGCTACAATATTGGAAATCTCTTATGACGAAAGCCAATAATATTTTGTTAGAGATGTTAAAGTTACCCGTATAGTTACTCTATATTGGTGAAATTGGCCCTAAGGGGAATAGAAAATGCTATCACAATTCTAGTGGCTAGGAAAACTATCGCGGGCCTTAGTATGTTTGATCTTATATGTCATTCTACTCACGTTGACTATATATATTGTTTATTTAATATTAGGTTAGGACCAAGGGAACCAAACCGTAAGCATAATCCGATATATTTTTATACATATACTATGTGCAAGTAATACAGAATATTATCATTAAGAAAAACGTTAGGTTATATAATATTTGATAGAGAAGTTTTTCTTGAAGTTCTCATAGCTTAACAGTAGGGCATTTTTCGAATGCCCGTCTGGCTAGCTACTACCCTCAAATAGAAATTCTGTCGCCAAACACCTAAAGGTGTGTTCCGGCAGCTGTGCTTGAGAGCCAATAATTTTAAGTTAGCCTAAACACCAACTTCTACCTCATCAATATTGAAGCAATGATGGCTGAGCGGTAATAGCTATGGACTGTCCCTGGTTCGATCCCCACCGCCGGCTTGAGCTTCGCCGCATGGCGGATGGGCATTTTGCGATTGCCCGCCTGTCAAGCTAGCACCTTGAAGTAGAAAAATCTGTCACCAAGTACCTAACGGTGTGTTCCGGCAGCAGTACTTGAGAGCCAGTGAAATTATAGGCACGTGAGAGTTCACAACTATGTCCCAAGGTGACAGGCGGTGACAAGTGTTATTCGTCACTTGTGATGAAATGCATTTGTTCTAGGCAGAGGTTAGTCCGCTTAACATCAGGTGGTGAGCTTGTTCCGTCACAATAACATAAAAAAACATCATCACTTACCATCAGTTAAGATGGTGATCAAAGGCTTGCCTATCTGAAAATATAAAAAACATACCCAAACACAGAAACTCAAGTTTCTTTAATGTGAATATTACACCCAAAGCAATTGATTGCGGTTGACATTTAGATTCATAGCTCGGAGTGGACCGAAGTCCGCAAACAGGAAAGTTTTAGCAACGGTCTTCAGTGTTATGATTGATGGCAGTTTGTAGTAGTTTTATCGTGTTACTTGTCTAAGACCTTTTTGTTATGAATTCAGGTCAAGCTGCGGAGGTGTCAGTAACTTGAACTTATGAAGCAGTGATGGCTCAGTGGCATTGGCTATTGACTGCCGCGCAGCAGGTCCATGGTTCGAATCCCGCCGCAGGCTTGAGCTTCACGCATGGTGGAAAGGCATTTTGCGACCGCCTGGCTAGCGACCACCCTCAAGTAGAAAATCTGTCGTCATGCACCAAGTGGTGTGTTTCCGGCAGCAGTCTTTGAGAGCCAAATTACTTCTATTACAACAATATCTACAACAACTATGTCTCCAGGTGACAGGCGCAGTGCAATTCGTGCCTTGTAACGAAATGCATCTGTTAGGCAGAGGTAAGTCCGCTTAACATCAGGTGGACCTCGAGCTTGTTCTGTAACAATAACTCAAAAAACTAAAAAAAAAAGAAAAAAACTCACATTATATTTCCGAAGGCTGCCTGGCTTTAATATCTTGCTAAGGGAGTGTAAGAGGCGACTTGATTAAAATACCAGAAGATGGGCTGCAGCGCCTGCGGAAGAACTTACATCTTGCACTGGGATGTCTAAAAAACGAATTCCCACGGTTGGTAGACGTTTTGGAGAGTGCAGTCTCGATGGATGTTCTTCAGAAGGTTCTGCTGCCTACCTGTTGGTAATTTTCTCTCGTGGCATCTTACCATTCCTATAAAGTGCTCACGCTAGTTGGTTGAACATTGTTTTATTTCAAGTCTACCTACATCAACTTATTCTTCTCACAATTATTATGACTACCTACTTAAATATAGTACACAAAGGACTTCCTTCTAAGACATTGTTCAACCGTCCACGTAATGACTGATTGATGAAGAAACACAGAGGTATAACGACAGAGATGTCTAATGATGTATGTTTTGATTGTCAGATTTTGGTCACTGTGAGGGTGAGCCAATTGCAATAACCTTAATTAAAATATTTTAAAGAAAACATCAAGGTATACAGACAGCGATGTGTAAGCATGTATGTTTTAATAGTCAGGCTTTTTTCGCAGTGGGAATGAGCCATATGGCATCTGTCACTGCCAATTACCACTAAACATTTCTTTGTCAGTAAATCCCATTATTTTACCTATGAATCAAAACCAGTATATCAAGGTTTCATAGCGGCACTTCTAGACACATATTGACGTGCCGTTTCATAATGCCAATTTTATATAAAGCCTAGAATTGCACTGTTTACAAACGTTTCTTGTCAAAGTCAAAGTCAAAATCATTTATTCAATTTAGGCGTCTACGACGCTCTTATGAAGCTTAATTACAAATTTTATTATTGAAATATTCAACATTGAACTGCCACGTTCAGCAAATAAATTATATAGAGCCACTGCGAGAAGAACGGGCAAGAAACTCGGGACCATTCTTTTAAACATCTTTTAACAATGTGTTACACACTTACTATAAAACAGAGTTATTACAACATTTGTTTAAATTACGTCGGTGACAGGCAATAGCTTGGCAGAGGCTGAATTGTCCAGGCATTTTTGTCGTTTAAGTAATCAGAAACTGTGTAGTAGGATTTTTTAACCAATACGTTTTTCACATGCAACTTAAATTTCCCTTCTGTGAGCGTTGTAATATGTTTGGGAACTTTATTATAAAACCGTACACAATTACCTAAGAAGGACTTTTTATTTGTCTTTGCTAATCTAAAACCTGGCACCGCCATTTTATCTTTATTCGTAGTGTTGTAATTGTGATTGTCCCTGTTTTATTTAAATTTACTCAAATTTTTACGAACATACATAATATTTTCAAATATATACAGACTTGGTAAAGTTAAAATATCAATTTCTTTAAAAAGATCCCTCAGAGATTCCCTAGGACCCATTTTATATATGGCTCGAATTGCACGCTTTTGTATGAAAAAGATTGTCTCTATCTCAGCAGCAGTTTTGTATGGGGACCTTCTATTGTTAGTAGGTATTCTTCAAATATGACAATGATTATACAAATTTTCTTATATTATGAGTCCTATAAACTGGATTAATTCAAAATTGATTTAAGTGTTTTATTAAATAATTAATTTGATGTTTTCTTAAAATAATTTTGAAATATTTATTTTTATTTAATATGGATTTCCGCAAAGTCACGCCTGAATCTATTCATTATATAAATAAATCTATTTTATCTATTGTTTTGATTGATTTAATATTATTTTATTTTAGGCTAAACACCAATTCACCACATACTCTGTGAAAATTCCAGCCTGCTACCTATTACAGTTCTAGAGATACATCACTTTGAAGGTCAGACGGATGGACGGACAAGCAGCTGAGGCGTGATAATAGGGGGCCCCCTATGTGCTAAAAAGCATGAAAATTCATGTAAACCAAAGTTTTTATACAAATTGTTTCCAAATAAATGTTTCCTTCCAAACATTTTGTTTATTTCTAAAGCGAATACTCTATAATCTTTGGCTTTCGCATTTTGGCCACGGAATAACTGATAAACTTTGGTGTCCTCAGTTGTCTTGATTGATGACAGTTCTGATAGTTTTATTGTGTGTTGAGGATCTTCGGGATTTAGGTCAAACTCCGCAAATCAATTTCAAGTATAAATGTTCGTTGGCATTGAGATAATAACTTTGTAATCCAAGAGGACTCACCATGCCACATTCCCTGTACATTTCATAGAGTTAATAAATCTTGACACAATTCCCGATCGCTCGAAGAGTTTTAACCTCCTGAAGATGCTTCGTGTAGATTTAAAACGAGTCCAAAAACTATTCCGGTTTAGCTACATAGAGTTCTAGACGTCACGTTGGCCTGGTTGACCACACTTAGTCGAATCACGATAATGTGCTCAAAGAGTTAGGAGTTCCTAAAGATTCTTCGTGTTGATTTCAAACGCATTGACAACTATTCCTGTTTGGCTACATGGAGTTTTTAGCACCAAGTTGGCTTGGATAGAAATTAGAGTGGAATCGTATTTTTTTTTAAATATCAATAAAAAATCTGTATATATAATATTATATTATTAAATTCTGAAAGTATTTCTTAAATCGTTTGTTACCATTAAGCAATATTAATTCAAATTGATTAAGCACTTACGGAGGACTAACAAAACTAAGATAAAACAAAAAAATTGGCTGAGTTGAACATGTCCGCCATACCTATCTCTAACGCCAAGCAGCAATCATCACATTACTGTGTGCCGGTTATGTTCACATGAAACTTAACAACTTTGTTAGTCTCAGGGTGACGGCGTAGGCTGAGGTCACCGCTTAACACCAGACATATAAAACAAAACCCAACGTTTTGGAATTGCACGATCTTATCCCCTATTTCTTGTAAATATATGAAAAATCGTATTTTAGCCTACAAAACATAGGAGTTTTTTTTATGTTATTGTGACGGATCAAGCATCAAGCACGAGGCCCACCTAATGTTAAGCGGACTAACCTCTGCCTTTAACAGATGCATATCGTCACAAGTCACGAATTGCACTGCGCCCGTCACCTTGAGACATAGCTGTTAAGTCTCATGTGCCTGTAATTTCAATGGCTCTCAAAGACTGCTGCCAGAACACACCGTTAAGTGCTTGGCGACAGATTTTCTACTTAAGGGTGGTCGCTAGCCAGGCGGGCATTCGCGAAATGCCCTTCCTCCACCTTGTTTTGAAGCTCAAGCCCGCGGCGGGATTCGAACCATGGACCGGCAGTCCATAGCCAATGCCACTGAGCCATCACTGCTTCAAAAGTACTGGCTACTGTGAGTAGACGGCATCCATATCTGCAATATAGATGTTATTTAAGAGTTGAATCAAATGTGAGGTATTACCTGGGTAAAACGACAAAACCAGAGAACTGTACTTTCGGGTCGAATCCCAATTATTTTTCCATCTAACAGAATTTCAAGTGAATAAATATATTCAGAAAATAAATATATAAAGAATGACACATAAGGAATTGATTACCTTGCGGAAACATTTTATTTACATAAAAATATATCTAGTGCCAATTCCACCTAATTATCCTGTTAAGCCGTCGTGACGTCAGAAACGACATAGAATTGTCACTAGAAATATTTGTAATATTTTTAAGTGTTATCATATCAAATATTATTTCAAATTTTTTCAAAGATATAATTAGAATGTCATGTATATCTTCTCATAAAAACAAGTGGATCTACTCATCCATAAACTGCGAAGGCTTCTTATATCTTCTCATCTTCCAAGTTGGTCAAATGTTCGCTTATCCGGAACATAAATAATGTAAAAAACCTCCTCAAACAAACCCTCCGAATATTTCAATACACTCTACTCAAGATATTTCATGAAAGTGTAGCTTTTCCATTTATTACGAAAATATATCTTTAGCCCCTTGATCCCAAACCACTAGCCTTGTTTTTATTTATCCCCCAAAGCCAGTAGTTGATATGTTATCTTTATATACGTAAAACACAAGATGATACCGAGTTTGTAAAATAAAAATTGATAGAATAAATATGAATCATCAAGTTTTTTTTTTATGTTATTATGACGGAACAAGCACGAGGCCCACCTGATGTTAAGCGGTATCCTCTGCCTATAACAGTTGCTTTTCATCACAAGTGACGAACTGCACTGCGCCCATCACCTTGAGACATACATGCTAAGTCTCATTTTGCCTGTAATTTCACTGGCTCTCAAGGACTGCTGCCGGAACACACCGTTAGGTGCTTGGCGACAGATGTTTCACTTGAGGGTGGTCGCTAGCCAGGCGGGCATTCGCAAAATGCCCTTCCACCATGCGGTGAAGCCAATGCCACTGAGCCATCACTGCTTCAAGCTGCTCAGTGAGAGAGAGTAATTCTAGGTAAGCCTGAACAACATTTTCGACCACACCATTACTTAACGTCACGTGTGAAAGTGGTCTAAATAACAGCCTTGAAAAAAGAGGAGAGATCAAAAATTTAATATACTTTTTTTTTCATAAATCGATCATTTGGCCATCTTGCACGATAAGAAGACAGTATATCAACGTGCTTTTCTTAAGAGATGATGATTAATAAAGTTGTGATGATTCACAACTTTATGTATTTAAACTACTTAGACATTTTTTGTCCAAAAGAAAATTATCTATCTAAGCTTCCAAGTTTTGTCACCTATGTATGCTACTGCCACACAATTACTACATACTGCTGCACACTAAGTTTATGGTCTATGGTATGAATGTTATACAACACTTTTACGAGCTAGTGAAGTGAAAAGTACATAAAATGCCTTAGTTGGTGGTAATCAAATTATGAGCAAACAAAGTCACCGGCTTTAGGCTTAGTTTCATACTAAAACGATGAAACATAAATTGTTGTTTGTGAAACAGTGGAGATGTGGGTAGATGGAAAAAGTTATATGGAAATACTTGGCTGTGACTTTTGCCGAGACGTTTATAAATCTACCGTTTATACCTGTTATGTGTAAAACAACTTATTTTTATAGGCTGACATTTCGCTTACAACTTTTTCTGGGTAATAAGGATTAAAGTAGGGCAAATGTCAGAAGCCATATGTATCTTAGAGATATCGTATCTCCTCTTTAAACAACCGAAGTAGGTCAGGTTTTAAAATATCTCGCCTGGCTAGCTACCGCCCTCAAGTAAAAAAACTGTCGCCAACCACCTAACAGTTTGTTCCGGCAGCAGTCCTTTAGAGTCAGTAAAATTATAGGCACATGAAATTCATGTCTTAGGGCGCAGTGCAAATCGTCACTTGTGATAAAATTCACCTGTTATACGGCAGTTGTTACCGCTTAATATCAGGTGGGCCTCGTGCTCGTTCCGCCACAATAACATAAAAAAATATATTCTTAAATAAGTTGGCATCGTCAGGACCACTATGTCCTAGTTATGAATGAAATTCTATTGTTATCATTATCGCCGATGCCCATGGTTTTTTCGTCACAAGTGACGAACTGCACTGCGCCCGTTATCTCAAGACATAGGAACAGTTGTGTCTCAAGTGCGAGTAATTTTACTGACTATCTCTGGATCAATACACGGTTAGGTGCTAACTATATACAATACTCAATACTCAATACTCAATCATTTTATTGCAATCATTAGTACATACAAATGCAGTTTACATGTCTTATATAAACAAACCAAAATTAGGTGGAATGGTACATAATGACCCTAATAGGGTATAGCAATGTGTAGCGGAAGGGAACGATCTATTCCATAATCGAGGCATCCTTAAGAAATTCTTCAAGAGTATAATAACACTTTTCGAGCAGTATATTTTTTAGGACTCGGAGGACAATACTACAGCTACTACAATAAAAGCATTTAGTCTACCCATAAGTCATTGCAGACTCACAAGCAGTCAAAAAGTCTCCAGCCCACTACCAGTTGGCAGCGTGCCAAGTTAGGTCCTTGGCAACAGATTTTCTACTTGAGAGTGGTCGCTAGCCAGGCGGGCATTCACAAAATGCCCTTCCACCATGCGGTGAAGCTCAAACCCGCGGCGGAATTCGAACCATGGCCAGCTGCACGGCAGTCCATAGCCAATGCCACTGAGCCATCACTGCTTCAATATATATCATAAGTGGTGAACCTGCACTTAAATATTATGTGGAGAAGTGTGTTACTCTGTAACCGTTATGATTTCACCACCAGTGATACTTAACCTGTCTCCCGCTTCGGTGAGGTGAATAAGGTCAACTTTCGCTGGGGAGTTCGCTGTGGTGCTTAAGTTTGTTAGAAGTTACCAGCTTAATCTAAACTCGTCTTACTCGCTCTATAATTTTTTTGCTGAACGTGGTATTACAATGTAGACATTTTCAATATTCAAATTTGTAATTGACCTTCATAAGAGCGTCGTTGACGTCTAAATTGAATAAATGATTTTGACTTTGACATTAAAACCACCGGACGAGTTTATCAAAAAATCCAGCTTTAGTTGAGCAGTAAAATAAGTCAATGTCGGAATCATAATATGCAATCTGGCGTCTATGACGCTCTTATGAAGGTTAATTACAAAGATATTAAATTCTTCAAGAACCTCGAAGGAACTTTTTGGGTTACTTAACTACTGTCTTCTGGAAAATACAACCCGAGTGTTTTCAAACCCAAAGTAAAAAGCTCCTTTCTGAGCTATGCTTTACTAAGAGTGCTTCACCGCAGACCACAGCGTTGCTTATGAGATAAACTCTGCTCAAATGTGAATAATTAGTCTGCAGGCATGGCAATCGCGAACGAAGTCGCAGGTACAGCTAGTATATTATAAAATAATTACAATATTTTGTTTAAGTTATGTGCAAAACAAATTATAAGCTTGTGAGAAGCTGAATGGTCCAAGTATTATTGTTGTTTTAATATTCTGAATTAAATAAAAACTTATTAAAATGTTATCCACGTGCAACTTGAATTTTCGTTCTATGAGCTTTGAAAAATATTTAGGAACCATATTCTACTAGTAAGCCTTTGACCTACCTAAAATACACTAAAAATAAACATTTTATTACTCTAAAACATGTTTATTCCTTCATAATAGTGATTGTCACTGTTTCATTGAAAATTCCCAAAATATTTCCGAAATTACATAATATTTTCAAATAAATTCAAACTCGGTAAAGTTAATATATATATTTATTTAAACAGCACCTATAGGCATAAGCTAGGATCAATTTAATTTATAGCTCCAATTGTGAGAAAAAGACAAATGTAGAAATGTTTTAACGCGATAAAGATTGTCATAGAAAAACATTTCTAAGATATAGATTGTCTTTATCTCCACAGGAGAAACTAGTAAATCTCTAAATATACATAAAAAAACATGGTTAATTGACCTTGAACCTTCTAACCTTTAATTCGTTACCAAACCTTGGCCCCAAAAAGGGACCACAAAAACTAAGCCCTGGAATCAAAACAACGGTCTCCCTCATCCATTATTTATTTGGATGTGCGGGACCAAACCGCAGCATACTAATAATACAGACTAGTGACGCCATTCCGCTATTTTCGTAGAAATCATACTTTTTTTTAAATGTTATTGTGACGGGACAAGCTCGAGGCCCACCTGATGTTAAGCGGACTAACCTCTGCCTATAACAGATGCATTTCGTCACAAGTCACGGATTGCACTGCGTCCGTCACCTTGAGACATAGTTGTCAAGTCTCATGTGCCTGTAATTTCACTGGCTCTCAAGGACTGCAGCAGGAACACACCGTTAGGTGCTTGGCGACAGATTTTCTACTTGAGGGTGGTCGCTAGCCAGGCCGGCATTCGCAAAATGCCCTTTCACCATGCGGTGAAGTTCAAGCCCGCGGTGGGATTCGAACCTTGGACATGCGGCACGGCAGTCTATAGCCAATGCCACGGAGCCATCACCGCTTCAAAATACTATTCATGTTTCTATTGCTCGCCATTATCATTAATGTTTATTGTTTGAAGCGCTTGTAGCGAAGTTTGCTTGGCTGTTCTTAACCTATCAGCAAAGTTAAGCAACGTCCAACGTGGTCGTGAGTTGGATGGGTGACCGCAAGTGACATTACTCCTGAGCGCTTCCGTGCTTCGGAGCGCACGTTAAGCCGTCGGTCCCGGTTGTCGTCTTAGGATGGCAGTCGTCATAACATAGTGGTAGGGTATTTTGCGAATGCCCGCCTGGCTAGTTTACACCTTCAAGTAGAAAATCTGTGGCCAAGCACCTAACGGTGTGATCCGGCAGCTATCCTTGAGAGCCAGTAATTCTAGGTTAGCCTGAACCACATCTTTGACGACATCATCACTTACCATCAGGTGAGATAGTGGTCAAAGGCTAACCTATTAAGCTTAAAAAATAAATAAACATGACTGCCTACAAAAGGAGTGTTATGTTTTCAGTGTTCATGTATACAGGGCGTCTCACGGATGGAGGAAAGTACTTTGAATATTATAGATGGAACATACTGTAAGAAGACATTATTTAAATTAAAAAAAATACAATTTAAACCGAGAGACTCTACTTCTTTTCTCTAATTATTACGGTTCCGTACCCAAAAGGTAAAAACGGGACCCTATTACTGAGACTTCGCTGTCCGTCCGTCTGTGACCAGGCTGTATCTCAAGAACGGTGATAGCTAGACAGTTGAACTATTCACAGATGATGAATTTCTATTACCGCTACAACAACAAATACTAAAAATAAAATAAAATTAATATTTAAGGGGGGCTCCCATACCCCCAATTTGTTTTTTTTTACCGTTTCTTGCTCGATACTAATAACGGTGACATGTAGACGCTTTAACTATTCACAGAATATTTAGTTTTATGTTCTCTTTAAATATAAATAACTAAAATAGAATAACAAAAATAATTAAGGGGGCTCATACAATAAAAGAAGTTTTCCATAAATTTTAATACTGAATTGATTATACTTTCACTAGGAGGTTTTTATGTTATAGTAATGGAACAAGCACGAGTCATAACCTCTGCTTAAACAAATCCAGTTCGTCACAAGTGGCGAATTGCATTGCGCTCGTCACCCAGAGACCAAGTTTTTAAGTCTCATGTGCCTTTAATTTCACGGCATTTGTTACCCGTAAAACTGGAATACAGTAATGTGCATAGTTATAAATAATGTTTTCCTCAATATGGAAGTGACATCAACACTCAAAATTGTGAAATAACTGGTTGAAGTCGGTACCATGTGCATAATATTGTGATAAACTGTACTTTTGAACTATCATGATACTGACTTCAACTAGTTGTTTCAGTATTGAAGTAAGTCCCATTTTGCGGTAATGTTTTTGTCACCCTTGTAACGTGATCTATTGTCTGTGACTATCAATGACTATAATATCATCAAGATAGGAAAAGACTTTTCAGTTATTGGAATGGAACAAAAACTGCTAGACCGAATTTGATAATATTTAAATGGGACCACACGGAGAGCATCAGCTTAAACCTAGTAAAAAGTTATAAGGTAACAAATATAAAAATAAAAGTCGAATTAAAAACCTTCTCCCCTTTTTTAAGTCAATTAAAAATAGAATAGATGAAAAAAAAAACGGTTTACAAATATAATACCATATTCTTGTAGATTGCCAAACCTTGCTACATGTGCGATAAAATTGTTCAAATGCTGACTTTTCCACACATAACACCTCATTTTTTTTATTGATTGTGAAATAACAAGCAATACACTGCTCACCTGATGTTAAGCTGTAACCACGGCGTATAACAGATGCATTTCGTCACATGTGACGAACTTCAATAAGCACCATCACCCTGAGACATATAGTTGTTAAGTCTCATGTTAGGTGTTTGACGACAGATTTTCGATTTTCTCGCTTAATTTCCTTCTTCCATGCGGTGAAGCTCAAGATGGCGGTGGGGATCCAACCATGGACCTAAAACACGGCAGTCGAAAGCTATTTTTGATATTATATTATATGTAATTATTTGAGTTCTTTTAACCTGTGTTGAAGCAGTGATGGCTCAGTGGCTTTGACTATGGACTGCCGTGCCGCATGTCCATGGTTCAAATCCCGCCGCAGGCTTGAGCTTCACCGCATGGTGGAAGGGCATTGTGCGAAGCTGGCTAGCGACCACCCTCAAGTAGAAAATCTCTCCCCAAGCGTTCCGTTAGGTAACGGTGTGTTCCGGCAGCAGTCCTTGAGAGCCAGTGAAATTACAGGCACATGAGACTTAACAACTATGTCTCAAGGTGACAGGCGCAGTGCAATTCGTGACTTGAGACAAAATGCATCTGTTATAGGCAGAGGTTAGGCCGCTTAACCTCAGGTGGGCCTCAAGCTTGTTCCGTTACATAAAAAAAATGCCTGTAATTTTAACACATTGTTAGGTGGTTGACGACAGATTTTCGATTTTTTCGCTAAGAGCCCTTCCTCCATGCGGTGAAGCTTAAGACGGCGGTGGGGATTTAACCATGGACCTAAAGCTCGGCAGTTTAAAGCTTTTTTCGATATTATTTGTTTTATTTTATGTTTGGTTAATATTTTAACTGATAACATTTATTTGATGATCAAAAAGCCATCCAAATTACAATTACGATGTCAGAATTGCGACAGAGCCTATTACAATAGCAGAATTGCTCAGTTAGAGCTTTCCAAAGGCGTAGCCGTTACGAATGGTAAACAACTGGTATTTTAAAAGAGGTTATTAATTAGAAAAACTAGCTTTTGCTAGAACAGATTTTAAAACTGTAGTCAAATCATATCTATCCTTAGATATATCCTTGGAACGGAAATGACGAATATTATTGTTGTTTTTCTTTGGCTGATTTCCAAAAAAAGTGAAGAAACTCAATAAAACTGTAAATGATCTTTTTTTTGTTCGTTTCATATGAGATAAGTCTGACAATACTTATGAATTGATTTTGATAATTTGGCTTTCAGTGGGCAGAGTATACCATTGGTTTCATTCAACTTCCGTTTAACAGTTGAGTAGTTTTTAAATTAGAGTCAAGTAACTCAGAAAATTTAGTAGCGCCTTCTGAGGAACTGATATCTTGAAGAGGATCCCTAAGATGCCTGCCAAGCGTGGGGATTATGGCAAACTCCCCCTTAACTGGAGAGGCTGGTTTCAGTAGAGGATAAATGTATGATAATGAATAGATTCAGGCGTTACTTTGTGGAAATCCATTATTAATAATAACAAATATTTTAAGAGAACATCAAATAAATATTTTAATTAAACACTTAAAAATATATGTCTACGATTCCGCCTGATTTTCCTGTTATGCCAACGTAAAGTCACAAACGCCACGCAGCCAAACCGGAAGAATTTTCGACCCATTTCGATTCTACACGAAGCATCCTCAGGAGGTCTTGACTCTACGAGCTCACGATCGCGAACTTCTCTGGTTTTTTAAGTGAATTATAAAATATTATTTTAATGTTTCTGTAAATATTTTTAAAATATTTGTTATTATTTAAAATGTATATCTATTCCTGGATAATTCAATGGTAATTGCAACTTTTGTTTATAAACAATATTTTAGACGAGTGAATAATCTTGTAAGCAGTATGCATCCTTACAAGTGAACGTATACTGTTATGTGACGGATCAAGCACGATCCACCTGATGTTAAGCGGACTAACCTCTGCCTATAACAAAATGCATTCGTCACAAGTCACGAATTGCACTGCGCCCGTCACCTTGAGACATAGTTGTTAGGTCTCATGTGCCTGTTATTTCACTACCTCTCAAGAACTGCTGCCGGACAACACCATTAGGTGCTTGGCGACAGATTTTCTACTTGAGGGTGGTCGCTAGCCAGGCGGGCATTCGCAAAATGCCCTTCCACCATGCAATAAAGCTCAAGCCCGCGGTGGGAACCTTGGACATACGGCGCGGCAGTCCATAGCCAATGCCACTGAGTCATCACTGCTTCAAAATTGCCCATCTGTTGTAGTTGGCCAAAAGCAATGAAAGAAGGTTTCTGAAATCATTTTTCACATTGGCTTTCTCTTTGTTTGCAGCTAGCCCATTGCCACTCCAAATTTATTATTCCAAGCGTACGCGTATTCAAAGCTGAGCACTCAGTTAATTTGTGGAGCACCTAGTGGTTACTTGTGACAACTAGGTGCTTTTACAAGTTTACTTAGCGCTTAATTGCTTTCAGAGGCTCTCCTCAAGTCACCGCACTTGGTCGTTATCTTAGGATAAAATGGATTTCAAACGAATATTGTTAGTATTTTAAGAAGGCGATTAGTATAGGTGAAAAAATCAAAAACAAGCAAAATATTTGAAAATCTTTATACTATTTCATAATAAAAAGTAAATGTTAACAGTTTAAATTCCCATACAAATATTGTGTTTTGGTTTTGAGAGTTTTAGACTTTTGCTCACAGAACTTGTCAGAAGAAGACTGGTTTGTGATACGCATTTTTATGCTTGATAAGTGATGATGTGGTGGAAGACGTTGTTCAGGCTAACCTAGAATTACTGGCTCTCAAGGACAGCTGCCAAAACACACCGTTAGATGCTTGGCGACAGATTTTCTACTTAAGAGTGGTAGCTAGCCTGGGCATTGGCAAAATGCCCTATCACCATGCTATAACGACTGCCATAGTAAGACAACAACATGGCCCGACGGCTTAACGTACCCTGCGAAGCAGGGAACGCTCATTAGTAATGTCACTAGCGGTCACCCATCCAAGTCATGATCGCGGCGGACGTTGCTTAACTTTGTTGATCGGTTCAAAACGGCTAACCATACTTCACTACAAGCGCTTCAAAAATGTCTTTGGCAATTCAATGGACAGCACAGTAGCATACGATAATATATTGCATATATACATTTATACATTCAATAATAAGATACTCCATTACTGTTTGGGGTAATGCTACTACAGAGATAAAAAGAGTTCTCAAATGTCAAAAACGTTCAATAAGAACAATTAATGGACTGAAAAAGCGTAGCCCTGCAAGGGAGCACTTTAAGAAAAACAAAATTATGACAGTTGTTTCTCTTTACATATATAATTGTTTATTAGAAATTCACGAGGATAGGGATATTCCAGGAAAACAGGAAACGGTTTTACCTTACAATCTGCGTAATAACGAAAAGCGAATTATAAAAAATAATGAAATTCGGGTTGTCCCAAAAATCAGATTAGCTAAAGTACAGAAACAAGGTCGTTATTCGAAAATACTGATGTATAATAAATTACCAAAAAGCTTGACCACCTTAAAATATAGTTTGTTCAAACGAAAACTTAAGAACTTTTCGAAAACAATCTACACCTTAAAAGAATATATGTCAATGCAGCTTGTAGAATCTTTGTTCTTAGGACAAATGCAAACGTGATAACTGTAAATTATTAACTATATTAAGTGTAAAAAAATTACGATTATAAAAGTTTTATCAATTATTTACATAGACCTCATTAGAATTATTTAAGTAGTTATATATTATGTTAAATATAATTTGGACTTGCCTGTAAAAATTTACTGAAGGGCTAATAAAACTTCTTTATATCTTTATATCTATTTAGTGTTCTTGTTCACTTACAACAAACAGAAAAAAATAAAAATGTAAGTGAAAAGTTTTACATGTTAAAGCGGTATAAGCTGGCTACCTACCCAACGCTTACCTATATTGGGCATGCTTTCATTAGTAATAGGTACCTTTTACCTTTCACGTAATCAAGGCGTTATAGTGGAACCTTGTTCTTTGCTTAATGTGGAAAACGCTGCAACGTGAGCGGTGGCATGCTGCTCGTGTGTTGGTCATTCGTAATGTATGCACAAAAGTGCTTTTGATTCTCCTCTGCTGCTCTATCAGCCTTGTCCACTGCTGAATACAACCATAGTCCCCACGCTTCGCAGGCATCTTGGGGATAGCGGTTTAAATATCAGTTCCTCAGACGGCGCTGCTGCCACCTTCCGGTATTTCACCTTTAATCGCCTCTTACGACACCTACGGGTAGAAATGGAGAGGTGACATTCTAACCCGGTATCCCATGGGGCAAGCTAGCGTGGAAAAGATTCAAAAAGTTTGAACCTTTATAACAGTTCCAAAAAAAATCCTTTGATATGAATAATGGTAGATAATACACTATTATACTACATTTTTGTCCGAGCGAGAACTTAGTTCAAGCGAAGCGTCTCTGCTTCAACTTAGACAAGAATGCTTTGGTATGTCCGTTTGTTCTCTACAGGTCGCATTTCCCAACCGATTCTCACAAAATTTTGTGACCAGGTTTGATAATTCCATAATTTTTTTTTGTCGGTTCAGTTTTTTTTTTTTAAATGACGGAGATTTTATGATAACTTGTTAAAATTATTGACGCCTGTGCTTAATTTAATGGCGTAATAAATAAAGTGATAGGCTCTCTCTCTCTTCAATTGTAAGCCATGCAAGGGTAGACGAGGTCTACAACTCGGAGAGCTACTAGTTATAGTTGGTTTTATTGCACCTACCATTTTAAGGTGAATAGTTGTGTGTGTGGCTTTGTGTCTCGTATTTTGAAAACCCTCGCTACGTTCAGGATATATTTAAGGATGAGTTTGTCATTATTCTAACGCTCGATCGGGGGGTTGGCATTGCAGTTTAAGATGGCAGTTCTTTAGAAGGTACTGCTGCTCACTTCACCTTCTCATTTCAAAAGAAGTACCTTTGACCAGGTACTTTGCATCCGTTGCAATCCATATGACTTCATCTATGACGTCATCAACCGGTATTTAGAACGCTCATGACTTCAAGATAGAGCAATATTATCATTGTGAAACAGCTGACACCGCAATCATAATATACAACTAAAGTTGTACTTAAATGTTACCACATCTGATAAAATAAATAACAATGCAAAATAAATAACAAATTCAAAGACATTAAGTACTTTAAAATGGAATTGGGTGGGACATATAAGTAGAATGGATAACCAGAGATGGACGAAAAGAGGCATGGACTGGAAACCGAGAGAAGATAAACGGAAAAGACACGACCAAACAGACGATGGGAAGATGTTTTCACACAACGACACGGAGTAGAGTGGATGAGGATAGCAAGAGACAGAAAATTATGGTTACAACTGGGGGAGGCCTATGCCAATGAGGCGACATCTATACATAAATAATAGACCTAGTACGTTGTAATAATAATATATACACTATTTTATATAATTGGATAAGTATGTAACCCATTAAAATAAATTTTAATAAACATGAATTACGAAACTTGACATATAATAATATTATAATATTAACTAATAATTTGTATCATGAATATTAAGAAAATGAATATTGCAAGGTAATGATAGCAGTTTGTAAAATAAATTGTAAATGTGTAGTTAAATAAACGGCTTTTTTACTTTTTACTTTTACTTACTTAAATGTTACCGCATTTTTAAAAGAATAAAGCAAGTCTTTCAGTTAGATTATATTTAAAAAAAAAACTTTATTATTGATGTACATGAACTGTAAAATAGATTCAAGCGTTAACTTTCGGCATCCAAACTTAATAATAAGAAATATTATAGAAAACATTAATATATTAAACGACATTTTAGCCGATTTAAACTTACGGTTTTTTTACGTCGAGAAGGCGTCTCGACCGGTTTCGCGACTTAAAAAAAAACCGTAAGTTTAAATCGGCTAAAAATGTCGTTTAATATGTGTCCAACTTACGTTAGTTTTAATCGTTCATTAAATTATTATTAAAATTAAACTTATTATAATATAGTAAAATATTAATCTTGACTCGAATAGCTAATATCTCTTGGAGATGCTTCGTATAGAATCGAAACGATTAGCAGGAAAATTAGGTGGAATTGTCACTAGATTATAATTGTTTTAAGCATAGATATCGGTACATTTTTAATTCCGAATCAGCTACATCCTTATGAATATGGCAACAGTCAATACTGATACAATTTAGCTAACCATGACGCAAAAAATCGTATACTACAGCTTTTCCTCGTAGGAGGTACTATCGAATTCCTTCGAGGTTTTTGTAACAGATGTTTGTATTGACGAGGGACCATTTGTTTCGTACAAAGGTTCGGCCGAATTGGATCTTGATTTGCGTCGACGGAATATGAATGGCGGTTTGCCTTCAGAAATACTGCTATTGATTTTGTAAGCTTACTTGTTTGGTGGATAACTAGGGCAATATCGCCAAAATTTTAAAGCAGTGATGGCTCAATGGCATTGGCTATGGACTGCCGCGCAGCAGGTCCATGGTTCGAATCCCGCCGCAGGCTTGAGCTTCACCGCATGGTGGAAGGGCATTTTGCAAATGCCTGCCTGGCTAGCGACCTTCAAGTAGAAAATCTGTCGCCAAGCACCCAACGGTGTGTTCCGGCAGCAGTCCTTGAGAGCCAGTGAAATTACAGGCACATGAGACTTAACAACTATGTCTCAAGGTGACGGGAGCAGTGCAATTCGTGACTTGTGACGAAATGCATATGTTATAGGCAGAGGTTAATGCACTAAACATCAATTGGGTCTCGAGCTTGTTCTGTCATAATAACATAAAAAATACACAACCCATACACCACGGACCTTACCACAGACCCATACTTTATATAGATAAATAAATCTAGTGCGAGTTGGATCAGGCACCGAGGGTTTTGTACAAACGCAGAATGTAGGCACCATAAAATCGTTATATTTTAAAACAGTTCCAGATTCTTACTATATAGGTACATATATATAGTAAGAATCTGGAACTGTTTTAATAAGTTCCAGAAAGTTAATTAATTGTATAAGTTTTGCATATAATATGTACAACTACATGTTTTTATGTATATATCAAGTTTATTTTTATTAAGTTAAAAAGGACTTTTGTTTGCCAAGAAATCTAAGAGAGGAATTAGTTAAAACAGGCAAGTGCGAGTTGTGGCAATTGAATTAAATTTGAATAAAGAATAGCAAGTATGAAATAAGGTGATAATGTGATGAAAAAGGATGCTTTATTCACTGCTTTCGGGGATATCCGATGCCTGTCATAAAATAAGTTTACGCGTCTTTATCGCGGAGACGACTCCACATATATTTTTATTAGCAGTAGCAATACTTATGTAACTCTATCTGGGTATTGCTTTTTCTGTTCCTGTAATTACTCCGCTGCTTATTTGCGACAGCGTATCTCCAATATGCCTTTTACAAACATTCAAATTAGACAATACTGTTTTTTTTTTAGATTGTGGCGGAACAATCTCGAGTCCTACCTAGGGTTAAGCGATAACCTCTGCCTATAACTGAGATGCATTTCGTCACAAGTGGCGAACTACACTGCGGCCGTCCTGAGACATTGTTCAACCTCCTCGTGCCCGCAATTTTTCTGGCGTAAGTATTGCTGCAGAAACTTTGTTAGGTGCTTAGCGATATATCTTCTGCTAGAGCTAGGCAAAAATTTGCAAAATGATCTTCAACCACGCAAAAATCTGCCTTACACTATCCGAAAATGAATTCTTAAGCTAATAACAGTATGGCTATATTTATATAACCGAAGTATAAATAAAATTACTACCTTACATTTTCATTCCCCATTGAACTAAGACCTCCTTCCTCCACATTAGGGGAGTGTTTCCTCATTATTCCTATGATTAGCAGGCATCTTGGCGATAGTTATTATAAGAGTGAAGTTCTTCACGCTGCTGCCCACTTCTGGAACATTCCCTCCGTCACCTCTTACTTCTACAAGAATATATGGGAGGATTTCTAACCTAGCACCTCTTGAGAGACCGTATGCCCTTGAATATATCATTGCTACCAACACTCTGCCAATACTTTCACAAGCCTAGCGTAATAAAATTTCAATATTTTTCTTGTTACAACGAACCTAAACCCTTAAAGGGCCGCCAATGTCTATTTTATTAAGGTTCGGAGCAATTTGAGAACCCATTTCAAGATACGGTTTTCTGAATATCGCCGAAATGACATTCTTGGTTTAGATATTGAGGGTAATAATAAGCTGTAAAACTGGAAATACGAGCAAATAGGCGGATAATAATTGACCGAGAAGAGAAGCGGAGATGTTATTATAATACTCCTAATAATATTATATAGCATAGCATTATATAGATTTTTTTTAAAATGTTATTGTAATGGAACAAACTCGAGGCCCACCTGATGTTAAGCGGAGTATTCTCAGCCTATAACAGATGCCCATAAGGTGAAGGGCGTGCATACATTGCACGCCCTTCATGAATGAAATTCTATTGTTATCATTATCGCCGATGCCAATGGGTTAAGTCTCAATGCCTGTAATTTCACTGGCTCTCAAGGACTGCTGCCGGAATACACCGGTTAGGTGCTTGGCGATAGATTTTCTACTTGAGGGTCGCTAGCCAGGCAGGCATTCGCAAAATGCCCTTCCACCATGCGGTGAAGCTAAGGCTGCGGTGGGATTCGAACCATGGGCCTGCTGCACGGCAGTCCATAGCCAATGCCATTGAGCCATCACTGCTTTAAAATTTTGGTGATATTGCCCTAGTTATCCACCAAACAAGTTAGCTTACAAAATCAATAGCAGTATCAAAATGAGAAGGCAAACCGCCATTCATATTCCGTCGACGCAAATCAAGATCCAATTCAGCCGAACCTTTGTACGAAACAAATGGTCCCACGTCAATACAAACATCTGTTACAAAAACCTCGAAGGAATTCGATAGTACCTCCTACGAGGAAAAGCTGTAGTATACGATTTTTTGCGTCATGGTTAGCTAAATTGTATCAGTATTGACTGTTGATGGTTGTTGCTAGCCGGGCGGGTAATCGCAAAATGCCCCTCCACCATGCGATGAAGCTCAAGCCATAAACTTGCTGCGCAGCAGTCCATAGCCAATGCCACTGAGCCATCACTGCTTCGAAATTCATAATATCATATATCATACCGTAACCACAAAAGTTGTTTGAAGCGCTCGTAGCGAAGTTTACTTAGCTGTTCTCAACCGATCAGCAAAGTTAAGCAACGTCGCGCGCGGTCATGAGTTGGATGGGTGACCGCTAGTGACATTACTACTGAGCGCTTCCGTGCTTCGGAGGGCACGTTAAGCCGTCGGTCCCGGTTGTCGTCTTAGGATGACAGTCGTTATAGCATGGTGGTAGGTCATTTTGCGAATGCCCGCCTGGCTAGCTACCACCCTCAAGTAGAAAATCTGTCGCCAAGCACCTAACGGTGTGTTCCGGCAGCTGTCCTTGAGAGCCAGTACTTCTAGGTTAGCCTGAACAACATCTTCGACCACATCATCACTTACCATCAGGTGAGATAGTGGTCAAAGGCTAACCTATCAGGCAAAAAAAAAAAAAAAAAAAAAAAAAAAAAAAAAAAAAAAAAAAAAAAAATAGTTTTGAAGCCCTCGTTGCGAAGTATGCTTAGCCGTTCTGAACCAATCAGCTAAGTAAAGCAACGTCCGCCGCGGTTTTAACTTGGATGGGTGACCGTTTGTGACATTAATACAGAGCGCTTCCGTGTTTTAAACTTTTCCGTACGTTAAGCTGTCGGTCCCAGATGTAAGTCGTTATAACATGGTGATTATGTGGTTGAAGATGTTGTTCAGGCTAACATAGAATTACTGGCTCTCATGGACAGCTGCTGGAACATACCGTTACGTGCTTGGCGCCAGATTCTCTACTTGAGGGTGGTAGCTAGCCAGGCGGGCATTCGCAAAATGCCCTACCACTATGCAAACTGTTTCAGCCAGATTTTCCACCGCTGAACACAGCTACCACCAATAAGGGGAGGTTTGCCATAATCCACAAGTTGGCTGGCGTCTTTGATCGCAGTTTAAGTTATCCAACTCCCCTGAAGGGGCTGCTGCCCACCTTCCAGAATTTTACCTTTAGTCGCCTCTTACGACACCCACAGGCAGCAATGAAGGGTGACATTCTAGCCTGGCACACAACGGGTTTGCCACTTGTTATGAACTGCATCTGTTATAGTCAGAGGCGTAACATCAGGTGGACTTAGCGCTTGCTCCATCACGATAGCATAAAAAATACCCTTAAGACATGTAGGAGATACTAATTAGTATCCTCGACTAATAAGAAGAGATCCCACCAGGCTACGTACACCCACGCGTAATACTGCCTTATGTAGTCGAAGTTGCCATATGTACTATGACCAAACAGTAAATTATTGTTACTACTCATATAATTTTTCTTTTTAATTCGCCACACGAATTTCTTATTGGCCAATCGCTACTTTTATAACTACTTTGCTCTGTTACTTATACAACTACGGTAAGCCTTAACATAGCGGTATAACGTTCAAAATGGCTCATACAATAGTATTATCGAACTTGGTTCACCTGCAAACTATAATCAAACTTGTGACCTAGTCAATAAATTGTCACCAGGTGGTCTTTATGTCAAGGGCATAAGATTGAAAATATGGATGTTTTTTTACCATGACTGAAGAAACCTAGTCACGTACTTAAGGGATCAGTATCGACGAAATCTCAGCAATTCCACACCTGTCTCTAACGTAACTCGGGACTCAGAAATGGTAGATAACAGTTATTCAGCTTCAAAAACAAATTTGAATAGCACAGTCGCAGCATTTTAAGCAGTGATTCTGAAGCAATGATGGCCGCGCGGTAACAGGTTTGGATTGCCGTGCCACAGGCCCATGGTTCGATCCCTACGCCGGCTTGAGCTTCACCGCATCGTGGAAGTGCATTTTGTGAATGCTCACCTACATAACTACCACGCTCAAGTAGAAAGTCTGTTGTCACCAAGCATCTAACGGTGTGTCCCAGCAGCAGTCCTTGATAGCCAGTAAAATTACAGGCACATGAGACTTAGCAACTGTATGTCTTAGAGTGACGGGTGCATTGCAATTCGTCACTAATGGCGAAATGCATCTCTTATAGGCTGAGGTTACCGCTACACATACCGGGACCAACGGCTTAACGTGCCTTCCAAAGCACGAAAACGCTCAGTAATAATGTCACTAGCGGTCACCCATTCAACTCATGACCACATGACGTTGCCTAACTTTGCTGATCGGTTGAGAACAGCTAAGTAAACTTCGCTACGAGCGCTTCAAAATTACTTCAGAAAATCTTCAGAAATGTAATGTATTACTTACACTTACATCAGCTTTAGGGGCCCCATCCAAAGGGCAAAACAGTACCTAACTAACGAGACTCAGCTACCTGTCAAGCCGTCAGTCCATCCGTAGGTCTTGGGTCTCTAAATGTATGACTCGTTAATGGAATGAGATACTTAAACCTAAAAATATTGTAATATTAAGTGTCGTACTTTGGCCTAAAGATTATTATATATTGTAATAATTAATAGAAAATGGAATCAATGAAACATTTCCTCAATACAATTAGAATAAATCTAAAAAGATTACGTCACAATATTATTCCCTTGGCCAAACGTGCCCATTCGGCTAGCCGCCTTCCACCGCTGATAAATCATCTTTTAATCATCCATTACTCAATATATAGACACATTACTGATAAAATATGCGTTACCGACCCGTGGTACAACTGCGATGTCCAACTGGTTGAACTACGGAGAAGTAAAGTTACCCATGGTTCAACTCTTTTTTTTATATATTTATGATTATGATCCATGGTACAACTGTCCAACTGGTTGGACTAACGGGATAAAGGAGTAAATGATCACCAAAAGTAGTATATGAAATTAAATTTATGTGGCGCATCGCCGGCCGCTGCCGCGGCACGCTCGCTTCGCTCGCTCGGCTCGCGCGATGTTGTAGTCACAAGTAACCTAACGCTCCTCCTCGCTTCGCTCGTCGTCGCACCTAAATATGACTGCCCTAGACTATAGATAAATAAATAACTAGTCGTCCATAGATAAATTCAATTCCCAGTAGTACAACTAGTTGAACCAAGGAAAGAATAACTCACTCGAGTTGAATCATTGGTAAAGATATTTACCCATAGAACAACCAGTTGAACCATATAAAAAAAGAGTTGAACCATGGGTAACTTTACTTCTCCGTAGTACAACCAGTTGGACAGCGCAGTTGTACCACGGGTCGATAACCAAAATATGCCATCAATTTCGATAATATTTATATGGGACCATCTAGGAGGTACACCCTTTCCATTTAAAAAAATATTCAAATCAGACTACTCTGTAAAAAATTACGCGTGGTCATAGAATTGAGAACCTTTTCCTTTTTTGGAAATCGGTTAGAAATTACTATTGCGCTGCGCTCTTACAATTATTTTCAATATATATGTGCGTAATCATTTATTAAATTGAAGCACTCGTTGCGAAGTTTATTTAGCCGTTAAACCGATCAGCTAAGTTCAACAACGGCCGCCGTCGGTCCCGGTTGTTGTCTTAGGATGGCAGTCGTTATATGATGGTGGTAGGGCATGCTTCAAATGCCAGTCTGGCTAGCTTCCACCTTTAAGTAGAAAATTTGTCGGCAATTACCTAACAGTGTCTTCCGGCAGATATCCCTGAGAGCCAGTAATGCTTGGTTAGCCTTAACAACATCCTAGACCACATCGTCACTTATCTTCAGGTAAGATCAAAGTTAAATTCTAGCTTATCAGATATAAATAAAATAAATTTGGTTTTAGTAAATAATACGGGATAACTCACGTGAATAAGTCAGATAGCTCCGACTATAGTTTCAACCACATTCGGTGGTCTTCTGAGAGCTCGGGACGCCCGCGTTGACGTCTCACTTAACACTTTTTTATAATATAAGAAATCTATTGTTAATGTTTCACTAACCGTTTGATTTAATAATTAATATGCGCGCAGCAGTCGTAAATAAATCACCAAGGTAACATCGCACCAGTTAGCCAAAAGTAAGAAGATTATTAACTCTCGTATATTTTATCTCGTAGAAAAAAATATCTTTGTGTCTGGGAACAAAATTGCCGCTTCAATATCAACTTCCAGACTACGAACTTGGCAACCTTTTTCAAACTACCAGCGACAGCTAGTACTGTCCTCTTTTTTCTTTCTATACCTACGTATCCTAAGCGTGATTTCAATACTATATCAAAATCTCCATTCAGGCTTTTGTACATTATCTCAAGAATAACACACCATATCTACAGCAATAACGCATTTCTTTTTTGGATTTCTGTATGCAAAGATCAAAATTAAACCCTACAAATGCCATTATCATGTCTTCCTGTATGTCCGTCCGGATATCTTATTCATTGAAGTTAAATTTGTTATTCATTGACCTAAAATTTGAGTATTTTATGTAGAATGTTGACCTAAAATCAATTATTAAATTTTGTAATACATATTACTTAGGAGGCCTGAAGAGAAAAAGGTTTTTGTTCGAATGGCATGGAAGGAGTCGTGTATAATAGATTATGTTATTATTTTCTTAGTAAATAAAGAAATAAGTTTTTTTATTACATTTAAACTTGACCAAAATGTAAGATTTAATATATAAATAATAAATCAGATTCGTTTTATTGACTTTTATTAATCTGCCTGTTACTCTGTATCATACAGAATGATATGATTTTTTAATAAAATAAACACTTGTCTAATATCTGTAATGAACCTCATAACCTTGAACATGCAAATTACACAGGTGCGTTGAAAGAATATTTTAACGCATCGAAGAAATATAATATATATAAAGAATAATTAAATACCACATATTGATACATCTATTGCTTACATAAGAGACTTTTACGAGAAAAAGTATCGCAAAAATAACGTGAAACAAATTAAGGTACTGTTTCATATTGGTGCTCACGTCCCAGAAACATAAATGGTTATGGTTCACCCCATTCTTTCGGAATAAGAAACTCGGTTGTTACAGAACAAATTCTTCGGTTGTGTTATGGCGAAATTCGTTAGGTTATGGGCCCAGGAAATGGTTACGACGACAGTTACGTAGTGAGCCACAAAAAAAAAGTGTTATAGAATCCACTTCAGAGTTATTGAAATAACAACTCTTGTATAAATTTATTCGGATATTGAATAACATAAGAATAGAAGACTTACGCTCATATTTATATTTTATGTTTGAAAACACGGGTGTTTGAGCGTGAAACAACTTACTGTGAGTCGATATGACGATCGACAATGTTTCAGTTTCTACCGGAAGCCTTCCTCAGGATATTGAGTGTGGTACGAAGTAGAAGTGTGAAACGTGACGCGACCGCGGCGGACGTACCACACTCAATATCCTGAGGAAGGCTTCCGGTAGAAGCCGAAACATTGTCGATCGTCATATCGACTCACAGTAAGTGGTTTCACGGTCAAACACCCGTGTTTTCAAACATAGAATAGCAGACTGTTAATCATCAAAGATTGAAATTTACGAGCGCTTGTATACCGCAATGACTTACACTTTTTTACAACACACTTTAATTGACCTCTTATCATCCGCAGCAGACGATATCGTCCATTTCTATAGTTATAATTATCTACGATATACATGGGTTAATTGGCAATGATCTTCAGGTCTACGCTCGACGTTTCCAGCGCTGTAAGCGGCGGGGTAGGCAAGTTGTTCAGTACCAAGTCTGTAGCTGTACCAAGATGAGTAGGTATATAGCCCTTGCCATCCCGCTTCAGTGACCGCAATCAGAATATTTGGAGTGCCGGCGTTGACTGACGTCGCGGTATGGTATGGCATTTCGGCATGCTGCAGCATCCTTCGGACTACTGAAGCATGCCACGACATGTCGAGGCATTCCCCAGTAAGCATAGCCAATATTGCTTAGTCAACCAGTATTGCTTTGCGCGGATACAGCTGCATGCGACAGAATCCCCAGTCATGTTTTTTTTAAGCCTGTCAGATTAGACTTTGACTGCTATCTCACCTGATGGTAAGTGATGACATGGTCGAAGATGTTTTTCAGGCTAACCTCGAAATACTGGCTCTCAAGGACAGGGTAGCTAGCTGGGCGGGCATACACACTATGCTATAACGACTGCCATCCCAACACACAACCAGGACTGACGGCTCTGCCCTCCGAAGCACGGAAGCGCGTAGTAATGCCGCTAGCGTTCACCCATCCAAGTCATGACCGCGGCGGACGTTGCTAAACTTATTCCATCGGTTAAGAACTTCGCTACAAGCACTTCAAAAATGATACGACGTGCTGTGGCATGCAAAGGAAACTATACGGTCTTACTGTACCAAAATAAAGCAAAAATAATTCTAATTTTTATGCGCTTTGTAAAGAATCTGTATCGAATCGATGCCGCACCGATCCTATTAGAAAGTGTCTTAAAGGAAACGCAAAAGTATTCTTTCAGCATCAATATCACCTCGATTGATTATCACGGCTACACGCGAAGTTTTCCATTAAAGGTTATGCCGATCCGGCGATTAGTAGTGTGCGATGGTATGGAGTTTCTTACAAATAATTATAAATGGTTTGAGTTAGCGTGGAAAATACGTTTGTAGCGGATAATTCAATATATAAACATTTTATCACGTTTGTGTATATATTTCCTCTACTTTGCACTTTTGAAGCAGTGATAGCTCAGTGGCATTGGCTATAAACTGCCGCGCAGCAGGTCCTTGGTTCGATTCCCGCCGCGGGCTGCAGCTTTACCGCATGGTGGAAAGGCATTTTGCGAATGCCCCCCTGGCTAGCGACCACCATCAAGTAGAAAATTTGTCACCAAGCACCTAACAGTGTGTTCCGGCAGCAGTCCTTGAAAGCCAGTAAAATTACAGGCACATGAGACCTAACAACTATACGTCTCAGTGTGAAGGGCTCAGTGCAATTCGTCGTTGACGAAATCCGTCTGTTATAGGCAGAGGTTAGTCCACTTAACATCAGGTGTGCCACGGGCTTGTTCCGTCACAATAACATAATAAAAAAACATAAAGCATAAGTGACTATAAGAATAAGCGACTTAAGCGAAGAAGCGAAAATAGATTCATCATTAATGCACATAACTCCATAATACGCGTCATAAAGTAATCAATTCAAATAATATTAAAAAAATAAGCATCGTTAACAATATTTTACGACTTCAAGTGTTATACGATATATTACGAGATCTAGTATCATATGACACAATTTTGAATTCCTCACAACAAAACATCAACGTTTGTCTAAGGTAATGTTGTTACGATCTGTTTTGTTATGATTATTTAAAATGTGATGAAAACCTGCCAAGCCATTCGTATATTATTTCAAATAAATACTTGACTTTCCATAAATAAAGGTGTTTTGAAAATGAATAAAAAGTATTGGCTGGTAGTAATTAATAATAAGTAAATCATGATGCATGAGGTGGACTGACGACATCGTTAAAGTCGCGGGTGGTTACAAGTGGCTAATAACCGTACTTTGTGGCGTTCTATGGGGGAGGCATTTGTTCAACAGTGGACGTCTTCCGGCTGATGATGGTGAAATCATGACTATAAAGTCCGGGTGAAAAAGTGTTTGCCTAAAGTATAGTAAGTAAGTTACAAAATTACAAATATACGATAAAAAAAAATTAAGTCATGTCCGAATTTTTTTCTATCGTATATTTGTAATTTTGTAATGAAATCCACATAGCAGGCGTTATTGCAAATATAACAATATTAAAATTTAAATTAGTAAGTAAGTGTTTGCAAATGGTTCCACTACAAACTTAGTAAACATAAACACTCACATAATCTATGACGCAAAATTAATATTTTTTTCATTATTTTGCATTTGTGCATCACGACTTTTAAAGAAGATTTATTCACTATCATTATATATAAATATTTACTTAATATCCATGGAATAGATTTTATTGATTATAAGTAAACAAAACTTTATATATATATATATATATTTTTATGCCTGATAGTTTAGCCTTTGACCACTATCTCACATGATGGTAAGCGGGCATTCGCAAAATGCCCTACCACCATGCTATAACGACTGCCATCCTAAGACAACAACCGGGACCGACGGCTTAACGTGCCCTCCGAAGCATGGAAGCGCTCAGTAGTAATGTCACTAGCGGTCACCCATCCAACTCATGACCGCGCGACGTTGCTTAACTTTGCTGATCGGTTGAGAACAGCTAAGTGAACTTCGCTACGAACGCTTCAAAACAGTACAAATTACAACAAAGTACAAAGTGTGTATTGGTGTTCCACTACAAATATATATGTAAAGAAGAGTAACTCTCATACAGTTACTGCTTTGATTTCCAACTCATCAAGTTCACAATTAACAAAACAGGCGCAATGTTCGTAATGCATTGGATTGGTTATTTGATTTTGCCATTAAAAATGATCGCATCCCATTGGTCTCGTCAAGGTAATGTTGTTGTACCGCACGGTACACTTTTTAAACCACGCCCGCCGGGGTAAGGTTTTCGTTCTACTACATTTGAGCTTTTCTTACATTTCTTTATTTTTTTTAATTTATTCGTGATCAATAAGGTTTAAAGTAACATAATTTAAATCCCGCGAATTCCATGACCATAGTGAATGATCGCCAAGTCATGCTACAAGCGAGATAAAACTTTTAAAATTTTTAATTCTTCACAATAAACGTGATTTTGCACCAATCATCATAAACATCATCACATCAACCGGAATGTCCACCGTTGAACAAGGTCTCCCCCATGATCACCACGCTTGGCAGGCGTCTTGGGGATCGCAGTAGAAGTTGTCAGTCCTTCAGAAGGCGCTGCTTCCCAGCTTTTTTTTTTATGTTATTGTGAATGAACAAGCGCGAGGCCCACCTGATATTAAGCGGTATCCTCTGCCTATAACAGATGCATTTCATCACAAGTGACGAACTGCACTGCGCCCATCACCTTGAGACATACCTGTTAAGTCTCATTTTGCCTGTTATTTCACTGGCTCTCAAGGACTGCTGCCAGAACACACCATTAGGTGCTTGGGGACAGATTTTCTACTTGAGGGTGGTTGCTAGCCAGGCGGGCATTCGCAAAATGCCCTTCCACCATGCAAACCTCCTGGTATTATTTCCTTAGTCGCCTCTTACGACACCAATAGGAAGAAATGGGGGGTGACATACTAACCCGGCACCCCACGGGAGGGTAGTTTTTTTTGTATTTAAACATGTATTAAAAATATGTAAGGAGAAACCAGTCTCCAGCAAGGGACTGTTTCAAGCTTTTATGATAACTTTACAAAATTACAAATATACGATAGGAAAAATTTAAGTCCATCCCAATACAATGTTAAAGAACGATAGGAAAGATTTGAGTTATGACGTCATGTCATGTTAGCTCAATTGGTTAAAGCATACCCCTAAAGGTGTGGATAAACGCGGGTTCGAATCCCGCACATGACTTTAATGTTTTCTATCGTATATTTATAATTTTGTAATGTAATCCGCATAGCAGGCGTTATTGCAAACAAAACAATATTAAAATTGTATGATAACTCTCAATATAAAGCTTCGTTCGTAAAACTGAACCAGTATCCTCGAGTTATAAACTTCTTTGCTCTTTTATTTTTAATATTTTCTCCACAATTTTGTCGTGTGAGTTCCCACAATAGGATTGTATTACAATGGGGCGAGGGCCGCAGTAATGACTCCGCGCGAGCTTTTTATGGAAGTTTATACCAGGTTCTTGACACGGACGTTGGAATGAATTGGAATAGTTTTTGGATGAATTCTACTTTAACCACTGTCTCACTTGATATTTAGTGATGATGTGGTCGACGATATTCTTCAGGCTAACTTAGAACTGCTGGCTCTCAAAGACAGCTGCTGGAACATAGCGTTAAGTGCTTGGCTTTAGATTTTCTACTTGAGGGTGGTAGTTAGCCATGCGAGCATTCGCACAATGCCCTTCCACTAAGCTTGTTTTATATATATATATATATGTGTTATGGTGTTCCGAACTCACCTTTAAAAATACTACCGGATGTGATTGAACCTATATTCGGTGCTATCTGACTTATCCGCGTGAATTATCCCGTATACTAAAACACGTAAAAAATAATAGCATAACAATCCAAACAAACAAACAATTAAATTATATATATATATATATATAAATATATATCCGGTAGTCTTTTTAAAGGTGAGTTCGGAACACCCGCGGTGTACCCGCTTAACACATTTAGTTTTATTTTTAAGTCCATGACAGTAGGTTATCGTTATCATCTTCAAACCACCTTAGTGGTTTGGTTAGGGTGTCGGGCTTATGCCCCTAACCCTTGCATAAACTCGAGGGCACTGCCCCTCGGTACTTGTGCTTCGCATAGGCTACTCAGGATGTGCCGCTCTATGCGAAGTATGCATTGAAAATTTTTTTCTTATTTTTGTGCTTGTTATTTTTTATGCTTGTTATTTTTTTATGCTTGTTGTTTGTTTGGTATTTGGTGTGTGGTGTTTATCTTCTTGAGTTGAATTGAATTCTTTTTCATGCTCTTGAATTACCGTCATCTACCCCGTTCCCTTATATTAAGGGTCGAGTTGTGCCTTTGATGCATTCTAGTCGTCCTCTTCCTCCTCTGAAGCTATCAGTAGTAGCTCCCGGGGAAGTGGCGAGGTTTGACTTTTTGGTCCGGTTGTCTTGAGTGAAGCGGCGCGAATCCTTGGAGGTGCTTGTGTGGTCTGTTATCCACTGCGTCGTACATCTTTCTCGCGATGCTGTCTTGCTTTCGTGTTTTTAAACCTGAAGGATGTACAACCAACGAGAGTTTCCCAAAGACGGTTAGCATCAGCTAGATGACCGGTCAAAACACTGAAACCAACTTATTATACAATCATGTCATACATTTATAATAGTAATCTTTATTAACACCACACAAACTAAATACAACACTACAAAAAAAGTATTTAGTTAACGTCAGGGCTATTGCAGGCCTATCGTCAGTATTAAAGCTCCAGCCCTCTACCGGAAGGCAGTGTGCCCAGCATGTTGGCAGCATAACCCCCTCAGATTGCAGTACTTAATTATGTTGTTAATTATTATTCCATAAGTAGTGGTGTCTGTGTCAAAAATAGTTTTTTAATATTATATTTTTGTATGGAAAGCATATTGTACCCAACTCAAGTGAGATAAGGGTAAGAAAAAGCAAAGTCAATTTACCATATCAAAATTTCTTACATCCTCGTGCCCATTGACCCAGGGGTAAAAATAATAAGGCACTCAAACCTGCCTTCGTTTCGTGATGGCGCGGCGTTCAAGCCAAGGCAAGGTCACTCGAGGACAAAACATGACCTTTGAGGTCACTAATGGCTAACTGCCTCCGATCGAATTTGTATCAGAAGGTCATCATATCGATTACTGATGTTGATAATATAATTGGTTGTATGTATAATAACTGGTAAGGTGATCGCTTTCAGTCTATGGCAGAAATTTCACTTTGAAAACTATCGCGTGTTTTATCCATATTAACTTATTAGGTACCGACTAGGACCCACGTTATATTTACCTGAAAGATTCCGACTAGTTTCGGACTGTTTTGAAATCCTTCGTCTAAGAGTCACGATTGCGCGAAGCGACGAGCACGGCCTCAGCGCGTAACTCCCGCCCAGAGCTTGAGCTTCACCGCATGGTGAAAGGGCATTTTGCGAATGCCCGCCTGGCTAGCGACCACCCTCAAGTAGAAAATCTGTCGCCAAGCACCTAACGGTGTGTTCCGGCAGCAGTCCTTGAGTGCCAGTGAAATAACAGGCAAAAATGAGACTTAACAACTATGTCTCAAGGTGATGGGCGCAGTGCAGTTCGTCACTTGTGATGAAATGCATCTGTTATAGGCAGAGGATACCGCTTAACATCAGGTGGGCCACGCGCTTGATTCTTCACAATAAATTAAAAAAAAAACTCGCGTAATTTCCGATAAATATAACGCGGGTCCTAGCTAGTTTATATAGCAGGATATATGATTATAGGTTATCTACTGTTATGTAGTATATATATCACATTATACGTCAAACTGGAAGCATATATTTATATATTTTTTTAATTGACATTAATTGTGTTGATTGCTTTTGTCACCGGTAAACTTAATTTTTAATAATGAGTAGATTTAGGCATTACTTTGAAATCCATAATTAATAATAACTAATATTTTAAGAAAATATTAAACAAATATTTTAGAAATTCAACTAAAAATTATTAAAAAATATATTTGGTGGCAATTCCGCCTAATTTTCTTCTTTCGCAAGTTTATGATTGGGTCGATTTAGATTAAGCTATTAACGCAAAATAAAAAAACTACGTTACGTTTTGTCACTTTTCACCTTAAGAAAAAAAGCATAGGAATAAAGAATAAAATTACTAATGTGTTAGTCAAGGGACTTGTAGTAGTAATGGCACTTGGGGTCACTCATCCAATGGCCGCAGCGAACTTTGCTTAACCCTCTGCAACTGAGGTGGTAGTCCATCAGACACCGTAAAACAGATGCAAAGTTGCAAATTTGCAATATCGCGTGATGTAGCTCTGTCTCGCTCAGTACCCTCATGCATTGGCTCGTGGTATCGGATAGTGTGGCATGAGTGACTGCACGGTCAACACGTCAAGTGCTACGAGCTTATGGTGTCCGTCAGACGTAAGTACAGCAATAACATCTGATTCTGGTAGACGTCACCTCAGAAAAACCATCTGTAGTTCCATAGTGTCCAACATTCGTAACCTCAGTAAAATATGTAAATTGGTAGTGTCTAGCATAATATGAGTGACACTATGCCAATTATGTAACCTTAGTTTATATTTTTATAATAATGTTTGTTTTGGAATTACTGTTTTTTATTTTTAGATGAAGGATTCTAACACGTTTCTCGACCAAACACAGTCGTATCTTATGTGACGAAGATAAATAAGGCCGGGATTTTGATTTCTTCTTATCATAACGCACAAAGTACACATGAAGCGACCAATAAACCAACCATGATTGTTAATGACAATCATACCAAGGCGGGAGCCGATGAAATGGTCATTTTTTTCATTTATTCGAGCTCTCGTATGCAATGTGACTCGAATGATATTTGATCTAATAATTTTGTCTTGTACCACGGTTCTCAGGGCGCCAAAAGGCGCAGATGAGACCTTATACTATCTTTAGCAAGAGAGTTAGAACTTCCCAGTGTAAAGGAGTGCGTTTATAACGACCAGTGCCAAGAAAGCTGCGATTGTCAATTAGTAGGGTTCTAGATAAGGATTTGCCTCGCCCTCCTCATCTTCCTCCTCAACCAGGACTATCAGCAGGAAGGTTATGTGGCATGTGCCACAGCAAACTGAAAAGGCAGACTAGGTTCCGCTGCTGTGATTGTAAGAAGCCAATTTTCTTACAATGCTCAGAATAAATACGCGAATACTTTTAGTTTTAGGTAAAAAATAGGGCGAGCTTTGAGGCTGATTTGTGCCTAAACGTATCATACGATTTTTTATAGCTTCTTATTCCATTTTAAACAAATTAAGACTCAGTTTATTTGATAAACGCTAACATAAAGATTTTTTTTAAAAACTTTGTAATGTTACAAACCAAATGTCTAAGAAAATGATCATAATAAAAGTAATTCTTTAATAATTAAAATATTGTTTTATTTTGTTTGATGTTTATTTATTTGGAAGGTGTATGCCATTTATAATAATAAAATTATAGTAAAGCTACAAAATACGGTCAATTCATGCTAGTAAAACTGACGACTGATAGACTCCACGTCAGTCAAATGTTAACAATAAAGTCACCTCAGTTGCAGAGGGTTAACTTAGTCGCTAAGCAACGCTATGGGTATCATGATTTAGGACCATAATCTCATCTACTTACTTATAAGTCGTTTTGCGGTTGGAGATGGAAAGCAAGCTTAAAGTATATTGTGCTCCTATTATCAAGACAGCTGCCGGAACATTTCCTTAGGAACTTGATGATAAATTAACTAGTTGAGATTGGTAGGCCAGGCATGCATTTGCAACGAGCTTGAATATCGTGTAATTCCCTTGTTTTAGGTCACATTGAAAGTGAACTCCTCAGGGAATCACTATTTAATGTGTTAAAAATGTATGCCATGTACAGACGTTTTAGAAACAAATAGTACTTTCTTTACCGTTTGCTTAATAGATAAAAAAAAAAAAAAGCAGCTGTTTTGGAATTATATCGAGGAAAACCAATCTTCAAATCTAATCTTTACTTTTTTTTTAATGCCTTTATTAAACAAATACCACAAACTATATACAACACTACAGCTACTACAATACTACAGCTACTACAGTAAAAGCATTTGGACTCATAGGGAGTCCAAATGCTCTAGACCACTATCAGTTGGCAGCGTGCCCAGCATGCTGGCAGCATTGCCCCGTTGAATTGCAATGCTTATTCTTTGAGCCAAATAGGTGACAGCATTTTGATCACGCGTCGCATCGACCAAGCGCTCTGATAAATTTTGGAAAATACGAAAATATAAAAAAAAGTCTTTACTACAATATGACCAATATCCATATAAAACCAAGATGAACATTAATAGGACAATTTTATAGTTTATTCGCAAAATTCGGACCAACAAATCGTCGTAGCCACCACGTAAAGCTCACATTGTTTTTTTTCATTTGCGTTAATAGCTTCTATTAACGCAAATAAAATCTAAATCAACCCAATCATAAACTTGCGAAAGAATTATAACGATGGACCTTCTATGGGCAGTTTATTGTCATCGCCAATAGGTTATCACATTTTCAATACCTATCGTTTTTTTTTATTATTTGTAGCAGTCTAAAGTCTTGCAATGTGCTGAATAGCTTGCATTTGTTTCGATTTCTAAAGCAGGAGACCAAATTATATGTGTCAAAGGTTTCTAACAATCTTGTATGAAGGCGTGACGTTACTTTGATTATGAGTTGCATGCCACTACTTATGTTAATGTAAGGGTGGGGTGTTCCTGTGCAATCTAAGGTTATTTACACCTTCAGCATCCTTATTTGCTAACATTCAACTAAAATATACGAATGTATCAATTTCTATTTCTTAAATTCTACATGTGTGGGATCGGAGCAGTAAATTTTATCTAACAACACATATTAGGATACAAAAATATTTAATTCATAGGTTTGGCTTCAGGTTTATGACTGGCCACCAACCTGATATCACCAATCCATTGTAAGAGGGCTACTGTTGGAAATGTACACGCTACTTTTCGTCATATAATCATATGCATAAGAATGAATTCCAAACGTGATCATGAAATTTCGACGAACTTTCATGAGTAATATCTTTCATAAATATGCTGGTGTTTAGAATCTTGATTATTAATGCGGTTTATCCTATAATACATTGGACAATCTTACCTCAACATTTGGGCAAAATAACATGCCGCTGTCATAGAAAACAGGCACTCAACAAAAACTGCAATTTGTAAACATGGTCTGGATAAACCCAAAACTTACATTCATAATATTGGGTAGAATATTTTGTCATTCAATTTACAACAAGAAAGTGAACCACCATCGTAAAATTAACAACATAAATAACCACAAAACCAAATAAACCAAAAATATATCACTCCATTTTGTCAAAACACCTGAATAAATTCTAATAACTCATATTTAATTCACGAAACGCCTTTGTGGCGGGATAAAGTGTAAAAACAGCAATCGTTTTTAGGAAATTTCGCCTCGGAGATAATCCGATTTCGTAAAACAGAGGTGAAAAAATTGAAGCAAGATTATACGGGAAGCCATTTTTTAAATAGAAATAACCATTGATATTTTTTATTAAAAGATGTTCAGAATAGAAAAATGGCTCAGTTTGTGACATAAAATATTGAACACTGAAACTTGGATATATCTAAGTTTCAGTGTTGTGTCTTTGCAAAGTTCTAACACCAACGTGTACTGTCAAAATTGCAACATTTTACGAATCAAATGATAGGGCCCTAGAATACAGACAGATAGCGTGGGTTTAGTAATAGAGTTTGGCTTTCTAGTACAGAAAACCCTTATGAAGCATCAATAATACCTAAGTGGCTGCCTCACAAGATGCTGGGCCTGTAATTATACAGACATTTCTGTTATTAAGTCCAAAAGCAATTCTGTAATTACTACTAACAATTAAAATAAGGCGTTAAATTTATAGCCGAGGCGGAGCGATGAGTAGACTCGTCCTTCAAGGTTTGATGACCAATGACATCGGGTGTGATGGTGTGGGTTAAGTTAGTAACTCGACCCTTCGGTATTGCGTTAAGATGTTGAATCACTCTGCATCTTTATCCGTATCCATTACTTGGAGTGTTCTGAGGAGCTGTTCGATTTTACACCTGCAACTGGATTTCGCCATTGGAAGTCCTGACAAATCATCAATTTCATTTCGACGTCTGGAAGGCCATAACCTTGCGGACTTATTTTTATTCTACTCACGGCATATTCTGTCTCGCACTGCCACAATATGGAACCAGCTGCCGTGAGAAGTATATCCGAAACTAAACAACTTAGGAGCCTTCAAGATGAGTACATATTCCACACATCCTCGAGACCTCTGGTGTTGCGGTTGTTCGTGAGCGATAGTGATCACTTACCACCAGGTAAGAAGCCCTCTAATTAGCCACCTATACCATAAAATAATGGTAGTATGCAGGCTTAACATGCAATCTATTTTCATTTTTCTCTCAAGGACAGCGTCCTGTACACACCGTAAGGTGCCTAACGGCAGATTTTTTACCTTCAAGTGGTAGCCATGAGAGCATTCGTAAAATGCCCTATTACCATGCAATACATGATAACTTTCAGACAGTCTCCGAGATAGTCTAACGAATGTCATCGGATAACAAACAGCGCCAACGGCTTTCAAAGCACGGAAGCACTCAGTAGTTTATGCCACTAGCAATTGATATTAAAGTAGGGTGCTTGAAATTATGTATTCAATTTCAATGTATAGATATGTAGTTATAAGACTTGCGCCAGTGTACATCGTTAGTGTGGGATGAAAGCCAAAAAACCATGATATTAAAATAATATGTTCCTGCACCTAATGTAAACTCTGGATTTGTGAATAAACAGACACTCCGGAAGCGACAACCGTTTGACTCCTGTTTACTTCATCAGAGCTCTACAAATAATCCAAAAATACTTAAGTGAATGACACTGAAAGACGTAATTAAAGACAAGTTTATATACAACGTATAAAAATCACACATTACCGTATATTTTACGGGACATTAAGCATATACATAATGTATTTAAAATGAGGATGAGCAGTTGAAAACTGATACTGATTGACAGTTGAGACGACTATGTTTCACTCATGAGGACTTTTTGCAATTTGACAGAATATACATCGTTTATTAACAAAGCGTTAGTTTTTTTTTTTCCCCTGCTGGTCTTCGTACTAGTCGATACGTGTGTCAGCGAGATTATTCTAAAACAACGTTATTTACTTCTAATTTGTGTGGAAACTTTCAAATTCAAACTGATTTGTTAACACCTAACTGTTTTTATACCATTTAATCCCGGGAAGGTGGTAAGTTTTATGTTTTAACACCATTGTTTGTTTCGCCGATTCGCTTACTAACCTACAAGATGGAGGTCGAGGAGGTCCCGCCGAAACCCCCTGATCCACCTAATGACGCAATAATGAAAGAAACGCAATTTGCTTCCAAACGCCGTTTGGAACCAGATTCCGCTGAACAATCTAGTGCCAAAAAAACGGTGACGAGTGTGGATATGGCCGCAGCTTCTGTCCAAACATTGTACGTACACCCAAGCGTCGTAGTAGGTTCTCAGGCTTACTCAAACGTGGATCAAGGTCCCTTTATCGTGCATGTTTCCCGCGCCGAACCAGATCCTGCTGCAGGACTGACCATCCGCCCGATCAAATTTGGACAATTTCTGTTCAAAAATAGGATTAGCAATATATGTCCAGATGGTGTTAAACGCGTCGGCAGAAATAAAATTGCTGTAGAATTCCGTTCTCATTTAGATGCTAATGGCTTTATTGCAAACCCACTTTTAAGCCAGAATAAATATGTTGCTGTGATTCCTAACTACAACATCACCCGTATGGGTCTTGTCCGTGATGTCCCTGTGGATTTTTCAATGGAAGAGTTTGCAGAAAATGTAGACCTTCCCGTTGGATGTGGACACATTTTGAAAGCTCGTCGCCTCAATAGAAAAGTAATAAATGATGGCAAAGCTTCGTGGGTACCCACCCAAACTGTAGTACTGACATTCCGTGGTCAGATGTTACCGGAAAGGATTTTCTCTTTTCATACCTCCATGCGTGTGGAGGTTTACCAATATCCCACAATTCAATGCCTCAACTGCTGTAGATTTGGGCACATCAAAGCCCAATGTAGGTCAAAACAAAGATGCTTTAGATGTGCTCAGCCCCATTCAGGAGACTCTTGTGATGTCATAGAAAGCAACTCTACATGCTTGTACTGCTCAGGACGCCACTTTGCCTCCAATAAGTGCTGTCCAGAACAAAGAAGAGAAATTTCCATAAAAAAGCTTATGGCAGAAGAGGGTATTTCTTACATGGATGCTGCTAACCGTTTACCTCAAGTTTATAAACGTTGTTATACAGAGGTGGCTCAGACCTCTACTAATCTCTCCGGACAATCAGAAATTCCCCCTCCCATGCACATCAACCCTACCGCTAGCACACACTCTTATACAAAAACTGTCTATGCCGCTCGTCCCCCTAGAGCCCCACTAGGAAAAACTTTCGACAAGGTGGCACACCAGGCGATTGTGGCAGAGGTCCCATCCGCTATGCCTAATGGTTGTGCTTTGCAAAACCCCCCCCCACCGGTACCATCCCAAAATGAGAACCTTATACAACTTCTTCTCAAGATCATAGTTGATCTGATTACCCACAACAACACAGCCATACCGTCCAACGTTGCCAGCACACTTTCAACCATTACATCTCTTCTAGGTCAATATGGACCAGGTCAATGTTCTGCAATGGAACAGCCGAAGTCTGCGTCCAAAGACGCATGAATTAATTCACCTTATATCCAAGTTCCACCCGTCAGTCATTGCTGTCTCGGAGACATGGTTGGTGCCTGGCTCTCATTTCAGAGTCTCAGGTTACTCCTGCCTTCGGGACGACAGGGCTGACGGGTGTGCAGGATGCGCACTATTAATAAGACGCACCATCCCCTTTGCCCAAATCCCTCTCCCTGCCCATTCCTCTGATATTAACGTCACAGCTGTTAGAGCTTTTGATATTTCCTTTGTATCTATATATATCCCCCATCCTAATGGTTCCTTAATCTCTGATCTTTTATTGGTTATCTCCTCTATCCCAGCACCCATTCTTGTAATGGGTGATTTTAACGCCCATCATACCTCTTGGGGCTCCGGACAGTGCAACGCATTTGGCCATCTTTTAGTAGAAATGTTTGATGAGGCTAACCTATGTGTGATCAATGATGGTTCTCCTACTCGCAGGGTTCGACCGTCTCAGAATCCAAGAAGTGTTGTTGACCTCTCTGTCTGTTCACCTTCCCTTGCCTCTCTATTGACATGGCAGACATTAAATCTCTCGTTTGGTAGTGACCACTTCCCCATTTTAATCTCTATTCCTAACAGATCACTACCTGTGTCTAATTATACCCCTTCTCTCAAATACAGGCTTTCTGGTGTTGATTGGTCAGCATATTCTACATGTCTTGAGTCTAAAATTAATGTTATTCCGCCTGTTAACTTCCTTGACCCTCTCCAATCATATTCAAACTTTGTTGAAGCGATTACATCAACAGCTGACAACCTTTTTCCCTTGAAGAAGTCCCCTAAATTTACTGTTTCCACTCCTTGGTGGAATTCCGAATGTTCCAAAATTGTTAGAGACAGAAATGAGGCAGAACTTAACTATAATTTATCAATGACCATGCCTAACTTTCTCATATATCAGCATAAAGCAGCAAAATCAAAACGATCTCTTTCATTAAAAAAGAAGGGAGGTTGGATTCGCTTCTGCGAAAATTTATCCCCACGAACACCCTCTTCTTTAGTGTGGAAACAAATCAAGCGATTCAGAGGTTCATACACAGATCAGAATATCACTTCTAACGACCCATCGTCATGGGCTGAAGCCTTCGCTGATAAGCTGGCCCCCCCATCAGTCCCTACTGCTGACTCTTTCCCAACTCCCCCTTGCCCTCTTCCCTCACTTGGTACATTTGATTCAGATTTTTCTTTTTCAGAACTTCAACTAGCTCTTGATGGGTTAGTTGATTCTGCCCCCGGAGTAGATGGCATCCCCTACTCCTTCTTAGTTAACGCTTCTTATAAATCTCAACAATATCTCTTAGACATAATAAATTCTTTTTATAATTCTGGCATCATTCCTGATGCTTGGAAGACACAAATCATAATCCCAATTCCTAAACCAGGAAAGACTTCGGCAGATGCTAGCAGTAGGAGACCTGTTGCCTTGTCCTCCGTTCTAGCTAAAATAACGGAGCACATGGTCAGGCATCGACTTGAATGGATTGTGGAAAGTGCTGGTTTAATTGCACAAACTCAAAATGGTTTCCGAAAAGGTTATAGCACATACGACAGCCTAGGTATTTTAACAACAGATATCCATATTTCTTATCGTAAAAAAGAATATTTATTGGGAGCCTTTCTGGATATAGTTTCGGCCTACGATAATGTGTGTCTTCCGGTGCTCAGGAATAAATTGTTCAAGCTGAATATCCCTGTGAAGATAGTACGCTTTATCAGCAACCTTCTTATGGAAAGGACAATCAAAATTAAATGTCAGGGCACATATCTCCCTAATAAAACAGTTTGGAAAGGCCTCCCCCAAGGGTCCGTACTGAGCCCGCTACTCTATAGCCTGTACACCCATGATCTTGATCGTACAGTATTACCCTACTGTAATATTCTGCAATATGCTGATGACTTGGCCCTTTACACCTCTGCTAAAACCATTGATGAAGCTGAATCACAATTAAACTCTGCCCTTTCCCATTTGAATGTATGGCTCACCGAACATGGGCTATCACTTTCTGCCCCCAAGTGTAAAGCTGTAGTTTTTACAAGGAAAAAATTTATCCCGCCCATAGAGTTAGTTGTCAATGACCAAATTATTCCACAAGATAGCAGTGTAAAGTTCTTGGGGGTTCTTTTGGACTCCAGGATGAATGGAGTGCCCCACTCTAATTATATCTCGAAAAAATGTGAAAAAAACATTAATATTTTGAGATCTTTATCAGGTGTATGGTGGGGTGCTCATCCTTTCACACAAAAGCTTCTGTACAATGCAATAATTCGTAGTCACCTAGATTATGGAACTTTCTTCATTGACCCCTGTAATAAATTATCACTTGCAATATTTTCTAAAATTCAATCGAAATGCTTAAGAATAATCCTAGGTACAATGAAGTCCTCCCCAATCAACGCCATGCAAGTTGAATGTGTAGAACCACCTCTTCATTTGAGACGACAACTACTGTCAGATAAATTCTTTTATAAACTTGCCCAAAATTCCTCCCACCCTATTTTGCCAAGGCTCAGACAGTTGTTAACCCTAGTTGAATCTCAAGGCTATCGCTCCTTACATGATCTACCTTGTCTTCTCCGCAGTTTTAAAAAATTCACCTCTTTGCCTCACCCTACACTGCAATTACCAGCAAACCCCCTTTTCCTTCTCCCCTATGAAGCACTTATATACCAACCACCAGTACTCTTAGACTTTGGTATAAATAAAGATTCTACAGAGGCAGACCAATTATTTAGGATAAATATGTCCTCCTCTTATGATGGTTGGTCCCCTATATTTACTGACGCCTCTAAGAAGGAAATTGGCAGCCCAGTAGGTGCAGCTGTATGGATCCCTTTCTCCCGTATAATATTAAGTTTTAAATGCCCCCCAGTTACTTCTGTATTTACTGCAGAATCTATAGCTATCCTTGAAGCAATTTCATTTATTAAGTCCCATCACTTAAATAAAATAATAATATTTTCTGATGCAAAATCTTGTCTTCAAGCTATCCTTTCAAACCCTTTTCGTTGTAAATCTAGGTTTCCAACAATTTTAAAAATTAGGGAAGAATTATTCAATTGCAAGCAAATAGGAATTGATATAATACTAGCATGGATTCCAGGTCACAAAGGAATAGCTGGAAATGAGTCAGCTGACTCATGCGCAAGGCAGGCAATCCAGGTTGGAACATCTGATCATTTTAAAATTTACCTCCATGACCTATGTGCAACAGTAAAGCCTCAAATGAATATTGCCTGGGCTAAGGAATGGCAAATTTCTAAGACCACTAAGGGTATATTTTATAGCGATATCCAGACAGATATACCAGCAAAACCTTGGTTCTTTAAATTTCGAAATGCAAGCAAAATTCCAACTTCAGTAGTATGTCGACTTCGGTTAGGACACGCATGTACTCCCGTTCATTTGGCCAAAATTCGGGTCAGGGATCACTCCTTGTGCGAATGTGGTTTGGACGAAGGAAACATTAACCACCTCTTTTTTGAGTGCCAGAAGCTGCGGCTATCACTCTATGATATCCTCCCTCATGAGATCCCCCGTCCCACTTCCCTAAAATCTCTCCTCTCACTTTGTCATACTCCTTTTGTGTACCTCCTATGTAAATTTATATCTTATAATAAGATAAAATTATGATTTATATTATTTACTAACTTAATATATTATATATAGATATATATATTTGTTATTTTTCTTACAGACATCATAGCTATATATTTTATTTTTATGTGTAGATAGAGCTGTGCTTATGTGATGTTTTTATTATTGTTTTAGATTATAAAATCTCTTGAATTTGGAAGCCAGCATTTGGATACTCCCATAAAACCATACCGTACCTACATTTGCAACAGATTATTCTCCGTCACTTGTCGGTCTAGTACACTCAGCACATGACATTGGCAAAATTGCGATATCGCTCAGTCGCAGAAGCCATAACCAAGAAAAGAAGAAGAACAAAGCGTTAGAGCTATGCACCTGGATCAAAAATTCATTGTAAACCACATATACTCCAAATGTTTGATGGTTGCCCATTCAGCCAGTTCTATTGTCACGTATGCAAAGGATCAGTGCTCAAATAGTTTTCATTCAAGAGAAAAACCCGAGGGTAATATTCAATACTACATGAGTCTTACAATAAACATTTGATTTGTTGAAAATTGCTCCACAGATTTACCGTTGATTTACCTTGTCCCCAAGTCTTAAGAATCGGATTAACATTATTTTTGGTTTATGAATATATTTATCTATAAACTAAAGACATGGTTCATATTAATCGAATATTCTAGGTTATATAGCCTGTGAATCTTACAACAAAGAAATTCTGCTATTCAACTTCAATTTTGTTTACAATCCTAGAAGACTTTGGAGTAAGTGCAATAATCACAGAGTATGAAGTTGCCAATTTTATCATAAGATATAAAGATTGATGCTTAAATTAAATTTTCGAATCATGTCACAAATTACAACCCAAACAGTAATTTTAACTTACTTCAAGTACTAGACCCAAAGTAACTTTTATGCCGTGGGTTAGAATGTCACTCCCTCATTTCTTCTCGTGGGTGTCGTAAGAAGCGACTAAGGGTAAATACCAGAAGGTGGGAAGCAGCGCCTTCTGAAGAACTAACAACTTCTACTGCAATCTCCAAGACGCCTGCTAAAAGATCCTGAAATACTCATATGTTCTGTGTATGTTCTAGAAGTAGAGATCCATTCATTTTACCTTTATTTTATAGCGCTTTTACGCTACGAGAGCGTAGTTTGGTAACTCGGTTTTAATCCATCAGCTTAGTTAAACAAAGTCCGCTGCTGTCATGATTTGGATGGGTGACCGCTAGTGGTATTACTACTGAGCGCTTCCGTGGTTCGTAGGGCACTTTAGCCATCACATTGGTTTCTGTTATTGTCGTCGTATGGCAGTCATTATAGCATGCTGTTAAAGAATTTAGCAAATGCCCGCCTGGCTAACTACCACTCTCGACAAAATTCGTCGCGAAGCACCTAACGGTGTGTTCCGGAAGCTTTCTTTAAAAGCCAGTAGGTCTAGGTAAGTCTGAACAACATTTTCGACCACATCATTACTTATCAAGTGAGATTGTGGTCAAAGGCTAGCCTTTTGTATATAATCATATATTATTTATAATAAAAGAATAATAACGCGGGCAAAGCCGCGGGTAAAATCTTGTATATGACAATTAATTGATAGTATTGATAGCTGTCATTCAATGAAGACGGCAATGCATCATCATCGATAACTTTTTTCTCTTATTCTATTAATATTAATAAGTTTTTTTTTATGTTTTTGTGACCGAAGAAGCTCGAGGCCCACCTGATGTTAAGCGTACCTCTGCCTATTACAGATGCATTTCATCACAAGTCATGAATTGCACTGCGCCCGTCACTTAGAGACATAGTTGTTAAGTCTCATGTGCCTGTAATTTCAAGCTCCTGGCTCTCAAGGACAGCTGCCGGAACACGCCGTTAGGTGCTTGGCGGCAGATTTGATACTTGAGGGTGGTCGCTAGCCAGGCGGACACTTGCAGAATGCCCCTCCACTATGTGGTGAAGCTCAAGCCCGCGGCGGGATTCGAACCATGGACCTGCTGCGCGGCAGTCAATAGCCAATGCCACTGAGCCATCATGACGAGTTTCACTTCTTTTTCATTTCTAGTTACCGAAATTTGTTTTCAGTGTAACGTGGTAAAATACGTAGAGAATGAAGGTAAAATAATCATTTTCTGTAGCAAACGTTTCAAAGTCAATATTTGAGTGAATCAAAGAGAATTATTTACTAACCGCCTCGAGGTCCTTTTAATGAATATAATGAACAAAATGGGAATTATTTATAAGAGCTTCTTAACTGCTGTCGTAATCTGGTTTATAATTCGCAATATTGGAGCACATAAAAGACAAATGAAGTAAGATTTCATTTGTCTTTTATGTGGCAGAGCTGTGAGTATTTAGATAGATACAAAATTTATTTAAAAATACTACTGCGGGTACTTTGAAAAATATGTATAAATTGTGTTTATTTATTTTGAAATGTTTTCGTTTAAAAATGTTTTATATAAATATACCCAATGCCAAAATTGTAAACCTAATGACGTGGAAGTGCGCAAACGCCTAACACAAGTGTTGGTAAAATATTTAAACTGTGTTTTTAACCATGGTATGAGCCTATTTGTAACCTTTATTACTAAATAAAACATTGTGTATTGTATAAAGGTTAACTTGCATAGAGAAATTAGTATGGGTTACATATTTGAGCCGTTTGGTGCAGAGACGTTGGGTCCGTGGGGACCGGGAGCTCATCGTATTTTCCAAAACTTATCAGAGCGCTTGGCCGATGCGACGCGTGATCAAAATGCTGGCACCTATTTGGCTCAAAGACTAAGCATTGCAATTCAACGGGGCAATGCTGCCGTCATGCTGGGCATGCTGCCAACTGGTAGTGGGCTAGAGCATTTGGACTGCCTATGAGTCTACAATGGCTTATAGGGATCTAAATGCTTTTATTGTAGTAGCTGTAGTGTTATATATAGTTCGTAGTATTTTGTAAATGAAGGCATATCCCTGATTTTTAAACACCCTCACTAAGTCACATCGAAAATTCTTTTTCACGTAAATATATGCAGATAAAAAATGTGTATTAACTTTGTTCTTGTAGGTAGTATTTAGCTGCATAAGTTACAATATATTTAAAAGTAGGTTCTTCATAACCTGAAAATATTTATTGAAGGCACAGAAATCGATGTTTCTAGACATCAATTGTACATATTATATAGTTTCATTTACCTACATTGGACAGATAACAGCCTATATAATACATTAGCCACATATGTATATTCAAATCGAATGCATCCAACGTTCATTCACAAGAGCTCTAGCGTTTCCTTCTTCAGGGATTTCACACAGAAGTTCTTACCAAAATCGTTTGAAATTTTTCAAAATGACATACTTAAGAGACCGAAGAAAAATGCGTGATGTAACTTTGTTACACAAATTGATACATGGTCATTCTATTCTATCCAATATCAATTTGAGTGTTCCATATAATTATCCGAGATATAAGGTAAATAAAATATTTTCGGAGCATCCGTTCTCATCTAACCTTGGTTACAATTCGCCAACACTGAGAATGTGTCGTAGTCACAACGAATTTAACGCATCTTTAGAGGATCTAGATATTTTTCACGATTCTCTCAGGGTTTTCAAAGACAAACTGATTAGATCTCTTAACAGAGATGATTATTGTTGAATGTCTTTAATTAAGATAATATGTTGAGTTTATTTTGCATAATTTTAATAATTGTATTACTTTTTTTTTTTTTTTTTCTTTTTTTACTGGCGGTATGCCTTTATTAAACAAATATTACAAACTATATACAACACTACAGCTACTACAATACTACAGTAAAAGCATTTGGACTTGAGTCCAAATGCTCTAGCCCACTATCAGTTGGCAGCGTGCCCAGCATGCTGGCAGCATTGCCCCGTTGAATTGCAGAATTGAATTGTATTACTTGTATTCAAATCTATTTAGTTAAGTGTTTTTATTATTACAATTTCAAACGGGTTCTTACGAACTTACCAGTCGAGTCTATATACTTAAAATAAATGAATTGCTTTCTCACATTTTTTTTTTTTTTTTTTGGGATAGGAGGGCAAACAAGCAGGCGGCTCACCTGGTGGTAAGTGATCACCGTCGCCCACGAACATCCGCAACACCAGAGGTATCGAGGATGCGTTGCCGGCCTTTGAGGAGGGAATATGCTCTCTTCTTGAAGGCCCCTAAGTCGTATCCGTTCGGAAATACTGCACCTGGCAGCTGGTCCCATATTGTGGCAGTGCGAGGTAGAAAATGCCATGAAAATCGCAAAGTTGTGGACTTCCAGACGTAGACATGAAATTGATGAAACATCATGCTTTGTCTGGACGTCCGATGGCGAAATTGAGCTGCAGGTAGTAAATCGAACAGTTCCTCAGAACACTCCCCGTGATAGATGCGGTAGAAGATGCAGAGTGATCCAACATCTCTACGTAGTGCCAAAGGGTCGAGCCGGTCGGAGAGAACTTGATCGTCAACGATTCGAGTCGCTCTGCGTTGTATGCGGTCAAATGGAAGAAGCTGGTATTGGGGAGCTCCCGCCCAGAGATGAGAGCAGTACTCCGTGTGAGGCTGAACCTGAGCCTTATAAAGTTGCAGGCGATGGGCCGACGTGAAGTACCGCCTCGCCTTTCCAAGCACACCAAGCTTTTTCGAGGCCTTATCTTCCAAGTGACAGCGAAATTGAACGACGCTCGATATGTCGACGCCAAGTACACCGATGCTAGTTGAGGGGGCAAGGGGAGTGTCTTCCAAACGGAGGGATACGACAAAGGGGGATAGTTTAGCGGTGAACGCACAAACTTGTGTCTTCTTGGGGTTAAATTGAACTAAGTTCAGTCGGCCCCACTTCGAAACATTAGACAACATGGTCTCGACTTCAGACACAAGTTTGTTCCAACTCTCCACAACGTTTTCCCGAGAAATTTTACACGGCCGGTGTAAGAGGCATCTCCGGTACTGTCATCCGCATAACAATGAATATCGCTGAGCTGCAGCATGTCATTGATGTGCAAGAGAAATAGAGTCGGAGATAGCACACAGCCTTGCGGAACGCCAGCATTATTTGGCTTCAAGTCGGAGCATGCACCGTCGACAACGACCTTGATGCTCCGATCTGCCAAAAACTGGAGATCCACTTGCACAAATTCTTGGAAAGCCCATAGGAAGGAAGCTTTGAAATAAGCGCTTTATGCCACACCCGATCAAAGGCCTTCGCTATGTCCAAACTAGCCGCCAACGCCTCACCCTTGGAATCCACCACCTCCGCCCATCGATGCGTAAGGTATACTTAAAGATCACCAGCTGAGCGACCGCGACGAAAACCGTACTGGCGATCGCTTATCAGCTGGTGCTCCTCTAGATACTGCAATCCTCTAGATACTCCTCTAGATATTTACTTAAAAATAGTCAAGTTCATGAAACATTTAGTAAAAGTGACTGTAAGTGTCGTGAGAACCTGCCTACTTATAATTAATATGCCTTTCACTGTATAATTATTACAACGAATGATGTATGCACCTGTAAGAGGTGTACATATCAGGCCTCGTCATGACTTAATTGTCATGAATTTGTAAGAAATTATTTATATAATGTTTTTTTTAATATGTACACTGTTGGTGCATCTTTAATAAATAAATAAATGTTAAATTGAAATATTGCATAAAATTCAAATCAATATCCGACTTGCGCTGCTGCGCCAACCCGAGCGATTAATCTGTTTCTACTTAAGTTGTAGATGTACCTTTCCCTTCTCCAGGTAACTAACACATTGTCCTGCGAAAAGTCGTTTTATGAAAATATTCTAGCAAACAGAACCTTTGGCTAAAGGCTACGTGGGGGTTTATTTGACTCGGTTACATAAGGTAACCTTATTTGATTTTCAGGTATGATATTTTGTTATATGACTTTATATTGACGAAACAAAGTGATAAAGTGGATTTTAATTTTGATTTAATTTGATGTATTTAAGCTCTGTTGAGAAATATATATATTATAGCTATAATAAATATTTCTCAACATTCGATATATTTCACCTTCATAAATTAGCTATCAAGAAACAAATTATTCTAATAATTAAAAACATAGCGTGTTGTTAATTCCTTAATCTCTGATGCTAAATACACATAACACACTGTGTTTTCTGGTATCCTGACTTTTGGAGCCTTGCTACTCCAGAAAAACACTCACATTCACCTTGCACACCGTTCAACCTTGTACAGCATTTACCTTATCTAACTGACATGTATAATAACTGAGAGGTTTGGTATCAAAATCGGCCAAATCCAAAAAACTTACTTTTTAAACTGAATATGCAGCTAAATTAAGAACGTTCCATTTTGTAGTTCTGTGTCATTCAAAATTGGCCAAATCCATGTTTGTTCTATGAAATTTCATTGCAAATCGTAACTCTGGGATCAAAAGTAGACAAATCGAGTACTATTTCAAAACAAAATGAGCCAAATCCATAACAGCCAATCAGATTCAAGGATTTAGTACGGCGGGTCAGCCATTTTGTTTTTACGTCGAAGTGCTAGATTTGCGTCGAGATCGAGTTCCTAGCGTTTTTACATAAAAATAAATAGAAAAAATGGATGAATCAACTGAAGAAATAAAAGAAACTGCTCCAGAAATGTCTAGGAAACGGCTGACACAAAAAACTAAGTGGAAGCGTAATGAACAAAAAGTTTCTAGGTAAGTAAAGTTTGTTGCATCAACTCGAGTCCTACTGACGAACATTTGACAGGCAGGGGTGATTAACAATTTGCATCGCATTTGATCAAGTCTAATTTTTTGTTATTATTATCATGGATGACGAAATTGCTCCTACGTATTAAAATAAAATTACTAACAACCTAAGCTACTTACTACTGGGCAATTTTAAAAATTTATTTAAATTATCGAGTCTGGTTGTCTTTGTGGTCGTGTTTGTGTTTGTCCATGGGCACACGACACGATACATAATTTCCCTAGTGTTATTAGGCTATGAGTGTGATGGTGTTTTTGACAGTGGGCCAGTGGATAGCGGGACAGTGACAGTGGACAGTGACAGTGGACGTTATCACGTAAAATTATCGTCTCATTACATTCTTATGAAGAAGAGGATTGTGAAGCTTTGGAAGAGTTGCCAAATTTAATTGTTTAATTTTAATTGTGTATGTAGTTGCACAAAGTTTTAATTTTAGTTCTAAATAAACAAATAAAGTGTTCTTATATTATGTATTCTTTACTTTTTTTATTGAATATCTGAATATTTGAAACCAAAATTTACCACCCCTGACCTACCGTACACGACAAATACAAAAATGGCCAAATCCATAAATAACCAATCAAAAACAGTCAAATCTAAAGCCAAGACAATCAAATTCGGCCAAATCCGCCCCTCACTATCAAATTTGGTCAAATCCGGCAGATTTTATTTGAAATCCGACTTTTTTTGTTTGAGACTAAGGTAGATATTTGTTTAGTTTAGTTTTAAAAGACTCGTTTGAATCACCCGCCTTGAGCTGAGTTGTCAAAAATATTGCCAATAACAAAAATTCGTTTATGCACTATAATGACAAATTGGGTGAATTGGACTTGACTGATTTTGATACCAAACCTCTCTAACTCTTTAACGCAATTAGGTTCACCTCTCTATCTATATTGCGTACCAAATATAGTAGTTTGTTAGTATAGTAGTAGGTAGTTTGTTTCTTTTAGTATTAGATAATTTTAAGCTATTTATAATATTATTATTTTTTTGTTTAAAAAGTAAGAACCTGTCATTGGCAGTAAGCATTAATAATAATTGTAATGTAAATTTCTTAAGTGCTGTTGGTTCTAAGACAATAAAAGAAAAATAAATGTAATATAAACGCGAAAGGATTGTAAATGCTACGTCGTAGAGGGTTACGATTCATTGTAGCGGTCTACAAAGTGTCTACGGCGTAAAGTGACTACAGAGCATTCAATATTTTTGGATTATTTATTCGTAGATGGCAGCAGACTTTTTCACATCGAGTCCACTCTATTTATAAAGGACCATTTATTGCATCAGTTTAAATAACTGCTGCTGCACATATGCCTCTACCCAAAGGAAAGAACCGACGTTTAACACGCATTTTAATTAGTTAGAGTTTAAAATTGGCGCCAAGTAAAGTTTACAAAATAACCATTCACTTTTGTACTCTTATTCCACTCATGTGTGGTAGCACCACAATGTAAGATAAAAGACAACGCAAACACATACAAACAATATGTTTATGCTAACTCCACGCGGTACAACACAATGTGTGTTTCCGAACCGTGTCAACGATTTTCAATACACAGGGTACGCTAGGGAGCGATCTGGTTTTGCTGTTAATGGTACATCAAGAATCGAGAGAAATTGAGAACATCGATCGTGAGCTTGAAGAATCAAGACAGCATAATGATGCTGCATGTAGAATCGAAAGCGTCAGTAACTCTGGTTCTTCGTAACGTTTATGATGTTACGTCAGCATAAAAGAGAATCAAGGAAGAATCTTTGATAGATATATATTATATGTAAAAGTATATTTTTAGTGTGCAAATATTAAAATATAATTTTATTAAAATTTAAAAATTTCCGCTAAGTCACGCCAGCATCTATAATGAGATGACTGCCAAGGTATTAGAGTTACAAATATGTCGCTTAAGTTTCTATAAAGACCTATTAAACGTATGGTTTTGAACGTATTGTAATTATTTTTTCTGCAAATACTGAAACGCTCGTTGCGTGGTTTGCTGAGTCGTTCTTAACCGATCAGATAAGTTAAGCAACGTCCGCTTCGGTCAGGACTTGGATGGGTGACCGCTAGTAGCATTACTACTGAACACTTGTGTGCTTCAGTAGTAATGCTACTGAAGTAGCATTACTACTAGACTACTAGATATGGAATCCTTTGAAATGAAATTCTCGTGAGTTTCACACATATTTAAATATTATAAATTAAACCGGAAAAACACTCACGTTGAAGATCGAATACGTCGGCCTGGGTTTCGAGCATATCAGATGCTCATCATCAGGGCGAGCTGCGTCTGCGTCTGACGGTGTGCACCTACCGGTGTGTTCCGGCAGCTGTTCTTGAGAGCCAGTAATTCTAGGTTAGCCTGAACAACATCTTCGACCACATCATCACTTACCATCAGGAGAGATATTGGTCAAATTCAACCCTATCAGGCATAAAAAAAAGTTTTAAAGCTATGGCACAGAATAAATATAACGAGAACATAGGAAAAGTTTGAACCATAAATAAAGGATAAGTTTGAACCACGCCCTGGATCTTAACCCGCGCCTATCCGTCTCTTGGGCTGGGATGTGCTCTCTGTAAGTCGTTGCTGAAATAATTGTTGTTGTTATCTAACCATCTTAAGGGGTCTTGTACTACCCCAGCCCGAGGGGCGGATGGTTGTGGGTGTGAATTCGGTATTAATGATTTTTTGTTAGCTTATTCATTATGCATTCCTTAGGAGTTTATGCAAATAATTATAATGTAATAACCTTAGACAAGTAATACCCATTACGCATACAAATAAAAAGTTTTATTAATTTAAAAAGTAAAAAACCCGACTGCACTTTTTTATATTGTTTGCAATGACACCGACTCGGCGGATTACATTAAAAAATTTCTCTCGTTAATTTGTAATTTAGCTCATTATTTATTTTCGCTAAACGATTCTAAGTTCCATTGAAATTCAAACTGCAAGTTATATATATTTATGGAATCGTTTTATAAAGATCCTCATTTTGATACACCACTGGGTTTGGAAGAAAAGAACATTTTATATTACAATACGACGTCGCAAATCCGTCAGTTTATTTTATGTACTTAGTGTCACTTAGTGCTATCTAACTATGTCTCATAAATTAAAGTCGATTTAGCCGTTTAGAAGTAACGGTGGAATAAAGAAACTCACAAACATGCCTACATACCAGTATATATTAATGTACATACATACGACGATGTTAATTCTACATAGAATGAAATGCGTTAAAAAGCTTTCATTCCAAACAATAAATTAAACAGTTTATAAAAGAGTTCAACAATAAAATAATAAAGTTCTTTCAAATTTATCCAACGCGTTAATTCCTGCGGTCAGGACCGACGCAGCAATTTAATTAAAGCTCAGCTTAAGGGGCTGCTAGCAAAATAAAAATTGACCTTAAATTTTAAAATGGCACCTTAAGTGGTCGAAAAATAAAAACTGGTCAAGTGCTTTCCTTACTCACTCTTGTACAGTTAGCTTCATGACATGAAAGAAACAGTAATTGAATTATAAATGATCACAACACAAATCACAACATCGAGTTTTCGAAGTCTAAATATATAATATTTGAGCGCTCATTATTTAATTTTAAACATTAAACTTTTGAAATACCAGATTTCGAAAGCATTAAATTTTGGAAATAAAATCCATATCAAAAATGTTCTTAAAGTGGAAACTTTGATAGCCACATTATTTCGATTGTCAATGAAAAACATATCGTAAAAAAATTGCAGCAAAGGGCGGGGCTTAGAGCCTCGTCTTATCTCTCTCTCATACTTGACGTCAAGCCCGGCGTGTGCGCCACTATACTGTTACATCCTATATACAGTTCTGTGGTAGGTAAGTGTTTATATATATAAATACAAACACTGTTACCTACTACAGAACTGTATGTAGGATGTAACAGTATACAGTAGACTTGACGTCAAGCACCTAACGGTGTGTTACGGCAGCAGTCCTTGAGAGCCAGTAAAATTACAGGCGCAAGAGGCTTAAGATTTATATCTCAAGGTGACGGACGCAGTGCAATTCGTGACTTGTGACGAAATGCACCTGTTACAGGCAGAGGATAGTCCGCTTAACATCAAGTGGGCCTCAAGCTTGTTCCGTCACAACAACATAAAAAAAAATGTTATCGAAAATACTTCAATGCAGTATTTAGGGTTTTACCTCGCAATTAATGATACACAATAATCTAAATCATTGTTTTGGCATTCTTAAAGTTGTCAGTCTCATAAAATGTCATGGCCGCACAAAATAGGCAAGGTCAAATTTCGCATAAATAACTTGAAACTAAATGTCTTGCTTTCTATTATTTAAATGATACAAGCATATAATACAAAAAGGTGTAGAGCATAAATTTAATTACAACCTTGGTTTCAAATGCTTTTATATTTTGTTGTGTGATAAAATGAAAAAAATGCGCATTTTTCAGCCACACATAGCATAGTTAAGATGAGAAATTTGAATGGATAGGAATCACAGTTAAGTAGTTACGTTTATTCTATACAAATGAATGTAATTTATTCGTGATAATAGTTAAGAAGTTACGTTTATTCTAAACATAAATATGTAATTTATACGTGATAAGAAACCTATTTAAACAGCAGTTATTTATATTTCTGTAATAGCCAGAAAATATCTGACGAATAAAACGTACGTAAGAGCCTTAACAAAAAGTATTGTATTCTGTTTTCTCATTACTCACCAGCGAATTAATTGTTGTACGTTTATAAAAGTCGACTCTTTCATTTCGGTGAAATGTGGTGGTAATTTTGGGCGCGGGTAATCCTTTAGTGTTATTGGATGAAAGTTGAAAAACAAATTCAAGCTTTATTTGTTTATCAAACAAAGTTTGGTTAGATGGAATTAGATGAAAGTATTTTAATCGGTATATTGTTATTATTAGTTGAGAAAATTATATTGAAAACACAAAGTTACGCTTAAATAACTTCGAATAGAAAAAAATGGGCTTAAATACTCGTACCCATGTTTTCAGCTCCATGTGTATGCAAATGCACATATTTGCATTGGTGTTGAAGTTCAACCCGTGAACCATGGATCTTCTTTAAAGCAGTCCTAGCCAACAACACTAAAAAACAACATAGAGATGCCTTATTAGTCACTCAAAGCTATTATTCAATATGTTTATTATTTGCCCACTAGCTGATCCCCACAGTTCCATTGTTTACTGTTTCCCTCGTAGACAATGACGAAATTTTGTCTACATGTCCCTAAGCCTAAGGCAAAGCTTTTGGTTTGCCTTGATCTGGATTGACTAATTGGATTTTGTTTACTCAGTAAATAAAATATGACAAAACTACATGTATTTGGAAAGCGCTACGAATATCCCTGCAGTCAATAATTGGATGAGTGACCACTAGTGCCATTTACTACTGAGCGCATTGCGTGCTCTGGAGGCTGTACATTACAATTATATGCATAGGGTGGAAGCCGTAACAGTAAGTGGGTGGGCCATTTAACGAATATCCGCCAGGCTTTCTATCACCATCAAGAAGAAAACCTGTGCCCAAAAATCTTACGGTGTGGGAACACCATCAACAACATAAAATAAGAGGTTCAATTGTTACTCGAGGTGAAAATTTTTCCTTTTAAAATTTGTAAGTGATTTTCGCTGAAAATGTGATAGTGCTGGTAATCAAATTTAAAAAGTAACTTGATTAACCTGACTAATATTTTTGACTGCGTCATCATTTATCATTTGGTGTGATAGCAGTTGAGCAAGCCCTATCTGCTATAAAATGAAAGAATAATCACTAACAACACACAAAAATAACGAGTGTTCTGAGGAATTGTTACATTTAATACCTGCAGCTAAATTTCGCTACCGGAGTATGCACGATGTTTCATCAATTTCACGTCGACGACGTCTGGAAGTCCATAACCTTGCGACTCTCACAGCATTTTCTGCCTCGCATTGCCACTATATAAAACCAGCAGCATGTGAATTATTTCTACACTGACACGACTTAGAAGCCTTTAAAAAGGAGGGCTGTTTGTTTTTTCCTCAACGGCTGGCAACGCATCCTCGAAACCTTTGGTAATACGGATGTTCGTGGGCGATAGTGATCAGTTATCACGAGGTGAACCGCCTGCTATTTTACTCTCCAATTCCATAAAAAATAGTAACTAAACAATAGAGAGTTGTGTCCATAATTATTATTTGCCACCGGTTGGATTCACCTAATTCATACCTACCGAAGATTTCTGCAACTAGTTTCAAAGTTATGGTATAAGTTACAAAAAACGACAGTTATCTAATTTAGTTACATAAAGCTGCAGCAAGTTGTAGACAACGCTAGGCTATTAAGCATCAAGGTAAAGGTTAAACATAAGTAAATGTGTATATAATAAGAATATATCTCAACAATAATTAGAAACATATTGTAGAAAAAAATGGTTTTATTTTTATGGCTGTCGATTAGATTCCGACCATCCTTTATAACACGTTAGTTTTTTTTTATAACTGATAGCTAAGCCTTTGATCACTATCTCTTCTGACATTAAGTGATGATGCGGTCGAAGATGTTGTTAAATTCATGGTAACCTAGAATTACTGGTTCTAACCACGTAGGCATTTGAAAAATACCATGCTACCATGCTTTTTCGACCGCCAGCGTAAGACAACAACTGTGATCGATAGTTTAACGTGCCCTCCGATGCATGGAAGCACTCGGTAGTACTGTCACTAGCAGTCACCCAACCAAGTCTCATGACTATTATGACCGTGTTGGACGTTGCTTAACTTTGCTGATCGGTTAAGAATGGCTAAGCAAACTTCGCTACGAGCGCTTCAATTGGAAGTATTAAATCAAATAATTTATATTCAAGATAACAAGTGAAGCAGAAGGTAGAATTTAAAGTCGCATGCAAATGTATATAATTTTAGTATAAGCTTTTTAAACAGCGTTAACTTGAATACCTTCGCATAAAATTCTTTAAAGTAGTGATGGGTCAGTGGCATTGGCTATGGACTGCCGTGCAGCAGGTCCATGGTTCGAATCACGCCGCAGGCTTGAGCTTCACCGCATGGTGGAATGGTATTTTGCGAATGCCCACCTGGCTAGCTACCACCCTCAACTAGAAAATCTGTCGCCAAGCACCTAACACTATGTCCTGGCAGCAGTCCTTGAGAGCCAGTAAAATTACACGTACATAAGACTCAACAATTGTACTTCTCAGTATGACGGACACAGTGCGATTTGTCGTTGACGAAATGCATCTGATATAGGCAGAGGTTAGTCCACTTAACATCAGGTGGGCCTCGGGCTTGTTCCGTCACAATAACATAAAAAAAATATATAACATTATTGTTACACAGGGATGAAGTCAAGAAATAACGATATTTTGGTGCCTTAAAATGTTCACTACACTATTTTTTTTTCTTATCCATAGCATATTCATAAGAATAGTGACAATAAATCTGTGCCAGTTTTTATATGTTGCTTCGTGAAAAGCATTACCACTCGTGATAAAAATCTCCAAAAGTTAACCTCTTCAAACCCACACGAGACAGCTCCCACTTAAAAAGTCTCCGAGGACTGGTACTTTAACATAATCTTATTATGTTTGGCATTACGGCACGGCCCTTTTATATAATGGACTATGTTCTCGGGATTTGTGAGAAATTGTGTTGTAAGGGCATGTGCTTACTTAGTTTAGTGATACTTAGATGTATATTTATATACCATCTCGTCACTAGGCTTAGGTTATTTCGTTCTATACACGGTAGATTGATCTCATTACAATTTTCACGAAGTATGACAGCTGTCAAACTTAAAAAGGTTTTCTCAGTATCTATGAATTCTAAACTGGCTGATTAATTACAGTCAGTTACAGTAACATAAACAGATCATTAATCTGTTTATGTTAACAAATGTTACTAAAATATTTTAATGATATTAAATATTTCTGGGTAAAGTATTAGTTATTTTAATTAAATTAATGTTTTAGAAAACACTTATTGTATAAAGTTCGTAGTATTTTGTTAATAAAGGTATACCAACGGAGAAAAAAATATGTTTAAACATAACTAATAGAGATAATATATTAATAGGATTGTGCCTAACTTTCCTGTCAGGTTATAAACGCCACGTAGCCAAACCGAAAGAATGTTTTACCCGTTTCACTTCTATACGAAGCATCCTCTGGCCACCTTGACTCTTCGAGTGCACGAATTGAGAAATTTATTCAATATTTATTTGACTTCGTTTCGGATGACAACTGCCAAATTTTTAAGAGTTTTATAAATTTAGGAAAATATTGACGAAACTTTTGCTTTTTTATTTTTTAGTTGTAAAGACTTCTTATTCTTATTTTTATTTTTTTAGTATTTCCAACTATGTATTCAAACAAAGCGAACAACACATTTACAAATGCGCGGGTTTGAATAACGTTCGAGATGTAACTTTTGTGCTGAAAAATGGGCAAATGTAATCTTTATTTTGTGACATTAGAAACTTTTCGTACATATTTTATTATTATACCATTAACATTGGGTAACCTCAGCTATGTTGTGGTGGATGGTTACATTAGAAAGGACGTTACGGAGTTCGTAAAAAAACGCATTCGAATAAAATAATGTTCGCTAGTTCTACGTTTGTTACGCAAGGCAATGTTATTACTGTCTTGAATGGCAACAGAAACTTTTATTTGTTTTTGGCACCCATTCGATACTTTTTTTTCTTACCTTATAGGCAGTGGTAAGATTGTTGACGAGAACTAGCAGAAGAATAAATACATACAAATTCTATATAACATTTTTCACCTTGTACTAATTCTCCTAATTCTTCGAAAATAATTATTTTAGATACAAAAACTGTTGATACCATGTCGCTTAACATAATTAGAATTTTTATCGGTAATCCAACTAAAGAAGCGTAAGATCTGTTGGCTGATTATCTTATTTGTAAGTAACATTTTTTTTTAATCGTATTAGGAATGTGTTCTTGCGATTACGCTATATAGTTTTACTAAGTCAAGTTATTATGTGAGTATTATTTGCTGAAGTAAATCAGTTAATTCTCTAATTTTTCATAGTCGTATATGGCTGCGTCCGCTTCCGCTAGTCTCACACTCAATAACCCCTTATTTTCCCAGATAGGCTTCCAGGATATTTTTGCAAGTAATTATGTTCAACTCTCCCGTTGCTTTTTCTATCGCTAGGAATTTGAGGAATGCATTGAATGCGTGATCTGTTGGCTTCGTTACCAGAACCTGACTTGCCCCTTGTCAGCTCTGGTTCTTTTTGTTTGCGGGTGGTCGGGGTGTGTTAAAGAGGGTTTTGTGAAAGCCAGAACGGCGGCTGATTGTCTTTCCGCCGTTCTGGATATCTTGTTCTTTAATATACCGTGCATGGCTGCGCTGACTAGGTCCATGAATGCCTTTTTATTTTCGACTAGGCTTCTCTTTTCTTCCGCACTGAGCTTCTGCTTTGCTTCGGATTTTTTGGCATCGTTTCTCTCTTGAAAGCGCTGTGATCCTGTTTGTGTAATCGAGCACGATTGGAGGCTTGTGTTGTTTGTGGTTGCGGACACGGTGGGTCCTTTGAGGTAACTTAAATCTTCGCCTCTGTTCTCGATAACGCCACTATGTTGTGACGCGCTGAGACTTTTATGCACCCGATGTGATTTGTAACTTCGCCTCTCGAGCTCGATTACCATCGCGTCTACCCTGACAATGCGGGGTGTTCCATTAGTGCCTTCGTCTGCCTCACCAAGCTTGGAAAGCACTACGTTATCGAGAGAAAATGGTATCCGCCTACCCCAGTTGACCAGTAAGATCGTTTTGTTTGCGATCGCACTAGTCGACACTGGCAGCCGGCTGTTCTCGTCTCCGTAAGCTCGTTTCCGTTTAGCAGAGATGCCAGACATAGGAATGCATCTTTTTCCTAAAAATACACGATTAGCGGCAACGTATTTACCAAACGCTTGGAAGTGCAAGACTGATAGCGACTTCGGCAATTACCTTGCACGGGTCTAATAAATATGAGGAGTACACAACTCATCTACAGGTAAAAAAATATTAAGTTAAGACTGAAGTTAGTTTAGATAAACGCTTTTGGTATTATAACGGTGAAATCGGCATTATCTCAGTTCAAAACTTGATAGATTGCTATGCAAATGTTTTACGTTCTCACCTGCAAAGACAATGGCGGTCTGACATTTGTCACTGCCTATTGTTCGTGAACAATACTCGTTCCTCAAATGAAATCACCCCTTAACGGAGGGTTGTTTGGGTTTGTCCCTTTGTTGGGACGAAAAGGGTTAATGTCTGTATCAATTTTGTAAAGACTAAATGGTACATTGATTGCTCTGGTTGAGACGTTCGGATTGAGGCGGAAAATTGAAAGGATTTAGTTTGAATTAATATTATATTTTCCTCAAGTTGGACATAACTTTTATCTTTCGTGCGTGTAAAGCTCTAGGGTACGTTTCAAAGATCATTATTGTAAGACCTATGTAGATTAGGATCTGTGTACGCCTTTGATCACGCAGGTATGTGTAAGTAGGTACCGAGTATATGTACGCGATATCTACTTACTTATATAACCTACCTTCCTTACCTACCTTGGGTATAGTAAGGTAGCGGCTCGAAGGTGTACGCCAATTAAAGATACATATTATGTCAGTTGCACTGAGCACATAAATGAAGTAAAAATAAAATGTGGTGGAAATAGAATCGACAAGATGAAGAACGGATATCATATAAGAATAAGACCATAAAAGTGTCAGTCAGACACGCAGCTTGAGTGCTCGGTACGAACATACAGTATATGTTTACATATCTATACTCGAAACTATATTTTTTACAAAAAAATATAGTTTGTGGAGTTCCGAACGGATTGCGCAAGATGGAGTTTCATTAATGAGATTCCACTGTCTGTCAGTCCGTCGGTATGTCACGGATCACTTGCTCGTAAAATTAGTGAAAACCTGAATAATAAATAGATTCAGGCGTTACTTTGCGGAAATCCATATTTAATAATAACAAATATTTTTTTTTTTTTTTAAGAAAACATCAATTTAAAATTTTAATAAAACACTTCAAATATATAAAAATATATCTAGTGACAATTCCGCCTAATTTTCCTAGTATAACCGGAACTTACTCGAACATTCTGAAACAGGCCCTAAGTCTAATAGATATAGAAAAACAAAACACGCACTCTATGTATGGAGACGGCTACAAGAACATACCTAACGACGTCAGCTGTCCTTGAAACCCAGAAACTTCTAGCTTAGCCTGAAGCTCATAAGCCGGGATATCATTAGAATCAATATAATCGGGGATTGTTCAGGGGGGTAGAAACGTTTTCTCTTTTTGTATGAAAATTCAAGACTTCCCTCGAGTCTTAAGTCTCATGTGTCTGTTATTTCACTGGCATCCATTTAAATCGGAACACAGTAATGTGAATATTATTGCTTGGCGGTAGAAAAAAGTATCGTGGCAGTACCCCGGATAAACTTATACACGAGTATTGTTCTACTGCAACTGAAATGCTAATAACTATCTCTAACCGTGGGTGTCGTAAGAGGCCGATCGCCGTTTCTGAGATGACAACATTTTTGGGAATTCAGTCTTTGGAACAGTGTTTTTTCGTGTGTTTTCAGTCTCCATATGTTTTTTCATCTTTTAGCGATCATATCAATAGTAAAAATCTTTTGTTTTTTTTTTGTTTTTGTATGCCTGATAGGTTACCACCTGACGTTGACCACTGTCTCACCTAATGGTAAGTGATGATGTGGTCGAAGATGTTGTTCAGGCTAACCTAGAAGTTTCTGTTTTAATCAAACTATATTGACTTGGTAATCGCACTAAACGATCTTATTTTATATAATATATTATATTACTTGTGAGATATATTGTGATTTCATGCGATGGGTCAATCTATTTTATTTCAAACATAACAGATTTATAATATTAATATATATTTTTTTATGCCTGATGAGGCTAACCTTTGACCACTATCTCACCTAATAATAAGTGATGGTGTGGTCGAAGATGTTGTTCAGGCTAACCTAGAAGTACTGGCTCTCAAGGACAGCTGCCGGAACACACCGTCTTGGTGCCAGATTTTCTACTTGAGGGTGGTTGCTAGCCAGGCGGGCATTCGCAAAATGCCCTACCGCCATGTTATAACGACTACCATCCTAAGACAACAACCGGGACCGACGGCTTAACGTGCCCTCCGAAGAACGGAAACGCTCAGTAGTAATGTCACTCGCGGTCACCCATCCAACTCATGACCGCGCGCGACGTTGCTTAACTTTGCTGATCGGTTGAGAACAGCTAAGTAAACTTCGCTACGTGCGCTTCAAAGCTTCTCTATAAGATGTAATAACATCTTATAAAATTGAAAAACCTGATAAAGTTACCTTATTACGTTATAATATAAGGCAAAGGGTCTCCTAATTATGGAATGAATAAATGAGCCGACTTGGTATTAAATGGATCTCACAACTTTTTACGGTAAAATAACTGAGTTGCGAGATTTAGTTAATTTACAAGTTTTGTTATTGATAGCATGTCATATATTTTTGTCGGTCGGTGTTGTCTTCCTCTTATTATATCTAGGTCCCTATTAACACATATTATTTCATTATTATTATAAGTAGTCTGGCCACAAAAACTGTTACATAAAAACTTTTTCTATTTTTTATTTTTTATTATTATGAATTTGTTTTGATAACTTCCCTTTATTTCGTGCCATTTCACATGTTTTTTCGTGTTCAATATCAAATTACAAAATGGAATGTAGTATTAAAGAAAATAGGATTGCAGTGATCGCGTTGCACAAAGTGGGTATGGAGCCGTCGGTCATATTTCAGACACTTCAAAAGCTTGGTATCAGCCGTATGTTCGTTTATCGTACTATCAACAGATACAACAGCACTTCCTCTGTCGAAGAACATAAAATATCGGGGCAGCCGCGTGCAGTAGAACTACAAAGACTGTTAATGCTGTTAAAGCCAGAATTAGTCGAAATCCCTCTAAGAAGCAAAAAATCTTATCGCGAGAGCGAATTAATGCATATTCCCGCTAGGACTGTCGTGTATTTTAAAACAAAAATAGTTTTGGTATCTAGCAAATTGGACTAAAATTACAAAATATATTTATTTTGGTTTGATTTACACACGAAACACTAATTATATTCTTAATTACCTCCATTAATTAATAATTACCCCCTAATTCTTAATTACCATCATATTCTTAATAACCCCAAGATACAGGCCTCGAGCCTAGTTTGGGTCTCACTGGTATACATTAATTCTAACACTGTTTGTTCATTACTTAAAATGTACTCCTAGTGTAAAAATATGTATTTTTGGGTAATAAAGTTTATTATTATTATATTATATAATATGAAGTTGCTACATCTGCTAGAAGAGCTTTAGAGTTTTGATGATCGGTGAAAATTAAAAATCTATGACTAGTCATAATACTTAAACCACTGGTTCAAATTAAATAAAAATTTAAATATACCGTGTTTATACAACGCCTGTTTGGAAGAAAAGAAGCTATGGAGGGTGGAAAATGACCTGAACTGCTTCGAGTAAAGGATGGTACGGTCGTGTCGCTCTTTTGCTCGACTTGGAGGGAATACAGTGCACCCAGATCAAATATCACTAACTATCCTACTTATCAAAATGTGGTACAATAAACATTCTTTTCTAAACTAACAATAACAAGGTTTTAAACTCTACGCGAGTTTTTTATAATTGAAAGTGTAATTACTTGCAAAAAAGAATACATCATCAGTATTTTTTCATAACCATTATCAGCAATGGCCATAACATCCACCGTTGAAAAAGCCTCCGCAGTTAAGGAGGAGATTGCCATAATCCCCACGTTTGGCAGGCGTCTTCAGGATTGCAGTGTAAGATAGCAGTTGTTCAGATGCTGCTGCCCATCTCAAGTATTTATTCCTTTTTTCGCCGCCGAATCCTACGATATTAATTGCCCTAGCAATATTTCAATGGCTTCTACTTGCCAATGTTTTACTTTCCTCGTTACTATTTTGTCCAATGTATTATCGTCTGTATTGAAATATAACTTGATTTGTGCCTGTCAATGAAAGAAAACATTTTCGTAAGACGAATTGTCCACCCAGGGTATGTTTTTCTCTCAATATCCCGCATGCGTGTAGTCTTATATTTTATAATGCATTTATATACTGTAGGTATGTAAGTATGTATATATATGTATGTATTCGTTTAGTGTATGTATGATAATATTTAGATTATATATAATGTAGGTAAGTATGTATATGTATTTATTTAAATAGGTGTAAGGGTGTAAATACTTAGATAACTATTATATAATGTTTAACTGGTTAACTGCCATTATAGCAAATTTTATGAGTTGGAAGAAATTGCTTCAAGCAATAAGACCGCCCTTTGTATACGTTTGTTTTGTTATTTATTTATAATATTATTTTAAAGGTATGCAAATAAAGAATTTTCTATCTATCTATCTATGCGTGTATACGCGATTTTGCATGGCAAAATGTTCGATTCACTAACGCACTGCCAGAGGCGTTGAAAGTGTTACCACTCAAAATAACTCATACTATTTGGCTTTTACTATTAAGTCTGTTTTTTCGGAAGGTTGAAGCAAGCTTTGTGAGGAACTAAGCTGTATTTGGAATTTATTGTAATGTTATTGAACTACTCGTATGATTGAGATTTTTGAAGATTGAGGGCGTCAAACCAGAACATAGGTTCATCAAAATAAGATGTATGCTTTTGTAGTTTTATGTATACAATGTCTTACATGTCTCACAAATAAGTTATTCTAATCAAAATGTTAAAGTTGATGTAAGTGCGTACTGACGTAAACAAGCACTGACTTTGTGAAGTGATATTGGTAAAATAATCCATAGGTGTGTATTGATTTAATCCAATCTACTGTCATTACCTGGAGGATAATCAGCAATAGTACATTTTGCAACAAGTGCGCGAAGTTGTTTATTACAATCGAGATGGGTTTTTTTTTTCGCGCACGGGATTCATACGACGTTTTTCAACACACTTGCGAGTAACGAATACGAAAATTTCGATACGAAAATAATTTCTTGATCTTTTTGATAGCAATAATGATTTGATTAACCCGGCGAGGATGTGGTACAAAAAGGGTACATCGAGGATGTGGAGGGTCTTGATGACCCTGTATTTAATTGATATTTTAAAAGTATTAATTGCAATTTTTTAACATAGGATAGGCAGTTAACTTACGCATTAGTTATTTATATAAGGATTTTCATGAAAAGAAACACTATTATGCGTATAAAATGTTTCATTATTTCAATTTTATTAAATCAATTTTAGCAGGGCTCTGCCACACATTAAAAAAAAACAACACATACAAATATTATTACAAGTAATTGGTATATTTTGGTAGGAATTTATATGATATATCATGTTTTATCACAAAATCAGTAATTATCCAGTCTTTTAGGCTACTAATCATTCTCTATATATGGGTCATAATTGCCCTATTTGAGTTTGCGCACGTTTACCTGCTTGCACGTGTTGCACCCGACTAAGTGGAGGTGGGAAAAAGGGAGGGTATTTTATTGACTACAGCTACTGATAAACTCGACAGCATGCGACTGCAGGTAAAAAAACTGTACATCAAATAAAATGAGCAGGGTCAAATTGACCCTACCACATCCTCGCCGGGTTAAGAAGGTTTATAATTAAATCTTCTAAAGTTCTACTTCAATAAGTTCAAAACCCTCTGGTTTGTTTCTATATGAACAAACTACAATATCCTTGGTGAGAAGTGTGGAACCGTTGTTTTTTTTCTATAATACACTAGTGCGGTAAAGAAAAATAAAAGAACGAGTATAATAGACTATATTATGACATTAAATCGGTGCATTTAGAGCCCCTTTACGAGTGAGTGTGTTGAAAAATATATTAATGTTGCTTAGATGAAAAGGTACTTACAAAACCAGCATATCGAATTCTGTTTCAGTGATAACAATTGCACTTTTAAAACTGTCGTAGGTTCAAACATTAAATTTGTAGGTTGTACATCAAACATTACTTACAACAGTTACAATACACATTACCGTATTGTGTGAACGTAATTATCAAAAAACTTCAACAAAAGCTAGTTCTGCTAATTGTTAATTTAAACAACATAACTGTAAATTCATTATTCTTGTGTGAAACCTAATAAAAAATTTATATGCACTTTTTTATAACGGGGGTAGGGTGAAAAGGGAATCTTAGTCCGAGATCTTGTAATGGATGTGTGGTAGTGTGGCTATTGAATTTTGCTGTGTGAGTTGCATGTTGTCGTCTTATTGCATGTGTGAGTAAGACTTGTGACACGGGTTGAGTGGTATGAGTACTAGCTGGGAATGAATGCAAGGGTGTACCAGAAGTGTTTTATTGGATGAGAGGTTCATGTTTGTGTATGTGTATAAGTAGTATGGTATCGATATCGAAAGGCATACCAGATAAGCGTTGTGTAAGATTACCCACGCGTAAAGGAGACTCATATAAGAATGTAGGGCTGATGTCACAGTGATAAGTAGAATTAGTTTGTTACTTGTATGAGTTATATTACTTATTAAGATATTGTAATGTTGTGTAGTATGTAATGTATAATCACTATGTCATTACTATGCCATTTTGATTGCACATAAGAACTCTTGAGTATTATTTTTAATATATTATTCAAATTTGTCATTTAGCACCTAATCATATTATTATGTACAAATTTTATAGCAACATAATAAATTACAGATTTAAGGTTGTTTATTTATCTAAAAAGAGGAAAATAATATTATAATTGCCATAAATAGTACAATCAGTAATTGTTTCAATTTATTTTTTAAAGTTTTTATGGAAGGTATTTGTTAGTTGGTAATAAGTATTTTAGAAAAGTTTTATTTTTTATTTTTATTTATTCAAATAAAGTAGGTAGTTTCGTAAAGAAAAGTCTTACAAAATTATTGCTTAAATGAATTGAGACTCAGTGACACATATTATTAACCTATATGGAAGATAAAAAAATATCTCCAGTGGAATTACTTCAACAGTATATGGGTAGATGTCACCGTTCTATAAGATATCGGCTGTCCTGCAGCCGTTTCCATAGCATAATTGGTAAAGCGAACTGATTTTCCGTGACTCCCAGAGTCACGTAAAATCAGGTCGCTTTACCTACCTTTTATAGAACGGCGACATCTACCCATATACTATTGAAGTAATTAGGGTGGTAGGTTGATATTGAACCAACATTCAACACCAATACACATGTAATTCTTTATAATTGACATTGTATTAAAGCGTCGTTTTTCATTTACTTTGTATTGATTTTAACAGTATTGACGCATACCAAGCGAAAATCGATTTTATTTGGATGGAAAATCAATATGTCTTTTGTAGGGTACATCTTGCTATTGCTACGAACTAATGTGTTGTTTTTCTTGACAGCTTCTGTACACCGTTTTACCTCATCCATTTTGCTGTCCAGGAGAAACGTTGGAAGTTTACTCTCGCACCTCTAATTAAAACTTTCTTCCGGCTTCGTATTAATTAGTTCTAACTTCGTTGAAATTGTTGCTGAGTTAGATTTCTTATAGTGCTTCCTAGATAAAAGATACGGTTGATGGATAAAATAAACTAATTCAAGAAGAGAAGCTTGGAAGCTTTTGTTCAATTAACATTGTTTGGATAATGGAGTTTTCTAGAGCCCATTGGAATTAAGTTTTCTTTTTGATAGTGTAAGTAAGTATAGAGGTTAGGGACTAATGACGATTAATTTAAATCCGATGACTTTTGTACCGACCTCAAAAAAAGAAAATTCGCCAGTTTTTTTAATGTTTGTTATTTCTTGACTTTTGACTGGTTAAACCGATTTTAATTATTATATTTTATTTGATAGCTCATGCTTGCCATGTGGTCCCATTTAAATTTCATCAAAATTGGTGGCCTTTTTTGAGTTACACTCCAATAATTGAAAAGTATTTTCCTATCTTGATAACATAGTCATTGACAGAGAATGACAATCGATCCCTTAATTAGCATGGGATACTAAAACAGGTGAAAAAAAATATTACCAAAAAATGGAACCGACTTCAACACTCAAATGTGTGAAATAACTAGTCGAATTTAGTATCATGCGCATAGGTACTATGAACCATCATGATACTGACTTCTACCAGTTATTTCACACATTTGAGTGTTGAAGTCGGTTCTATTTTTTGGTCAAAAATTTTTAGACATTTAAAAACAACATCGCATGGTGAAAGGGGATTTTGTGAATGCCCGCCTGGCTAGCGACAACCCTCAAGTAGAAAATCTGTCACCAATCACCTAACGGTGTGTTCCGGCAGCTGTCTTTGAGAGCCAGTGAAATTACAGACACATGAGACTGAACAACTATGTCTCAAAGTGACGGACGCAGTGCAATTCGTGTCTTGTGATGAAATGCATCTGTTATAGCCAGATGTTAGTCCGCTTGACATCAGGGGGGCCTCGACCTAGTTCCGTCACTATAACATAAAAAAACCGGGGTAAACTTTCCAGGTTCTGAAAACACTTTCCTCTCGGGGATATACAGGCATGACGACGTTGTTTTTATTTTAATGTAATATAATTTAAACCTCCCTATCTGCACAATGCCTGTTCATAAGACCTTAAATCAATTCCTTGGGTAACAAAAGCCCTTAATACGTTTAAGATGAAAGCCCCTTGATTTAGAGTTTGTAAGGTGTCCTTTGCATTCACCTTTTACTTTGACAAAGTAGTATGAAGGTATAGAAGATTAAAAGGCAGTGAACTGTGGAAATAAAATACAAAATTCAAGATGACGCACTCTTATAATTTTAATATTGATATGTTTGCAATAACGCCTGCTTTGCGAATTAAATTACAAATTTACGAGAGAAAAAATTATAGTTATGTGCGTGATTCGAACCCGCGTCCATCCACTCTTGTAGCCGGGGTATGCTCTACCCAATTGAACTAACATGACAATGAGTCACAACTCAAATTTTTCCTATCGTTCTTTAACCATCGTATTGGGATGGAGCGACATCTATAGTACCACTTGCGTTTTACTACAAACAAGACCAATTTTGCAATTGGTTTTGAACTTGTAGATGATGACGCAACCTCATAATTTTAACATTGTTATGTTTGCAATAACGCCTGCTTCGTGAATTACATTACTAAAAAAAAGTAAATTTGTGATTTTTTAATGTAATTCGCCAAGCAATTGCAAACATAACAATATTTAAAAAAAGAAAATTAAAATTGAAATATTCTACATTCTACTATTACGTGCAGCATAAACGTGTTATAGTGCTACCACGAGAACCACAGGGTAGAAAATCAGCACAGGGATAGGGTCCTGACTCCGTCCCTATCCCTGTCTATGTCTCCTTCTATTTCCCCATTTCTGCCCTCGTCTCTCTCCCTGTCTCTGACCCCGTAACGTCTCGTTTCATCTTGCCTTATCCCACTGAATGAATCCAAAAACTTTCACAGTCATCAACAAATAGCAGTTAATTATAGCAAAGAAGATCAGTTTTTTAGATTTACATTATAACAATCACAATATTCTTTGTCATCGATACAAAACGCAATTAAAATTTTGTTTGCTGAATGAGTTTTCATGCTATTCGAGATAAAGTCGACATTTGGTTCGTTTAATAGTATTTATTTTGGCGAGGTACTGCACTGCAGTAAAATAAAAATACGTGATCTGAAACTGTCTTCATTAAGAAAGAGCAGTTACTAGCGCGTTTTTCAGCCTTTTTGATGACATCAGAGGAACGTGAGTGGGGACAGATGGTAAATTGTGCTTACAAATGCCGATAAAAGTTATTTACACCGCGCTGTCAATTTGTACCCAGCACGTGATTTTGTAAACAAAAACGACCACAGACGTATAGTTACTAAACTCATTTGTTTTAATAATTCTTCAATTTATACCTATATTAAAAAAGTCCATTCCAAATTCAAACTCCGCTAGTTGTGCCCAGCACGTGATTTTGTAAACAAAAATGATCACAAACGTAAAGTTACTAAACTCATTTGTTTTAATAATTCTTCAATTTATACCTTTATTACAAACGTCCATTCCAAAATTAAACTCCGCTAGTTGTGCCCAGCACGTGATTTTGTAAACAAAAATGATCACAAACGTAAAGTTACTAAACTCATTTGTTTTAATAATTCTTCAATTTATACCTTTATTACAAACGTCCATTCCAAAATTAAACTCCGCTAGTTGTGCCCAGCACGTGATTTTGTAAACAAAAACGATCACAGACGTATAGTTACTAAACTCATTTGTTTTAATAATTCTTCAATTTATACCTTTATTACAAACGTCCATTCCACATTTAAACTCCGCTAGTCATTTCCATCTGGCAACATTGATTAACGGATCAGACGTCGAAATGAATAGGAGTCCGTGAAATATCTGAAAATATTAGAAATGGACGTAAAATAGAATGTTTTAATCCTAACAGATTGAATGAGACAAATTTATAGAGGGGCGTAACGGGTAATCCTGGGGATCCGTCGTGACATTGAATGTTCGGATGCTACGTTCAGATGTCCCAGTACTTTGATTAAATTTGAATTCTCAAATGAAATTGCAAGAATTAACTTAGTTAATTCTTCACACCTGGACCTAGGGCTTTATTAAAGCTGGAGCCAATAATTAAGGTATATGAATTAAAAATTACAGTCGTGTTTGATGTGATCGAATCGAATGACTTTATTTTTTTAGCTCGTAATTTTTTACTGTAAACCGTGGAGCGTGCGTCATTGCAAAAATAAAAATATTTAAGTTATAGGATTGCATGGTTGTTAACAAGTTTAAAGCTACTTGCAAAAAAATACCTTTGTTTGTAGAACAACGTAACTTTAACTATATATGTCACTCCATTTCCATACAATGGTTAAGAATTAAAGGACAAATTAGAGTTAGAGACATAAGTCATGTTGACTTAGTGGTCAGACGCATACGCCGTCTATGTGTTTGGCGCTGGTTTGGATCTCGCACTTGAATATAATTATTACACTTTACATTGTAATTTTGTATTGAAAACCGCGGAGAATGCGTCACTGCAAAATAAAAATATTTAAAATTTTGGGCTAAAATATTTACCTCTATTTTGGATCGGTACGTTAGGTCTCATTACCGTCTTAGTGTGTATACGATATACCGCCTCGAAATAGTAGTCTTTGCAAACTACTATAATTAGACGTGAAAGGCAATGTAGCTAGTCGTTGGTAGCAAAGCAAGTGATATTACAGGGCTAATGAGGCATAAGATTTTACGTCTTCAAGCGATTAGGGCAATGAAAAAAGAATGCTAACACTGTAACTGTAATTGACAGGCATGACGTTTACCTTCAAGAGAGCCAATTTTCCAGCATGTCAATTAAAAATATTAAAAAAAAACAAGAGTAATGAATTCCGTTGTAATAACATTATACATATAGTTAAGTATTCCAATTTTGTCAAGTACCTAACAATGTTTTTTGTTTCGCTTATTAAAATTTTATCAGATTTAGGGTAGCGACCTAACCGACAAATAAGGTATTTCCACCATTCCACGCCATTTTGTGATTGAGGTGAATATAAACACGTTATAAATATACTAAGTGTCACGTAACTCGTTAATCAGTAGAACCATTTCGAAACGTAAACCAATCTGGTACTGATTGATATATCTATACGTGACAATGGCCATACATAGGTTGCAAGGTGTGTGAAAAATGCACGTGCGGATAATCATTAATCATCCACTGAATTGCCGTCACTGCACAAAAGTTTTCCCGGTACCATGTTCAATACAATGCTATAGATAATTAAACATGCCTGTGTACAAGAACTTCTATTCCTTCGTCAGTTTCGCAGTTAGACTTCCGAGTTTTCTTTGTTGTGGGATAAAAATTAAGCGCTTTTGCTGTTATCGTCTTTTTATACTGAGCGCTTCCGTGCTTCGGAGAGCACGTTAGTCCTGGTTGTTGTCTTAGGATGGCAGTCGTTACAGCAGGGTCGTAGGCCATTTTGCGATTGCCCAGCTGGCAATCTACCACGCTCAAGTAGGTCGAGAAATTGTCGCCAAGTCCCTAACGGTGTATTCAGGCAGCTGTCCTTGAGAGCCTAAGAGTATTTCTAGGTGAGCCTGAACAACATCATCGATTACCATCACAACGCCTTGGCTTTGCTACCCCGAATATGGCTCAATTTGATGTCACGTGCTTCAAAATAAGCATGTAGTTAGACAGAAGTCAAAGTTAAAAAATTTGGTGGTGTAATTTTTGATTATGTTTTATTTATTCGTTTTGGTTGACACCAAAACGGTCAGTAGACCCGACTTGCCAGAGTCACTATGTAACCATAAACTGGCTGTGTTTCAAACGAGGCACAGCCGGTACACAACTACAGCGTGCTCCCAAAACGAACAAATACCGAATAATTCAGTCACGATTTCAATTATCTACTGCTCTGAGCTCAGTTCTTCTTCATCCAAGACATTATTATTTTGTTTCGCTTATTCGCGTGTTATTTTAAAACGTATTGCTTTCTGTTAGGGTTCAAGATGCTTTAGTCTTTTATTTTTATATTTGTTTATAAAATATTGAATGAATTTTGTGTAAAATCTTGACATCGAAGGCGTCAATGTATTTGATTTTTACTTCTTATTATAATTATGGGAATAATAAGAAATTGGTTGCTACTGTTTACAAGCCAACAAGTATGGTGTCTGGAAATAACTTAGAAGTTTGTTTTGGGTTGTGACATGTTCTATCCGTTTTAAAACCCACCTGCTGAAAACTTCTAATGTGGTCGCTGAGCAATGTACTATCATGTATAGCAATGGGCTTTTCAAGCTGCTCTGCTACAATGACTATTCCATTGACGACACAAAGGCGAAATTGTCATATATGTTGATGCCGAACTTGTTCAACAGCTAAAAAACGCTTTCCAACACACTCGTGTACAATGTCTAAGAAATAAGGTCTCCCTGTCTCACGTCTCGTTGTACTTAGATTGGTTCCGTGCTCTTGTCCTGTAGTTGAATTGACACGGTGGCGTTTCAATACCGTCAAATTACACGATTCAAGGACAGCGGGAAGTATTTATAGGTTTTAGTTCCCTTGTGGAATTGCAAAGTATGCGAAAACATGCGGCATGTGATTAAAATTTCAACTTGAGACCTCTACGCCTGGCAAAAAGGGGTCAATACCCTTTTTTGACAGGCGTAGAGAGCCGCAGATAAGCTAAACAGTCAGACAGACAACAAAGTGATACTATAGAGGTAACTTTTAACTTTTGAGGTACTAAGCTAAAAATAAGAAACCTTTTCCAATATTAAAAAATATACCGTCGAATTTGGCGGTATATAGCTATCCGTCCGCGATCGATAAGCAAATATAGCCACTTTCTTTCAGTAACTGCACTTCAGAATTTTTTATTATTCTAACTGTAGTTAATATACATTTTGCGTTGTTGGTAGAGTTGTAAATAAAATATATATTCTTAGTTTTAGTTTTAGTTTCGTCAAAATCCATCAGATATAATGTAATTTTAATGCATTTTTATGTGAATCACAAAAAAACAGTACACATATATATATGTTTAGTGAACATACATATTTTTTGTAATTGTGGCAGGACAAGCAAGAGGCCCACTTTAATATTCTTTTAATATCATCCATTAGATGACTATTTAATTCAATTCAAATAATTTATTTCAACAAACAAGGAACGTGAGACAATATTTTCTAACAAATCAAATACCTAGATATCAGACAAAATAATAATTGAATACCATAATTAATGTAATTTATCAAAATGTGGCGTCCATACTAAAATATAATTATAAATATAATATATATAATTAATACTAAAATATAATCATAATATATAATAATATGCAATAAAATTTATAATTAATGATATATCGAAAAGTCAAATTATTAAATGTCATCCATTATAAGGATAACTTACAATAACATAAAAAAACCGTTTAAAAACCATTAAAGAAAAGGCAGCAGATATACCGGATATCCTTATTACGTCTTACTTGCACGCCTATTCGTAACATCCGAACGATAAATTTCATATAAAATCTGGCCAAAGCCTCGAAAAAACAAAGCGGCTAAACTAGTTATTTCCAGTTATTTGCACAGAATGGGCGCGAAAACGACATTTTGTAGGGCGGGAATATATCGCTCTAGGCGAAAAATATCATCTATGACGGGAAATGTTATTTTGTACGGAAAAGTAACATTTTTCATGAATTTTACGGTCGTGCGGTTGAAACTCCAAAGAATGTTTGCTAAAACCCGTAAAATATATGCTCGTTATTCAATTTACGATGCGGTTGTGAATTTATTAGCTTGCTAAGGTTGAGTATTTTGTTTTGGTAGAAAATATAATTTTGTTTCTTGGAAGGATGACTTCGGAAAGCAGCTGCTATTACGACTAATTTAGTATTTTACGCACAACATACAATAGTTCATATCGTACGTTTTTTACCGACTTCAAAAAAAGAGGGAAGTACTCAATTCGACTGGATTTTTATTTGTTTATTTGTGTATGTTACTTCAGAACTTTTGACTGGGTGAAAGGATTTTGATGACTTTTTTAATTGAAAGCTGATGCTTGCCGTGTGTATGGTTTTATTTAAATTTCATGAAAATCGTGCTTTTTTGAGTTACATTCCAATAACCGAAAAGTATTTTCCTATCTTGATGATATACTCATTGACAGTGAATGACAATCGATCCTATAAGTAGCAAGGGTCACTAATAAGGCTGAAAAAAATTTGTTTACCAGACAATGGAACCGATTTCAACACATAAATGTGTGAAATAAATTGTCGAAGCTGAAACGATGCGCATAATATTTTGATAATAGGTATTTTTGAACCATCATGGTACCGATTTCAACAAGTTATTTCACACATTTGAGTGTTGAAATCGGTTCCATTATTTGTTTTTTTTTTCTGTAATGATAATATTACATATTCATGTAAAACAAAAACTTTTCTACGTTGCTTCCTGTCACAATCTAGGCAATTTGGTTTCATCTTCTTCATCTTGGGGTGCCATTTTTTTAATATAGGTCGGTAACCATCATGGCACCTTGAACACTTGACACATCAACTCTGAATAGAGAACGGGTGTTTTTGTTGCCAGGCTGTTCTTCTCCTACCGTCACTGCAATTGACTTGTATACGTCATAATTATTAGCTCTAAGAATTCGTACTTGGGATTTCTTATAATGAGTAATGTGTTTGATCTCATACCCGCCATCATTTCACTCATAGGATACTGTCCTAAAGTAGATATCTAATTGTTAGGCACCAAAAGATACGAATGCTTGGAGAGTGCGTAAGGTATGAAATAAGTATATCCGTGTTTTTTGTTATTTATTTATTTTAATTTTTGTTTTTCATAAACAATATCATAAAAGGTTTCCTCATCATCAAAGAAAATTTAAAGCTTTATTTTATTTAAAGAGCATTGATGAACGCTAAGCGAAAACAGGAATTATTTCGGATGCAAAAAATAAATATAACGGTAGCAGGATACTGGACAGTCACATTTCTAACAGTGCTATGGAAGCGGGTGTTAGGCAGTATTTTTTTTTTAAGTTTTACAGTTCAGCGCCCTCTTCCATAGCATAATTGGAAATGTAGCAAAATTAAATGTAAGTCATATCACGTTTGCATGCTTGTGGTATTATTAATTTTTAATGTCACTTAAGACAATTTCATATTGTGGATGAAAGAACAAATTTGATTTATGATATAACTAATTATAATAATGAAAAAAACTGAATCATTATTTTAATTTATTTATATATCAAAGATCAGTCTTGAAGAGCATCTGGATCGATACACGGGTGATTACGAACATGAATCTTGGGCGTACAAATAGTTAACATTCAAATATTTGGAGAGATCGTATTAAAGCTTGAATTTTAGTTTCTAACTGATGATCTAGGTTACCCGATGTAAGCTGCTCTCATTTTATACTCGGCACTCAGATTATAAGAGTAATAAATAAATTTATTGCAGATTACGTAGTAGTAGCCAACCCGAGTAAAGCACAGTATCAGCGCTTTTAACCTATATTGGACCATTCCAACCCTTTGATGTGGAGTGACCCTTTGAGCAGAATACAGGCCACCCTGATTCCGAGGGTAGGTTATGCGATTACCCTAAAACAATACCAGAGCAAATACTTTGGTCAGTTGAGAGATTTTCTAATCATTTAGGAAGGATGTCAGATTTAAATTGCATTTTGGTCCTGACTTTACTTGGATTTTTTGTTAAGAAATATAATGACCGTTCCATATGTGTTTCAAGACCCTAACGACATAAGCAAACATCAGTATTTTTAACCACATTCAGATATTCATTGCAGCCATACAGTACAAGGGGTTATATTTTCTGACTTTCACACTTTTTTTTGACTTTCACACTCAATTGTGTGTAATAACTTGTTGAAGTCGGTACGGTAATCGAACTTTGAAGACATCTCTTTTAATGAGTTGTAGATAAAAAAATGTTATTTTATATTTGGACACACAAATAAGGCGAAAAAAGAACATCAATTTTGACAACTGATAAAGTTTACCTACCCCTGATTTATACAATGCAATATTCATCCACTCTCGTGTATGTACATCCGGAATTTATCTACTTTTGCTAAAGCTCATCCTGAATATTTTAAATAACGAAATGAAACCCTGCCGAGACAAAAGCGTGCAAAGTTCATAAGCCTACTATATCAACCTCCCTGTCGTAAAGTTATCTACACAAGAAAATGTTTTAATATCTGTGGCGAATAATATATTACCAAAAGATACTGACATTTTGAAAAACAATGTTTTTGTGGATTTATTTTTTCGTATATCTGTTTAACACTTAGCTGTAAATTCACAATTATAAGTCTTAATAAATTAATTAAGATAAATTATATTATAATATTTTTTTTTTATATCCTAAATACATATCGGTGTATACAATTGAAGCAGTGATGGCTCAGTGGCATTGGCTATGAACTGCCGCGCAGCAGGTCCATGGTTCGAATCCCGCCGCAGGCTTGAGCTTCACCGCCTGGCCAGCGACCACCCTCAAGTAGAAAATCTCCCTCCTTCCGGTCCTTGAGAGCCAGTGAAATTACAGGCAAATGACACTTAACAACTATGTCTCAAGGTGACGGGTGCAGTGCAATTCGTGACTTGTGATGAAATGCATATGTGTTAAGCGGACTAACCTCTGCCTATAACATTATAGGCAGAGGTTAGTCTGCTTAACATCAGGTGAGCCTCGAGCTTGTTACGTCACAATAACATAAAAAAAAGAAAAATAAATTGCATAATTATTTCAGAAGTAGCTTATCTATCTAATATAATGAAACACTGGTAAACATTGATACCCAAACTAGGCGGGTGCCTGTATCTTGGGTACCTAGCTATGATTTTTTTACTAGTAATTATACAAGACACTTGTCTTGTATAATTTATTTATTTTTATTTTGTTTGTGTAGGTTTGACATTATTATATACAAACTGAAATAATAGTTCGGTTGTTTGCAAATTACAGTACAGTAAACTTACCTAAAGTTTAGAATTAATTGATATACAGTTTAGCTTATTCAGTTTGGTTTTGCAGGAGTCTTGCTCATGGAGGACATCCTTATCACTATCACACACGTTACTGGAGGAGCTATACTTACTACGTGGACCTAAAATCCTTCACCACTACGTCAAATTGTTGACGCTTGGGTATAAGCTGGCGGGGGAAATGCACAAAATACCTAAAGTGGCACGTCAGTACAGCTTATTGCCAAATAGGATAATAAATAATATTAACAATTATTACAGTTCTGGTAAAAATAAAACCCATGCGTTGTTATAGCTGTAGCCTTTCTGACAAGTACGAGTATTTCAAAATAAAATATGCGAAGGCGATTAAGAGGTATAAGAACTAAATTCACAAAACCACACGTTTAAAATTTCACTCATTTCTCCTCCAAAACTGAGCCGCATCACATCAATGTTTGCTGCATTCATTACTTGATTGTGTTAGGATATACCAAATGTTTTAAGAATATTCATAAAGTCAACATTTTGCCAATAACCCTGTATATATGTATAAGGATTAAATACGTGAACATTGAAAGAAAAAAATTGTGGTTGATGACATTATTGACCATTATTGGTGTATGGAATATTCTTTACTGACTTACAAAATAAAAAGATACAGAAAATAAAAAAGATACAGTTAAAAGTATTTATATTGACTTAGCCTAGTCTTTTTTGCAACAGATTGTTAAGATACGTCTACGTTTCTTGCCCGTTCTTCTGGCAGTGGCTATATAACACTTTCGTTCCTGAATGTTGCCGTGTAATGAAGAAATATACGCGTGAGAAACAACTTTGGTGTAAAATTTTATAATTTAGTATATCCCTTTCAGTTCGTTGACCGCTGGTGGTATTTACTATTGATTGCTGCCGTGCTTCGGGGGATACGATAAGCCGTCAGTCCAGTTTGTTTGAGATGGCAGTCAGTATAGCATAGTAGAAGGGCATTTTGCGAAGGACCAAACTTATAGACAAACTTTGAATGTATATTGAAGGGAAATTATTACGAGCAAACATTCATACATAACAGAGTTATGCTTAATAAAATTATACCGGTTCTGTAAAGTTCTGAAAGAGATTCAAATCTTTTTATGATATGAAAGGGTCTTTTCATCATTTCATCTTTATTAACGCTAGGGTTAATATAAAGGAAGGGTTATTCAATGCATGGCTGTACCAGTTTTCATTCAATAACTGGGTGCTTCTAAAACTAACTTATGAAAGTTAGTGTACCCAATAAGAACAGCACACTTCTCACGCGAACTTATATTGGGTTGTCTGAAAGTAGGTATTAAATAGCACAAGTTACGACCTTTTGCGCTTCTTTTTTAAATATTTTTAGCCGACTGATAATGAAACGATTACAGCTAATGAGAGCTTTTTAAGGTAGGATCTACCTGCTTCTGACTCCTTTGTTGGTCTTGAGGTTCTAGCTTCAATCTCCAGATCCGATCCTTTAATTTTTATGACTCAATATATGTTTAGGAGCACTGCGTAGATTGGAACTTTTCCCGGTATATGGCAATAACCTCGCCCCATAGCACATGATACCAATGTATAACTGATATAACTTAGGTAGATTTCTACCTAATTTTTGGTGATATTAAGGCGCCAATAATATATTATGCCTACATATATTATTTATTATAAGATTTCTTAAGACAAAGGAGGTTAGATAAGGAAACTATGCAATCAAAGCCAAAACTAGACATGAATAATAATATATATATTATTCTTGTCTAGTTTATATATATATTTTATTGTGAGAGAACATGGCCGAGAGAACGAAGGCTCGAGGCCTACGTGATATTAAGTGGACTAACCTCTGCCTATAACAGATGCTTTTCGTCAACGACGAATCGCACTGTGCAGGTCACTCAGGACCGTGCTGTTGTGAGGTCTAATGTGCCTAAAATTGTACTGGCTCTCAGGGACTTTTGAAGCGCTTCTAGGGAAGTTTGCTTAGCTGTTCTTAACCAGGAAAGTTAAGCAACGTCCGCCGTGGTCATGAGTTGGATGGGTGACATTACTACTGAGCGCTTCCGTGCTTCGGAGGGCACGTTAAGGCGTCGTCCCGGTTGTTGTCTAAGGATGGCAGTCGTCATAGCATCGTGGTACGGTGGTAGCAAGCCAGTGCATTCGCAATATTTTGCGAATGCACTGACTTGCTACCACCCTCAAGTAGAAAATCTGTCGCCAAGCACCGAACGGTGTGTTCCGGCAGCTGTCCTTGAAAGCCATTGAAACTATATGCACATGAGACTTAACAACTATGTCACAAAGTACTTCTAGGTTAGCCTGAACAACATCTTCGACCACATTATCACCTACAGAAATTGTGGTCAAAGGCTAAGCTTGGCCTAATAAGGCCTAATAAAGTCTAAGTGGTAAAAAAAAGAAAATATGGAAAGCGCAATGTTGCAGAATTTCGAGAGCATCCATAAAGTACTCCGGCAGATCCGTCCCAGAGGTCGCAACAACATAAACATTGATGAACCAATTTATTGTGCAATTGTGCTGAAGCGCATGGGTGCTTCTGAGTTTTATGAAGTAGGCAGCGCTGATCAGGAGTGATGAAACGGTTTTCTTTGTTCAGGATTCCAAGTTTACGTGATGCAAACTTCATAATACCCTTGATCTAGTCTCGGTTATTCAGGTCGCTACGGATATAATTATTTTTTTTTATAAATTAAAAAAAAAATATATATAAATATATATAATATAAATATATATAATATAAATATATATATATATATATATATATAGTCGTATTTTAAACTAGTTACAAATTATTGGCGTTGCTAACAATTTCACATTTTAAAAATAAAATTAATTCAAATTACCTAGCTTATGATAGATAAGTTTTTATCACAAGTGTACACTTTTAAGTTGTATTTTCATTGAGCAACAGTTGTTTGATTCTTTGATTAAAAAGAAAATTAAACCATAATTTACCATGGGTAAATGTATGTCCATTGTTTTAGCTCATGATAGGTACTTAAAATGGCAACATTTGACCAGAATATTCCATGTGTTACACTTGTAATAAAGATTTACACTTGTAGTAATGGTATTAGTAGCTATATTAAACAAGTTTTTTTTTATTTTTAATGACCTATCCGAATACAAATTTTCAGAACTTTAAGTTAAAAAACATAGGACTTTAATGCATACGTTTTCATCTAGTTTTACCCCCTTAGTGGTTGTATTTAAAAAAATCCTTTCTTAGTACACCCCTACGCATTAAGACGAATACACCCTTCAAATTTCAAATCTCTGGGACCAGCGGTTTAAGCTGTGCGTTGTCTGTCAGTCAGTGAGCCAGGACTTTGATTCTTATATATATAGATAGATGGGGTTCAGTCAGTCACCTGCAAACTGCCTATAGTAGTTGTGGCATCGTGTATGTGTAAAAGGTGATAAAAAAACTTCCGAATTGACAAATGACATGAATGTTAATATTATAGTAGCGCCGCGCCGTATGGCCAACAAAATTTTACTTTTTAAACAATTCGGTCAGTTTCATATTAATATAGTTCGGTTCGGTTTGTCGTTCATCCGATGGGTCCCCATCACTTATATTGTCTTTGGATAACGAACCACCATATTTGTTTACATAATAAGACAGGTAGGAAAAAACAGACTTTAGGTACATGCCAACGATTTGTAGGTTAAGATAGGTAATAATTAGAATGATTTTGCTTTCCTCCTAGTAATTATTACCCTTGTCGTGTCTATTAATTGTTATTCGAAAATAACACTGGGAGCAACGTAAACTTCCCACTTTTTTCCCGAATCGTACCTCATTCCCATTCCCGACGTGAATACACGATAAAAAATAATGGGACCCAATACGAAACAGAGAAAGTGTGCGCCAAACGTCTATTAAGTTGGGTTCCGTAAACTGAAAAAAAATATAGCTCTTATAAATAAGAAATTGTTAAATGATTTTAATACCATCAGATATAGTAGAAGTCAGGCGCAAAAATATTTAGAACATAAAAATATTTTGTAATCTGCAGGGTTTGGTCTAAGACAGTTGCATATGTTTTATATTTTTTTGGTTTAAATTATAATATTCTTCGGGAAGAATTATCACTCAGCGGAGAATAAGACTGGCTCAGTCACCAAAACAGCTACTCCAGCCATGCTCGAACATGTCAAAATGGAGATAAAAGGTTGCAATTATATGGTAATACTTTCATGGAATATGATTTTTCATGATGCCAATGTGCTGGATCATATTTTTATATTATTTCAGATCTTTTTAACAATTGAGGGGTAGTGTAAAACTTGATTGTTAAAAATAAACTTATATATTGATAAATTAAAAGGAGATTTTAAATTTAATTTTCTTTCAAATTTTAATTTAAATTATGTAACCATCTTCGTCATATCAAACAGTACAACACACCTTTCAAAAACTTTGGCAGAGCACAACTTTTCATTGTAAAAAACAACATGCCGGTTTTTAGTTCACACTTAGTGTGGGATAAGGGCAGGATCAGGGAAAAGTCGTTTACTGCAATCTGCTTAGTAATCTCTCAGGGGCTTATTCATAATCGCTTCATAACTTTACGATAGTTTTATCAAACGTCATTAGTATTGCGCAAAGAAAAACTCTTTTAAGCAGTACCAATGACGTTTGCTAAACCTATCATATAGATATGAAGTGATTATGAATAAGGAGGTTAATCTATTCCTTTTAATCTGTTTTCGATTGTTGTCACTTTCTATTGTCATATTTTGACACCAATCCCCAAAAAGTCAAACATGACGGAGTAGGTATGACGCAATCATTCGTTCTCGTTCAATATAAAAAAAGTGAAGTCAACTCACCAATCCTGGAGTTCGAACTCCAGTGAGGTATGTCGGTGTAGACTCGACCCACTGTAACTAATCATCAACCTAAGGGACTCTTTCTTCATTTGAAAGTTGGATAAATAGTAAAAAGTCATTCGTGAATATCACCTTGGCTGCGGCAAGTAAAATCTGTTGGGACGGCGGGCCGTAATAGGCCCACTGCCGCACTAAGGTGTATTTCATCAGATGTATTTCACCGTCAGTGCGTGGTAGGCCGAAAAGGGCCCGCCGCGATGTTTTAACGGGGGATTTTAATACCTACAATTTTCACCACAAGCTGAAATATGTATTTGTTACCGTCTAACTCTTACAAACACCTGAGATAATCGTTCCGCACAAGTGAGAGGGACATAGGTTTCTTCTTCAGCACTAGATGAAGTACTGCTGCAGGCTGATATGGGCCTGTTCCACAGTGAAGGTGATATGTAACTCTACTTTCAAGGAGTGAGGAGTAGCAGAAATTAAAAAACAGGGTTTTTTTTCTTGTTTTATTAAGGAACCCTAAAAATAATGGAACCCAATAAAAACAGTACACAACATTCGCACCACGCACGCAATTGAGCTCCGTATTTCACATTAGTTTGACATGTATTGTCAACTTTAATCACGAGTAAAGGAAAATAATATCCGGTCAAGGAACTCATATATTGAGTAAAAGCACCTTGTGTCAGTTATATGGAACTTAAATTTTCGTTTTTTGATATTGTTTTTTTGGAAGGACGTATTGTTTTTTTTTATTATGTTATTGTGACCGAACAAGCTTGAGGCCCACCTGATGTTAAGCGGACTAACCTCTGCCTATTATTGCACTGCGTCCGTCACCTTGAGACATAGTAATTAAGTGTCATGTGCCTGTAATTTCACTGGCTCTTAAGGACTGCAGCCGGAACACACCGTTAGGTGCTTGGCGATAAATTTTCTACTTGAGGGTGGTCGCTAGCCAGCATATTAATGGCCTTATTGAGAGAGGCAGTTATTTTGATGGTGATGTTATGACTATAAATGACACCAATCAGCACTCTGCGACAGCGTGTGCGCTATTGCCAGGTCTAGTAAAGGCTCTGCTTAGTGCTCGCCTCACGATCAGAGTCGCCACTTGCAAATTTTCAAGGTTCCATACTGAAAAACAGGAACCTATTACTGAGCTAATTTATTTTATTCATTTAATTTATTGCTAAGCCATGGCCGCCCCACAATTCGTTCGTCCATCCGACCTTAAAGGGTTGTATCTTTGGAATCGTAAAAGGGAACCGGATGAAATTTTCACATAATGTTTTAGTATGGAGAATTGTTTTACAAAAAGTAAAAAAAAGGTGGTTTTAAAATAAAAGTTGGTTTTCTAAACAAGAAACGTGTTTTGTTTTTGTCTATCGTAGGTAATATATACAATTGTAAAAGAAGTCATATTAAAAGTCCAATACATAACGCGGTAGTGCGTTATGTATGGGTTTTTTAATACGCCCGCCCCGTCTTTGCATGGGTATTTAGCAAAATTAATCTAATTTTAATATTGTTGTTTGCAATATGTAACGCCTGTTTGGTAAATTAAATTAAATATTTACGAGAGAAAAAAAAAAGGGTAAAGGGGTGAATGGACGCGGGTTTGTATCCCGCACTTGACTATATATTTTTCTCCCGTAAATTTGTACTTTTGTAAAAAAATCTAAGTTATAAATTTAAACACTTAAAAGACAAGTTATTGTTACATGACTGTAATAGTAACATATGGTAATTCAGACTTTTTTAGATATTGATGTCTTCTATAAAATTGTAGTACATCACTTTGCTCTATTGTCAATAATTTCCGCAGCGTAGGCAATATGGTAATTTTTTGGTATTGTTTTCAAACGTTGGGTTAAATTATCGATGATTCCATGTCACAACTTTTTTAAATATTCTATCGCTTACGTTCATCAAGGATAATGTAGAATTATAACGATGAAAGATTTTTTTTAATAGGTCTTATAGTTTCAAAGCATATTCAATGCAAACAAACAATCAAATCTTCGTCTTTATAAAATTACTTTAGATAATAAGACATAATAAAAATCAGCCAAGCAAGCAAGTAAGTGACTTTGGGGTTCCCGCTCCGGATATCGAACTTTTAATGAAAAATAACGATTTTTCGGAGCATTCTGTGTTGGTTCGGAACCCTGGGTATGGGAGTCCAGCTTGCAAGTGGCTGGTATTTACTTCCTCATCGATTGTCATTTCTTGACTAATATGTTGTGTTTTTTCTACAAAAGCACATGTTGAATTAAAAAAAGCAGAATATAAATTGTAAGCACGTCGTGTGAATTTGCATTTTTATTAAAAGGGATGAAATTGATAATAATAATATATTGCATAATCAGATTTTTATCCTAAAAAGTATGAATGATCTTCCATCTAGCGTTTTTCCGCAGGGCTACAGTATGGATTCCTTCAAAAAAGGTGTTAAAAGAGTTTTACAGGGTCGGCAACGCATTAATAACGCCCCTGGTGTTGCAAATGTCCATAGGCGACGGTAACCGCTTACCATCAGGAGGGCCGTCTGCTTGTTTGTCAAACCATGACATAAAAAAAAACATATTAAAAATTGTATTTTTTTGTTTTTATTCTCTTTCAAATTGTAAATTATAATAGATCCCTATCATGGTCACTTCCAAAAGGACAACCAACACAACTTTAAAAAAATCACTAATAAACAACATACCAGTTTTTGGACCCCAATTAGCGTGTGATAAAGGCAGGTTTAAGAAAAAGTTACTGCATATACTCTTATATATAGATATATTGAGTATATTATAGGTATACTCTTTTTCTCTCTCTGTCAAGTTTTCTCTCTCTGTTAAGTTTTCTATAGACATATTTTGACATCAATTTCAAAAGAGTCGAACTAGACAGAGTTGGTATGATACAAACATTCGTTCTCGTTCAATATAAATAAGTGAAGTAAACTCACCACCTGGATTTCAAACTCCAGTGAGATATGTTGGAGTAAAATCGAGCCACTATCTCTAAATGCCAACGTAAAGGTCTCTTTTTATTTTCGGAAGTTGGATAAACAGTACAAATTTATTCGTCAATCTTTCTAGGAGTGGCAGAAAACAGCAGGGATATTTTTCTTGTATTGTTATTTTGTTTAATTTTAAGGAACCCTAAAAATAATGGAACCCAATAAAAACAGTACACAACATTCGCACCACGCACGCAATTGAGCTCCGTATTTCACATTAGTTTGACATGTATTGTCAACTTTAATCACGAGTAAAGGAAAATAATATCCGGTCAAGGAACTCATATATTGAGTAAATGTCTCTTGTGCCAGTAATGTGGAATGATATGTAAGACTTAAAGCTACATGAAATTGCTTTTATGGAAGAACGTCACCAACGAATTTGTTTGAAACAAATTTATCCTGTCAGTAAGCTGTCACAACTTTGACACACTATACACTGCCTTTTCAAACGTGTACTTAATCGCTCCATGTTTAAGAACTTCAATTATTATCATATAAGTAAACGGTAATTAGACAAAATTACAAATATATGACAGGAAAAATTTAAGTCATCCTGCGTGCTTCACCCTTTTTGCCGGGGCATGCTCTAACTAATTGAGCTAACATGACAATGAGTCACAACTCAAATTTTTCCTACCGTTATTTAACCATCGTATTGGGATATTAGTATCGTATGGGTAATAAGACATTTTGTTAGCTGTAATGACATCCATCAGCAGCCTACTTGTACGTAACATCCGCACATAACATAAGTTAACTTAATTAGATTTTATTAGTTTTATAAATTATAATATCATATTTGAAATTATCATAATCGGAATCTACACAGGCAAATGCTAGCAGGTCTATGCTACGCGAACGAAGTTAAACAAAAGTAAGTCAATACGTGTTTTGCGGATAACTATCTTTCGGACCCGATGTTCGATACTTAGACGAATTAGAGTAGGTGCCCAGTGCTAAGCGAGACGTCAACGCGGGTGTCCTGAGCTCTCCTTGAAAAATACCACCGAATGTGGTTGAAACTATAGTCGGAGCTATCTGACTTAGTCACGTGAGTTATCCCGTATTGTTTACTAAAACCATTTTTATAGGTATTTTTATTTTTGTCGAGATTTATAGAATATTATTTTAGTAATAATTTAGTAAAAATGACACTATGGATGTTATTACTTACTTAATTAAAATATTATTATATAAATTACGATAAAGATGAAAAAACCTACAATATTTACATAATTTTTTATTTAAACTAATAAGTTATAATTAAGTCACCATCTGTAATATACGGATGCTACGCAGGCTGCAGCTAACATGTAATGTTATTTTTTTTAATGTAATTGTGACGGATCAAGCTCGAGGCTCATCTGATGTTAAGCGGACTAACCTCTGCCTATAACAGATGCATTTCGTCAAGTCACGAATTGAACTGCCCCCGTCACCTTGAGAGTTGTTAAGTCTCATTTGCCTGTAAAGTTATAATATAAAGCACATCCATCCTTATCGGTATCATAATATAACACTAGGCACTAAAACAACGGGTAACAGTTTTAACAATTTATTTAAGCTTATGAACATACAATAAGGAGTTAGTTAATAATTGCCGCGAATAATCTATCGTAATTATAATTGACATAGGCTGCAGCACTAAACAGAGTTAATTGAAAACCTACTTGTGATCCTGGAGAGATCTCATGCAAATGACATGTATAGAATCGAGTTTTATTCAAAGTACTATACAATTTACATGAACCAATGAGACTAATAAAGGAGTTCACAACTCCATGATCGGTATTTTTTATTGATAAGGTTATGCTACTTATAGTAAAATTCTCACCTGATGGTGTGACTCGGCCTAAGATGATAATCAGGGTTGATGGAATCTTGATTTGGAACTTGCTCGTAAGTCACCTGCCAAAACACACCAATCAAGTTCTTGGCGATAAGTTTTCTACTCAAGGGAGGTATCTAGCCAGTCGGGCATTCACAAAACCGTAAAGACACGGTTGGATTTTTTCAATACGCTGAATGCCACCGCTGCAACTTTATTACCTCCTTCCTCAGACAACAACCGTTTTAATACAATTAGAGCACGAAATTTCGGATCGGTTGAACAATCCTCGATAGCCGAGTGGTTAAGACACCCGGTGCGTAAAATCTGGGGACGTGGGTTCGATTCCCACTCGAGGTGAGACATTATTTAGACATTAAATTTGTAAAATGTAGTTTCATATAATTCCATCTATTTCGGTTGTGTAGTTACATTTAATCAACTGAAAAAGGCATTCGTTGGGTATTTTTTTTAGCGGGTGTTTTCCTGTGTATCATTGGTTTTACGATACGATACAATACGATAACTCTTTGTAGCATACCAACAAAAGTATTAAGTAAACAATACATTATCAAAATCAATTATTAACATATATTAAAGCAATAGAAGTTAAAAGTAAGTGTTCATTATCATTTTTTTTATGTTATTGTGACGGAACAAGCTCGGGGCCCACCTGATGTTAGGCGGACTAAACTCTGCCTATTCACAGGTCACGAATTGCACTGCGCCCGCCACCTTGAGACATAGTTATTAAGTCGCATGTGCCTGTAATTTCACTGGCTCTCAAGGTCTGCTGCCGGAACAAACGTTAGGTGCTTAGTAACAGATTTTCTACTTGAGGGACGCTAGCCAGGCGGGCATTCGCAAAATGCCCTTCCGCCATGCGGTGAAGCTCAAACCCGCGGAGGGATTCGAATCATGGACCTGCTGTGTGGCAGTCATAGCCAATGCCACTGAGCCATCACTGTTTATATCATAGCATCATTAGATATGTGAAATGGCAATACAATCGGCTGTCTTATCGCTAAATCAATCTTTTTACTCAGTAGTACAGAACCCCACACGTCCACATTATAAGGGAAGTGTCTTCGTAGCGCTTTTCATACAAAAGTCGTGTTGTCATATTTTAAATACGAAGTGCTTAATCTTGGTGAAATAGTGCATGCATGTCTTTAAGTCTGATAACTGTGCAACTGGTTTACCAGTTTTTCGTTGAATTATTTAGTTAATTACCAAAATAAAAACATAATTTAATTTTAAACGATAGCAGCATAGATAACAGTCTCAAAAACATGCATATATTTTATTTCATATTAAACAATTAAAATGATTTAATAATTTATATGTAATGTGTTAAATGTATGGGTATAAGTTTGCTGGAACTTAATTTATGTAATGCGGAAGCCTAAGACTTTTTTTAACCAAAAAATGGAACCAACTTCACACTCAAACGTATAAAATAACTTGTTGAAGTGGGTACCATGATAGTTCAAAAGTACCTATTATCACAATATTGTGCGCATGGTACCGACTTCGAAAGTTATTTCACACATTTGAGTGTTAAAGTCAGTTCCATTTTTTGATAAAAAAAAATCCATCCTTTTTAGTGTGCTTCTAATGGGATCTATTGTCATACATTATATTATTAAGATAGGCAAATACTTTTCAGTTATTGGAGTGTAACTCCAAAATGGGTTGACCGATTTTGATGAAATTAATAAATAAATAAAATATAAATTAATGGGACTGCAAGCATAAGCCTTCAAATAAAAAAAGAATCATCAAAATCGGTTCAACCACTCAAAAATTCTAAGGTAAAAAATACCAAAAAAGGAAACGACTTGAGTACCTCCTCCTTTTTTGAAGTCGGTAAAAATTACTTTAGTCGCACCCATCATGTGACAAAATAAATTAAAGAGCTCAGCGTGAGGGCCACTATGTATTACTCTTGGAAAATTCAAAGATATTAAATGTATATATCAATATTTGTCTAATAATATATAAAAATCTTCATATATAAAAGTCTCTTTTGTACCAAAAAAAATTGCAATTGCAATTGCAGGCATTGCAATGATTTGTGGTAACTAAGTTTTTTAAACATATCCAGTCATTTTTTTATATTCTTTTTTAATTATGATTAATAACTTTACATCTTAAATTTCCTGGTACGCAGATCCTAATCTAATTACATTTTCTTATACATACTTCTTTTTATTTAAGTAAAAAGCAGAGCTCTTGAATTCTTGGAAGTTATAATGCCCTGTTCATATTTATTAACTTCAGATATCAAATATGACACCCACCACTATCATTAACGATGATCGATTCCACTTCAAATTTCCTTTTCATATCGAAATGCCTTTGTGACATTCAGATTTTCATTTCGCTTCCTGTAAGCGACGTTTCTTACTTTTCATTTATTGTCATTTCAAATTCGACCGTATAACTTTGATCTAAGATTGAAAGTTCTTTGACCTATGTAACATATAAGTTACAATATAAAATAAACCTTATAAATAAAGCGATAGCATTCAAAAATGGTTATGTATGTAAAGGTAAGTCAGGACTATCAAACAGATAGAAGTCCAAAGGAAATATCTTTTGCGGTAGACGTTTCGAAGCGTCATTGTAGCATTAAGGATATCGCCTTTTGAAGAAATATTTTGTTCAAAGAGAGAAGACATTTGAATAGTTCTGCCCTTTTGATATACGAGACAATGGTTGTAAACAATTATTGTACAATTTCATTCGTAATGCGGGTTAGTGGATTATTATAGTTATTTATTAGGTTTTTGAAACAGATATCGGATATTAAATCAAATTTATTAAGTAGAAACAAGTATAATTTAATTAATAATAATAAAAAATCCGACTGCAATTTTGTTTTTTTTAAGCATTTTATCGTTCCATTAAAACTGCAAGTTATACATTGAATGTATTTCGAAGCGCTCGTAGCGAAGTTTACTTAGCTGTCCTCAACCGATCAGCAAAGTTAAGCAACGTCGCCCGTGGTCATAAGTTGGATGGGTGACCGCTAGTGACATTACTACTGATCGTTTACGTGCTTCGGAGGGCACGTTAAGCCGTCGGTCCCGGTTGTTGTCTTAGGATGGCAGTCGTTATAGTATGGTGGCAGGATATTTTGCGAATGCCCGCCTGGCTAGCTACCACCCTAAAGTAGAAAATCAGTCGCCAAGCACCTAACGGTGTGTTCCGGCAGCTGTCCTTGGGAGCCAGTACTTCAAGGTTAGCCTGAACAACATCTTCGACCACATAATCACTTACCATCAGGTGAGATAGTGGTCAAAGGCAAACCTAAAATCAATAAAAAAAAAAAAACGAGGCGTATTCGTTCCGACACTAATGTATGGTAGTGAAAATTGGGTATGACAGAGTTTTTTTCTATAATTAAAAAAACATACTTTACTATATGGCGTCTAAATTCCGCCAGTTTGTTTTTTTTATGTACCCAGTGTCACATGCGCTATGCAGACGAATCTAATGATATCTCATACCTTTAAATCGTTCAAGCCGTTCAGAAGTTATGGTGAAATAAAGAATCACCCAAACATAACATTCCTCTTTCTGGATCGTGTAAAAATGGGACTTTTTAAAATACATATAGTTTTTAAATTTTTGAACCTAGTGTTGGCGCCACGATGTTATGATGCCAACTTTGTAAGCGGGGGCGGTTATGGGAAATTGAGAAGGTATTTCTCAATGGTCCAGGTTCCTAAGAAACTGGTGCGTGGAGTCAAGAAAAGAAATCATGAGACTACGGCGGGTGTGGACTGTATTTGGTAAAGGTTTTCGATAGGGCTGGTTCGCGGTGCGGCGACAGAATAGAGGGTAGACCGGTTGGCAGCTAAAGGAGAAAGTTACAGGGTTACAGGAAAATAGGATGTGCACGCCTACCTTGTCTCCTTTCGCCTGCTTCTCCGTTGCTTGTGAGGATCCGGTTTAGGCTTCTAAAGCTTCCTGGATCCTTGTCTGGCCAAAAGCGCACGCCGGCAATGTGCTTGCCTGGGCGCGGAGCTTCCTTAGCGAACACTTCACGAAACACTCACGTTTGTGTTCACCTTATACTTATTTTCACTATTGCTGTCTATATAAACGTTAAATTGTAAAACTATTCAAGTAACAGTTTCTCTGCCGTACTTTCTGCGGTTAGCAGTTGCCTTGACAGGATTTGACAACGTACTGATGCAATGGATGCATCGCGTTATATGTGAGAGGCAAATATGCAGTAGGCGTGCGTGGGAAAGGGATAATACATAGAAGTGAGGGTTGTACGGATATAACTGCCAACGTGATAAACCAAAAGACAGAGAACTGTGGTAGGATAACAATGCGCGCGAAATATGAATAATATTAAATGGTTTGGCGGCAACACCTAGGTAGTAAGTCTCTTAAGCTAGAGTTCATTTTGGTAGGTACCACATTGCGATATACTGTCTAAGAGCAGTAGTGTGCAAAAACTAGTAAGAACTGTGTTTAAATATTATACACATACCAGCAAGCGAGCTCCCGGCGAGAACTGCGTTTATATATTTGTGTTTATTGTATAATATTTAAATTAGCGTGAAACTCACGAGAAATTCATTTCAAAAAAACTACTAAGTTTAGTGGTAAAGGACACTTTTGCAAGTAAAATTACTGGGTAAACAATATTTAAGAACTAACATTTCGAAGTGACGGTATCTAGCAGAAGGAGGATGGTGAAATTGCAACTGTAATAGATAGGCGCTTACAATCAGCTGTGTGACTTCCGTCATCACTTCAGCACTTAAAAAAACCTTTCAGTGAGAGTTTACTATAGCTTGTACTAGATGTCACTGTTAAGACATCGCTGTGTTCCAGATTATACATTAGAAGAGACAATCCGGTAGCCTTCTCAATTTAAGTTATAGTACCACCAACTTAACTGTGCAGTTTTCGAGGGCGCTACTGGTCAAGGAAATCAACTACAAACTGTCACAATTTGAAGGAATGTTGTAGTTCTTTTTTTTGCCGCCTGAACAAATAAGTTGGTGGGACTGTAGTTCCACTCATATGGTGCTAAATGTTTTATATAGAAAAGGTCAATTTGTTCGGAAATATTTCTTATTGTTTAAAGTGTAAGTGTGAAAGTGAAAGTAATATACAAGGTAGAGTGGATGCTGGAAACATGGTGAACGGATTGCACGCGTTTATGAACAGTCAGAAGGTGTCTAAGAAAACTCATCTGGCTGTTCATAGGAGTGTTGGTTCCGACACTAATGTATGGTAGTGAAAGTTGGGAGTACCTTAAACCGATGCTTATGTATGAAAGCATTGATGAGTGTAGATGAAGCGAAAGAGATTAGTAAGGATCGTAGCAAGTGGAACACTGTTGTCTCTGTTTACCGCTACGGGAAAGCGGCGTGATTTTATGTATGTTATTTTTTTTTACTTTATTTTATACAATATGAGTTGTAGTGTAGTACCTTTCTGAATGTCAAAAAAGTGACGTTTTACACATTCCTGATTATTCTAGAAGTAGGAAATGGAAAAATATTCAACAGAAACCAAAAAAAAACAAGAATTTTTGGAATGTTCTTTGATTTATTATTGTAAGATTACATTGTACTAATAAATCGTTCTTTTAGAATCAAACCTGTTGAGATCGTATAATATGCTATTTAATAAATCTTCAACGAGATTGTTGGGCAAGATGAAGATAACAAATTTCACCTAATTACTGGTATGACTACAATGATGTACAAAAACCGGCCAAGTGCGAGTGGGACTCGCGCACGAAGGGTTCCGTACCATTATCTGTAACCTAATCTTGTAAGTTACTTTTCGCAGTGTCCGATTGAGTTGGGTAGGTACGTTTGGATGCAAAATACCCTTTACTTACTGAATTCGGAATTGTATCCATAATTGTTTATTAATAAAGTAAATATACTTTATAAAGTAAATTCAAGATATTTCAAATTTCTACCTGTTTTCATTATATTATTTTTAAGAAATATACGGCGAAAATCTCTTTAATTGTATGGGAGCCCCCTTAATTATTTTTATTTTCAATAAATTATAAAATAGAACATAAAACTAAATATTCTGTGAATAGTTAAAGCGTCCACCTGTCACCGTTATTAGTATCGAGCAAGAAACGGTAAAAAATCAAGTTTGTTGTATGGGAGCCCCCGTTAAATATTTATTTTATTTTTAGTATTTATTTTGTTGTTATAGCCGCAATAGAAATACATCATCTGTGAAAATTTTAACTATCTAGCTATCACAGTTCTTGAGATACAGCCTAGTGACAGACGGACGGACTTACAGCGAAGTCTCAGTAATAGGGTCCCGTTTTTACCCTTTGGGTACGGAATCCTAAACACCAATTCAAAATGAATTTAACTGAGTAATTATGGTAAAACTAAGAATATAGTATAACCTATTGACTTCATCAGTTTTAACAAGTAAATACGCATACAAAATTACAATGAAAGAAAAAAATTGTACAGCTACACATTCTCTTACAACTGAGCTATCGTTGTGAGTGACTGGTAGTTTAAATTAATCGCTTTGCTTCTATCGTTTAACCATCTTAAGGCAAAATCTGCAGCCATACTGAATTAAAGTACAATCGAGACTAATTTGAACTTCAGCTATGACTCACTCACTTCGATACCTCAGCATGTCTTGGCTATAGGGATGGTAAGTCACGGGTTCGGATTCCACTTTTCCATTTATAGACTAGGTTTCACAGACAGAAGAAAAGAACCTTCGTTGTTTTAACTCCTCGTGTAGTCATTGATATGCCAAGTATTTATATCACTGGAAAGCTTAAACATGTACAAAACCCAAGAGCTAGTAAAATAATAAAAAAAAAAACAAGGTAACAAACACACAACGCTATCTGCAACTCTATTAGTAATAAGCGTAAATACTTCTATAAGGGCCTATTTCAGAATGTTCGAGTAAGTTCCGGTTATATTACCCAGAACATAAAATAACGGAATGATAAAAAACATGCAGCGCGTTTCAAGCTTTAACCGATGGATAGGCTATATCGATGACTGTGAAACGCAAAGATAGTGTTTTATTTATTAAATATGTTCTTGGTAGTGTAACCGGAACATACTCGAGCATTCTGAAACAGGCCCTTAGAATATTATTGTTATTTATTAGGTAAAAATGAATTAGAGATTTATTTTCATGATGAGTTAGGAAAATTATTTCGGGTCAGGTTAAGAAGAGGGTTCCTAGTGAATATAATACTTTTTTTCCTTTCCTAAGCTATAACCTACTCCTGGGTCAGGTTCCGAATAATTTATATTTTCAGGTGGTCTATTATGTAGTTAGCAAAACAAAACAATAGCTTACAGCTATGTAAGCTATTGTTATAATGAAATCCGCATAGCAGGCGTTATTGCAAACCAAAAAATTTTAAAATTACAGCTATGTAGTTGAATTTCACTACGCATTTTTTTTTATGTTATTGTGACGGAACAAGGTCGAGGCCCACCTGATACCTGATGTTAAGCCGTATCCTCTGAATATAACAGATGCAATTCATCACAAATGACAAACTGCACTTAGCCCATCACCTTGAGACATAGTTGTTAAGTCTCATGTGCCTATAATTTCACTGAGTCTCAAGGGCTGCTGCCGGAACACGCCGTTAGGTGCTTGGCGACAGATTTTTAACTTGAGTGTGGTCGCTAGGCAGGCGGGTATTCGCAAAATGCCCTTCCACCATGCGCATAGTATACTATGCTTTTATAAAAGCTGACTGACTATAATAATAAATTTAAATTGATTGGAAAATCAAATGCGTGGAAATATTACACTAATCATAATTAATAATGTAGAAATAGTATTGTGGCACATTGCTGCAAAGCAGGGCTTTGTCGTTTTGTTCTTGCATCTTTATAATTTTTGCATGGTGGTAGGGCATTTGCATGGTGGTGGGGCATTTTGCAAATGCTCGCCTGGCTAGCTACCATCGTCAAATAGAAAATCTGTCTCCAATCGACCACATCATCACTTACCATCAGGTGGCCAAAGGCTAACCTATCGGGAATAAAAAAAAATGTAGCAAGTATAACAACGTAAATTGTCCAGGAGGATTGTGCCAAGAAAGCAGCAGTAAAGATTAAATGATGCCATCAAAGGCCTCTCAATGGAGTTCCCCATAATTTTCACGCTTGGCCCTTATCTTGCGGGTCGCAGTGAAAGATGCAGATACAGAGAACATATAAATTACATCAAATATAAAAGATTCAAAGATCAGTAGAAAAAATAATGAATTTTTATTGCTGATAGATAAGCCTGTTACCACAATCTCACCTGATGGTAAGTGAGGATGGGGTCGAAGGTGTTAACAGGCTTAACCTAGAATTACTGGCTCTCAAGGACAGCTGTAGGAACACACCGTTAGGTGCTTGTCGACAGATTTTCTACTTGAGGGTGGTACCTAGCCAGGCGGGCATTCGCATAATGTCCCCTCCAACTTGCGGTGAAGCTCAAGCCCGCGACTTGATTCGAACCATGGACCTGCTGCGCGGCAGTCCATAGCCAATGCCACTAAGCCATCACTGCCTATGACACTAAATATGACTGACTTTTCTGAGGGTAGGCGAAAGTAAAACACATATTCAAAAGTTCTCTGTTTTAAATTATTTCAATTAATCAGTTTTATTGATATAATAGTAAATAATTTTATGTTATATTAAAGTTATCAGTACAATACCTGCCGGGGACCGTTATTCCTGAAATCACACTTAGTTTTCCTATCAATTTCAACACTTACATTTTTAATACTATTTGCACTACAAGATGGAAGAAATTAAGGAGTCACTGTCACAAATGCGCACACTGTTTCTGACCAAGATGGATGAGTTCAATGGTGAGTTGCAAAAGACACCATCTGCTGCACCCACAAATGCCGGTCTGGCTCAGGAGTTTCACAACTTCAAGGCTTTCATCATGATTGCTCTTCAAGCACTACAAGGTCAAGTTGAGCTGTTAGACCGCAAAATGGATAACTTGGAGATGCACTCTCGCCGCAAGATTTTATTGTTGCATGGACTGCCTGAGAAAAATCAGGAAGAGACTGAGGCAGTGGTTGTGAAGGCAGTGGTCGAACGGTTGAAACTGAAGGATTTTACAGTGACTGACATCAGCCGTTGCCACAGAATGGGTTAATCATCGTCACTAGACAAGCCCAGGCCTGTTCTTCTGAAGCTATGTGACATGTCCATACGAAGCAAAATTTGGTTCGCCAAAACAGAGCTCAAAGGGTCTGGTGTTACTCTGTCGGAGTTACTTACGAAGTCTCGTCACGACACTTTCATGGCTGCACGGCAGAAATATGGTGTAAGTAAGTGTTGGACTCGTGACGGCTTTATTCACGTAATTGGGCCTGATGGTACGCGGCATCGGTTAACATGTATGTCGGAGCTTAACAAGGTAGACTTGCAAGCCAAGCCGGCGCCAAGTGTAGTGCCCAAAGAGACGGTGGCACCGAGAAGCAGACGTGCCGCTTCAGGATATAAAAAATGAATTCATCATCAATTTCATCTCGCATTTTTGTCTTGAACTTTCTTGATGTCGTATCGTAGTGTAGCTCACAATATAAGTACCCGATATAATACTTTCGATGAAACGTATAGTTAGGTATGTACCCTTTATTTTTACACTTTTTGTGATTGTTTTGAGACTAATCTTTGGACTTTGTACATTCACTGAACAATTATTAATTTATTACGCACGTCACCATCTTCTTCTTCTTCTTTATCGTTGACTAACAAATTCAATTCAATTCAATTTCTTGGTTATGGCTTCTGCGACTGAGCGATATCGCAATTTTGCCAATGTCATGTGCTGAGTGTACTAGACCGACAAGTGACGGAGAATAATCTGTTGCAAATGTAGGTACGGTATGGTTTTATGGGAGTATCCAGATGCTGGCTTCCAAATTCAAGAGATTTTATAATCTAAAACAATAATAAAAACATCACATAAGCACAGCTCTATCTACACATAAAAATAAAATATATAGCTATGATGTCTGTAAGAAAAATAACAAATATATATATCTATATACAATATATTAAGTTAGTAAATAATATAAATCATAATTTTATCTTATTATAAGATATAAATTTACATAGGAGGTACACAAAAGGAGTATGACAAAGTGAGAGGAGAGATTTTAGGGAAGTGGGACGGGGGATCTCATGAGGGAGGATATCATAGAGTGATAGCCGCAGCTTCTGGCACTCAAAAAAGAGGTGGTTAATGTTTCCTTCGTCCAAACCACATTCGCACAAGGAGTGATCCCTGACCCGAATTTTGGCCAAATGAACGGGAGTACATGCGTGTCCTAACCGAAGTCGACATACTACTGAAGTTGGAATTTTGCTTGCATTTCGAAATTTAAAGAACCAAGGTTTTGCTGGTATATCTGTCTGGATATCGCTATAAAATATACCCTTAGTGGTCTTAGAAATTTGCCATTCCTTAGCCCAGGCAATATTCATTTGAGGCTTTACTGTTGCACATAGGTCATGGAGGTAAATTTTAAAATGATCAGATGTTCCAACCTGGATTGCCTGCCTTGCGCATGAGTCAGCTGACTCATTTCCAGCTATTCCTTTGTGACCTGGAATCCATGCTAGTGTTATATCAATTCCTATTTGCTTGCAATTGAATAATTCTTCCCTAATTTTTAAAATAGTTGGAAACCTAGATTTACAACGAAAAGGGTTTGAAAGGATAGCTTGAAGACAAGATTTTGCATCAGAAAATATTATTATTTTATTTAAGTGATGGGACTTAATAAATGAAATTGCTTCAAGGATAGCTATAGATTCTGCAGTAAATACAGAAGTAACTGGGGGGCATTTAAAACTTAATATTATACGGGAGAAAGGGATCCATACAGCTGCACCTACTGGGCTGCCAATTTCCTTCTTAGAGGCGTCAGTAAATATAGGGGACCAACCATCATAAGAGGAGGACATATTTATCCTAAATAATTGGTCTGCCTCTGTAGAATCTTTATTTATACCAAAGTCTAAGAGTACTGGTGGTTGGTATATAAGTGCTTCATAGGGGAGAAGGAAAAGGGGGTTTGCTGGTAATTGCAGTGTAGGGTGAGGCAAAGAGGTGAATTTTTTAAAACTGCGGAGAAGACAAGGTAGATCATGTAAGGAGCGATAGCCTTGAGATTCAACTAGGGTTAACAACTGTCTGAGCCTTGGCAAAATAGGGTGGGAGGAATTTTGGGCAAGTTTATAAAATAATTTATCTGACAGTAGTTGTCGTCTCAAATGAAGAGGTGGTTTTTCGAGATATAATTAGAGTGGGGCACTCCATTCATCCTGGAGTCCAAAAGAACCCCCAAGAACTTTACACTGCTATCTTGTGGAATAATTTGGTCATTGACAACTAACTCTATGGGCGGAATAATTTTTTTCCTTGTAAAAACTACAGCTTTACACTTGGGGGCTGAAAGTGATAGCCCATGTTCGGTGAGCCATACATTCAAATGGGAAAGGGCAGAGTTTAATTGTGATTCAGCTTCATCAATGGTTTTAGCAGAGGTGTAAAGGGCCAAGTCATCAGCATATTGCAGAATATTACAGTAGGGTAATACTGTACGATCAAGATCATGGGTGTACAGGCTATAGAGTAGCGGGCTCAGTACGGACCCTTGGGGGAGGCCTTTCCAAACTGTTTTATTAGGGAGATATGTGCCCTGACATTTAATTTTGATTGTCCTTTCCATAAGAAGGTTGCTGATAAAGCGTACTATCTTCACAGGGATATTCAGCTTGAACAATTTATTCCTGAGCACCGGAAGAATCACATTATCGTAGGCCGAAACTATATCCAGAAAGGCTCCCAATAAATATTCTTTTTTACGATAAGAAATATGGATATCTGTTGTTAAAATACCTAGGCTGTCGTATGTGCTATAACCTTTTCGGAAACCATTTTGAGTTTGTGCAATTAAACCAGTACTTTCCACAGTCCATTCAAGTCGATGCTTGACCATGTGCTCCGTTATTTTAGCTAGAACGGAGGACAAGGCAATAGGTCTCCTACTGCTAGCATCTGCCGAAGTCTTTCCTGGTTTAGGAATTGGGATTATGATTTGTGTCTTCCAAGCATCAGGAATGATGCCTGAATTATAAAAAGAATTTATTATGTCTAAGAGATATTGTTGAGATTTATAAGAAGCGTTAACTAAGAAGGAGTAGGGGATGCCATCTATTCCGGGGGCAGAATCAACTAACCCATCAAGAGCTAGTTGAAGTTCTGAAAAAGAAAAATCTGAATCAAATGTACCAAGTGAGGGAAGAGGGCAAGGGGGAGTTGGGAAAGAGTCAGCAGTAGGGACTGATGGGGGGGCCAGCTTATCAGCGAAGGCTTCAGCCCATGACGATAGGTCGTTAGAAGTGATATTCTGATCTGTGTATGAACCTCTGAATCGCTTGATTTGTTTCCACACTAAAGAAGAGGGTGTTCGTGGGGATAAATTTTCGCAGAAGCGAATCCAACCTCCCTTCTTTTTTAATGAAAGAGATCGTTTTGATTTTGCTGCTTTATGCTGATATATGAGAAAGTTAGGCATGGTCATTGATAAATTATAGTTAAGTTCTGCCTCATTTCTGTCTCTAACAATTTTGGAACATTCGGAATTCCACCAAGGAGTGGAAACAGTAAATTTAGGGGACTTCTTCAAGGGAAAAAGGTTGTCAGCTGTTGATGTAATCGCCTCAACAAAGTTTGAATATGATTGGAGAGGGTCAAGGAAGTTAACAGGCGGAATAACATTAATTTTAGACTCAAGACATGTAGAATATGCTGACCAATCAACACCAGAAAGCCTGTATTTGAGAGAAGGGGTATAATTAGACACAGGTAGTGATCTGTTAGGAATAGAGATTAAAATGGGGAAGTGGTCACTACCAAACGAGAGATTTAATGTCTGCCATGTCAATAGAGAGGCAAGGGAAGGTGAACAGACAGAGAGGTCAACAACACTTCTTGGATTCTGAGACGGTCGAACCCTGCGAGTAGGAGAACCATCATTGATCACACATAGGTTAGCCTCATCAAACATTTCTACTAAAAGATGGCCAAATGCGTTGCACTGTCCGGAGCCCCAAGAGGTATGATGGGCGTTAAAATCACCCATTACAAGAATGGGTGCTGGGATAGAGGAGATAACCAATAAAAGATCAGAGATTAAGGAACCATTAGGATGGGGGATATATATAGATACAAAGGAAATATCAAAAGCTCTAACAGCTGTGACGTTAATATCAGAGGAATGGGCAGGGAGAGGGATTTGGGCAAAGGGGATGGTGCGTCTTATTAATATTGCGCATCCTGCACACCCGTCAGCCCTGTCGTCCCGAAGGCAGAAGTAACCTGAGACTCTGAAATGAGAGCCAGGCACCAACCATGTCTCCGAGACAGCAATGACTGACGGGTGGAACTTGGATATAAGGTGAATTAATTCATGCGTCTTTGGACGCAGACTTCGGCTGTTCCATTGCAGAACATTGACCTGGTCCATATTGACCTAGAAGAGATGTAATTGTTGAAAGTGTGCTGGCAACGTTGGACGGTATGGCTGTGTTGTTGTGGGTAATCAGATCAACTATGATCTTGAGAAGAAGTTGTATAAGGTTCTCATTTTGGGATGGTACCGGTGGGGAGGGGTTTTGCAAAGCACAACCATTAGGCATAGCGGATGGGACCTCTGCCACAATCGCCTGGTGTGCCATCTTGTCGAAAGTTTTTCCTAGTGGGGCTCTAGGGGGACGAGCGGCATAGACAGTTTTTGTATAAGAGTGTGTGCTAGCGGTAGGGTTGATGTGCATGGGAGGGGGAATTTCTGATTGTCCGGAGAGATTAGTAGAGGTCTGAGCCACCTCTGTATAACAACGTTTATAAACTTGAGGTAAACGGTTAGCAGCATCCATGTAAGAAATACCCTCTTCTGCCATAAGCTTTTTTATGGAAATTTGTCTACTTTGTTCTGGACAGCACTTATTGGACGCAAAGTGGCGTCCTGAGCAGTACAAGCATGTAGAGTTGCTTTCTATGACATCACAAGAGTCTCCTGAATGGGGCTGAGCACATCTAAAGCATCTTTGTTTTGACCTACATTGGGCTTTGATGTGCCCAAATCTACAGCAGTTGAGACATTGAATTGTGGGATATTGGTAAACCTCCACACGCATGGAGGTATGAAAAGAGAAAATCCTTTCCGGTAACATCTGACCACGGAATGTCAGTACTACAGTTTGGGTGGGTACCCACGAAGCTTTGCCATCATTTATTACTTTTCTATTGAGGCGACGAGCTTTCAAAATGTGTCCACATCCAACGGGAAGGTCTACATTTTCTGCAAACTCTTCCATTGAAAAATCCACAGGGACATCACGGACAAGACCCATACGGGTGATGTTGTAGTTAGGAATCACAGCAACATATTTATTCTGGCTTAAAAGTGGGTTTGCAATAAAGCCATTAGCATCTAAATGAGAACGGAATTCTACAGCAATTTTATTTCTGCCGACGCGTTTAACACCATCTGGACATATATTGCTAATCCTATTTTTGAACAGAAATTGTCCAAATTTGATCGGGCGGATGGTCAGTCCTGCAGCAGGATCTGGTTCGGCGCGGGAAACATGCACGATAAAGGGACCTTGATCCACGTTTGAGTAAGCCTGAGAACCTACTACGACGCTTGGGTGTACGTACATTGTTTGGACAGAAGCTGCGGCCATATCCACACTCGTCACCGTTTTTTTGGCACTAGATTGTTCAGCGGCATCTGGTTCCAAACGGCGTTTGGAAGCAAATTGCGTTTCTTTCATTATTGCGTCATTAGGTGGATCAGGGGGTTTCGGCGGGACCTCCTCGACCTCCATCTTGTAGGTTAGTAAGCGAATCGGCGAAACAAACAATGGTGTTAAAACATAAAACTTACCACCTTCCCGGGATTAGATAGTATAAAAACAGTTAGGTGTTAACAAATCAGTTTGAATTTGAAAGTTTCCACACAAATTAGAAGTAAATAACGTTGTTTTAGAATAATCTCGCTGACACACGTATCGACTAGTACGAAGACCAGCAGGGAAAAAACTTGACTAACAAAACTAATTTATGAAATGTCTGATGTCAAACGTCAATTTCTGACATTGACAAACCGTAATACTTTTTTAGTTCTTATTTTTGATTCTTATGGTTTGTACATTTACCAACTAGTAATATAGGAACAATTTTATTAATGTTTTACTTGTGTTGTGAGTATGAAATGGAAAAGTTTATTTACATAGATATATGTTTTCTATCTCCTTTTTTTATTGTTTAAATTTAAATTAATTGTAACTACGTATTACTTTGTGTGATTTATATATTTTTCTCTGAAAATCAAGCTTTCCGTTATGTAACGATGACAACCGGCGGGTAGAGAAGCAAACGCGAACAAATAACTTAGGTTTTATTGCTACTTTACTATTTATATAGTATTTTTATTAATTTTTATATATTTTTATTTTATTTTATTTTGTACGAGTATATGGCTAGCGATGATAATGAAATGTCTGACACATTTGTAAGTTTTACATCTTCTGGCGATAGCAATGACGACAGTTTCGTTAGTATTCCTTCTCTGTCTGAAAATCTAGAAGCCCAATTCTCTGATGTTCCCAAAAATTTTAACGTAATTCATATAAATGCCCAAAGCATTCCGGCTCATTTTCCTGATATGCTGGCGTCTTTTGATAACAAAAATATTCATGCTATATTAGTCTCCGAATCCTGGCTTAAACCTTGTCTCTCTTCAGTCTTATATCCACTACCTGGTTTCCGTTTAATTAGAAATGATCGTACCAATGCCCCTGGTGGTGGAGTAGCTATCTATCTGCGTGCTCATATTCCCTTCACAGTAGTAAGCACCTCAGCTCAACCTCCACCTCCAAATAGCGGCGAACACGTTTTTATTGAAGTCCTCCTCTCCCACACCAAAATTCTTCTCGGAGTCTATTATAGCCATTCCTCACGTGTAAACTACTTTGACTCTTTTGAAATGATGTTACATGATCTCACTCCTTTATACAGTCACACAATTATTATGGGTGATTTCAATACATGTCTTATTCAAAATGACTATCGTTCCACCAGACTTAGATCCATAATTGATTCAAGCAACATGCACATCCTCCCTTCCACAGCTACTCACTTCTTCCCTAACTGTTCTCCTTCGCTACTTGATCTTCTTATTGTATCATCAATACAGCATGTTGCTAAGCACGGTCAAATGTCTGCCGATGCGTTTTCTTACCATGATTTGATATTTTTGTCATACAAAATTCGTCCTCCTAAACCTAGGCCCACTATTATTCTGCAACGCAACTTTAGTGGTATTAATGAAGAACACTTCCTTGCTGACGCGAAGAAGATTGATTGGTCTCCTGTTATGGACGCTGAATCCACTGATGAACAATTATATATATTTAATACTATAATAACGGGACTCTATGATATCCATGCTCCACTCCGACGTATTAAAATAAAACATCAACCAGCGCCGTGGCTAACTACTGATATCAAATCACTCATGCACAAAAAAATCGTTGCTAAATTAAAGTACAAGTTGTATCCCGATGATTCCCATAAAGAAAATTATGCTCATTCACGGAATCGCTGCAATAGGGTGTGTAGAGATGCACAACGTCGCCATATTCATGAGTCCGTAGAAAATGAAGATCCAGCTAAAGTCTGGAAGTTCCTCAGGTCGCTTGGAGTCGGTAAATCACGCCAAAATTCTACTCCTAATAATTTAGATATTGATTCCTTGAATAAACACTTCTCTTCATCTTCCAATATAATGGATTTAGATAAAAATATAACGTTACAACGTCTTTCTACCATTTCAACTCCTGACCATCAACCATTTTTCTTTAGTCAATTTTCCGCTTGTGATGTTAAGAGGAGCATATTGTCTATCACTTCTAATGCAGTTGGAACAGACGGCATTAGTCGAAACATGATAGTTCCTATCCTTGATATTATACTCCCTATCCTTTGTCATATCCTAAACAATTCTATATCAAATGCTACAGTTCCCTCAATATGGAAGGAAGCACAAATTATTCCCTTACCGAAGAAACTCAATCCTCAATCATTTTCTGAATACCGTCCAATATCCATACTTCCTTTTCTGTCCAAAGTCCTTGAGCGTCTAGTTCATCAACAATTACACTCATTCCTTATTCGTCATCAACTCCTTAATCCTTTCCAATCTGGTTTTCGACCTGGACATAGTACAACAACGGCTCTAGTAAAAATTACAGAAGACATTCGTTTTGGAATGGAAAACAGAGAGTTAACTTTGCTGACTTTGCTTGACTTCAGCAACGCATTTAACACCGTTGACTTTAATGTCCTTCTCGCTCTACTTCGCTCCATTAACATATCTCCAACGGCGATTGACTGGTTTCGCAGTTATCTGTCTGGTCACCGACAGCGGATTCGCCTTGATGAGTCTGTGTCCTCTTGGTGTGACATCACTGTCGGTGTGCCTCAAGGCGGCGTATTATCTCCTCTTCTTTTCGCAATTTTTATAAACTCTATATCTCAACGTCTTTCTTCTTCCTACCACCTCTATGCAGACGATCTTCAAATTTACTCCCAAGCCCCAATTAGCCGTTTAGTTGAAGCAGTTAATATGGTACTTAAATAATGATTTATGTTACATTTCGGACTGGAGCAAATCATACGGCTTACGAGTAAATCCACTCAAAACCCAAGTTATAATTTTGGGCAGTTCACGGACTATTTGTAATATAGATTGGGACAGTTTACCAAATGTTTTCTTTGAGGGTGTGAAAATTCCATACAGCAAAACAGTAAAAAATCTTGGGATTATTTTTGATGAATGCCTAACCTGGATCCCACAATTGGAAACCGTTAGCCGTAAAACGTTTGCTGCCGCAGGTTCACTCCGAAGACTGAGAAACTTTTTGCCAACAGCCACTAAAGTTGCGCTTGCACAGTCTCTTCTGTTACCGATTCTTGATTACGCAGACGCCTGCTATTTAGACCTTACGGAGGACCAGCTTAACAAACTTGAGCGTCTTCAAAACTTTTCAATAAGGTTCATATTTGGCTTGCGCAAATACGACCACGTTTCTGAATTTCGCACTAAGCTCAAGTGGCTTCCTATACGACATCGCCGGAATGCTCACATCCTATCTCTTCTCTACAATATTTTATTCAACCCTTCTTCACCCCAGTACCTTAAAGAGCGTTTCGAATATCTTAATGCCTCTAATTCTCTTTGCTTACGGTCATCAGAGAATCTTATGCTTAAATTCCCTCCACACACTACCTCGTTTTATGACCGATCGTTTTCGGTCGAAGCCGTCAGACTCTGGAATGCATTGCCACTTGATACTAAGCGAGCTCCGTCCTTAAATGTTTTTAAACACAAAGTTAAGGATCATTACCTGTCGTGCTAGTATAAGCTCCATACGTGTAAACATCGTATTTATATGTTTATATATTTATATATATATTTAAGTATATATGTATGTATTTTTGTATGTATATATTGTGTAAGAACATATTTATTATCTATATTGAATATAATATTGTAGATATTTATAAATATAATTACTATGAACTATATTGTACACCGCCATCCCTTGTCAAAACTTGCTCCTCTCCATCCAAAGGTTGTCTGGAAGAGATCGCTTTGAGCGATAAGGCCGCCTATTGTTCACTAATATAAGCTAAATATTTTTAATTTTGTTTTAGTTTAAGGTGTTCAATAAAGAGTTAATCTATCTATCTATCTATGACACAGTTGATGATAATATGTTTAAAATTATGTAAATAAGTGAAGCAATGATGGCCGGGCTATAGACTGCCGCGCCGCAGTACCCTGGTTCGATCCCCACCGCCGGCTTGAGTTTCACCGCATGGTGGAAGAGCATTTTGCCAATGCCCGCCTAGCAAGCTACCACCCTCAAGTAGAAAATCTGTCGCCAAGCACCTAACGGTGTGTTCCGGCAGTAGTCCTTGATCCAGTAAAATTACAACTATGTCTCAAGGTGACGGGCGCAGTGCAATTTATGACTTGTGATGAAATTCATCTGTTATAGGCAAAGGTTTGTCCGCTTAACGTCAGGTGGGTCTCGAGCTTGTTCCGTCACAATAACATAAAAAAAAATGTAAAATACTTGTTTTTTTTTATTTATTTTTTATGCCTGATAGGTTTGCCTTTGACCACTATCTCACCTGATGGTAAGTGATGATGTGGTCGAAAATGTTTTTCAGGCTAACCTAGAAGTACTGGCTCTCCATACCTCCTCACTTGTATAACAACTTGTCCAAATATATCCATGTATCTGACATTCGTGTCCAGAATAATTATTAAAGGCATGTCCGAACTCGAAGTGATCAGTCAAAATGACAGATGGACCTGTTAATTAAGCTTTGAAGGAAATGAAGGGCATGAATAACTGATAGGTGTTTGAGGGAGTTTGAGAATTATTTTTACATACTTTATTAAAAATATCAGAATAAATTTTAATTTATTAATGTTTACTCAATAAGCATGGTTACATTGAAGCGGAGTCTTTGTGGCTATAGTTGAGGGCTGTAGCATTAGTTTAATGTTTATTTTATAAAGTACATATTAAATATATGTTTATATAGCATATGTTCATTTAATGTATACTTAAAAGAAGTATGATTATGTACAGTGTCATTTAGTAACTAAGACAACAACTCTATTACGTAAGTATTGTCTATAGTGCATTACTACCACCGCCGTGAGTTTAGTAGAGAGTAGTATATTCCTTGGTTTTAAGACACTGCAGTTAACTTCTCACACTTTTACCAGCTTTTCCATTTTCATTAAAAAAAACTTTAAAACCACTTTATTCCCTACGGGGAATAAAGCCACTGCCATTACCTCGTAGTGTTTAATCGCCTTCATTTCACGAGACATGGCTTGGAGTCTATTGCGTATACCAAATAATGCAACAGACACTAGACTACGTACTACTGGAAATATCTTTATCAGAACAAGCTTTAAATCGAAGCCTGGCAAAAGAATGTTTTAGGACACTTCATCAATTTAGCCCCTAATTTCAATTGAACTCAATAAAACCTAAAAATGAAAAATTCCAATACAACATTAAATAATTTTAAACCTTTTATTTACGAAACGAAGAAATGAAACTGATATCAAATAAGCAATGAGAAAATATCTAGAGTTTTATTTGAAATTGAAAGTATTCAGTATCAAAAGCATTTATTTTAACAGGTTGAAAATTGATCTTTTGATATTTCTGCCAAACAAATACGATTCGAATAATTGTATTTACTCGACGAGCAAATGTATTGGTAACTCGTGAATTTTGTATAGCAATTCACGAGTTACCGATAATAAATAAAAAATTTACTTCCAATAATAAATGCGTAGTACCTAACTGTACATATATTTCATAAACTATATTTTTCACCTGTGGGTGTCGTAAGAGGCGACTAAAGGTATAATACCGGAAGGTGGGCAGCAGTGCCTTCTGACGAACTGATACCTTAAACTGCGATCCCCAAGACGCCTGCCAAGCGTGGGAATTATGGCAAACAGACATATCTGGTGTTAAGCTGTAACCTCTGCCTATAACAGCCGTAGTGAGTAAGTATAGAAGTATATAAGTGACGAACTGCGCTGGGCCTTCACCCTGAAATAAAGTTGTTACGTCTCACGTGCCTGTTACAACGGCACTTATATACCCTTCAAACCATAACACACTATGAACATGATACTACGTATAGAATGGACACTCCTCTCCCCCCACCAAACGAGCCTTTCTCACCCGCCACCGATTCTGAGCTGTCGATGAGCTGACTTGAGTACGGGACGCGCCACACGCGCACAACGGCGTGACGACGAAGCGTGACAATTGTACGAGTATTTTAAAAGTTGAGAATGGGGTAGTCTTCTGCTGTGTACGGTTGCTTATCAACTGAACGAGAAAAGGATTGTTTGTTGTGAGTAATGATTGTTTATTATACGAGAAGAACATAAATTATTGTTGTGATTGTAATTATTATCATTACTTGTATAAAATGTGAACTTGGAATGATACTTTTTGTATAGTGTGGTACCTATCCATTATTGTATAAGTAATGGAGTGAAATGTAAATTATTGTTACCTACTCGGATGTGTATTGCATATTCCTGGATACTACATGGGGATGGGTTATTGTGCTTGTAAATGTTTTCTACTGGTATATGCATAATTTACGAAATCTTATACGTCTAATAAAAGTATCAAAATATTGTTAGGTACCTAAGTATGTACAATTATTATTCATATGGTGACAACATTAGACTTCACGCACACAATTACGCGTGTACAAACACAACATTTGTGTAGTGTCTGTGTAATAAATAGTTAGAACGGCTTTTGTATAGAGAATGAGTCGAGTGTCCATGCTGTGGCAGTACTTACCCGGGTTAACTCGCATAAAGAGTTCTCCTGTTACTAAAAATCATTTCTACAATCTTCGATCCTTGTAATCGCAATGTATAAATTTATTTCTAAAAGTTCTCAGTAAGAGATTGGAGACAATCATTGTGCTTCGTAAATGTTATGGGACCCAAGAGGATCCAAAGTCATAACGTTAATTTTAAATATCTTACTTGTATTTTTAAGAACAGTAGCGACACCTCTCGCTGAGCTCCATAACTAGGATTCTCAGTCTTACCATGGGAAAATTTTCTTTAAATTATCTGTCTCAAGACTTAACCCATTGGCATCGACGATAATGATAACAATAGAGTTTCATTCATAACTAGGACGTAGTGGTCCTGACGATGCCAACTTACAAAACTGATTGAACCATAGTAGCGTTCACAGAGTTGTATGGGAGAATCCATAGCGGGCAAGATTTGTGATGGATGAACGATGCGGTCCGACCATAGACATCAAACATCAAGCAACGAACTTCGTACCGCAAATTCAATTTTCGTTGTCTAAAAGGTCGCTAAGACACGAAAAACGAAACTTCGTCGAATTGTAGTAGCGGCCCTGATTCGAATAGACAGTTGCCAAGACACAAACACATTGTTTCATTACGGCGATGCCTACACTGCCGGACTGGAATATGAGCTTAGCAACGTATTTATGGGGGCAACTCAAATCTATGAAGATCTTGTTACAGAAAAACAAAACGTGAATTAAACAAAGTTCAATTTCAATGCGCGGTGCACGTAGCGGCTATGACCTTTTGTTTGTCGAAAATTAGCGATAGTTAGAAAAAATAATGTTTTTTTACATGGATGCTTTTTGTTAAAGATTATTAGTCACAATTAAGCAAAAGTTGGTGAGGAAGAGATCGGAAACTAATTTCATTAAAAATATTTGTTTTACCTAATAATCAAGCAGTTAAAAAAACCTTCAACACGGGTTTGTGCCATAACGTCTTTTTTTTTTAATGTTTTTGTGACGGTACTAGCTTTTGGCCCACCTGATGTTAAGCGGACTAACCTCTGCCTATAACAGATGCATTTTTTTACAAGTTACGAAATGCACTGCGCCCGTCACCTTGAGACATAGTTGTTAAGTCTCATATGCCTGTAATTTCACTGGCACTCAAAAACTGCTGCCGGAACACACCGTTAGGTGCTTGGCGACAGATTTTCTACTTTATTTTTTTACATGTTATTTTCAGAATCCTATATCTTCTACATCTAAATGAAATAATTATTCACTGAAGCGGAGTTCCCGTCCAAATTGAAAAGTCACGGAATCACTCTCTTAATACGAGAGGCTAGAAGGGAAAGTTAACATTTCTAAAGTACTACTCAGATTCCTTAGATTTTAACCAGTGGGCCGTCTTATTAGGGGTGAAATTTTACTACCATCGCTTCATTTCGTAAAACATGGGCATACGTATATATATAAGGAGTATGTTGTTAATTCTCGTAGGGTGCCGGGTTAGAATTGCACCTCCCCATATCATCCCGTGGGTGTCGTAAGAGGCGACTAAGTTCGATAGCATCATCATCACCAGGTGAGATTGTTGTCAAATGCTTAACTATATGAACTGTGTAGCCGTATCCGTTGGTGCCATTGAAGGTAGGTAGGAAGAACTAAAGTAAACTAAAGAAGCCCCGTGGGGTGCCGGGTTAGAATTGCACCTCCCCATATCATCCCGTAGGTAAGAGGCGACTAAGGGAAATTACTGGAAGGTGGGCAGCAGCGCCTTCTAAAGAACTGCCAACTTACACTGCGATCCCCAAGCCGCCTGCCAAGCGTGGGGATTATGGCATATACCCCCTTAATAGGGGAGGCTGTGTTCAGCAGTGGACGATCCAGCTGATACAGTACAGTACAGGAAGAACTATTATATCCTAGGCTCTTGTTTCTGCAATCGAGAACGGCCATTGGCCTTTATCGATTGGAGCTCGGGTTGTGCACTGACACAGATATTGCGCAGATGTTTATTCCTGTACTGGTTTGTGTGTCACCATCTGCTTTAACAAACAAAAGGGTCTTGTTTAATGATAGTTAATGCATGTTTGGTACCCGCGAAACGAGGTTTATTGACCATTACTTCAACGGTTATTTTCATGCAGTCGGTCGTGTTTTCAAACTGTTATCGACAAATATATGCAAGCATGTAGGTTATCTTCCTTCCTATCATAGGTTTTTTTTATATTATTGTGACGGAACAAGCTCGAGGCACCCCTGATGTTAAGCGGACTAAGCTCTGCCTAGAACAGATGCATTTCATCACAAGTGACGAATTGCACTACGCCCGTCACTTTGAGACATAGTTATTAAGTCTCGTGTGCCTGTTGTTTCACTGGCTCTCAAGGACCGCTGCCGGAACACACCGTTAGGTGCTTGGCGATGGATTTTCTACTTGAGCGTGGTCGCTAGCCAGGCGGACATTCGCAAAATGCCCTACCACGCGGTAAAGCTCAAGCTGGCGGTGGGGATCGAACCAGGGTCCTGCAGCACGGCAGTCCATAGCCGACGCCACTGAGTCATCACTGCTTCAAGAAAAAATATATGAAATACTTCACCTTGAACTAATTTATTTCATAATTTTGCCAGCTACTGATCACATAGAATTTGGATACTATCTTACCTGAAAAAATATTATCACACTCTATATTATATATTGTAAAATTTGTTAGTAATAGTATTAGTGTTTCTTTTTATGTTGTGAAATGAGATAACAAACAAGTCAATCGTCTGATAGCATGCGCCATGCCTGTCTATTACAGTCTTAGTATCATTATCTACGTTCTTGATAAAATTACACTGTACTCTTCACATAATAAATATTCAAGCAGGGTTTGTTAACGTCAAACAGTAATAGTGAATTATATTAGTTAAATATCTATAGAGATGTATATTATACATATTTAAGAAATATTTATTGTAATTTTATTTTAAAATATTCAAAAATGTATCGTTGTTTTGAATCCTTTAAGTGTTGTCGCTGTTGCTATTTCTGTCTTTAACTCCACAACCCACTTCTGCCTTCGAATGAAACTCCGTGACACTTGGTGTTCCCAAGAACCGGCAAGTAGCCCATCGAAGAACCTCACGTTGCAAACTGTGTGCTCCAGCCACTGCCTTTGGAGGCCAGTTCCTATTTTGACCTTAAGCTTGTAAACGATCTCAGAGCTCATCATCACCTTCACAAATTGGATTATGCTTGAAGGCTGAGATAAGCCTCCTCCCCATGAAAGAAAAACATGCTAAAACCTTACCAATAAAATATTCAGAAATTTTATAGTTGTTACGTAATGCGGAAGCTTACAAGCGGACAGAGATTACCGGAATTGTATAAATTTTAACAGTGTAGTCCAGATGTTTACAGGGTACCTCACATATTACGTACACTTTATTTTATGTCTCTCCTGATGCGTACCTTTTTGAAGCAGTGATGGCTCAGTGGCATTGGCTATGGACTGCCGCGCAGCAGGTCCATGGTTCGAATCCCGCCAAGAGCTTGAGATTCACCGCATGATGGAAGGGCATTTTGCGAATGCCCGCCTGGCTAGCGACCACCTACAAGTAGAAAATCTGTCGCCAAGCACCTAACGGTGTGTTCCGGCAGCAGTCCTTGAGAGCCAGAGAAACAACACGCAAAAATGAGACTTAACAACTATGTCTCAATGTGTTGGGCGCAGTGCAGTTCGTCACTTGTTATGAGATGCATCTGTTATAGGCAGAGGATACCGCTTAACATCAGGTGGGCCTCGCGCTTGATCCTTCACAATAACATAAAAAAACCTACAGATACAGACTTTCTTGACATTAAGAAAAAGATCAACGCCAAATTGCTTGTGTGCAACAAATTTTTCCTTTCGACCCTTGCCAAAATCCGTCCAAAGCAGTCAAGGACAGAACACTGTTGGCAAGATCTTCAAAGTGTGCGCCAAATAGCATCAAGTTTATGGAGGTAGCTTTAGTGTACATTTGGCTCGTAGGATGTGTTGCTTACACCGCCAATTTATATAGAAAACAAATGACTTATACTCTGAACTCATCTATTTTGGTAATATTTCCAGCGACTGGCGACAAAATTAATGTCAACATAAAGATTAAAGTATATAATTGTAACAATTAGTATCCTAATGTCAATTTTAAAATGCATTAACAATTTAATCAAGGCTTTGATAAAGCTGTCATTACCGCAGTCAATATTGTGACGGTCCGTTTTAGACACATGGCATCGTCGTGCGATGGACAAAACAAATTTTGTAGTATGACAATGTGAGCAATCAATTTTATCGTCGAACCATATAGCAATTAGTACAAACCGTTAGTTGCCTTTAACGACATCTAACAGAAGGATATGGAAACTTTAGCAAACAACTATTCAGATTTATATTTATGTAATAGATCGTAAAACTGAACGAAAACCTTGAATCACCAAGCCAAACTCCTATATTTTTCGGACCTGCTCCAATAAATTCTCTAGGCCATTTCGGAGAGAATATGTCGAGTAATCCAAACGTAACCCTGACATAATGCGAGAGACATCTTATATTTATGTCATCAGAACCTTGGTGTCAGCTTTTCAACTTATCAATAAGTGAGATAGTTGCCAAAAGTAAGTATATCACTAAGAAAAAATCTGAACCATGACCTTGTGACACCGCCATGGTGTCTGGCGAGCACTGACCTATTTTTTCAACTTGCTGCAATAAATTCTTTCGGCCATTTCGGAGACAATAATGCCTGTTTGGAGAACTAAACACGACCCTGACATAAATGCGTGAGACATCTTATATTTATGTAGTGACCACCCCAGCAGATGTCAGCTCTTCGAGATTTATATTTGGCGGTGTAGGAAAAACAGCCGTATAACCTTCAGCTTTGATTTGAATTTATTATTATTGGTTTATGACTATTTGTAAACATGTTTTTGACATTAGTGTAATAAATAATATATTGAGCTCATCGTATTTTCCACAACTAATCAGAGCGCTTGGTCAATGCAACGTGTGATTAAAATCCTGGTACCTATTTGACTCAACGATTAAGCATTGTCATTCAACGGAGCAATGCTGCCATCACGGTGGGCACGTTGCCAACTGGTAGTGGACTGGAGCTTTGGACTGCCTGTGAGTCTGAAATGACTTCTAGGTTGTCTAAATGCTTTTATTGACTTCTAGGTTGTCTAAATGCTTTTATTTTATTGTGCTGTTGTGTTGTATATAGTTCGTAGTATTTGATTAATATAGGCATACAGTCGGTAACAAAAAATTTTTTTGGTGATTTTAGAAATATAATTTCTGTATATGAAGAAAAATTTACTTTTAATAGTCTTTTTTTTAACAAGAGAACTGAGTTATTATACATTATAATTAATTACCAATTATAACAAGCGTAGTAAGTTCGAATAATTTGTGATAGTACTCAGCAGAATATATAATTTAAAGGAAAGAAATCTGTCGCCAAGCCCCTATCGGTGTGTTCCGACAGTCTTTGAGAGCCAGTGAAATTACAGGCACATGAGACTTAACAATTATGTCTTAAAGTGACGGGCGCAGTGCAATTCGTGACTTGTGATGAAATAAAAGCATCTGTTATAGGCAGAGGTTAGTCCGCTTAACATCAGGTGGTCCTCGACATTGTTCCATCACAAAACATAAAAAACATACATCTATTGCTCCTCTACCAGCGTTCAAAATATTAGGTTTTAGCTACGAAGAATCAAATTTAAGACTTTTAAGTTAAATACACACAATTTAAACAATACATTTCTTTTCTTTTACAGATATTACGAATAAAACAGATACTTACGAAGAAAAAGTCTACATTAAAAGTTTTTTTTACCTAAAAAAATAACAAAATAGTGAAATAACTTGCTGCAGTTGGTACCCTGATGTTTCGAAAGTACTTATTATCACAATATTGTGCGCATGGTACCGACTTCGACAAGTTATTTAACATTTTTGAGTATTGAATTCGGTTTCATTTTAAGATATATTTTTTTTACCATTTTTGTCATAATCTGCTCTTGCTACTTGCGGGATCGATTGTCATTCACTGTCAATAACTATCATCAAGATAGGAAAATATTTATCAGTTATTGGAGAGTTATTCTAAAACAGCCAAAACGATTTTGATGAAATTTACATAGGACTACAGAGGAAGCATCAGCTTTCAAATAAAAAACTTGTCATTAAAATCCGTTCACCCAGACCAAAGTACTGAGGTAACGAAGATAAAAAAATGCAGTCGTATTGAGTATCTCCTCTGTTTTTTGAAGTCGGTTCAAAATAAAAATAAATTTATTTTTGTTGATTCTGTGTATGTACTGAGTCCTCGGTATCGGAGTCCAACTGGCAATTTGAAACATATTTTGTGATGGAGAGGTCAGAATTATCTATCGGGTAATATATATTATCGGGAAATATATTCACAGGATAACAATACTCGTACATTTCTATGGCTTCAATTAAATACCGCTTTACTTTTTTTAATGTTTTTGTGACGGAACAAGCCCGAGGCCCACCTCATATTAAGTGGACTAACCTCTGTCTATAACAGATGCATTTCGTCAACGTCGAATTGCACTGTGCCCGTCACAGTGAGACGTACAGTTGTTAGGTCTCATGCGCCTGTAATATTTCTGGGTCTCAAGGACTGCTGCCGGAAAAAAAAAATACATCTTAAATATGTACGTAACAATAATACCATGTCCTTCATAGTAATATCGCAATACCCAAATGGGTTTCATGTAGAGTCATGTGGGTCAAGTGTGCGCAGCGTCTAAGTGTGCGAATTCAAAATATCTCCAAAACTATATAGAGTAAAGAAACGTTAACCCCCCTCTCCAGAGCCCCGCGGGATGTCCTGTGAAGCGCTCGTTTTACAGTGGCTGCTAGCACGCCATTTTAATCTTACAGGTAAATAAAGATTTTTGCTAAAATATTTACGATAATTTGTCATATTTGACACGTAATCTTTTGTAGTCATGTAAACTATTTGAAAATATGCTATTTGCTTTCGAGTACAACATAATATCTAGATTGATAATTGCCAGTGTTTGAGTTGTTATGTTGACGCAACAATCAACGGCATGAATACAATTCTGTTTCGATGGTTTGGGTTAAGTGTGCGCAGGAACCAGTCGTGTAAGTGTGCGCAGGCGGATACTTACCCTGCTTGCAAATCTTTTTACATATGTTGCTATTTTTTGTTTCAGAGTTCAAATATACATTCTAAATTTCTCGAGATTATCTAAGAAAAGTTCCGAATGCATACAAGCTTTGCCGAAAGCAAAATCAAAAAATCAACGACAAAAAGGTTATACTAGATGTATGACGAAGTAACTGAGGATTTTTATGTTCCAATTGATCTCATATTTTAATTTAAGATGATTATTATGTTGATTAGTTTAAGTACCTATGATGAAAAAAATTTTAATAATTATGTTTATGTTTTAAAAATATGTTTTTTTTTGTTGTTGCGTACACTTACCCACAGTGCTGCGTACACTTACCCCTATACTGGGGTAAGTGTGCGCGTATGGAACGGTCTTTGTTTTCTTTAATTTCTTAAAATATAAGCTACTGACAATACTATTATTGTGCAAAAGTTGGTAACAAATAAACAGTCTTACTGATTAACACAGTTTTGTTTCATTCTACACACAATTTTCAAATCTTTGAAGCGTCAAAGTTTTAATGCGCACACTTGACCCACATGACTCTATGCTCTTTAAATAATGTTTGTGTCACATTTGAACCATGGACGTGCTACTCGACAGTCCATAGCCAATGCCACTGAGCCATCACTGGTTCAATACTGAGGTCAAGCCAATTTATTCTGAGTTTTAATTTTCAAGCAAGGTCCATGCCATAAATGGTTAAATTTTCTCAACAATGAAATGGAAAGAGTGGTTTTTGTTAGTTTTGCCATAATGTCAATAGCAGATGTTATATTGGAATGAAGAAATATACTCGTACATGCGCCGGAATATCCAACTGCGTACTCAATATAAATTCCTGACGATACTTCGTCTTGCAGTGAAACGCGCCAAAAATGGTTTTGCTACACGTGGAGTTTTGGATGTCACTTTCGTTTACCTTAATGTTTTTTGAAGCAGTGACGGCTGAGTGGTAAAACGTATGGACTGCCGTGCCGCAGGACCCTGGTTCGATCCCCACCGCTGGCTTGAGCTTCACCGCATGGTAGAAGGGCTTTTTGCAAATGCTCGCCTGGTAAGCTTCAAGTAGAAAATCTGTCGACAAACACCTAACAGCGTTCCGGCAGCAGTCCTTGAGAGCCAGTGAACTTACGGGCAAGACACGTAAACATTTTTAGGTGTGTGAAGTACATAAGTTAAACGTTCTAGCGTAGCAAATACCAAATATTCTTATCAGATGATAAGCGTTAATTTATGCATTTTTTTATGCTTGATAGGATCTTTTGACCAGTAGTCTCATCTGATGGTAAGTGATGATGTGGTCGAAGATGTAGTTCAGGCTACCCTAGAATTACCGACTCTCAAGGACAGCTGCCGGAACACACCGTTGGGTGCTTGGGGACAGATTTTCTTCTTAAGGGTGGTAGCTAGCCAGACGGGCATTCGCAAAATGCCCCACCACCATGATATAACGACTGCCATCTTAAGACAACAACCGGGACCGACGGCTTAACGTGCCCTCCGAAGCACGGAAGTGCTCTATAGTAATGTCCCTAGCGGTCACCCACACAACTCATAACCGCGGCGAACGTTGCTTAACTTTGCTGATCGGTTAAGAACAGCTAATCAAACTTCGCTACGGGCGCTTCAAAAGCATTTATGTAAAGCTTAATAATATAGGTATATGTATATTCGTATCTCATACTAAGAAAAGAGAACATGACAATACGCGTTAATGTAAGTATTTTAAATTACTGTTTAATTTTATAGAATCCAGTCTTCGAACAATATGAATGAATTTAACCATCTGATGCCAAATACCCATGAATGTACAGTGCAAGTAAACCGAGGCCAAGTAAAGAAAACTTGAACTTGAAGTCAAACTGACGCCATACACAGCTTACACAGTAGTTCCTCCCAGCCAACAGAAATAGGACGCGGTGGTGTGCCAAAATCGATGCCAGGGTTGGCACTGAACTTCGATTGGATGCCATCGTATGCCATCATATTTCATGAGGCTCCGCGGCTTATTTTTATTCGAAATGAAAGTTATGAGAAGGTATTATTATCGAGTTGCTGTACATCAGGCGCAATAGACGTGTTGTTGTTATATTATCAGTGATCTTGTTTGACACTAAAACTTGACCTGTTCATTTTCAAGGTTTTATTCAAATTCATTTGTCGTCAGACTCACCAACCACTTTCTTTTATCAACTAAAGTGTACTTTGATTTCTAGAATCATTCTTAGATAGAAAAAAGTTCATAAAATATTTTATATGCTCACGGAAGAAAAAATCAAGTTGCATGTGAAAAACATTTTGATGAAAAACAGCCTCCTGAACAGTTTATTTTTTTTATAGCTGAAAAGTAAGTGATCATGTGGTCGAAGATGTTGTTCAGGCTAGCCTAGAATTACTGGCTCTCAAGGACAGCTGCCGGAACACAGCGTAAGGTGCTTGGCGACAGATTTACTACTTGAGAGTGGTCGCTAGCCAGGCGGGCATTCGCAAAATGCCCTACCACCATGCTGTAACGACTGCCATCGTAAGACAACAGCCGGGACCGACGGCTTAACGTGCCGTCAAGCACAAAAAGCCGTCGTGCCAGCGAAGCACGTAAACGCTCAGTAGTAATGTCACTAGCGGTCACCCATCCAACTCCTGACTGCGGCGGACGTTGCTTAACTTTGCTGATCGATTAAGAACGGCTAAGCAAAGTTCGCTACGAGCGCTTCAAAAATGCGATTATTTAAGCGACAAAAAATGACAATGTGGCCTCCCATCTATATCACCATAAAAACTATATTTTGTAACACATTGAAGATATTTAACTGGTTCCTAGTTTCGTGCCCGTAGTTCTCGCAGTGGCGCTTTATCACTTTTTTGTAAATTGATCTCCATTATGTAATGATATTATAAGTAGACGTTATAATTATGTGAATGTTTTAGTCTTTGACTTTTATGTTTTCTTATTGCCTAGTACTAATAATAACGCTACTTGTGACCAAAATGCTGGCATATACTTTGCACAGAGGATAAGCATTGTCATACAACGTGGCAATGCGGCCAGCATTTTGGGAACACTGCCTAACGGTAGCGGAATATTGGATTAGTTTTGTAGTTCATTTTAAGTTTTTTAGTTAAATATGTTTGTCTGTAAAATTAAGTATTTTCAATTATAGACATGATAACGATACCCAGTATTTTATGAAAACCTACAAGGTTTTACAAAATGGCTATAATTTTGCAACGAGAATTTGGGCCAGATTATGCAGGGCCACAACGTACACAACCCGTTTTACTTAGTAAAACGCCAGATCCTGTTATCCTGTTCACATATACAAACGTTTTCATGAGAAGGGCATCCACTGAAGCAGGGGAAAGGCCATCTGATACGCGCAGGCAAGTCATCATTATATTATCATTGTTTAGATTGCTGGAACTCGTATCCTTCGTATCGTATCCATCGTAATCTTTTCCCGAGGGAGTCGAAAGAGGTAAGGGAACATATACTCCTTATTGGCAGCTTCAGTAATTACGCCAATGAGTGAGGTTTTGATCCAAACTTATATTACAACAAGACTCCTTGTTATCTTATCGTAGATTACAGAATACTCTCCGGAAATAAATTTCAAAAAGAATTGACTGCATGGCTGCTAAATAATTGTTTTTATATTGTTAGGGAGTTCAAATAATATAAATGTATAAATAAAATTATGTAAAATATAAGACTAATTGAAATTCCAATGTAACTAGCAAGAAAAATTTGCACGTCTGCTTGCTGGCAGAGTACAACTGTGTGTAATAATATAACTATATAAACTACTTGATTTAATTACAAAAAAACTGGCCAAGTGCGAGTGGGACTCGCGCATGAAGGGTTCCGTACCATTATATTTGATTATGATTTGAGCGGTAGGTGTGAAAAAAGTGACAACAACTTTAAAGAGCTCAAGCTTTTATTTAATATTTAAAATAAGTTAGAAGTTACACTAACATGATATAGTATAATACTTAGACACCTCACCTGCTAGTTTGTGAAATTCCTGCATCAGTGACAAAAATACCATTGGATTCATCATTTTAACATAACTTCAATTACATAACCTCAAAATGGACAACATGCCAACTGAACTATCACTCAGTGAACTTACTGCTACTTTTTTGCAAAGAATGGAGAGTTTTGAGGGAAAGCTAGCCAAGACTCCAAGCACCACTCTTAGCCAGGATGAATTGGCTGCTGAGTTTGCTTCGTTCAAATCTTTCATCCTGAAATCTCTGAAAGCAATTCAGACTCAAGTGCAATGTCTTGCATATAGCATCGATCAGCAGGAAATGCGAAGTCGGCGCAAGTTTTTGCTGATACACGGTCTACCCGAAGACGCCCAGGAACATACAATCGCAGTGGTAGTGAAGTCTTTGACGGCGCGCCTTAAGCAGACCCCGCTTGTAGTCGGTGATATTAGCCGGTGTCACAGGATGGGTCGCGCACTGATTCCCGGCAAACCGCGACCAGTCCTGTGCAAATTCCGAGACATCACTGTGCGTGACAAGGTTTGGTCTGCTAAATCTGGTTTGAAGGGTTGTGGCATAACCATTTCAGAGTTCCTGACAAAAGCGCGACACGACGTCTTCATGGCGGCTCGTCAACGCTTTGGTATTACTAAGTGTTGGACACGGCAGGGCTTCGTTTTCGTCCTTGGACCTAGTGCAGTTCGCCACCGTGTAGGCTGCCTTGGAGACCTTGACGCAATTCAGCAAAATGAGGCACCCTTAGTGGCAGTAGTCACCAAAGAGCCAACCACTGCGAGGACGCGGCGAGCAGCTACTTTGAAGAAGTAGCATAGGTAGTTTTAATCAGCCTTAAACGTTTCATTTCTTTAAAATACTTTAAATTTTCTTACGAATTTACTTATTGTAAACAAAACAATGTAAACATCATGAGTATTGTTTTTTTTTTCTTTTATGATTACTTTGTTCATAGATTAATAATTTTTGTAGTGTTGTGTTACCATCACAATACAGATTACAGCACAGCCATAGTCTGCCATAGACAATTTTTTCTTATTATACTTTTTTTTTTTTTTTTTTTTTTTTTTTCACTTAATTGTGCATGGAGGCTTTGTCGTGTGATGTCATTAGTAATTTTAACTATCCGATTTTTGCTAAATACCACATGAATTGCGTTTTTGCAAGCATTTTTGTTAAATACTACATAAATTGCTAAAATATGTATTACATACATACGTCATTTTTGTCTCTTTTTGTGTATAATTCGTACTGCACAGCACAACTGGCAGGTGGATATTTCACCTGTGGTCCTAGTCTTATTTTTATTAGTTAGGTTTAATAGTATTTTTTTGTTTTCTATATTTTAAACTTATATATATTTATAATTAATAGTTTAATATATATATTTATTATATAATAATAATATAATGTCTGTTAGTAATAGTGACATTGAATACTTATCCTTGTCTTCTTCAGATGATAGTTTTAGCAGTATTCCTAATATTTCGACTACAATAGACTCATTATTCAGTACAGTACCGAAAAATTTTAACGTATTACATATAAATGCACAAAGTGTTCCGGCACATTACTCCGATATGTTAGCGTCATTTGAGCATAAAAACATACACGCTATTCTGGTATCAGAATCATGGCTAAAACCATGTCTCCCAACAACATCGTATTCATTACCTGGCTTCCGATTAATCCGTAACGATCGCATTGGCAGTAGGGGTGGTGGTGTGGCAATTTATCTTCGTGCTCATTTTCCCTTCACTATTGTAGATATTTCAGCGCAACCACCCACAGCTGATGCTGGTGAGCACCTCTTTTTAGAAGTTTCCCTCTCTTATTCTAAATTACTACTCGGAGCTTACTATTCCTATTCTTCGCGTGTTGATTTCTTTACTTCCTTTGAAAAGCTTCTTGAAGATAACTGCCCTTCTTATGATCACACCATTATTATGGGCGATTTTAACACATGTCTGCTGAAGAAAGACTCTCGTGCGTCTAAATTAGAATCAGTCATCAGGGCTAGCAATTTGACCATTCTCCCAACCAATGCAACCCATTACTGTCCTAATTCAACTCCCTCGCTGCTTGACTTAATTATTGTCTCTTCTGCGGGTCATGTAAGCAAGCATGGTCATTGTAGTGCGGATGCTTTTTCTTATCACGATATGTTATACCTCTCTTACAAAATCCGTCCACCCAAGGCTAAGCCCAAAACTCTTCTACAGCGCAGTTTCGGTAATATTGACCTAAATAGTTTACGTAACGAGGCCCTTAACATTGATTGGTCAGATGTTATCAACGCATCTACAATAGACGACAAAGTCAATATTTTTAATAATATTTTATTAAAACTTTATGATATCCATGCTCCCCTTCGACCGGTCAAAATCAAGCATCTTCCGGCACCCTGGCTTACGAAAGATATTAAATCGTTGATGCAAAAAAAGGTTCTGGCCAAGTCAAAGTACAAAATGAGGGCTACTGATCTCAATAAAGAAAGGTACGTAAATGTCCGTAATCTCTGCAATAGGTCGTGTAGGAACGCACTACGCCAGCACATTCAAAAGTCAGTTGAAAACGAAGATCCATCTAAAGTATGGAAATTTCTTAAAACATTGGGAGTTGGAAAAGAACGCCAAGATATTAGCTCTCACAATATTGATATTAATTCACTCAATCAACATTTTTCAAAGTCATCTCCATTAGATGCAGTTATAAAAGCATCCACATTAAGCCGTCTTTCCGCTATTCCAACTCCCATTTATTCATCATTTGTCTTTCGTCAATTTACTGATAGTGATATTAAGAAGAGTATTTCATCCATCTCATCGAATGCAGTTGGTAGCGATAGCATCAGTCGCAATATGATTGTACTCATACTTGACGAAATCCTTCCCATAATTCAGCATATCCTTAATGAGTCCATAAGTAGCTGTATCTTTCCTTCCATATGGAAAGATGCAGAAATTATTCCTCTTCCTAAAAAGTCTGTGGCATCTTCTTATTTTGATTATCGACCAATTTCAATTTTACCATTTCTTTCCAAAGTTTTAGAGCGCCTCATACACCAGCAACTTAATTCCTTTCTTAACAAAAACAATCTTCTTAACCCCTATCAATCTGGTTTTCGTCCTGGCCACAGCACAGTAACAGCTCTAATAAAAATAACAGATGACATCCGATTCAGCATGAATGATAGACATGTGACTGTGCTATCGCTACTTGACTTCAGCAATGCCTTCAATAATGTTGACTTCGATTTGCTGCTAGGAATTCTTCACTCTCTTAATATATCTCCTACAGTAATTGAATGGTTTCATAGTTACCTGTACGGACGCCAGCAGCGTGTTCGAATTGAAAATACTTTCTCATCATGGGAGACTACTACTGCTGGTGTTCCGCAGGGCGGCGTTCTATCCCCTCTTCTATTTGCAATTTTTATAAACTCCATTTCTGATCAACTTACTTCGTCCTACCACCTATATGCAGATGACCTTCAAATTTACAGACATTCACATATTGATCAATTACATGAGGCAATTCGTTCAACCAACTCAGACTTGCATCATATTTTAGAGTGGAGTAAATCCTATGGACTTAGCGTAAACCCTACAAAGACTCAGGTCATAGTTATTGGAAGCTCTCGGATGATATCAAAAATCGATTGGTTCTGCCTGCCACAAGTTTTATTCAATGGTGTACACCTAAAAATTAATGAATGTGTTAAAAATCTGGGGATACTGATTGACAGAGAACTGTCATGGGAACCCCAAGTGGCTGAAACCAGTCGAAAACTCTTTGCCTCAGCAGGTTCCCTCCGTAGATTACGTAATTTTCTTCCCATTACCACAAAAACTGCGCTTGTACAATCACTTTTACTCCCGATACTCGATTATGCCGACGCTAGCTATCTGGATCTTACCGAAGTACAGCTTAATAAATTAGAACGTTTACAAAACTTCTGTATACGTTTCATTTTTGGGTTACGAAAGTATGACCATGTGTCTGAATTCCGTAATAAGCTTAAGTGGTTACCTATTCGCCTTCGCCGGAACATGCATATACTTTTCATATTATACACCATACTTTTCTTTCCAAACACCCCTTTGTACCTCAAAAATCGTTTTCAGTTTATAGCTGATGCCTCTAATAGACCCTTGCGCTCCACCCAAACCCTTATTTTGAAGTTTTCTTTAATGTCTGAACAGTTTTCGGAAAAATCTTTTACTGTACAAGCTACTCGTTTATGGAATGCTTTGCCTTTAGAAGTTAGGCAAGCGAAATCCTTAGATATATTCAAAAAAAAATTAAAAGATCATTACATGTCCAGCTTATCCTTAAACTGCTGAAACTGCTTCTTTATGCTAATACTTGATATATTTATCATATATATATATTATATTATGTATGAGAATATAGTTTTATGTATATAATATTGTATATTATAACATGTATTATGTGTAACACTATTTTAAATTTATAGTTTATCTAGTATATGTATGTCTATCTATTGTAATACAAAACTAAATATGTATTTGATTTTGATTGTTTTTTTTTCTTGTTGCACACCACCGTCTGCACTTTTTCGCATTAATCCTGTCCATCCAAAGGTTGTCTGTAAGAGATTGCATTAGCGATAAGACCGCCGATTGTGTTGCCATTGTTTAATTATTATTTTTAAGTTAGCGCACTTGTGTGCTTTTATCTGTAATTTTATGGGTATGCAATAAAGAGTTATCGTATCGTATCGTATCGTATATTATTTTTAGCAATTAATTATTATAATTTAGAGCCCCCTTAATTATTTATTTTATTTTATTTTTATTAAATATATTTAAAGAGAACATAAATCTAAATATTCTGTGAATAGTTAAAGCGTCTACCTGTCACCGTTATTAGTATCGAGCAAGAAACGGTAAAAAAATCAAGTTTGTTGTATGCGAGCCCCCCTTAAGCATTTATATTATTTTATTTTTAGTATTTGTCGTTATAGCGGAAACAGAAATACATCATCTGTGAAAATTTCAACTGTCTAGCTATCACTTTTCTTGAGATACAGCCTGGTGACAGACGGACGGACGGACAGCGAAGTCTCAGTAATAGGGTCCCGTTTTTACCCTTTGGGTGCGGAACCCTGAAAACGGTATAGATAGTATACTAACAACAAGATCATTCCCTAGGACAGTTCTTCCACGGAAACAACCGTCAAATAAACTGAAGCCATAGGTTTTTCTACTCTTTTTTTACAGATAGGTTAGCCTTTGACCACAATCTCGCCTTATGGTAAGCGATGATATAGTCAAGTGTTAAAAGGCTTTATCTTTAATAACTGGCTCTTTAGGACTGTGGCTGGAACACACGGTTGGTTGCTCGGTGACAGATTTTCTAATTGAGGGTGTTTGTCCAATGGCCTCAATGTGTAAAGAAGCTCAAACCCATGTTGGATTTGACATGTACCTTCTGTGCATCTGTCCATATCCTTTGCTACTAGTCATTATACTTCAATAGTAATCCCAATCATCACAAACTTTTTTTTGCCTGATAGCTTTAGCCTTTGACCACTATCTAACCTGATACATGTACCGGTAAGTGATGAAGTGGTCGAAGATGTTGTTCAGGCTAACCTAGAAGTACTGGCTCTCAAGGACAGCTGCTAACACACCGTTAGGTGCTTGGCGACAGATTTTCTACTTGAGGGTGGTAGCTAGCCAGGCGGGCATTCGCGAAATGCCCTACTACCATGCTATAACGATTGCCATCTTAATGCCACAACCGGGAACGACGGCTTAACGTACCCTTCGAAGCATGGAAGCACTCAGCAGTAATGTCGATAGCGGTCACCCATCCAACTCGTAACCGCGGCGGACGTTGCTTAACTTTGCTGATCGGTTAAGAACAGCTAAGCAAATTTGATAGAATAGACATAATGTAATATACTGACTAAATAAATGGGACGTGGGTAGGAAAATGATATACTCTTTATGTATACACTGATTTGATTGTACGCTCGTTTCCTCCAAAAGTTACAAGTAGATGATTGCAAGAGCTGCGATGAAACTAATTTTGTTTTATTGCTGTTATTACTGCGTTCACCTTGACGTGGACTCGGCGCCGAAGCGTCTGGCGCCTCAAGGTGAAGCTCTGGCCTTGTGTGTTGGCCAACATCATAACAGTATCGTCGAACTTCGACAATTTGCTGAATTGGTATGATGGCAAGTTTGTCTCATACAGAAATAACAGCTATGGCATGGATTAGGCAGATATAGAATTGTAGAAGTAAGGTACCTAATATAAACAAGTAATATCTAGATTACCTGTTTAACTAAATTTTTTCTCACATATATATATTTTTTTTTTTTATAGGTTAGCCTATGACCACAATCTCACCTGGTGGTAAGAGATAATGTGGTCGAAAGTGTTAACAGACCTAACCTAGATTTACTGGCTCTCAAGAACAGGTGCAGATTCTCTACTTGAGGGTGATCGCTTGCCGGGCGGGCATTCGCAAAATGCCCTTCCACCATGCAGTGAAGCTCAAGCCCGCGGCGGGATTCGATCCATGGACCTGCTGCGCGGCAGACCATTGCCAATGCCACTGAGCCATCACTGCTTTTTCAATATTTCGTAGTAACCATGTTTTTTGTGCTTTAAATATCAGATCTTATCTGGAAGGGACTGAAATCGAAGTAGCAAGATTCCATTCGAAAAAACAGGCAAACAAACAAGAAAATTAATTATTCTTTTATAAAGTTGCAAACCACCCTGAAAGTTTTAGCCAGATAGCTAATCGGAAAGTGCTCGAGATTTGATTTGACGTAGATTGATTTGAATTGCATTATTATCATATCAAATCATTTATTTGTAAACATGTGTAAGTATACATACTACGAGTAAATTAGCATGCAGAGTCTTATTAAAAAATAAGTTAGCACAAACATGTTTCGCCCTTTAAGGCATACAAATCTAGGATTTCAAATTCCATTTGAAGATTGCATTTGAAGACAATCAAAACACTTTTTAAAATAATAGGTATAAAATAATGATGACAATTTATTTAAATAGGAGACGTTTGGTGAAGTATAAAAGATAAAAAATGTCAAACTGAAATAAATAAATTCAGTACTCATAAAATAATAACATTTAAAATAGTTACAATTTGTCATTTGTTATTGCACAAGGAATCACAGACAGGCATATACAGAAACAAGAAAGTAACTTAATAATGCATTGTCATTGAGTTTCAGCCGCATAGCTAATAGGGAAGTGCTCAAAATTTTAGTTGCAAGATTGGATCCGGAACTACTGATAGACAGACGTACAGCCAAATAAAAAAGTGCCTTGACAATGCATTGTCATCTAGTTTCCAGCTACCTTGAATATTTAAGCCAGATAGCTAAGTAGAAAGGTCTCAAAATTTGAGTTGCAAGATTCCAAAACGACTGTCAAACAAACAACAAGTATATATTAATCACAAATATAGCATAGCAGGCGTTATTGCAAACCCAACAATATTAAAAAAAAGTATATATTAATTTAATATGTATAAAAACACGATCGCAAATTATTTATTTTCAATAAACTTTATACCGTTTCATTAAAATTAAAACTGCAAGTATATATTTATGGAATCGTTTTTAAAGCCCTTCATTTTAATAATCCACTATTTGGGTTTGGTAGAAAAAAAACTGTTTCTCACAATAAGGTGTCAAAAATCCACGAGTTTGTTTTTTAGTATTTTTTTTATTTGCCTAATGACACATGCGCTATCAAGACAAATCTAATGATAAATATAAACATATATTTTTAAAATATTTTAAGAAAACATCAAAGTAATATTTTAATAAAACTCTCTTTTCTCGATCGTGCACTCGTAGAGTCAAGACCTCCTGAGGATGCTTGGTGTAGAAGCGAAACACGTTGAAAATTCTTCTGGTTTGGCTGCGTGGTGTATGTGACGTCACGTCAGCTTAACAAGAAAATTAGTCGGAATTGACAATAGATATATTTTTATATTTTTTAAATGTTTTATTAATATATTAATTTGAGGTTACCTTAAAATATTTTAATAATATTTGTTTTTATTAAATATGGATTTCCGCAAAGTAACGCCTGAATCTATTCATTATCTATTCATTCAAAATCTAATGATAACTCATATATTAAAATCAGTTGATCCGTTTAGAAGTTATGATGTAATAAAGAAACTCACAAACATACATACATACATGAATCCTGAAAAAACAACACTCTTTTTATGGGCAGTCTTATAAAAAGTCACTTTATAATGCAACAATATTACACAATTTGTAACGCAGTTTAAAAAAAATGCAATGACGCATGCACCGCGGGTTACATTACAAAATTACAACGAGATGAAAATAGTACATTAAGATATAAGTGTGGTCAGTTGAAAATTACAGCCGAAGCTATATTGCTAGCCGTAGGCGAAGGCTACTAGAAAGCAGAGGCTGTAATTATGAAAGCGCACGTATGTCATACGACGTTGTATAACGTATTTGCGAGAAAATAAATAAAGCTCGGACTTTCTTAAACGAAAACCTAAATCATTAATCACTTGATACAGCGAAAAGAAAAAGCACGCCAAATATTTTTTACATGTTCACAAATCAGCCATGTGCGCGCTTTTTTAAGTCAAAGTCACAAAAACCGCCAGTATTACTAATTAAGTAAATTAATATTTTTGTATTTTGTTACAGATACAGATTGTAAATTATGACCAAAATTAATTAAATTGAAGAATTTAATGTTTATTTATTACATTTTATTTCCCAAAGTTAATTTTATTCATAAAATGTAGACCACTTTTCTGACATAAAAACTATTTAGTAAGATTTAAAAAAGTACCGTTCGTTTTACACGAAGCATCTTATAAACCGTGCGTTTTACCTAATTATTGCGTTTTACATTACAATAACGCACAATTATACAGCTGTTATTATATAGCTGTTCTTAACCGATCAGTAAAGTTAAGCAACGTCACCCGCGGTCATGAGTTGGATGGGTGACCACTAGTGACATTACTACTGAGCGCTTCCGTGCTTCGGAGGGCACGTAAAGCCGTCGATCCCGGTTGTCGTCTTTGGATGGCAGTCGTTATAGCATGGTGCTAGGGCATTTTGCGAATGCCCGCCTGACTAGCTACCACCCTCAAGTAGAAAATCTGTCGCCAAGCGCCAAGTAGAAATGGTGTGTTCTGGCAGCTGTCCTTGAGAGCCAGTAATTCTAGGTAAGCCTGAACAACGTCTTCGACCACATCATCACTTACCATCAGGTGAGATAGTGGTCAAAGGCTAACCTATAAAGTAGTAAAAAAAAACATTTAATTGGTGAAATAAGAGACCCTTTACAAGCAAATGTGTTATAAGTTATATTATATCCCGCACATGACTATAATTTTTCCTCACGTTGTAATTTTGTAATAACAATAAAGTGCTCGAAGTTTGAGCTGCAATATTTAGGAAAGACAGACAGACGCCGAAGTGCCACAATATAAATAGTAATATATCAAAGTCTGTATTAATAAAGTGATCCCTTCCTTCGTCTTAATATCTATCTCAGCTGGTAAGCTCGCAAGGACTAGACAGCTTATTACTATCGCTAATCAAAAAACACTAAGGTACACGAGTAATTGCATCTTAGAAAATATCACCCCCAAGAATCAGCATCTAAAAATAACTGTACTGTACTGTATCCGGCCGGAGCCAATCTACTGCTGAACACAGCCCATTCAGGGGGGAATTGCCATAATCCCCACGCTTGGCAGTTGTCTTGGAGATCGCCGCTTAAGATATCAGTTCCTCAGAAGGCGCTGCTGTTCACCTTCCAGTATTTTACCTTTAGTTGCCTCTTACGACATCCATAGGGGGGTGAAATTCTAGCCCGGCACCCCACGGGGCTACTAACATATATAAATTATAACAGTTATAATATAAATACTAACTTTCAGTGCACAAAATGTTCATCTCGTACAAGATTTAAAGCCAAATCTCCCGGCTTTACGCACCAGATGCCTTTACCAACACTGGCTTGACAGAGTCGAATTTCATGCTATTTTTCTATTATGTAGAATATAAAATCATCTTTATAGCAATAAAACCGCCTACAAATTCACATTAAAATAAATAAGGTTAATGTTACAGTAGAGACACCACGCAACACAGCCGGAACGATTTTCAGGTCGATATTTAAGACAAACACATGCTCAATTTTGTTTTTATTGAAATTATTTTTAAAACGCATCAGTTTTTTTAAATATTATTTTATATCATAATTTATAAGGCTATAAACTGTCGACGCGGTGATAGCGCTGCTTTCAAGGAACTCATTACAGTATCAAAATATTGAAGTACCAACAAGCTAAACATTTTGTGTTCAAAATATACCTCAACAATATTGGACAATAGATATAGCAATTCATGGTAATGTAAAAGAATATTCTTAACTTTCGGTGTCCTTTTTTATGTTATTTTGACAGAACAAGCACGAGGCCCACCTGAAGTTAAGAGGACTAACATCTGCCTATAACAGATGCATTTCATCATAAGTCACGAATTGCGCTGCGCCTGTCACCTTGAGACATATATGTTAAATCTCATGTGCCTGTAATTTCACTGGCTCTCAAGGACTGCCGCCGGAACACACCGTTGAAACATTAATTGTTCTGCAGGCTTACAATATACCCTTGGAATAAATATGAGGATTATCTGAGTTGTTTTTTAACGTACTGACAAATGCGTAATTTATATTAATAACGCTCGTAGCTGAGATTTTCCATAGTCGTTCTTAACCGATCAACAAGGTTTAGCAACTTCCACTGCAGCCGTGGCTTGGATAAGTGTCTACAAGTGGCAATTTGCTACGAGCGCTTCCTGCTTCAGATGGCACCGTAGTATATAGCCCATTTTGCGCATGCTTGCCTAGCTAGCTACCAACCTCAAGTAGAAAATCTGTTGTCGAGCACCTAAGAGTGTTCTAGTAGCTATAGGTGATTCTAGATTAACCTGTACATCATCTTTAACTTCATCATTCTTTTTTTATAGCTTATAGGCTAGCTTTTGACCACTATCTCACCTGATAGTAAGTGATGATGTGGTCGAAGATGTTGTTCAAGCTAGCCTTGAATTACTGGCTCTCAAAGACAACTCCCGGAACACACCGTTAGGTGCTTGGCGACAGATTTTCTAGTAGCTAGCCAGGCGGGCATTCGCGAAATGCCCTACCACCATGCTGTAACGACTGCCATCGTAAGACAACACCGGGACAGACGGCTTAACGTGCCCTCCGAAACACGAAAGCGCTCAGTAGTAATGTCACAAGCGGTCACCCATCCAACTCGTGACCGCGGCGGACGTTGCTTAACTTAGCTGATCGATTAAGAACATCTAAGCAAACTTCGCTAAAAGAGCTTCAAAATCATTACTTATCATCAGGTGAGACAGTTGTCAAAAGGTAGTCAATCAACTCTAAATAATAATAATGTTTCTCAAATCGTACCAACAATAAACATAACTTTTCATTTAGAGCACAAAAGCTTTTTCTCTTGACCTATATTTTTTCATACACATTAATTCTTTTATCTAAAGTAATGCAGGCTTAATTTCGTAATAGAATACGCCGGGGTTAACCGCTTTGCTTCTATTTTCCAACCCTCATCTTTAAACAGCGGTATGAACCATTTTATATTAAAGCAGGGTTACTCCACAACGGTCTCCATAATTATTTGACCTCAATGTTTATACCTCACAGACTTTATAGTATCATTATGTTGCTCAGTGTTTTTGCACGTTATGTAACTTTTTAAAAAATTATATCATAATAAATCTGTTAATATAATTCCTCCAAGTGATATCAATCAATCATATTATTATATTGGTAAAAGAAACTTGTTTACACATCTTATTCAAAAACTGTTATAGAACATTTCGATAAGTAAACTACATACAATACACGATATAGCAATGAAATTAAAATTTAACAATACAATTTGTATTAAATTAATGTTGGAATGTGGATCAGTAGTAATCGTTTTATCTGTCAGGAACTCATCTAATGTGGCTTTAGCGAGCAGCAGCAGGTTAAACTTGGCGAGTTCATGCTTGGCGCACCAATGATGTTCTTAGGTAATGAGTTGTAAATCCACCCACGAAGTCAACCAGCTTCTTAGATTTGGTGAGGCGTACACTTGGGAGCCGGAGACGGAATTACAGGCCTACAAGCTGATGATGTCGTGTTCTATAATATAGTTGTTGGAGTACTGTAAGTGCACAAAATCCGAATGAGGATGGTGAATTGATTTTTTATTTTGTTCAACTTAATTATTGTTGTTTATGATAAACTGATGATAATATATTATGTTATTCTTAGTCTTAACATTAATTCGTATGTTTAACTAATTAATTTATTTTGACATGATACGATACTACATTATAGTATTTGTATTTATACTACATATGGGGGTATCCATATAGTAGATACTGTACTGTATCAGCCAGATTGTCCACTCTGAACACAGCCTCCCCCATTAATGGGGGGTTTGCCATAATCCCCACGCTTGGCAGGCGTCTTAGGGATCGCAGGGTGAGGTATCAGTTCCTCAGTAAGCGCTGCTGCCCAACTTCTGATGTTACCCTTAGTCGCCTCTTACGACACCCATGGGTAGAGATGGAGGTGTGACATTCTAGTCCAGCACCCCACAGACAACCCATATAGTGTATGTAATATTGTAAAATTGCAAATTTAATTAGTTAATTTAATTAGTAAATGCTTAAACTTAAATTAAATATTATAGTAATCCTGCATTAAAAACAATATCCTTTGTTGAACAAAATACGAGAATCATGTCCAAGGATAAGAAAACAGCCAAGTGCGAGTCGGGTTCGCGCAGCGATAGGTTCCGTACAAACCTGTAGGTATATACGTAAAAGTTATGGTATTTTTATTGTTAAATGATATCCGTAACATTTTAAAATTATTATTAATGGTGTATACGAGTATTATTATATGATGTGACTAAAAATTTATGCTTTTCGTAATTTTCCCGTTATCTATGCTATAAGATGTTGCTTCGTACCAAATTTCTAAGATTCTGAATTCACGGGAAGTACCCTGTAGGTTTTGTTTCACTTGTGAGTGTCGAAAATTTTCGGCATAAACGGCTGTATCTTGATAGCGTTGGCGTAGTTTGATTTTTTCCACAGCTTCAAGGGACAGTAGACCTGAGTATTTAAAATGAATTTTAGTTTGATTCCTCTACGTTCCTAAGAAAAAGGAATTGACAGACAGAAAGACAACAAAGTGATCCTATAAGGTTTCCGTTTTTCTTTTGACGTGAGGAACCCTAAAAAACAATCATCATCACATATGTATATTATATAGATAGTCAACGAATTAATATATGATAGTATATTTGCACTGTAATTTCTCAAATATTTTGAATCATTTCTCGTAAATAGTTTTAGTTGTTAATAATAATAAAAAAATCATAAAATCATGTCTAGCAAAATGTAAGTGTTACGATATTTCTGCATTACCCTTAAATGAAAACCGCTTGCTCGCTTTGCTTAGTAATGCATTTTTTTTTATTGTGACGAAAAAAGCTAGCAACCTGATGTTAAGCGGACTAACCTCTACCTATAACAGATACATTTCACCACAAGTGACGAATTGCACTGCGCCCGTCATCTTGAGACATAGTTCTTAAGTCTTATGTGCCTGTAATTTCACTGACTCTCTAGGACTGCTGCCGGAACACACCGTTAGGTACTTGGCGACAGATTTAAAATGCCCTACCGCCGTGCAATAACGACTGCCATCATAAGATTACAACCGGGACCAACGGCTTAACGTGCCCTCCGAAGCACGGAAGGGCTCAGTAGTAATGTTACTAGCAGTCACCCATCCAACTCATAACCAAGGCGGACGTTGCTTAACTTTGCTAATCGGTTAAGAACAGCTAAGCAAACTTCGCTACGAGCGCTTCAAAAAATTATTTTACCAAAAATTGTAATCGAACACCAAAAGTAGTTAATAATCACTGAAATCATATTCAGGTGCTATGACGAGCGAAGCGAGGTGGAGCATTAGGTTACCTGTGACCACAAAAATGCGCGAGCCGAACGAGCGAGCGAGCATGCCGCGGCAACGGCCGGCGATAAAATATGTTTGAATCATTTATTGTAACAATAAACTTAAATAATTAAAAAATTATACAGCTTAAAATTATATAAATATTTGACGTAACGGGATTGATTAAAAACTGCGGACTAAAAGCTCTTTCATTTAAATTTTCCATAAATTGCTTTTTTCCTCGTTCACACTCTTCAGTATCTATATCCAGTCGTTAACACTGTCTGCCATAATGACCATGCATAGGATTGAGGTTTATTTTTCTGTGCATCCGGAAAACAACTTAGTACCAACCACAAACGTCCCATAAAGTTTTTGGTTTTCCATTACTTAAACATGTCACCCTCATATTCCCATACCACAATATATCACCTATACCATTAAAAAAATAACATTTTCATCCATTTAGTTTGAGTAGACCAAACAGCGAAATGTAAATATATATTTACAGATTTTGAGGTTTTTTGTTTTTAAATCGAATATCTTTGATGCAATCTATAATCAACATATATACTTCTTGATACCAATGCAATCCTCACTATATACTCTTATGCTCACTATTTCTTCTATGGAAAATAAATGATATTACACCCTTTTTATAGAAAAAAATACTGGAAATGGGGTTTCAACACACGACAAAAATGGTGGGAAATAGTAATTTAATTGCTATTTATTTTTTCGTAACTAACTCACCTAGAACTTTGATTCTTCTTTTAATATGATAATTTACTATTGTTCTTTAGCCATGAATTGTTACAGATTTTTACGCCAAATATTTTAAAGAAAACAACCCAATTGTTTTAAGAACTTTGGCGGGAAAACTGTATTGGAGAGCAATATTTTTTTCTGAAAAACTATACCACCTACGGCTTTGGTCCTTCTTTGATATTATTATTTACATGTAATTTATACACCTGTATTATTTCAGATTTTCTGGTTTAGAAGTTTAAAATTAGTTACGAGATTATTTAATACGCAAAATTGCATCGGTAAGTGTTTGCGTTGCAAAATGTATCGAGTGAAAAATGACTTATACAATGCGATTAAAATAAGAATAGGATCGGCCTAGCGCCATGTTGTGACGTCAAAACTAGAACTTGGTACAGTGTGCAAAATAAGAAATGATAAATCATGTATAAATTAATAAAGAAAATAAAAAACCCGACTGCAAATAATTTATTTTCGTTAAGCGTTTTATCGATCCATTGAAATTAAAACTGCAAGTTAATATATTTATGGACTTGACATGGAAAATCCATTCATTTTGATACCCAATAAAAGAACAGACGGTGAATACTACAAACTGTATTGTCATAATACACGTGTAGAATTACTTTACATGAAATCACTGATTGTATTAATTAATATGGATTAAGTACATTGGTAAATATCTAAGTATACGAGGAACAACTTGACAGGATGAATTTAGGAAACGGAGTAACAAACTACAGTACCAACATAGACAACGGCACAAGTGCTGCCATAGACAAGATAACTAATCTAGTTTGTAAGGCATACATTACACTATACTAATACATAAAAACTGAAAATTTAACACACGTTAATGTGGGCAGTCGTGTAAAAAAAACAAGAAGTCATAGGTAGGTAAACGAAGTTGTAGGTGACTGTAGGTACAGCAAATACAGAAATAATTTGAACTTATTTTATTTGTTAGCAATATTTTGTACTTAAGTATCTTTATTTGAATCGCTTAGCTCTTCGATGCCGCATGTCCTGATGGCCCACTGAGTCAGACTCATTGTTATCATCGTAACGGGTAACAAAACAAATATAACAATCACTAAAAACATATTAAACAGCCAACAAGAACAAATTAAAGAGTCAAAAAAAAATTAACGAAAAGATCAATAAACACTCGGAAACGTGTCTTGTAGTGGTACACTGTCGGAGAAATAAGACCCTGACGCCCGCGTTTTCTACAAACCAAAATGGCGTCTGTGCTGTCAACCTTAAAAATATGAGTTTATTAAAATTAACAATTTCGGGTCACTCATTTAAAATTACCTATAAATATATGGCACTGCTTTATTTTTATGTTTTGTTCTGCTGATCGTACTTATTGGAGTGAATATGAGTGAAGTTAGCCGAGAGCCCGTCCTATTCCTATGAAGCGCTCGTAGCGAAGTTTACTTAGCTGTTCTCAACCGATCAGCAAAGTTAAGCAACGTCGCGCGCGGTCATGAGTTGGATGGGTGACCTTAGTGACATTACTACTGAGCGTTTCCGTGCTTCGGAGGGCACGTTAAGCCGTCGGTCCCGGTTGTTGTCTTAGGATGGCAATCGTTATAGCATGGTGGTAGGGCATTTTGCGAATGCCCGCCTGGCTAGCTACCACCCTCAAGTAGAAAATCTGTCGCCAAGCACCTAACGGTGTGTTCCAGCAGCTGTCCTTGAGAGCCAGTACATCTAGGTTAGCCTGAACAACATCTTCGACCACATCATCACTTACCATCAGGTGAGATAGTGGTCAAAGGCTAACATATAAGGCATAAAAATATTCTTATTTTAATCGCATTGTACATATGCAAAATTGCGGTTTTCTAGGTTTATAACTGTTGACGTAGTTACGAGATTAATATGAAATGACGTAATATTTTGGGGCCAAAATGTAATTAGTGCTGGTTTCAGATTTCATCAAAATATTCAAAATACTTCCGTTATCTCAGAAAAATATGGATTTTTTCTTGTATGGGCAAGGATGCATCCTTTTGAAAACCATTTGGATTATGAAAGTCGGACTTACGCAGATTTTATGGTAAATTTGTAAATACGACTATCGACCGCTAACTGGTATCGCGGTTTGTACAAATGATGGAAAAGCCGGGAGGCCGGCTTGTACAAATTAGGAAGGTAGTTTAATTTCCAGCTGAAGTTATCGCAATGTTCACTTATAGACATTAACTGAATCCAAAAATATTGGAAATCAATTATTCGCCTGTCATCTTATCCTCCTAAAACAAAAGTTATAGTGAGTTACTAATTTAAACTAGAATAATATATTAACTTATTAGGAACCGGCTAGGACCCGCGTTATATTTACCGGAAAGATTCCGACCAGTTTTGGACTGTTTTGAAGTCCTTTGTCTGGGAGTCACGATTGCGCGAAGCGAAGAGCATGGGCCTCAGCGCGTAACTAGAGTTACGCAGGTCCTAGCCGGTTCCTAATAAGTTAATATGGATAAAACTCGCGATAGTTTCCAAAGTGAAGTAGAATAATAAAAAAACTAGCAGACCAAAAAGAAGAAGACAACCCTCTGAGGTTGTTCGCATTTTTCCAATAACGCTATATAAGGCTGCATAATTGTGACGTTTCCTTTTTTTAACACAATGGATGAACAGAAACTAAAAATGTAGTTACTTAACAAGACAACAATACTTATATTATGGACAACAAATATAAAGTATAGTTTGTTACTTAAAAAAATAAAGACATGATCAAAACTCTGTGGTCGCACTATAAACTTGCGTCTAAGCTTTCCGCGTACGAAACGTCAGAGCAAGGCAAAACGAACACAGGTCCTACCTCGATGGGCGCTCGCGCGGTACTGATCGCCTCGCGCTTGTACATTTCAATTTATGAGCATTTCCAGTTATGTTAAATATTTTTTCTTGTCTAACAAAACAGAGTTAATATCACAATTTATTAAAGATCAGATTAATTAAGGAATGAACTTTCTTTTCATATAATATCTGTTTGGAATTACACTTTATTAAACGCAATATATCGTGGTAAACTGCTGATATAATTCGTGGAAATTGGCGCAAGATCTTTATTTTTTTTTCTACAATGACGATTAATAATCGTTATTCTAGTACACTATGTGTCAACAAGATTATATGCCTGATGCACAGTTTTTTTTTTAGCTAATTTGATGAATCTTTATACAAGAGATAGAACTCTGAAATTGGCTATGTGTACTTTAATTCGTAAAACAAGGTGCGGGAGATTTGTCACTACAAAATAATTAATGTTAGATTTGTAAATCTGGTACATTAACTAAAAAGAGAACAAATTATTCTATTTTTATCAATTATTAAACAACTTGTAGATATTTCCTATGATAGTAAATTAAGCGCTTAAAATCTTCGTATACCGCATCAAAATGTAAAATGCCTCTTAACAATGATTTATTTGGAGTTATTTTGCTGTAATAGTATAGCGAGATGATAAAACTTTGGTTATAAGTTTACATTAAAATGCGGATTTAATTTTGGTAATCATTTACTATTTTGGTCTGTTATATGTTACTTTATCTGGTGATAAGTTAAACATAAGCCTCTTTTGCCGGATATATTTTGGAGACTGTGAAATGGAAGTGCACAATCATGGATGGAAGTGAACATAATTTATATGTTCGTTCTACAGCCAAACAAGGAGAATCTCGGCACAAAGATACCGTTTTAAAATTGAAATTCCAAACAAAAGCCCATAGTACTGTACTTTAACACTTATTGTGCGAACCACGAAGGAACTTTCTGAGTTACTTAACCACTGTCTTCTGGAAAATAAAGAAAGTAAAAAGCTCCTTTCTGAGCTATGCTTTACTAAGAGTGCTTCACCGCAGACCACAGCGTTGCTTAATATGGGATAAACAGTGCTCTAATGTGAATAATTAGACTGCAGGTACGGCAATCGCAAACGAAGTCGCAGGTACAGTTAGTATTAATTAAATCCCATCAATGCTATATACCTAATTTAATAGAGGCACATGAGTACATTACTGTATAACGTAATGTTTTTCCGCATTCATGTCAAACATTTAATAGAAGAACGCATGAAAATATAAAACTCAAGAAGAGTCACAGGCGAAAGCTCGTTTCATTGTACCCACTAGGTAGCTAAGATGGTTTAAAAACTTAGATACGACACGGTAAAAACTATACATACATTATTATTTTTTACTTCTGGTGAGTCTGACTAAAGATGTACTACATATTATCATCTCTAAACTTCGGAAAGACCTGTGTAGCGGTGATATGAATAATATCGTAAGAGCTAAGTTTTTTTATGTTATTGTGAAGGAACAAGCGCGAGGTCCACCTGATGTTAAGCGGTATCCTCTGCCTATAACAGATGCATTTCATCATAAGTGACGAACTGCACTGCGCCCATCACCTTGAGACATACCTGTTAAGTCTCGTTTTGCCTGTTATTTCACTGGCTCTCAAGGACTGCTGCCGGAACATACCGTTAGGTGATTGGCGACAGATTTTCTACTTGAGGGTGATTGCTAGCCAGGCGGGCATTCGCAAAATGCCCTTCCACCATACGGTGAAGCTCAAGCTCTGGGCGGGATTCGAACCATGGACCTGCTGCGCGGCAGTCCATAGCCAATTCCACTGAGCCATCACTGCTTCAAAAGTAAGTAAGTATCTAACTAACTGTATATAATTTATTACAAATACAAAATATTAGTTTGACAACACGATCATTCAGTTATCCGAAGGTGTTGTGCTTACTATGAGCACTGTTCATTGTAGACTTCCAAAAAAGGAAGTTCTCAAGTTATTTAAATTTTTATTATATTTTTATAACAACTATTTACTTGATCACCCGATTATATTATCATTATTTGTTGTGTACAATGCTTTTTTTATGTTTTTGTGACGGAACAAGCTCGAGGCCCACCTGATGTTAATTGGACTAAACTCTGCCTATGACAGTTGCAATTCATGACAACTCACGAATTGCACTGCGCCCGTCACATTGAAACATAGTTGTTAAGTCTAATTGTGCCTGTAATTTCACTGGCTCTCAAGGACTACTGCCGGAGCACACCTTTCGGTGCTCGGCGACAGACTTTCTACTTGAGGGTGGTAGCTAGCCAGGCGGGCAATCGCAAAATGCCCTTCCACCATGCGGTGAAGCTCAAGCCGGCGGTGGGGATCGAACCAGGGTACTGCGGCACGGCAGTCCATAGCTATTAACGCGCGGCCATCATTGCTTCAAAAAACCACAACATACCTTCAATTTGTTTCTATTCTTTCCAAAACTTCTGTTATGTAGTATCTTATAAAATTAAAAAATATATATATATTTATTATATATACAACCTAGATGACCTGAAAATAACATCTGATAATGATCATTGCAGAAGGTATCAAGTTTGCGTGCAGAGTGTAATACAGAAAAATATAAAAAAAAAAATGAAACCTTCATTTAACAAAAAAAATATTTCAATGAGTTGTGAAAGTAGGACCACAAAACTAAGAGCTTTGAGAGTTTGAATCAATATGATCCTGACTTCAAAAACTAATGTCATGTTTTTCAATAACAGTTTCTTAACACGCGTTTTTATCCTGTGTCCAATTGCAACTAGCTGAAACACAATATTGTCGTGAAAACTTCATATAATGCAGTTATTTATATAGGTATTATAATAACGAATTATACAGAAAATAACTATGAAACCACAGATGTTTAGGTATAGGTCAACCTAATGATATTATTCAGACATTGTAATCTTGCCGTTAGGACCGATCACCTTAGCGCGGGCAAGGTCCTGAACGGCCCCCTAGCTAATCGTCTATTTTTGATCTATGGATTGCTGTATGTGACAATAACTTGAACCTTTGCTTTTGACTTAGTCGCTGTTTTTTTAAATTAAATCAAGGGTAAAACTAGTTGGTTTTACCCTTGATTTAATAATTTGTTACTTTGCGATTTGATCTATAAATTTGTCAATACTGTGTCGTGAAGGTGGAATCTCAAAGGACTGGATGAACATCGAGCCCTCAGCCGTAATCGTGAGTAAAAAACCTAGTAGAAACTAGCTGGCCAGTTAGGTATCCCTAGGGCACGATAGGCTAGAGGGATCAACCACGAAGCGGAGAAAATCCTGCATCACACTGTATGTAATTTCGTGTAATTTTTTACCTTGTCCCTTTCAGCCCGGCGAATCGCCGGTTGTTAAGTATTCAAAACAGATTGTCCAGGTGGAAGGCGCCTCTGCTGAACAATCCCTGCCTGGGCAATCTGGAATCTTAACACTTGCATTAGTGCCTGTTAAGCTATTTGAAAATATTTCCTAACGCACATATTTTATATTTCAACTTTTATGTTACAGTATACGAGGGCCAAAAGAACTATTTCAACGTATCCTTCTATTTTCATCTAAGAAGTAGTTACCTTTTACGGTCGCATATGGATATCCCGAGTCGCGCATTGCATACATATGGTGTGTTTAGGTGTTAGCTCCGGCTTAAATGGATTGGATGATTTCTTTTATTAGTTCTGGTAGGTAGGAAGTTAGAATAGTTTGGTTGTTGTTGGTATTTTTTGCCTCGTTTATATACATGGAATATAACTCGTTTATTACAATTGAATTCCATTACATCAATATCAGTAGTAATAACTCGCTTTACTAGCGGCTCGCCCCGGGTTAGCTTAGCTTTTCACGGGTATTTAAAAAACATTATAAATTGAAACATATAAAAATAGTTAATTGACATTACTATAATAGTTAGACTTCCTTATGAAATTGTAGTACTTTGCTGTATTAATAAATGAATCTATGCTGCAGCGTGTCATGATATAACGATTTTTTTGTTTTTTTTTTCACACTGGGTTACATTAACGAAGTTTTCATACGGATCCCTAAGTTTTTGAAAATATTCTATAGCCTTTGTTCATCAAGGATACTGATGATTCAAATGGTGAAAGAATTTTTAAAATTGGTTCTGTACTTTTTAAGTTTATTCGTTACATAAAAATAATACAAAAATACAAATCCTTTTTTCGTATAGATAAGTCATCAACTTTGTGTTTTTTTTTGTTTTTTTTTTTATTAGTTTATTTATTGCTAATAATAATAATACCCCACTGCTACACCATAATTGGTTTCCTAAGACAACAACTGGGACCGATGGTTTAAGTCGGCGTTGTGTAATGAACAAAACAGTACTTCGGCTCCGATGTTTCCAGTCTGGTGGTCGTCTCAAGAATGCCCCACTCCTCCGCTCTTCACTTCGTGTCAACACTCGTTTTAGCGGGAAACAGAGCGTGTCGTATGTTTTATCCCATCAAGTGGTGGCGCTATTGTCGTTTTGGTGTTGCCATTACCAACATCCGTCAAGTGATCAGTATTAAATATTTATTTCCGTTCAATAACACCATAATATAGAATGAAAACATAACAGTTGTGAGTTGAAAAATTTCTACCCCAACTGCGAGGTGGGTATTATATATATCATACTGATATAGAATTGTCGATTTTGATAACTGAAATGACTTTGACATAATACTTATTCACTGTATTAACATAAAAGAAATGATATATTATGATAAAATAACCCAGTTCTTGTTATAAACTCAATTTTTTTACATGTAGATAAGTTGTGAAGTCCCCAAATTGACTAGATGAATGCAAGGTAATTGCCGTAGTCGCAATCAGTCTTGCACTTCCGAGCGTCCGATAAATACGTTGCCGCTAATCGTGTGTTTTTAGGGAAAAGTTGTGGACAATATACCTTCCTGTTTCTTTAGACGCTGCACTAATTATACAGGCACTGTAAGAGATAAGAAAAAGGTTTCATTTCACGTGTAAACGTATTGCTATTATTATTAAAATAGAAAATATTTTGTTTTACCTTAGGCGAGTATTAACACAATGGAGTGCATGAGCGAGATGTGTGGTTCCTTCGGTACCAGAGAGTGAAAGAGATCACAGCGTAATGGTGCTCGGAACGTCTCGAGGCGGCGGTAACGCAAATTGCTTATTTATCTCTTTCTAACAACAGATAGGTCACTATCTCAAAATATAAACTATTAAGAAATCTGCAATTTTTATATACTATGAACGATATCTTCTTGATAACCAACATATTCCCCGTGGGGTGCCGGACTAGAATGTGACCCTCCCATCTCTTGGCGTGGGTATCGTAAGAGGCGCCTAAGGGTAATATACCGGAAGGTGGGCAGCAACGCCTAATAAGGAGCAAGAATCTTGCATTGCAACCCCCAAGACGCCTGCCAAGCTTGGGGATTATGACAAACCCTCTTGTATGGGAGAGGCTGTGTCCAGAAGTAGACAATCCGGTTGATCAACAACCAAATTATACTTAAAACAGCAGCGATTTAAAATTATTTTTTGAAACTGTAATCAAAACCAACAAATATTGTTTTCTTATTCGGCCTATTGCAATGTACAAACTTAAAAAAGTGAGGGTAGACACGTACATAACCAGATCTTATCTTAAAACAAAAACGTTTAAACAACAAGCTTGTACTGTTTACTCATATTACCCCTCCACTTTCCCCCGTCCCATTACCCCATAACGAGGGAAGTGTCAAAACGTCATGTTCCGCATAAATTGCCACTCCGCTGGTTATCGAGGACCATAAAAAATTAGTCTTTAAATAAAAATAGGAGGAAACATGTATCGACGTTTTAAAAGGCACTTGTTTTCGTCAGGAAATTTTATTTATGAGATCTTTTTGTAAACAAATACTGTTGATGATAAAGAAAACAATAGAAAACAAAATTTGCATGGTGGTAGGGCAATTTGCGAATGCCCGCCTGGCTAGCTACCACCCTCAAGTAGAAAATCTGTCGCCAAACACCTAACGGTGTGTTCCGGCAGCTGTCCTTGAGAGCCAGTAATTCTAGGCTAGTCTGAACAACATCTTCGACCACATCATCACTTACCATCTGGTGAGATAGTGGTCAAAAGCTAACCTATCAAGCATAAAAAAAAATAAGAAAATACTCATGTTGCGGATATTAGGAATAACCAAAATATTAAGTGAAAATCAATGTATATAGTTTATTTGCAAAAATATAAGTAATGACGTTATTAAAAATATAATTACACACAGTTGTACTCTGTCTGCAAGCATACTATAAATATTAATTTAATACATAGTGATTTAAATGAATACGTTATTTTATCATTTTATTTTACATTTCATCATCATCATAATCAACTGAAAGACGTCCACTGTTGAACAAAGGCCTCCCCCATAGAGCACCACAAAGAACGGCTATAAGCCGCTTATAACCATTGGCTACCCGCGACTTTCACGATGTCGTCAGTCCACCTAGTGGGGGGCCTACCAACTCTACGTCTTCCGGTGTAGTGTGGTAACCACTCGAGAACCTTTCTTCCCCATCGGGTATCAGTCCATCGAGCAATGTGGCCCGCCCATTGCCACTTCAACTTGCAAATTCTAAGAGCTATGTCGGTGATTTTGGTTCTTTGGCGAATATCCACGTTAAGGATTTTATCGCGCAAAGAAATTCTCTCTATGGTTCGTTAAGCTACTCTGAGCTTGTCCATAAGGGCCACAGTTAGGGACCACGTTTAAGTGGTCTGACATTTATATTCTTTTAATTATTTAATACTATAAGACAATTATCAAGCAGCAATTAAGAACGCACTGTTAGGTGCTTGGCGATAGATTTTCTACTTTAGGTTGAAAGAGGCGAACATTCGCAAAATACCCTTCACCATGCGTCGACATAAAACTAAATATTCTGTGAATAGCTAAAGCGTCTACCTGTCACCGTTATTAGTATCGAGCAAGAAACGGTAAAAAAATCAAGTTTGTTGTATGGGAGCCACCTTTAAATATTAATTTTATTTTTAGTATTTGTTAATATAGCGGCATTAGAAATACATAATCTGTGAAAATTTCAACTGTCGCGCTATCACCGTTCTTGAGATACAGCCTGGTTACATACGGACGGATGGACAGCGAAGTCTCAGTAATAGGGTCCCGTTTTTACCCTTTGGGTACGGAACCCATAAAACGTGGTTTAATATATTCTTTAGCCCTTTATGTTAAAAAGGTTAAAATAGATTAAAACAAATATGAATATTGTACCTTTATGCATGGGCTAAAGGTATTTAAGATGATGAAGGCGGCAGAACTAAATATAATATAAACCAAATTGTACCCATATGAAAGATAATGAGTACTTAACGATTCAAAGGGAACCCTTTTAGAAACCACAAAGGTCTTAATAGAGGTTTCTGGGATACGTATCTTTGTAATTTTGTTTCAAGATTTTACTTAAGGTTTTTATTTATGACATTTGAAAATTAATTCCAAGATTGCTTCACGGAAGATTTTGTTCATCCGTGGAACACAAAGATGTTCTACGAGATGTTCCACGAAGAAGAACATCTTTGTGCAAAAGGAGGCAGCAGGGCCAACCTAGACCATTTATAAGATTTAAAGATAAAAATTTACTAAATTTCGAGCAGTCAATGGCCTTGCGACTTACCCAACTATTTCTATATATTACGTGTTGACAGACTCCCGTAATTGAATACGTCAATCCGTAGTTTTTGTATCATCAGTTGTACTATAGCAATTTTAATTTCTACGACACAAAAATATTATCAATTATTATTATGAAATTAAGGCATTTACTAGTTCAGGGTATATAAGGCTAATAAAAAAGTAATATACACTGTATTTGTTATAAAACAATATTTTCCATTCCAATTAACGCAACATACACATTCCAATTTCACATTCCGTACGGAAATAAATGAAAATTCCTTCGCAAATGCATTTTAACTACCAAGATGTAGTTGCTGAATAGTTAATGTAACGAAGTTCTAACTTGCACATCTCCCATTTCTAATTAAAAGTTAGCTACAACATGGTCAACAGCGCCACCTGTTAGCCTGAGCTGCCTAACTTTAGGGGCCTCACTACTAAACATATAGCCTTATTTCTGTAGAACTATTATAGGCTTATTTGTGACGTGACAACACTGTTTCAATACAATATAAACATTTTAAGTAAGCCGTGCTTAGGAACTGCTTGGAAGTCTCAGAGAAATTAATAAGAAAGAGGGAGTCTCATGAAAATCAAAAATGAAGCATCAAATTCGGCCCATTTTTTGTAAGACACAACTCACTCACACAAACGTATCCAAATTCGGCCAACTTTGTCCTCATTCACGATAGACCGTAACACATTCACACGTCACACATAACGGAATTAATAAATTTAAAACCGACTTGAGTATTAAAACACACGTAAGTATTAAATAAAATGTACTTTCTTTAATATTATACAACGCAATTTAGGTTATAATTTCGAATAAAAATGTAAACAAAAGTGTTGCCAGACATACATTTTAAGTTGTTTCCAAAAGTGCGCAGTTTTTAATAGTCGGTTCGTGTACCTGTAACATTATATACTTTATATCTAAACAAGCGTATGTTTATTAGGAAAAACTAGGGATTATCATATCTTATTGTGGAAATAACCAGTAAAGAGTTTTGCAATTAATAATATTTTAGTAAAATTTAATTTTTTATAGTTATAGTGCAATATATTTGTTATCACTGCAACTATAGTAGTTAGATAGTTGGACCAAGAAATTTGATACTTCTTATGAAAGCTTGCAGGTTAAAAGTTATTACATAATTGTCCCACAGTTGGGAAAAAGCCTACATTTTGATGACTAATGAAGACAATAATCGACCAAGAGCATGTCACGCATATGATATGCTCCCGTCGCAGATGCCGTAGATAAACAGAAAACCTTTAACGAGTATTGTTGTTTTTTTATTTTGTTTACATTTTCTCAAAACTTAACAGTTATAAACCAAAAATATTTTGGGAAAAAGTCCTTCAAATGATAAGAACGGTTATTTTATTATCACAGAATTCTGAAACCAATTTTCGTTTGATGTTTTTAGTATAATCTATCCATGGTAAATAATGAAATTCTAGGTCTAAAAGTTAGAAATATCGACTAGGCTACCAAAACATTCACACGAAAATAGTTAATTAGCAGTATTTTTTTAAACACACCCGTCATACTTGTTGTGTTATTGTTGTTAATTATTTCAGGTTTCCAATAAGGAGTGCTTACTGCCTTACTGCCATTCCCAAGCCGCCTGCCAAACGTGGGGATTATAGCACATTCCCCTAAATAGGGGAGGCTGTGTTCAGTAGTGGACGATCCCGCTGATACAGTATATCTTGAATACTACTGAACCGATTTCGATAAAAAATACAGTAATTCCTAGGTTGTAAGTCTTTTATTAAATGAAATAACAATGTTTGCAAACAATTTCTAGTTTCTGCGAAATACGTAGACAAACATACATATATCGTAACATACATCTAACTATGTGGCGAGTACTTTTCTTTTCAACTACAGATCCTGCGACAAAACCATACCATATAAGTAACCTAACACGCCTTTGGTCAATTATTTATTGTCCTAGAGAACGTAAAGTCTAGAATATCTTAAATAAAAACTGCGAACCATCTTAAACAATAATCGTGAAGATTGTGAAATATTATAATAATATTGCGCAATATAAATAATATTATGTTATTGCGAAGTATTCTTACGAACAGATTTTGCTGTATCTTCAAAAAAAATTCTCCCATGAATCCTACAATTTAGTTATTTTTGCTTTCATATGGCAACACTTCTACCGCACACATGTATAAAAGTATGGCTTCAGTTTGATATATTACGAGACTCCGTCTTTTCTTCTATTTTGTCAGAGTTGGAAGTTGATTGTTTTTTTTTTCAATTGTGATAGAACACGCAATAGGCCCACCTGATGTTAATCAGTAACCTTTGTCTATAATTGATGCATCTCACAAGTCGAAGACAAGACGAACTGCATTAACGAGACATAGTTTTTACGGCTCGTGTGCCAGCAATTTCATAATTAGTTACTGGGGGCCAACTCCCATCTCTTATTTCAGTGTTATTTAAACCTTACATTAACAATTTTAATTTTGCACTACCACACGCCACTGTAATAAACTGACATTAGAACTTCAACGTGAGAGCGGGCTGCATGCATTGAATCAAGTCATTTGTGCGACGGAGATAGCGCTATATGAACTTATTGTTTCGTAACGGCAATGGCACGAATCTTAGTATCAATATTTTAAGTTTGAAATGATGTTGTTAGTTTTCCATAATAGTTTTTAAAAGGTGAGAGTTGGGCCCCTGGTTCTCTTGAATTACATGTGGAACATACTGTTAGGCGCTAAGCGACAGCGAGCGTTCCAAATTGCCCATCCATCATGCGGTGAAACTCAAGCCGACGGTGGGGGATCGAACCATGGACCTACGGCATGGCAGTCAGTTATCACTGCTCCAAAATACTGCATGCGTTTTCAAGCTGAAAATATAAGTACCCAGGTAGATTATAGCCTCTACCAGAGAGGCATATTCTCACCGGTTTCGCATGCGTTATTTTGATATTTGTAATGGGTACCTATATATTATATATATGGATGTATTCGTTCTTACATATAGGTACTTCTGCTATAATAACGACTCAAGAAAATGGGACGTTTCCGTTCTTTCATACTGCGATATTCCGATATCAGTTATTAGTCCATTTTGTGTTAGGGTCATGATGGAAAGAAGGTGCTTGATGATTACGACGCACACGAACATACACATACCTGTGTTAATAACGCTAGTCTTGCAACATGCGGGCTCTGTTTGCGTTGTCGCTGAGAGAATCAATACTTCTGCTATAATAACGACTCAAGAAAATGGGACGTTTCCGTTCTTTCATACTGCGATATTCCGATATCAGTTATTAGTCCATTTTGTGTTAGGGTCATGATGGAAAGAAGGTGCTTGATGATTACGACGCACACGAACATACACATACCTGTGTTAATAACGCTAGTCTTGCAACATGCGGGCTCTGTTTGCGTTGTCGCTGAGAGAATCAATACGGTGTGAAGGCGGGGGCTGTAGAGGTAAACGTACACATTGGGAATAAAGGCCGGTAAAATGCAGCTGTGGTAAAAGGACGCGTGACACATTAACGAAGTAACATACACGGCTGTTATAATTACAACTGTCTGGTAGAGTCTTAAATCTTTAAGTTGTATTTGAACCAACACTGAAAAAGTGGAGTTGCATTATAAACTTCCCGCTTTCAAAGTTCATCGTAAATGTTGATACACACAAAATCTGTTATTAATTAGTTACATTACGTTTCTGATCTTAGTTTGAATTAGATTTACTACAGAATTCACTGAGATTTATAAACAATACAGGATGTAAAAGAAAACTATACCAGATCTGCGTTAGTATCAGGTTTAGCATAAGACCCATATTAGCGTATTAACGTTTAACTTTTTACATGTGTAGCAATGTGATTAAAAACTGTGGTCTTTGAAAAATATCATACCTGGTGGAAATTTTATCAGGTTTCGTACCCGTTCTCTAAGATCATGGCATTCGCGAGTTTATATAATTTATATAATTTTTTCTCATAAAATAATTAACAGTTATTGAACACGAATGAAGAATGCACATGATAAATATACCCCTAAAACTGTCAAAATGGTCATTTGCCAGTAACATTTATATAATATACAGGAATATTGGTAAAATGCTAAAAACCTCATAGGGTTGACTTCTGCTAGTTCTAACAAATATTGTGATGTTTTTTTGTGTATGTGTATTTGACGGAATATGCACGAAGACTACCTGATATTATAAAGCAAAAATATTATTGTGGCATGTTTTTCTTTTAAAAAGTCTATCAAGGTACCAATTTTCATCACTTTATCTTCAAAAATAATGACCTTTCCATACAAAGTTTCATTACCAATTTCACCCCTCCAAGTCAATAAAATTTTGAAAAAATATATTTTTATTTTGAATGATCTATTTGAATATTATTTTTCAGAACGGTAAGTTTAAAAATAAAAGACATTCATTCAAAGGTTTTCACCCATTTATACCACCTTAGGGGTTTAATTTCAAAAAATCCTTTCTCAGTACACCCCTACGCATAAAGATACATTCGCCAAATTTCAAAGCTCTGTGACCAGCGGTTTAGGCTGGGCGTTGTCTGTCAGTCAGTGTGTCAAGACTTTGTTTCTTATACATGGTTATTGGAGAAATGCTAACAACCTCTCAGGGTTCACTTCTGCTAGTCCTTACAAACATTTAAGTATGAAATATAGTAATAATTCAGTATTTTTACTAGGGTTGATGAGAAGGATTGAAAATAGGGAGGAAAGTTTGTCACTTAACCTAAGCCACTGGTGTTCGGCCTGTTCGTCCATCTGTCATATTGAAGTATCTTTAGAACCTTCATAGGCAGACACTTGAAAGACACGATAAAAGAATTAATATATATAAACAAATTTATTTACAAAGTAAAAAAATTGTTTACTAATAAAACTGTATTGTAAAAATTAATTACATTATTGTATCTTAGTCTACAATTAAGATCATTGTCTAAATCAGTTAGTTATAAAACTTATACTTTATTATTACAAATTTGTTATACAAAGGGTGGAGAGAACGCTACGCGCTGAGCATCGGAATTCGGATGAGACGTCCGTCGCTCGTCGAGTATGACAGGCAACTCGAGTATAGTGTTGCGATGCATCACGTGGGGCCTCAAAAGCTCAACCGCTGAGCTCGGAACGAGGTTACTTAAGTGATGAGCGCAGCCACTTTCAAACCCTATTCTATTTTTTCTATGATACTCAGGAAAGGGCATTGGATGTCCGTAAAGAGATCGTCAGCCATTTAGTGGCTGATTGGCAAGAATTTGCGATATTGTCTTATGATGCTAAATGTAACGGAGACAATCTCACCACTGCGGCTGAGTACTAAATCGATAAGTTACAATACTCGATATGGGGCATTTAGTTTGAACTGGTAGCCGCGGGGCAAGTTTATAACTATGTTTTAGAAGTGTACCAGAATGGAAAACTTTATAGATTATTTGGTTCTGAAGGTTGACGGTATGAAACGATTACGATTTACAGGGCTAATTTAAAAGGATTAAAAAGTAACCTATTTATGCATGACATGTTACACGGCTCCCAGAACCAGTAACAGTACCTGAGGAATAGACCACGTGAGCAAAGCTGCAAGTAAAAGCTCGTATGTAAATAATTTTATAACAATTAAAAAATATATTAAATTTTGTGACAACTTTTCACCGAATTTTGCGGTTTAAGTGATCAAGTGGAAATAGACCGTCGAACAACAAAGTCATAATAACTATAAAATTATGAATTTCCCGCCAATGGGTGCAGCGTTCGCCTTAATGTAAATTTGCACATAAGAAGTATATTTCAAGTTTTTTTTCAAATGTTCGAAATGGACATGATCTTCCAACTGAGCTATCGTAGTGAGTAAGTCATAGCTCAAATGTATCTATTAGGGGTGGAGCTTATTCAGTTAGAAGGCTTTAATGCAAATTTTGCAATGCAGAATCTAAAACCCTTCTTATACAATAATACAACACTACAGCTACTACAGCGCAAGCATTTAAGCAACCTTCAAGCCATTGCAGGCTCACATCCTCACATAATTGAATTTAATTTCTAATTTATGTTTAGGTTTGAATCAACATAATTCACAAAATATATGGTCTATAAAATTCCTTTTACGAACAAGACATCAAACCAACGGTTTTCATAGTAAAAAAAAGTCTCAGACTTTTTTACACGACTGCTCAAAAAAAGAAGCGTTCTGTGTACAGGGTTCATATACTATGTTTGTGAGTTTCTTTATTCTGCATAACTTTTTAACGGCTTAACCGATTTAAATGTATAAGATATCGTTAGATTCTCTTGATATAGCAAGTGATACTACGTACTTAAAACAATCAAAATAACTAGCTTGCGGATTTTAGACGCCATATTAAGAGTTAAACATTTTTTTCTTTCAAACCCATCGAATGGAGTATCAAAACCAAGGGCTTTAAAAAATAATTCAATAAATGTATATAACTTGCAGTTTTATTTTCAATGGAACGATAAAACGTTTATATAAAATAAATAATTTGCTGTTGGATATTTTACCTTTTAGATAAATGTATACTCGTTTCCTTTTGTCCTTTGCATATGGAACTCTAAGAAAATACCTTGTTTACAATATTCAATAATTCCCATCTCTGTGTTCTCATGTGTTTGCGATTTGTGTCGAATAAATATCCATTCTCAACGTTAGCAATCACTGAACGTGGAATTATTCAACACAAATCAATATGTACGTCACATAGGTAATGGACAAATTGTACATTAGCTACTGCACTCCCGCATTCTGAATGTTTGCTTTTAGTATGGGATGTTTACAATGGACTGTATTTATTGTCAATAGCTTTGTTTATGGCTGACTAACATTTGCCGTTCATTCAGATAAATTATGTGCTTTGTCGTTACTGTACTTACTGTATCAGCCGGATTGTCCACTGCTGAACACAGCCTCCCCTATTATGGAGGCGTTTCCCATAGTCCGTACGCTTGGCAGGCGTCTTAGGGATCGCAAAGTGAGATATCAGTTCCTCAGAAAGCACCGCTGCCCACCTTCTGGTGGTTTAACCATAGTCGCCTCTTACGACACCTACGGATAGAGATGGGGGTGACATTCTAGCCCGGCACTCCACGGCGAGTACGGTCGTTACGCAAAGTATGTAACAATCATATAGATAGTTTTATTACTTTTTAATATATGTGGGATTCGTACAATATGTTTTCTGTATTACAAAAATAGACACAAGATTTATTTTTGGTTTTTTTATTTTCTTATATTAAAGAGACGGACAAATCGTTCGCCTGATTGTAAGTAGTCACGCCTGTCCATGTCAGTGTCACAATTCTTGTTCTGCTTGACACTACACTGCACTCTTCACTCCAAGATGTTAGTTTATGTCTCGTTAGGCCAGTAATTTCACTTGCTATAAAGTCTACCCCGTAGGCTTCTGGGTTAGAACGTCACACCCCATTTCTTACCGTGGGTGTCGTAAGAGGTGGTTAACTAGAAAAAAAACCCTCAATAAATAATTAATGTCGCGAAAGTAACGAGGAAAATGAAAATCTTTTAGAAGTTTTATCGTAACATGCATTTACACGTAAACTTACACATTCATCATATCATATACTATACTACTACTCACATAATTATACTCTTACTATTATACTCACCAAAGTACTAACACAACCTTACACAAGCCTACACTTACAACTACACACTCGCATCCGTTCACATTCTAACTTACACATAATTGTACACTCTACATACACAAAACATAAATATACATAATCTTAATGTTGTCTTAGGTTTTCGCGATTATTACACATGGTAATTAAACAATTTTAAACGGTTTAAATCGCGTATATTTATCACTCACCCCGTGAACACGATCACTACAAAGTGTTTGAAACGTCGGGACAAAATAATGATAAATATACGCGATTTAAACCGTTTAAAGTTGTTTAATTACCATACATAATCTTAGATAAAAAAAACTTATTTTAATTTTTAAGATTATTTGTTTGTAACTAACATTTTTGTATGCAAAAATGTTACTCTCTGTTATTTATTACTTAATCACATTTACCTTAATACGGAAGAGCGAGACGCTCTAAAACAGGTATCTTAATACTTAAAAAAGAGTTTCAAACTATAAAATGTAAATTAGATTAAGTTTACCAAAATAAATATTTTGTATTTGACTAAAGGGAAAATACCACAGTGCCTACTGAAGTACTGATAACTGCTACTGCGATCCCAAAGACGCATGCCAAACGTGGGGGTTATGGCAAATCTCTCCAATTGGGGCCACCTTGTCAAACGATGGACGTTCTGGGTGACTTTCCAGTTGACGTGATGATGATGTGATGGTGACAGTGTCTTCCACAGCTAAACACAGTAGTGTTTGTATACTATTGTTTCGAGGCAGAATATTTGACAATGCAGGGATAATAAAGAAATATTTATACATATTTTAAAAAAAACATGAATTCCATATTCTAATACAAAAATTTTAAAAAAAATATTCCGCCTTATTTTTTTGTTACGCCAACATACCGTTAAACGCCACGCGGCCACACCGGAAGAATTTTAGATACGTGTCGCTTCTACACGAAGCAGGAGGGTTTTGACTCATCGTTCGTACGACGCTTCGTAAGGATGCTTCGTGTAGAAGCGAAACGCGTTTTAACAGGAAAATTTGGCGGAATCGTTATTAGATATATATATTTTCATAATATTTTAAGTGTTTTATTAAAAAAAAATATAAAAAAATAATATAATGTTTAATTACAACATTCTTAAACTATTTGTTATTATTTAATATGGATTTCCGCAAAGTAACGCCTAAATCTATTCATTAACTGCAGTGGTACCTACTAAGATAGACTCTTGCTCAAGAGACCTAACACCTGGTATATTGCATAAAGTTTTGTTATCAATTTAATGGCTAGCCGCCATTAGGAAGGCTCTCTATCACCAAATTCCTTAAGAATGATCTCATCAGTAGTATTTATTACCACCATGGTCTCAAGTAATGGTAGCCGAACGGTAATAGCTATGGACTGCCACGCCGGAGGTCCATGGTTCGATCCCTGACGCCGGCCTGAGCATCACCGAGTGTTGGAAGGGCATTTTTTAAATGCTCCCCTGGCTAGTTAACACCCTCAAAAATACACTGTCACCAAGCACCTAACACTGGGTTCCGACAGCAGCCTTTGAGAAACAGTAAAATTACAGGCAGCTCGTCTGTCAACATAATGCACCTGTCACAGACAGATGTTGCCGCTTATCCATCTTAACTCAGATGGGCACCGTCCTTTTTCCTTCAAGAAATTGTTTGGTTAATAAAATAAGAAGTAAAGTGTACTTATGTGCGCCTAATGGGCAGCGACACTTACATATTACGTCAACGTGACATCAACTTTATATACGGATAATTTTTACCGAAGTATAATTGATATCTTAACGATGCCTTACTAATAGCATATTAAAGAGCTCTAAGAATTTAAGGCCAGTAAGTGTACAGCTTTTGCAGCAGTGATGGCTCAGTGGCATTGGCTATGGACTGCCGTGCAGCCAGTCCATGGTTCAAATCCCGCCACGGGCTTGAGCTTCACCGCATGATGGAAGGGCATTTTGGGTATGCCCGCCTGGCTAGCTACCACCCTCAAGTAGAAAATCTGTCACCAAGCACCTCACAGTGTGTTCTGGCAGCAGTCCTTGAGAGCCAGTAACATTACAGACACATGAGACCTAACAACTGTACGTCTCAGTGTGATGGGCACAGTGCAATTCGTAATATAGAAATGCATCTGTTATAGGCAGAGGTTAGTCCACATAACATCAGGTGGGCCACGGGCTTGTTCCGTCACAATAACATAAAAAAAACTTCTAATTTTATCAATATCAATTAAAAAATATATTCAATACATGACCAAGTGATATTAGCTAAGAGTGACAACTCTTAGCTATATCACTTTCTCGATCGTGCGCTCGTAGAGTGAAGACCTCCTGAGGATGCTTCGTGTAGAAGCGAAACACGTCGAAAATTCTTCCGGTTTGGCTGCGTGGCGTTTGTGACGTCACGTCGGCTTAACAGGAAAATTAGGCGGAATTGTCACTAGATATTTTTTTTGTATTTTTTAAGTGTTTTATTAAAATATTAATTTGATATTTTCATAAAATATTTATTATTATTAAGAGTGACAACCTCTTAAGTATTACATAATTCATAAGTAAACTATGCAATTTCACAAACTCTTTTTTTTTCAATTAATCTTAATTTTTTCAGTTGTTTGGAAGGAAATCCATACAGTTTCTGTCCGACCGTTTCAATAGGGGTTTGATTATATAAATTAGGCGCTGAAATTCCTTAAGTAAATTATCATGTTTATTCTTACTCGTACTTTTAAAAATCACTGAAAACATTTCTATTTCCTCAGTTTGTTTGTTAACAGCTTTGAGACCTATCATATTAATAAACTGTCACTTGGGACACGTAAGCATTATTTACAGGTACTTAAGTTTAATTAATAATAAATAACATTTGGCATATAAGCCTTGCTAATTTTGGACCAAATTACCGAGTATTTGAGATAATCTCACTCACGAGATGAATTTGATACAACAAACAATACATATAAAAGGATTGTACATATGAGCGCACTGTAGGCAACCAACGGAACACGTAGAAGAAGTTAAGTAGTCAAAGAGACAAAGTCGAAAATTGAATGCGTGCCGCTGCTACTTCGGCGTGGTTGAGGCTTATACGTCTGGTTAAACATACCTTCTTTTGTATAGCTAATATTTGTATTCAATAAAAATAATTGAACATTTAATGTAAAAAAAAATGCGTGTTTCGCAATAGATATCAATTAATTTATTTTATTTTACGTTTCATAGAAAGAGGATCAGTTATTAAAATAAATGACCTCATAGATTTTTTTTGCTGTCAAATGAATTGAAGATCATAATAATATAAAATTTAATTATCCTACGAATAATTTATTCATAGCGTTTACCAATCTAACAAACCTTCTCTTGCAGAAGCAATTACGCTGACCAATTGGAAGAGAGAAATTTAAACTCCCACAAGAATTACAAAATTTAAAATATACGAGAGGAAAAATTAAAGCATGTGCGGGATTCCAACCCGCGTCCAGCCACCCCTTTAGCCGGGGTATGCTCTAACCAATTGAGGTAACATGACAATGAGTTCGAATCCCGCACATGACTTAAATTTTTCCTCTCGTATATTTGTAATTTTGTTATGCAATCCGCATAGTAGGCGTTATTGCAAACATAACAATATTAAAAATAATATTAAGTTTATACAAGTCAATGATAAATGTACCATAAATATTAATCATTCTAGAATTTTGCTGCCATTTTATTTAAAAAATAATGGCATGCGTACATAGGCTTATTGGTTTATTAAATAACTTCTATGTCATTTACATAATATGAAATGTAACACATTGATATGTCAATAGAGATATTTTGTACTTATTATTTATCTAGATTACTGCCACCCCTTCTTATCAATCTGTTACGAAGTATATCTAGTCCAACATACCAGGGAACACAAATTTAAAAATATCTTTCTCACAAGAACTACATACGACAAACAAATAGATAAAATATCATCCTTGAAGATCTTTCTCTATGTGTGTTGTATACGACACAAGAAAATAAAAAAATGCTCGAGACTCTTGAGAAAATGTCATATCTACTATGCATCGAGAATCGCATCTTATATAAACTACAATACATTGTGTATGAAGTGCGTACATTATGCAGAAGCACGTATCAAACTGCCTTTGATACGCACTGCATCGATCCCAAGCAAATTTTACCATGTCGTGGCAAGTGTCAGCTTCTTTGGCGTGTCTTTATGTGAGAATTATTCTAAATATATTTATAATATTCTGTGTTATTAAGTCAATCTCGTGAGTAATATAATCTCTAAGACACGAGAATAACAATCTCAATTATAGTTATAGCGTATCCCTCGACACTTGTTACTAATGTCTAGGGAGTATTTGTAGCTTGGCAAATTTTTTTATACCACAATGGTGGCAAACTAGCATACGGCCCGACTAATGGTAAGCAGTTACCGCAGCCTATGGACGCTTGCCACACCAAGGGTATCACTCGCGCGTTGGTGAGCCTGAAGAAATCTCTTCACGCCCCTTTTGAAGAACTCCATGCTGTACTCCATCGGGAAACCCACGGCAAGGACAATCTGAGCGTCCGCGGAAGGAAGCTCCTTTGAGCACGCACAGTACGAAACAACTCTGGTTTCAATTGAGAATACTGTGAAGCATTCGTTAAATTATTTGACTACATACATTACATAAAATACTTTTCAGAGGTGCTATGACTCCATGACCACTATGACTCCATCCTGTTATAATATTTATATTAATTCAAAATTTCTTTATTTAATGTTAGTTGTAGCCTCGTCAACATAAATCTAAAATGAATTCGTGACCCAAATAAACATTTGCGAAGGACTGATTAGTCACTTTAGGTCAGGCAGATGAGATTAAATATTAAGCTTATCATCTCAGTTGGCGAATAAAATTAAATTCTTAATAATATTCAATTCAATTCTGTTCTGAAAAGTTCCTCAATTGGTAGATCGGGACTTCCTAGGTTACTTATATACTTACTGTTGAAATAACCTAATACACACATCAAAAGTGCCTAGGGATCATGTATATTTTGAACTATAAAAAAATACTCAATTAATATTTACCAAATCTAATTATTCCAACAGTTTTTTTAATTTATTTCCTATGTTGAAGTTAACATCAAATTCCTATATAGAAACAATTTAATTTTTTTTTAAATTTTGATATCGTCAATAAATTGGCAGAAAAACGAAAAAAAATAAGATTTTTGCTATGTTTATTGTAAAATGATATTAATTAATAATATGTGTATCAATCTCAGCTTGAGGTTGTCCCCTAATCTAAATGAGATCTGTTCTTCCACCGATCCAAATACCGGCCCAAACCATTATTGTTCCCCCTCCATATGGGTGAACTTCTTGACATAATTTTAAACGATCTTGACGTCCAGAGCTCCTCTAAACTCGAGTACGTCTTGTATCAGGCCGCATACCAAAACGAGACTCGTCAGAAACACGAATAAAATCCACTATGGCGACAATACTCAAAATGTACTTGATCCCTACGCACTTTTGATGTGTGTATTAGAGCCAGCTGCGGTAACGTCAATCGTTTCGTGACAAATGCGCGTGACGGAACGATGCGTGCAAGCAATAGGAATAATAATTTATAAAAGCGACATATTATATTCTTCTGTTTTCTCATCCATAATTCTGCCAATAGTTATTTGCATATTTTTTATATGAGTATATATAATATTGGCTCCTATATTTTTTTTTGTATCAAAAATCTTTAACTTTATAAAATCAAGACGGTAAAACAGGTCATTTTTTGTAATTTGAAGGGTCATAATTTTCTTAAATAACATACAATTTTACATTAAGAAAAAAAAAAAAAATATTAAACATAGTATACGCATTATTAGGGAAACCTCAAATACTACTTGTTAAAGCTCACTAAAATTCAAATACGACCACATAACAAGTAAAATTTTATAAATATAAAAAAAAACATCAAATCGGTATAACCTGTAAAGAGTTATGAGGTAAAACACACAAAAAATACAGTCGAATCGATGAAATATATATACACCGTGTACCAAAATTCAACGATAAGCCGGCATCGGTGCATGGACCTACTCATGACTACTCGGGAAAAAAAAATTTTTGTCTCTTTTTTTTTTTAATTACAGAGACTTTTATAAAGTTCCGCCAACTTTTAATAAAACTTGCCATGGTAGTGTCCATACTTTTTTTTTAACCCAGACTATAGAAAGTGCATAGAATGTCAAAATCTATGAAAATTATAAGAAAAAAAAATTTTTTTTTACTGATTTTTGTAAAATAACTACAGACTTTCTGTAATTTTAAAGGATTGTGGTAGATAGCCGTCCTTCTTAGGTTGCTAATGCACAAAAAATATCAAAAATATGTCAAAAATTGTGGTCATGGTAGTTGAAAATAGCATAATGGGTATCGAATATCGATGAAATTTATAAAAGTCTCTGTAATTAATAAAAAAAAACAGTTATAATTTTTTTTTTTTTCCGAGGAGTCATGAGTAGGTCCATGCACCGATGCCGGCTTATCGTTGAATTTTGGGACACGGTGTATATATATTCATTCTTGACACTAAATATATACTTGCAATACATCACATAGGTAGAATAATTTGGTTTGGGACAAACATAATTTATGTAATATATACACTTCCAAAAACGATGAATGAAATTAATTCGCTTACAAATGACTGATATAAAAACAATTAAACAATCCCTCCTCAACAGTTTTACGCGTTCATAAAGTACTACAGTACTTACTACATTTTACCTTCTAATTGGTGAAAACTACCACTTGACATGAAAACGTACTAATTGCAGGGTAGAGTTATGCTGCTGTTTCATTACGCGTAACAAATTTCTAGGGAGTATTGTAGCTTAGTATTAGAGAAAAGTTTTTAAGCGTTAGGATTATAAAACTTATAATCTATAAAAATCGCGTCATTTGGTGTTACGTGTTGATCTAATATCAACCTACCAGCCCAAGTGGTTCACATATTTGGGTAAATGTACATGATGATATGGCTCGTGGGGCACTGGATTGCCCGTGGTGGGTCGGGCTAGAATGTCAACCCCATCATTACCCCAAGGTGTCGTAAGACGCAACTAATGGTAACACACCAAAAGGTGAGCAGCTGTGCTTTCCATAAAATTCCGAGTAAATATCGGTATTTTAATACCCATTCATTGAAATTCCTTTAATATAATGATAAAAATCAAAACCTATAAACCTGGATATTGATAACATCTATAACATATCCAAAAATCATCAGAATCGGTGATTGTTTAGGGAGGTAGAAACGTTTGTCTATTTTTGTATGGAAATTCGAGACTTCCCTCAAGTCTGGTTGGTTTTAAAGACTAACTTGTGTAAACAATCCACAGTTACAATTTGAAAAGGACCACGAGCTCGGTCTTTTATGTAATTTGTGACTTGGTGACAGGTCTTTTAGTCTTATTAAAAGCAAGTCTACTTGTGAGTCAAAAATCTGTTGTTGTAAAATTTCCCCATGTAGAAACTTGACATCTGCAAAGTTTACCATCCTATGGCATTGCTTGCCGGAGTATAGTTTAGAAGCTCATATAAGTTTGAAACGCAAACATCTTAGCTTCTTCAGCTTCGAAGCGCTCCAAGCCAACAGAGTTTGAGATGTTTTGGTAAAGTTCAAATGGTTATTTAACTGAGATGGAACAAGTTATGCCACGTTCTTACAAACAGTTAAGGCACATATAATGACGTCTAACTACATGTCGAATTCGTTTATACGGCATTCAGTAGCTTATGTTCAATAATAACAAATACTTTTAAAATATTTTAAGAAAACATCAAATTAATATTTTAATAAAACACTTAAACACTTACTCGAGCGTGAGTCACCGCTCTTTGTTGTAGCTTTGGAGTCTAGACAAAGGCGTGCTGACTCAGCCCGTCTATATAAAGGCGTGCCGAGCCGCCGGCCGCTCATTCTCGATCGTGCGCTCGAAGAGTCAAGACCTCCTGAGGATGCTTCGTGTAGAAGCGAAACGCGTCGAAAATTCTTCCGGTTTGGCTGCGTGGCGTTTGTGACGTCACCTCGGCTTAGCAGGAAAATTAAGCGGAATTGTCACTAGATATATTTTTATATTTTTAAGTGTTTTATTAAAATATTAATTTGATGTTTTCTTAAAATATTTTAAAAGTATTTGTTATTATTAAAAATGGATTTCCGCAAAGTAACGCCTGAATCTATTCATTATCTTATGTTCAATCTTGGCTCATGTTTATCGTAAGAGCAGACTAATATATATAATATGCGCCTAATTTACATTAATTCCACTACCCGTGAATACGAGAGCATGGGCATGACACTACCCCATACGTGTGCGATCGCGTGACGTAGACCTTGAGCCGGTGCGTTTAAGAATAAGCAGTGCAATTCAACGGGGCAATGCTGCCAGCATGCTGGGCACGCTGCCAAGTGATAGTGGGCTAGAGCATTCGGACTGCCTATGAATTCAAATGCTTTTATTGTAGTAGCTGTAGTGTTGTATATAGTTTGTAGTATTTAGTTAATAAAGGCATACCGCCTGTAAAAAATAAAAAAGCAATAGGGTTGTTACTAGGTAAGTAAAGTCAAAGCTCTGATGCTCAATCAGTGCATGATGATTAATGATTATTTCCAAAGAGTCAATTATTTTATTAACCTCACTTGATTGGGTCTACCTTTTCTAAATTTGTATTAGACATACATTTTCTTAAATCATATTCTCAACCCAGAAAAGCCTACCGTCCCATATGTAGTATAAACCGAGGAACATCGAGTTCCAAAAGTATGTTTATCAGTTTACATATCTAGCCTGGCAAAATGAGCAAGATAAAACCATTAAATTCAGGCGCCTCTAGAGGTGCCCGAACAAACACTGCGCGCGCACCATCCGCAATTATTGTCGCACTTATACGATGGGATCAGATACGTGTCCGGTCGTTAAACTGAAGCCATACTATAAAGAGTATTTTTTTATCTTAGTTTTAGAACATAATTTGTTATGTCCTAATATTTGTATTTTACATTATATTTTATATTTATTACAACTTATTATATATTTTAAACATACCATTCCTATACTATTCCTTCATAATTTCTTTTGCATCGTGACTTCACCTTCTTTTGTCCTAAGCTTTGTATTTTTTTGTTTTATTTCAGAATATAATGGATATGATTGGCAAGTTTGTAAATTTTAGATCATATTTGTTTAAGGAGTTCCATTTCCAAATCTGAATCAATTATAAACTTCACTATAGAACATTACATATACAACAATGATAAAAAGTGTTTCTAATGATGATTAGTATTATGTATCAAAACAAGACGTTAACTATTCATATTCCATGTTTCATCCAAATCAATTCAGCCACTTCTAAACAAACACACACTCAAAACCGCTCAGAAGTGTAAAAAGGTTTTATTTTCTTTAAGAATAAGGTTCGCGTTCCTATCTCACTAGGCCTCCTTTTTTTGGATTTCCTGTCTCCTAACTCACTCTCTTTTCTTTTTGTGTCGTGGTAATATTGATTAAATTTCTACCATAACCAGCTTTTTATTTTGCCGGATGGGTACCACAATCTCATCTGATGGTAACTAATAATTTGGTCGTATATGGTAAATAGTATTCTGCTAGAATGATGGAATCTAGCTATGAAAGACAACTGCCATAACAGACCGTTAATATAAAGTGATGATAAATTGATACATTTTCTACTTGAGGCTAATAGGTCAGGTACTTTCAATATGCTGTGCCACCATTTTTTTAATGAATTTTGACAAAACAAGTGCAAGGCCCATCTGATGTTAAGTGGACTAACCTCTGCAAACTTTGGACCTGCAGCATGGCACCATATCTGTTACCGCTCAGCCTTCATTCCTTCGAATGCGAATCGAACCTGCGATTTTCACTTGTTTTGTATTGTTATTTTTGGAGTAAGTATTGGAGTGGTGGAAGGGCATTTTGCGAAGTAGAAAATCTATCTTTAAGCACCTAACGGTGTGTTCCGGCAGCAGCCCTTGAGAGCCATTGAAATTACAGGCACATGAGAACTATGTCTCAAGGTGACGGGCACAGTGCAATTCGTGACTTTTAGTGAAATGCATTTGTTATAGGCAGAGGTTAGTGCGCTTAACATCAGGTGGGCCTCGAACTTGTTCAGTCACAATGACATAAAAAAACAGGATCGGAAATTTTTTCAATAACGATAACTAATTTTTGTCTCCCATGTAGACTTGCTTTAAATAAGACTAGAAAACCTGTCCTAAGTCACAAATTACATAAAAGACCGAGCTTATGGTCCTTTTAAAGTTGTAACTGTGCATTGTTTACACAGTCAACGCCAGTGGTTAGTCACAGCTTTAAAACTATCATTCAACGAGTGAATTCAAAGGGAGAGTTTAGTAATTCAAAACGTTTAAAAGAAATTAATACCAGAATTTGACATCTGGTACTAATTTTAAAACTTTGATGCTATTGTTTTAGAACCGGCTGCGGGCTACGCTGCTACAGCGTACAGTAGATACTTCAACAAACCTTACATTTCTTCAAAACTTTTTTGCGATATTTTCTTTGTATACACATGGTGGAACTTTAAAAGCATATCGGTATTAGGTTTAAAGGGCTAGAGCTCTCATTACTGTATTGTACTGTAACAGCTGGCTCGTCCACTGCTGAACACAGCCTCCCCTCTTAAGGGGGTATTTGCCATAATCCCCACGCTTGGCAGGCGGCTTGGGGATCGCAGTCTAAGATGTCAGTTCTTTAGAAGATGCTGCTGCCCACCTTCCAATATTTTTCCCATAGTCGCCTCTTACTACACCCACGGGATGATATGGGGAGGTGCAATTCTAACCCGGCACCCCACGGGGGTGCAATTCTAACCCGGGGGTTCTAACACGGCACCCCACGGGGGTAACCTGGCACCCCACGGTGGTGCCGGGCTCTTATTATGAGAGCGTAAATGTGGGTATCGTGCAAGTGAGAAGATACATAACAACACTCGGTTTATTCTTAAACCACAGGTCATGGAGGGGTTACCCCCATAACGGCCTCCGTGCTCCCTGGAAAGCCATTCCAATCCTTGCCTTCGAGATCCAATCTCACACTCTTCTACTGTTTGTAACTCATCATCACTCTGTGATAAATGATGTGGCCCAATGGGTTCTTACACTAACGCATCCTTATCTACCTAAAAAAGTAACAATAACGTTTCACTATGTAAAAATGTAACATTTGATTAAAGTTTAACTAAAAATTAATGGTGACTTGACCAAAAATTATCTAAAATGCGCCAAATGAGCGACATCCTATCACACGTAGACGTAAGTAGTATCTTTCTGCACATTGGTGCGTACAACAGCGCCCTCAAAGATCTCAGGACATCAAACAAGAAGAAGAACCTTTTCCAAAACCTTTATCAATCAACTCTTTAAATATATATCCAGTTTTAATTTCAAATAAACGATAAAACGTTTAACAAAAGTAATAATATGCAGTCAGGTTTATTCCTTTTTTAAATAATGTATACACACTTTCCTATATTTGGGGGTTCTCTCAACATGGCGGTAAAACGAAGAATTTTATTTCATATATTTATATTTGTAATTACAAGTTGTTGGCAAAAAGGAAATGACAGGAGTATGTCTATAGTTCATTTTCATATATTACTACAAAGATATTTGAAGCAGTGATGGCTCAGTGGCATTGGCTATGTTCTGCCACGCAGCAGGTCCATGGTTCGAATCCCGCCGCGGGCTTGAGCTTCAACGCATGGTGGAAGGGCATTTTGCGAATGCCCGCCTGGCTAGCGATCACCCTCAAGTAGAAAATCTGTTGCCAGGCACCTAACAGTGTGTTCCGGCAGCGGTCCTTGAGAGCCAGTGAAATTACAGGCACATGAGACTTAATAACTATGTCTCAAGGTTTTTTTTTTTTTTTTTTTTATACAAAATGTGACAAACAAGCATACGGTCCACCTGATGGTAAGTGGTCACCGTCGCCTATGAACACCTGCAATATCCGCAGCATTACTGGTGCGTTGCCTACCATTTAAAGAAAGGACTCTAAAAAGGTGACGGGCGCAGTGCAATTCATGACTTGAGACGAAATGCATCTGTTATAGGCAGAGGTTAGTCCGCTTAACATCAGGTGGGCTTCAAGCTTGTTACGTCAAAATACATTTAAAAAAAATATAGACGTCAATAACTTGTAAACATTTGTAGAGAAATTCAATATCAGAATAATTAAAAACGTTAAAGTATACATAAAAAATACTACCTAATAGGACTTTACAACATAAACTACTGCATGTACTGTACTGTATCAGCCGGATCGTCCACTGCTGAACACAGCCGGGAGGCTTAGTAGCGTGGGGATTATGGCAAATACCCCCTTAATGGGGGACCATTAAGGGGGTATTTGCCATAATGCCCACGCTTGGCAGGCGGCTTGGGGATCGCAGTATAAGATGGCAGTTGTTTAGAAGGCACTGCTGCCCACCTTCAAGTTTTTTCCCCTTAGTCGCCTCTTACGACACCCACGGGATGATATGGGGAGGTGCAATTCTAACCCGGCACCCCACGGGGAGAGACGGGGAGACAGAAACTACTGCATGCTTAAACATATTTACATGCGGCTCTTTCATTCCCGATAGCAATATGCATAGTAGCCTGCTAGTTAAGCCAGCATTTTAATGTATGTTTCAAAGCGTTAATGCTTTGTGAACAAGCACGCTTTGGGGGGGCGCGAGGGCTTGAGCTTCACCGCATGGTGGAAGGGCATTTTGTAAATGCCACCCTCAAGAAGAAAATCTGTCGCCAAGCACCTAACAGTGTGTTCCGGCATCAGTCCTTGAGAGCCAGTTAAATTACAGGAACATGAGACTTAACAACTGTACGTCTCAGTGTGACGGACGCAGTGCAATTCTTCGTTGATGAAATGTACCTGTTATAGGCCGAGGTTAGTCCAATTAACATCAGGTGCGCATCGGGTTTGTTCCGCCACAATAACATAAAAAAAAACTTTCTATAACGACTGCTATCCTAAGACAACAACCAGCACCGACAGTTTAACTGCCCTAACCACGGAAGCGCTCAGTAGTAATGTCAGCCGTTCTTAACCGATCAGCTAAGTTAAGCAACATCCGCTGCGGTCATGAGTTAGATGGGTGACCGCTAGTGTCATTACTACTCAGCCTGCTTGTGCTTCGTAGGGCACGTTAAACAGTCGATACCGATTGTTGTTTTAGGATGCTAGTCGCTACAGCATGGTGGTACATAGGGCATTTTGCGAATACCCGCCTGGCTAGCTTACACACTCAAGAATAAAATTTCTCGCCAAGCACCTAACAGTGTGTTCCGGCAGCTGTCCTCGAGCACCAGTAATTATAGGTTAGCCTGAACAACATCTTCCACCACATCGTCACTTACCATCAGGTGAGATAGTGATCGAAGTCTAGCTTATGACGTGGAAATAAAAAAATACAAAACGAAGGGTAGAAGGTAGAATCACTATAAACAAAAACAATTGCTTGGTCGCTTTAAACACCTAATAAAGTTTTTTTTATTTGGTTAGAAGAGATTCGAGTATTTAATATCAACGGTGCGGTGCAGTCGTTTGGTACTGTATCAGCCGGATCGTCCACTGCTGAACACAGCCTCCCCTATTAAGGGGGTATTTGCCATAATCACCACGCTTGTCAGGCGGCTTGGGGATCGCAGTAAAATATGGCAGTTCTTTAGAAGGTGCTGCTGCCCAACCTCCAGTATTTGTCCCTTAGTCGCCTCTTACGACACCCACGGGATCATATGGGGCAATGCTAACCCGGCATTCCACGGGGATACCATAAGTCGTTGGGTACTGTATCAGCCAGATCGTCCACTGCTGAACACAGCCTCCCCAAGTCATTGGGTACTTTTTGTGAAATATTGAAACACTTATCTCAAAGAGACTGCGTTCCGCAGTAAACTTGAAACTAAGTACATAGTTGGTGTTACGTTGTGACTGAGTACGAAGATAAAATCCTAGTAGGTAAGTAGTTTTAAATATAGAACATTTCAAGAGACACTTAAATCCATTTCACTCTGACATCGTGGAGCGGCATCAACGGCTTCTCCCAAGCTTCAAAGGTTTTATCTATTCCGTGTCACGGTCAAAGCACACTGTAGATCAGTGACTGAACTTGCCCAGAACATGAATTTGATCCGTTCGAGCTGAATCTTCGCGTAGAAAAAATAACCCTCGTTTCTCTATCTTTTTTTTATGTTATTGTGACGGAACAAGCTCAAGGCCTACCTGACGTTAAGCGGACTAACCTCTGCCTATAACAGATGCATTTCATCACAAGTCACGAATTGCACCTTTGAGACATAGCTGTTAAGTCTCATGTGCCTGTAATTTCACTGGCTCTCAAGGACTACTGCCGGAACACACTGTTAGGTGCTTGGCGACAGATTTTCTACTTTAGGGTGGTAGCTAGCCAGGCGGGCAATCACAAAACGCCCTTCCATCATGCGGTGAAGCTCAAGCCGGCGGTGGGGATCGAACCAGGATACTGCGGCGCGGCAGTCCATAGCCAAAGCCACTGAGCTTTGCCATAGCAGCATAAATATTAGGCTTAGCAATATGCGTACAAAATTTCACCGAGTTGGAACACTTGGTATTTAAAATATGACGAAACCAAGTTTGTATGGAAAACACTCCTTGAACTCCACTCTTAATACGAACCTCAGGAGGTGCGTGTTATTAACAACATAACATTATGCGTCCGAGGACGACGCTTGTCGTCCTGAGTCGGTCACGTCCGTGCAACAAGATGTTGATAACTCTCGGACTAATTTTACACTGAAGGAAAACTTAATACTGATACAAAAAATGTAAATCAATTAAAAGATAAAAAACCCGACCGTAAATTATTTATTTTTGTTAGACGATTTATTGTTCCATTTAAATGAAAACTTATTTTTGGAATGTAGAAGCCCTTCATTTTGAATTATGCTCAATGGGTTTTAAAGAACAAAGATATATCTCTCAATATGGCGTCTAAAATCCACCAAATAATTTTTTTTTTAATTTTTATTGTATATATCTAGTGTAACTTACGGTATTAAGACAAATCTAACGATATCTCATATATGAAATTGGTAAAGCTGTTTAGAAGTTATAGTGAAATAAAGAAACTCACAAACATACATACATACATAAACCCTGATAACATAACACTCCTTGTTTTTGGGCAGTCGTGTAGTAACCTTACGCTTTTGTTTTTGTAACATATAGTGATTCGTTTTTGGGTACGAAAAAAATAGAGAAGCTACTTATATATGTTAGCTTAAGTTGATATTTAATTGATATAGAAAAGAAGCTTTCAGCTTCAGATGTATGGTTCATATACGAGTAAATATGTAAAGAAGTTTAACTCTCATACAGTTACCGCTTTGATTCTAGAATTATCTAGTTCACAATTAACAAAACAAGCACAATCTTCCAAATTCAGTTGGATTGATCAATTGATTTGGACAAAGTTGGTTTGGAATATTGTTGTGCCTAACGGTACACTTTTTAAACCACGCCTGCTACGGTACAGTTTGTGTTCCGCTGTTTTTGAGCTTAATTTACATATTTATTCACAGGATGCAATTAATTTAGGTCTAGTAGGTTTACGTGAATTTTAACATAATATGCTGAGTTCAAAAAAAAACAAACGCTGTCTCAAACATCATACTTATCCGTATTATTAATATTATAAACGCGAAAGTTTGTAGGTATGAATGTATGTATGGATGTTTGTTACTCTTTCACGCAAAAACTCCTGAATGGATTTTAATAAAACCTTACAGTAATATAGCTAACACATCAGAATAGCACATAGGCTATAATTTATAAAGATATTGTGTCAATTGGCCAAAATATAACGAAAAGTGTCAAGTAATAGGAAAAAATCTGAATCGACCTATTCTGTCGTGCACACGTACAAAATGTACTCGTATAACGGAAATTTTTATCTTAAATTATTCCACATAAAAGACCGCGAAAACATATATTATCTTATATGTGTAAGCCATTATCTTCAAAGTAGTCAACCATACATAATTTATTTCCTATTTGGCAGTATAAAATTGATCCTTATTAATCTTATATTATAAGGGCAAACGTTTGTGAGTGTGTTTGTATGTTTGTTACTTCTTCACGCTCAAACGGCTAGACCAATTTTTATGAAATATGGTATGGAGGTAGATGAGGCGCTGGATTAACACATATTATGATACTTTTTATCATCATTATCAATCACCACATGGGTCTAACTGCGGGGCGCAGCTAGTCACACTATACATGCGTTGTGCACAATAATTATGTTCAACTAATAATAACAAATATTTTAAAATATTTTAAGATTATTACGCTATTACGGCTATCTATCTACAATATACTTGCAGTTATCCTAAAAAGTCGGTACTTTGTTGGTTATTTTCTCGTCTTTTCAACTGCGGTCGTACACACTAAGATGGACTCTTGCCTAATAAGCCTACCACCTGGTTTGTTACCTGATTGGTACCACCCGGTGACCGCGTGTGGGGTATCGAGATTAAAGGTACATTCCCACTGACGAGGGTACTCAGCCCCCAAAAAGAACTCTCATTACATAAAAATTTCTATACTCATATGTTTACCAATTTTATACGTTTATACGTTAACGTATAATAATATACCTTAACAACAATCGGGAACAAGTATGAATTTATTATTAAACTAAAAAAGTATATAACCTGACTGCAAATTATTTAAAAAAGTTTTTAAAAAGTATATAACCCAACTGCAAATTATTTTTATGTCTAAAATCCGCCAGTTTGTTTTTGTATTATTTATATGTATTAAAGCTTAGTATCACTTGAGCTATCAAGAGGAATCTAACGACATCTCATACATCGAAATTGGTTAAGTCGTTTAGACGTTATGGTGGAATAAATAAACATATATACATACATACATGAACCCTGAAAATATAACTCTCTTTAACATACGTCGTGTAAAAATACTAAGGCATACCTATAATTATTGTAAAAAGAAACTATCCAAAAGCTTCACTGAAAGCATATCCACTACCTGAAAGTTATCATTCAAGTAAGCATCCAATTCAGAAGAATAAGGAGCAGAATAAAACTTAAATAGAATTAAAGTTCAATTTCAATAAGCTCTGCACGTTGTGGTTAGCCATTATGCTTATCCGAAATTCGCGAAAATACAAGACAGTAATACTTTCCACATGGATAACGTTTATCCGATTTTAAATTTTCAATACGACTATAATTACTGAAAAGCGCACCGAGCTTTTTAGGAATTTGCGTATGTATGCGCGAGTAAGGCACGCCCCCAGCATACGTTCCCGTCCGACGGCCGAAGTTGTACTAAAAGTGAACAGAGACAAAACATCGCGGCCCTGGCTAAAATGTGCGTGAATTTAGCTATTTTCATCATATAATAAAAACAAATACCTATTTGAAAAATATAATATGTATTCGTTATAGAAAACATATTGTTTATTGATTATTCAAAAACTTATGACTTTTCGTGAAGTATTTACGATTTTTGTCTGTCAAGGAAACTTTATGTAATCGTGTTTCTTAAGTGTATGATTTATGGAATGAATCCTTAAATATCATATATATTAATAGTATAACTCAAAATTAAGAAATAAAGATACAGCAAGGGATCAAACGAACGTAAGTATTTCACAATTGCTTCGGTGCAGGCTTATAAACACTTATTAATAGAAAGTCTCCGAGCTTAATACCCATTCTCGCAGAAGCTCGTCTTACGCCATTTCATTTGCTAAATGCGGTAAAAGAACGTAGAGTATATTGATGTTTTTGTTAAATTAATGATTTTTATTTTTATTTGTTTTTTTTTTATTTAATTTCCAGAACTAATTAAATGCCTTACGAAATAATACGGTACTAGTTTTTTTTTATGTCTCCATATAACAACTCCCTACAAAGAGCTCTAAAACCTTTTTTTTACGTAGTACAGGTACTTTGGAAAAACCTTTATTGTTCGTTTTATGGCTTAAAGTGTCATTTGATACCCTTTGTTTTTTTATGGGATAGGGGGGCAAACGATCAGGTGGCTCACCTGGTGGTAAGTGATCACCGTCGCCCACGAACATCCGCATCACCAGAGATATCGAGGATGCGTTGCCGACCTTTAAGGAGGGAATATGCTCTCTTCTTGAAGGCCCCTAAGTCGTATCCGTTCAGAAATACTGCACCTGGCAGCCGGTTCCATATTGTGGCAGAGCGAGGTTACTTCTGAAACTTAAAGTTGCTTCATAGATTTATATCATAAACGCAAAATATCTAGTTTCTAAGTATATACACGTACAAATATATATACGTCCAAGTATATCATGCTCGTATTGGCATATTTTAAATGGTAGGCCTATAAATGGCTACTAAAGATCGCAACGAAGAGGTCGTGGAGGAAATGTTGAATAGAAAAAGGACCCCGGAGTCAGTGGCAGGTCCATCCGGGACAAAATATAAATGACTAAAGATTAAAGAATAAATGATTTTAATAAAAATTTATGTGTAAATTATCTAATTAAATAGGATTAAGCATGTTATTAACTAACTTCCTAAACTTAGAATGAGGGATAAAAACTTTTCAGTTTAAAAAACAAAAACAATCGAACAATAAAAAAACAAAAAAATTTCATATGGACTAACTTAGTTTTAAGATATAACCTTTATACTTACTAACACCTAAGTATAAAAAAAGCCATTGATGAATGGAAAACGATTTTGTAAAACTTGGTAACTATAATAATATAAAAATCTATCATAAAAGAGTACGGACCAAGAGTCTGTAGAGCATTGTTAAATTAATTAAAAAAAAAAACAATGGACCATATATAGCCTATACATTACCCGTGTTTTTATTATAGAAGTAGTATTAAAATATATCCAAAATATAGATCTCGGCTTGGGATGTTAAGAAATCCTAAAATTCATCATAAACTTAAATACGGCGCTTTATAGATAGCTTGTGTACTGCTTGGATCAGTATACGATTTGCCAGGCTTTGACTTTTTTATGAATAAGAGACCTTCCTTTCGCTGGCACACTGCATAGTGAAATAGTTTTTAGGGGAACGACAGAATTTTTAACATGTTCGCTGGACAGATACAGTGCTGTTTTGTTCCGGTAAGAATATATGTTTAGCTCTTAAAGCTTTTTTTATTTTTTATTTTATTGTGACGGAACAAGCACGAGGCCCACCTGATGTTAAGCGGACTAACCTCTGCCTATAACAGATGCATTTCGCCACAAGTCACGAATTGCACTGCGCCCGTCACCTTGAGGCATAGTTGTTAAGTCTCATATGTCTGTAATTTCACTGGCCCTGAAAAACTGCTGGCGGAACACACCGTTAGGTGCTTGGCGACAGATTTTTTACTTGATGGTGGTCGCCTGGCTAAGGCGGGCATTCGCAAAATGCCCTTCCACCATGCGGTGAAGCTCAAGCTCTGGGCGGGATTCGAACCATGGACCTGCGGCACGGCAGTCCATAGTCAATGCCACTGAGCCATCACTGCTTCAAATGAGCCATCAAAGCTGCAGTAGAGTCATGTTTTAATATATAAGTTTTGTTTTATTTGGTATTGCTAATAGAAATTTGGTTAAATTTTGGTTTACTGGTACACATTAAGAACTAATGCACACACGCATGAGACTTATCAACTATATGTCAAGGTGATGGGCGCAGTGCAATTCGCGACTTGTGACGAAATGCATCTGTTATAGGCAGAGGTTAGTCCGCTAACACCAGTTGGGCCTCAACCTTGTTCCGTCACAATAACATAAAACAAATTTAGAACTTGTTATTTTCATTTATAGCTGATAGTCTAGCCTTTGATCAATATCTGACCTGATGGTAAGTGATGATGTAGTCGAATATGTTGTTCAGGTTGACGTTTTGCTATCAAGGGCTTGCTGCAGGAACACATCGTTAGGTGCTTTGCGTCAGATTTTCTATACTTGAACTCTCAAGGAAACATTTTTTATACGGTATCTAATGCGATCACTCTTCTCGAAAGGTCCTGCTTTTGGTGTATCTTCTACTCTTCGTTTTTTTTTCAGTTGAACATGCTGTTGACCACTGCCTCATCTGATGGTATTAAGTATTGATGTGGTCGCAGATGTTGTTCAGACAAACATTTTTGAATTAATGATGTCCGAACAGTAATTGCTATGGACTGTCGCGCCGAAGGACAATGGTTCGACTCCCATCGACGACTTGAGCTTCACTGCATGGTTTCTACCATACGAATGCTCATGTGGCTAGCTACCCTCAAGTAGTAAATCTATCACCAAGCACCAAACAATGTGTTCCAGCAGCAGTTCTCGAGAGCCAGTAAATTATATAGGGTGATAAGTGAGGTGCAGTTCGTGACAAAATGCAACTGTTACAAGCAGAGGGTAGACCACTTAACAAAAGGTGGGCTTGTGTTCGTTCCGTCACTATTCCATTAAAAAAATTTAATTACTGGCACTCAAAACGGCTCCGGTGATTTTCGCTTAACATGCTGTAGTGCTTGTAATCTTACTTAGAAACATGTTACTTTATACTTGACAGTGTTACAAACCGGGTTATTTTTTTTTATTTCTCATTATTTTTATTTCACATTTTATTATTACAAATATGGATCAAGTTGAGAAATTAATATTGTCAATATTTTTTAAAGTGAGCCTTGTTATTGGTAACAAAGCCATTTTGCTTTGAAATTCCTCGGCACTGGTTTTGATTTTCAGTTCGATATTCATTTAATTTTTCCAATAAAGGTATCTTCGATAACAGACATGAGTGTGGAGCTGTTGCTAGTAGATGACAATGGACCCACCCCGGTTATATTAGGATCATAAACAAATCTGACCAAAATGTAATGTTACTCAATGAGATCTCTCTTGAAGTTAAGTTACGTGCAGTGGGTGATACACGCTTGCTCAGATTAGCTTCTTCATTTTTGCCTTAAAAGCACAATGATTTTGCCAAAAATAGAAGGGTAGTGATTGCATTAGAAACGTGATTCCAGGGCAAGCTTTCCGGAATGTATCCGATAAAACTCCGATGATTTTGCAAAATTTCCACTGCCAATACTTGTGCCTCCGTCGTGTTCTTTCAACTAGAAAATCGTTGCTTATGCCTTCTAGCCTTTCTTCCTATTGACACAGGTACCTTAATTTAATATTTAAATTAATGCTCATGAACTGAATTAAAAATAAAATCTGATATATTCTGAACAAATGTTTGTTTAAAACCCCTGCTTGCAAGAAGCAATGTCATTCCTTAAAAAAAATTCAATTGCATCATTAGATGATATCGGATTGCATTAGAATAGTCTTTGTGCAGTAATCTGCTCTTGTCGCAAGAAACTGAAATATGAAGCAAGGCTGTCTGAGACGGGTTTTTATCGTTGTTTATGTTTGATTAAAGTGCTTGTAGCTTCCATGGCGTAGTCCTAATAGTACTCTGAAATTGGTAAATACAGCTTCATCAAACATAACTTTCAATATCTATAGTCGAATTTTTAATCAGACGGAGTAAATTGACCAATCGATATGTCACATTTCAAAATCAAGTTGCCAACTTCAAATCATAGTGATGTTTCTAGTTCAGTTTTATAAGCGGAACTATGAGTGTGTTGGACTTTTAATAAAATAATTGTTTGAACTTTGTAACTAATGGATCAAAAAGTTAAAGCATTTTATTTTTTAACAATTATAATTAATAAAAAAAAAATTGCAAAGTTTTTGTTTTTGTTAAATAGTGAATTATGTAAAATTATACAGCTCACTGAAGTGACGAAGAGAAAGAACTAAATCGTTTTACCACAGCACTTTTTTTGTATCGTAAAAAAGTAGCAACACACGTAATGTCACTTTACTCCGTCGGATTAAAAATCCGACTAAAGACTAAAGTTAAATTATTAAACGAGAACGAGACTAACTTCTCGGAGTGACGAGCACAATGAAGTGTCACGCCAAAAGAGAACGATGAAACTCAGGTCTCAATCTCGCCAACCAACCTAAACCCTGACTATTGGCGATTTGGTGCGATAAGACACCAAAGGCAATTTTCTTTTTATTGTATAAAATCTGTTGTCACATTTGTAATTAAAGAGTAAATACAAGAATTTACTCAATAGCTTTTTTTATGTAATTATGACGGAACAAGCTCGACGCCCACCTGATGGAAACCTCTGCCTATAACAGATGCATTTCATCACAAAGTCACGAATTGCACTGCACCCGTCACATTAGACATAGTTGTTAAGTCTCATGTGCCTGTAATTTCACTGGCTCTCAAGGACAGCTGCTGGAACACACCGTTGGGTGCTTGGTGACAGATTTTCTACTTGAGGGGGGTTGCTAGCCAGGCGGGCATTCGCAAAATGCCCTTCCACCATACGGTGAAGCTCAAGCCCGCGGCAGGATACGAACCATAGACCTGCTGCGCGGCAGTCCATAGCTAATGCAACTGAGCCATCACTGCTATAATAGTAGTGTATAGAAAACAGTCGTATGACACTCGTACTACATTAATTATTCCAATTTCATTCAATCCAACATCTTTCAACTAAAATAAAAGCCATGTAATACCCCCTACAGGTCAGACTTACAATATCGTAGCGTCGATGTACTATTTTAAGCTGTTCTCTTTTTTCTATTAATCAGTGACTTCTACTTTTTCTGATCCCTATTTTGCCTTAAAGGCAAAGAGGGATTACAAATAAATTTGGTTCATTGCCTTTTTAATGCTGCAGAAGACGAAAGTTTATCTGGCACTAACGAGAATAAGTACCAGTTCATGGAAATAGTTTATAGATCGTTCACTTCTATTTTCATTACAGAATCCGTGACTCACTTGAAATGGCGTGGAATTTAGATAAAACATGGTATTCCATTGATAATAATTGAATTTTTCACAGCCATTTCATATACACAGAACAATTTTAACAGTCTTATTGTTTTTTATTTATTTATAGCTTACATAAACCCCTTGGGGTGTTGGGCGAGAATGTCAGACTGAAAGACAGACAGACAGACAGACAAAAAAAATACAGTTTTGGCATCAGGTTCAGCTACAGAGTGCTCTCAAATTTTATTTTTCAAAATATCTGCCATGTACAGAATTGGGTCTGTTACAATTTTATAAGTATAGATATAGATTAAACAGATATATATTTTCCCTGAGTAGAAAATGATGCTTATTATCCTCGTAATCAAGTACCATACATTTTTACTAGTACTACAATTATTACAAGTGTCATAAAAATCAGTTTTGGCGTGAAGATATAACACAAATATATCCTCACTTACAAATTATCGCATTAAATTATTATTATGGTGATAATTAATAGATTCAGGCGTTACTTTGCGGATATCCATATTTAATAATAACAAATATTTTAAAAGTATTTAAGAAAACATTAATTTAATTATTTAATAAAACACTAAAATCTTTAGAAAAATTATATATATCTAGTGACAATTCCGCCTAATTTCTTGTTAAGCCAACGTGACGTCACAAACGCCACGCAGCCAAACCGGAAGAGTATTCGACGCGTTTCGCTTCCAAACGAAGCATCCTCAGGAGGGCTTGACTATTATAAAAATATATAATTTTATAAAGATTATTCAGTGTTTTATTATATAATTAAATTGATGTTTTCTTAAAATACTTTTAAAATATTTGTTATTATTATTATAGTGATTTACGCAGATTAATAGAAGGGCCTTCCAGTAAACAGTCTTCACAGAAAGACATCTACACTTATAGTATGGGTACATTTAAACTGCAGCTTCCATTAAGAGGGCCTTTATTTGTCGAGTCTAGACTCAGATTGCGAGTCAAGTTGCCGACTAACGAGCAAGCGGGCCTTTGAAGAAAATCCTCTTGCGTTTCCGAACATTTCTGCAGTTAAATAGCTTTCTGGGGTAACTATATAAACTCGTTAGCTGGTGTAAGGGGGAACTGTATTTTACCATTACAAACCTATTTTTTATGGCTACCTGATAGGCTAGCCTTTGATATCTCACAGAATTTATTCATTAATGGTCGAAGAAGTTGTTCAGCATTTTTTGTGGAATAGGAGGGCAAACTAGCCGGCGGCTCACCTGGTGGTAAGTGATCACCGTCACCCAAGAAAATCCGCAACACCAGCGGTCTCGAGGATGTGTTGCTGGCCTTTGAGGAGGAAATATGCTCTCTTCTTGAAGGCCTCTAAGTCGTATCTGTTCGGAAATACTTCACCAGGCAGCTGGTTCCAAATTGTGGCAGTGCGAGGAAGGAAATGCCGTGAAAACTGCAAGACTTCCAGACATCGACATGAAATTGATGAAACATCATGCTTTGTTGGGACGTCCGATGGTGAAATTTAGCTGCAGGTAGTAAATCAGTTCCTCGGAACACTCCCCGTGATAGATACGGTAAAAGACTGACTTTGATTTACTGGCTCTCACGGACAGCTTCCGGAACACACTGTTAGGTGTTTTGCGGTAAATTGTCTACTTGAGGGTGGTAGCTAGCATAACAGCTAGTAGTCTGTCTTTCTACGTCATATTTCTTAAACTCCTGAAAGCTCTAGTCTCAACTGCATACTTGGTCTTTGATTCTTCTTCTGCCATATACAACTTTTACTAACATAATATATTAATGTCGGTACTCACATTAACTATACTCTTATACTCGTTTTAGCTAGTCATTAAACTCTACAATGATAATATAATCAGTAAATTTTTGACGAAAACAAGTAAATCCTAGTCAACCATTTAAAGTACTTTTACAATCTGGAATTCATCATATCAACCGTAACGTCCACCATTGCACGAGGTCACCCCATTGGGGGGAGTTACCATAATGCCCACGTTGGCAGGCGTCTTGGAGATCGCAGTAGAAGATGTAAGATGGTCTGCTTCCCACCTTCTGGTATATTTCCCTCACTCGCCTCTTACGAAAACCCACCGGAAGGAATGGGGGGGTGACATTCTAACCCGGCACACCATGGGGCAAATCTGATAATGCGTAGGTTTCATTTATTTAGATTTATTTGTCTCTTAGTCAAACAAAAAAGAATTGTTCTATTAAAATATTGATTTTAACTTTTCGTGAACCGAATGACTTAATGCGTGCCAATGGTAAATTACTTGACAGAATGATTATGATTCCGTGGGGGCTAAAGTGGCCGTTATTTTAAATGCATTGGCACACCGTCACATCTTTCTGAAACAAACTTTAGAGCTGGCGGTCGCAGCTACTTCAGCGGAGCAAATCAAGCGGAGCCAATGTAATAATCTCGGTAACGATTACATATTTGAGCCAATTAGGTCCGAGGATGCAGGTCGTATTTTTTCAAAACTTATCAAAGAGCTTGGTTGATACGACGCGTGACAAAATGCCGGCACTATTCGACTCAAAGAGGAAGCAATACAAAACAAAAAGGCAATGCTTAAATGTTTTCGTTCTAGTAACTGTAGTGTTGTATATAATTTGTAATGTTTACATAATAAATAAAGGCATACCACTAGTAAGAAAAAAAGCCGAGTAACAAGTAAAAAATAATATTCACCCCGTGACCACGATCACTGCAAAGTGTTTGAAAAGTCAGGAGAGAAAAAACGTGAGTCTGCGATTTGATCTATTTCAAATTGTTTAATTGCCATCAGTAATAATAACGAAAATCATTAGTAAATCTTATACTTACCTACTTATCTTAATCAAGAAAAGGTTTCAGAACCTTAGAACCACAAATTTTGTTTCTGATAATGTCTATTCATTTAATCCTGAAACTGGTATCGTTTAACAGTAGGTACTTGTTATCTTATACAACAAATATTTTGTTATATCAATTTGAATTTCATATAAAAAGAAATTGGCCATTATCGAGACAAAATAACCTATCTTCGCGATAAAGAACTTAATATTCGTATATCTCGATGGAGAGGGCTTATCGGAACACACACAGTTATTTTAATTGGCAAACATCATTATACCTTATTACAATACTCTTTATCAATTCTTAACTTGCGAAAATGTTAATTATAAAATCCTTGGGATCTAAAAGTAACCGAGAAAAAAAATATTATAGTATCTACCTACATTATTGTACAAGTGTGTAATGTTGCTGATTACCGCTGAGGCGCCATTGAGATCCGAGCCATTACATCGTAAGAGCCGAGGATGGTAGTCATCAATACACACGTTTACAACACACTTGTGAAGAAAAGATACAAAAAAACATTTTTCCTTGGAGTTTTCAAGTAGTAAACTTTCCATATCGTTCAGGGCTTCACATCTTATATCGGGCGGTGTACAACATAAATTATTTTCTTCATAACTTAGTACTTGTAGACATCTAAATTAATAAATAACTATAACTTCAACAGTGAAAACTCGTTGTTGAAATTTTTTCGCAATGGCGGGTAAAATTAATCTGTTTTAATGAATAGGTTTTCCTTTGCGCGCGCATGGCGATCGACCATAGACTAAAGAATGAGGTTTATTTTTTGGTTTTCGCGGATAGCGTTTTAGCCACGCACACAATGTCGAATTTAAAGTTTTCCTTATTACAGAGAAAATAGGAGTTATATTATTTAATTAAGTTGAAATTACCTATTTCAATACGTATTTGAAAGCAAACAATGTAGGTACCTACATAAATTTATTTGTACTATTGAACATCGAAACTTTTTAAGTACAAAGGAACTCAATCAATACATAAAAAACTCTATAACTCACTTGTGAATAATAGCACTGAAAAAGGCACAGTTTGGTTATGGGTGTACAGGTGTCATTATGTGCCTAATTGCGATGAGATAAGAGCCACTTTATGAGCGAGTGTGAAAAAAATATATTGATACGTATTAGCACATTACTGTCGCAGTCTGTAATGACTGCGTTGCTGGCAGTGATTATGATGGCTGAGAGCATAGCGTGGCAAGAAAGCGTAGGACAAGGCCATCACGGCGTGATCAGCATTGCAGCCCTTGGAAGACCCTAGCGCGGAGTTCAAGGTTTTATACTCGAACTTTGGGCTCGGGTCCATCAAGGGATTGTTTTGTGTTAGGGGGTCTCGGACCCGGCGCGGAAAGCAATAGCTGCAATGATAACTAAGGATTGTATAATGATATACTCTAACAACGTGAGTAATTGAAATAAAACCAGTTTAGTATAGTAAGAAATATTTTTTGCACCTGACTATTACCATTTTTTAAACAAAACGCAGACACCAATGGATTTTAAAATATACTGCTGGTGGCTAAAACTCACCAGCAATGAAAATATAAAGAACATTGCTTCATCGTTTATAACTACAATCAAAACCAACAATAGTACATTGTACATCGAGGGGAGAAAACGATCTATTTCTGTTCGAGAGTTTGTTTAAGCCCGACGCGTAGCAAAGGGCTAAAAGGCAACTCGAGAACAGAAATAGAACTTTCTCCCGAGTGATACATAGTGCTTTATACTACACCTACGAGGAAAATAAAATTATTATACGTTTTCTCGTACTTACCTCGAGACTTCTCAGGCAGTAAGTTCTTTATGACTTCTTGAGCTACATTTCTTATTTCTGGTGGCGTCATCATTATAAAATCGTCACTTTCACTATCAGATGACATTTTGAAAAATTATTTAGAGTAATTAAAAGCGTACTGTTAAAATATCAATTTAATAAAAAACAAAAATTAACTAAACATAACCAATTGCAATAGTGCAAAAAAAGCTCCTTTCATTAAAAATCGAGCATAAATAAAAATCACACCTCTTTTTTCTAATTATTTGATATAAAACCTTTTTGAGATTGTTTTTTTTTATGTAAGCAGCTAAAAACAAAGAACGCTACCAGGGCAGGTATGGATTTTTATACAAAATTCCTTCACTGCTACGAAGTGAAGGAATGAAAATCCATATAACTTTCCCCGCTGTACATATATAAGGGAGAAATAACGAACTTTATTACATGTTTTTGAACGAGTAAGGAACGGTTTTTACATTCACGGTTCGCTGCGTATTTTATAGATAAGACCCGACTCATGCTCTTGGCCGGTATTCTCGTTAGCATGTTACATTCTCAGCCCGTGTGTCGCGTGTGAAACTATGTCATGAAGCACGTTTGCATTTTTTATTAAAATACACAGCGATGCGTCCTCGCCGTCGCCAAGAATCCCTTTCAAGAATATATTGCAGAATATTTTGAAAATGCAATTTATTATCACGGTTGGACAGTTTATTTTGATGATATTAATATTAAAGATTGCCTCGTTTGTCATGTGCTTTGGAAATTTTAATGCTGGGGTTCGATCCACGAGTTGGACAACTTTTAGGGTTTTTCTATCAAAGACATCTAAGTAGCTGTCTGGAGTCTGAAACTGTGCCTTGTAGCTGGCGATAGGCTCGTACACAATCAATTATTACGTTTGTGAAATGGATGTTAAGGCACTTGTGCTTACTCCAACGGGAAATACAGATTGTCTTATTTTCGGAAGAGTGCGCGCAGATGTCTATAGAAGAAGATACACAAGATAATATTGTTACGGTTCCAAATAAAGAATTATTTATTATTATTTTTTGTTTATTATGACGTCATGTTCATGTTTTGACCGAAATCCATAAAAACTAAGAAGGTCCTAACTCGATCCGTTACTTTTTCCTGTAATTTAAATATTTTTTTTGTATGCATCGAAGCATATATTCATTTAATTCTTATTTTTATCAACTTCGTTTGAATTGAGTTAAACTTAATTACTGAATAAGCTATGTCGATGACTTTGTTTCTTTGGCGAATATCCACGTTCCGGATTTTAAAGTGCAAAGAAACTTAAAGCATACCTCTCATAATTACATTACCTTAAAAATTTACTATAATACAGTTAACTGAGTGAGCGCATAGCGTGAGCGAAGTGTTTTAGCTTTGGCAAAAATGCTTTCATATATCCGGCTTGCACTTTTTAAGCGATTCTAGTGAAATTAAGTGAACAGATTCGATAAATATATAAAATTTATACGATGATAAAAAAATAGCAGATATATCGATCGGTTGTTTAGAAAAATCAGTAAGCAAAAACCGCCCTTTGTATACGTTTATTTTTTGTTTTGTTGTAATGTTATTTTTAGGGTATGCAAATAAAGAATTTTCTATCCATGTATTGGAGTTTAAACCGTAAAATATCATATATCAGTCATGAAGTCTTCCGCTCACGGGGCCACTGGTATAAAGTTTTTATATTATATGGTATTATAACATCACTACAAATAAGTTCAAAGAACTACAGAGATACATTAGCAGGAATAAAACAAGAGATCTTTGACAATACTTCCGAACCCTTATCAAGCTGGTGAAAATGTCCTTCGACTGTCCGTCTGTCGCTAGCTATTTGCCGGGACAGAGAGATTTGGGTGAAAGTCTGTATTACCATGTTAAAGATTCAATAAGTCGGGGATAACGTGCAGGGATTGCTGTATAAAGTGACAAGGACGTCTTTTGTCGCTTTTGGAAATATCCAAGAGTAATATTCTTGATGTTTCCTTTACAAGGTCGTTACGTGTTCTTGATTATGTCATTGCTTTTTGAAACTGGAACGTATTTTCGATTTGATTGATTGTAAAGTTTCTTTTACAAATTATTAGGAGTATTGCCTAATGAAATCGGAGAAGGTGGGTTCAATTTCCGTCCGGAACAAAAAAAATACTCCAACAGTTTGTGAATGTGATTTTCGCTCAGCACTCAATACTGCTTTTTGACCGACTTCAAAAATTGAGGAGGTACTCAATTCGATTGTTTTTTTTATGTTTGTTGACTGGGTGAACCGATTTAAATGATTACTTTTTTTATTAGAAAACTGATGCTTCTTACGTATTCCCATTTAAATTGTAAGGTACATTAAAATTTTCTTTTACTGGTACCGACTTCAACAAGTTATTTCACACTTATGAGTGTTGAAGTCGTTCTAATTTTAGGTTTATTTTTTACTATATTTAGAAATGTGAAGTTACTATTGTAAGAATTATTTAGTCAATTCTTCTTTTGTGTGACAATTAGACCCGAGTTCACCAGCTACAACATAACCAGTGATTACTTCACATCAAAAGCCATTACGTCAACCATTGTAAAAATGCATTTTGCCTTACGAATAAATTCGTAGATTTTGCCATAATCCCCATGCTTGGCAGGCGTCTTGTGTATTGCAGTGTAAGATGTCAGTCATGCTCATATTCTGATATTTTTCCACTAGAAACCTCTTTCAACTTTCACAGATATAGCTAGATACCTCAAGGGTTTCTTAATCTTTACTGTACTGTATCAGCCGGATAGTCCACTGCTGAACACATCCTCCCCCATTAAGGGGGGGATTTGCCATAATCCCCACGCTTGACAGGCGCCTTGGGGAACGCAGTTTTAGTTGTCCCTTAGAAAGCGCTGCTGCCTACCTTCCGGTATTGTTTTACCTTTAATCGCCTCTTCCGACACCCACAGGTAGCAATGGGTTTCTTAATCACCCCGTTATAATTAATCGGACGTTTAAACACGCCGAACCGTTAACTAGTGGAACGAGTTTGCATGAATAGCATACATTAGATTTAATCCGAGCGGAAACCAAACATGGCGGAATAACCGCACAGTAAATATAATGCCTGTTAAGTCCACGCTATGTGCCTAAATCATGCGTTTTTGTTATTCAGCACCCCTTTTTCTATTGTTTGTTATCTTGTTTCCCCTTTTTGTTGGCGTTGTGTACTTTCATAATAATTATAAAATATTACAATTATAATTTGAAATTATCAGCCAGTATAGCAAATAAAAAAGCGAAAGATTTATTCGTATTAAAAGGGAAACCAGAGTTCAACTAGTTTACTTGAAATTTCCCCCGTGGGGTGCCGGGTTAAAATTGTACCTCCCTTATCATCCCGTGGGTGTCGTAAGAGGCGACTAAGGGGAAAATACTGGAAGGTGGGCAGCAGCGCCTTGTAAAAAAACTGCAAGCTTACACTGCGATCCCCAAGCCGCCTGCCAAGCGTGGGGATTATGGCAAATACCCCCTTATAGGGGAGGCTATGTTCAGCAGTGGACGATCCAGCTGATACAGAATAGCAAATAAAAATAGGTATACCTATTATAAATTTCACCAGTACGCAGTATCAAACAGTTTATATATTTATAACGTTATATATTGAAAATGTCTTAAACGGCATAAAATACCTCTAAATATGATTACAAGCCCTGTCGCGTGCTGAGCGAAAATCAAATTTACAAATTTTTGGACCACATTTTTTTCATTTAGTTACAAATAAAATCTTTCTAAATATAATTACAAGCACTATCGCGTGCTAAGCGAAATATATTTAACAAATTATTGGAGTACAAAATTTTATGCCCAAGGCGGGAATCGAACCCGCGTCCTCCGATATCGCGTCGGATGCCTTTACCCCCTCGGGTTCGCGCACCGTCCCCTATGACGGTTAAAGTAATACGATTGGAGTATGAAATTTCGGCTACAATTGCCGTGTCCAAGTGGCCGAGGGGGTTTAGGCATCCGACGCGATATCGGAGGACGCGGGTTCGATTCCCGCCTTGGGCATAAAATTTTGTACTCCAATAATTTGTTAAATAAATAAAATCTCATATTAAACGGAAGCCAAATTCCTGGGATAAGATAATGAATAGATTCAGGGGTTACTTTGCGGAAATCCATATTTAATAATAACAAATATTTTAAAAGTATTTAAAAAAAACATCAAATTTATTAATTAAAAAAACACTTAAAAAATCTTTATAAAAATTATATACATCTAGTAACAATTCCGCCTAATTTCTGTTCAGCCGACGTGACGTCACAAACGCTACGCAGCCAAACTGGAAGAGAATTCGAGGCGTTTTGCTTCTAAACGAAGCATCCTCATCAGGACTTGACTCTACGAGCGCACGATCGAGACATATTATTATAATTTAACACATATTGAGTGTTTTATTAAATAATTAATTTGATGTTTTTTTAATGCTTTTAAAATATTTGTTATTATCCTGGGATAAGGTTAGTAAAATGATAATTAGAGAACATCTTGGATATGTTCATTAGTGGTTCAGTTCATACATGTCTGGACTGCCCATTTTCCCTTCCCATGCGTAAAATAAAGTATTCTAGTGCTACTTTGGAAATAACTAGCTTTAATGATTTATGATAAAGCTAGTTATTTCCAAAGTAGCACTAGAATACTTTATTTTACGCATGGGAAGGGAAAATGGGCAGTCCAGACATGTATGAACTGAACCACTAATGAACATATCCAAGATGTTCTCTAATAGCTAACTAGTTTGAAATTAGAATGTCATTATTAAGAATAGTGAGTTCCAACATCAAAGTAAAGCCGCAAATAACTTCGAACTACCCTCGTTATTAATTCCTGTTTCAACTCTCATCCTGTCTGTTACAAAGCCGTTTTTGCGGTTTTGTCGCTGGTCAAGAATATCGTTGACATAGATAGACAAAGGGCTGCTTTTCAATATTAAAATTGATATTGAACTAAGGATATTGTTCAATAAATTGTTTGAGGCATTACCTTACCTGGTCTTCTTGTTTTACATCATTTTTCATTGCTATCGAGCTTTTGGAATAACAATTTAAGTTTTGTGTTTCTTTGTAAGTGATGATTTGGGCGCAAATGTTTTTTCACATTTGCGCCCTTGAATTATAGGTTAGCCTAACAACATCTTTGACCACATCATCACTTACAATTAGGTGAAATAGTGGTCAAAGGGTAACCTATCAGGAATAAAAAAAAACAAGCTCATGCATGCAGAATGTGCATTTTTTTATTTGTATGTTACGGAATAAGCTCATGTTAAGATGTAACCTATGCCTATAATAGATACATATCGTCACAAGTCACGAATTGCACTGCGCCCGTCATCCCGAGAATTACAGTTTTTAAGTCTTTAAAGTGTTTGTAATTTTACTAGCTCTCAAGGACTGCTGCCGGAGCACTGTAACAAAGATACGGTTACTGAAACTTACTGTTAGTTACTTGGCGTTTATGATAAAGAACTGTAATATTTTATTTTTTCTTGGGACGTAATATACACATTTTTTATGGAATGTTTGAAGGGAAAAAGATATGTTTCAAAACTAACGCGACAGTTGAAGACTCTGAGTATCTTTCAAAACTAATGATTCCCTCAGACTGGGGGTTCAAGCCCCGATAGAACTTATGATTTTCCATGAACAATATTCTGTTTTCGAGAAGAATACACCAATGCTATTTAAAACAATACTAGGTCTATTAATAACGCCGTCTTTGAATTGTTGTTACTTCAACTTCTTCTCTTTTTTCTTACAGTCAACTTACCAGCCTAATTAGTTTAAATTTTCGGTCATGAGTTAAAATATTTTTGCGGTTATGAGTTGGATGGGTGACCGCTAGTGACATTACTACTGAGCGTTTCCGTGCTTCGTAGGGCACGTTAAGCCGTCGGTCCCGGTTGTTATGGATGGCAGTCGTTAAAGCATGGTGGTAGGGTATTTTGCGAATGCCTGCCTGGCTAGCTACCACGCTCAAGTAGAAAATCTGTCGCCAAGCACCATACGAAGTGTTCCAGCAGCTGTCCTTGAGAGCCAGTACTTCTAGGTTAGCCTGAACAACATCTTTGACCACATCATCACTTACCATCAGGTGAGATAAGTGGTCAAAGGCTAACCAATCAGGCATAAAAATAAACTTTTATATTGTAATCTCCATCACAAAAGAGAGATAAAAAACAAATGACGAAAATATTATAATGTACAAAATACTGTTATATACTGACTACTACTGAAATATATTTTATAAGAAAAAACACCTTTTAATTTTGTGATCAAATCCAGGACCTTACCATACCAAAGTCAATTTACACCACTAGATTAAATACGGCAGATCGTAACATTTACTTTAACAAATCATCTCTCTACACAAATACTTTGCTAAGCCATTATTTTATTCTACGCCACAATTTCTCTGAACTTATGTTACAAGTTGTTTAACAAGGTAAAAGGGAGGTATAGTACAGATGTTTCTCAGGATCGATGTTAACAATTTAGCAAGATGTTACAATTTTGGTGAAACATTATTTAGATCTGTACGCTACCTAACCTTTCGGAGATATTTTACAGCACTTAGTAGTTCTGTAGTATATATTTCGTATTATGTTTTAGTACTAATATTACATAACATATTTTGGACCCCGAAAAGTTTGAAATATCTTGTGGAAACCGGCTGTTGATTGAAACCTCTGTAAGCACATTTTCATGGACAGGCTTCAACAAAATATTTCACAATTTTTTCTCTTATATATCAATTTATTAGCTTAGAAGATCAATTGCTTAATTCACCTACAATGTTATTGTGACGGAACAAGCTCGAGGCGCATCTGATGCTAAGCGGAGTAACCTCTGCCTATAACAGATGCATTTCGTCACAGGTCACGAATTACACTGCGCCCGTCACCTTGCGACATAGCTGTTCAGTCTCATGTGCCTGTAATTTCACTGAATCGAAAGGATTGCGGTTGGAACAAATCGTTAGGTGCTTGGCGACAGATTTTCTACTTGAGGGTGGTTGCTAGCCAGCCATTCGCAAAATGCCCTTCCACCATGCGGGTAAGCTCAAGCCCGCGGCGGGATTCGAACCCTGGACCTGCTGCGTGGCAGTCCATAGCCAATGCCACTGAGCTGTCACTGCTTCATATATTATGTCTCTATCGGCAAGTACAGTTGGGGGACGCTACATGCCTAGACAAATTAGCGCCGTCACATCTTTCTAAAATCAACGTGAGGGCTGGCGCCACGGCTACTTCGACGGAGCAACTCAAGCAGTGCAAATATGCACTGCTTGAGTTGCTTTTGAACATTGGTAGTGGTTACATATTTGAGCCGTTTAGTGTAGAGACGTTGGGTCCTTGGGGACCGGGAGCACATCGTATTTTCCAAAATTTATAAGAGCACTTGGTCGATGCGATGCGTGATCAAAATGCTGGCATTTTTATTGGCCTGTTTGGCTCAACGATTGTCAATGCTTAATGAAATTCAACAGAGGAATGCTGCCAGCATGCTGGGCACGCTACCAAGGTAGTGGGATGGAGCGTTTCGACTGCTTGTAATTCTGCAATAAATTTTAACTTAATGCTTTAATTGTACTAGCTGTAGTATTGTATATGGTTCGTAGTATTTCGTTAATGAAAGCATATCGCCGGTTAAAAAAACAATTATATGTAATCACACCAGTATGTTATGCAAGTATTATATTGCTATTTGTTTTAAAAACGTCTGAATCGAAGGAGAAAGAAGTCGAAATGATGCAATTAAAATGGGATCAACTTGGAGTTATCAACTTAATCCCATTTTGAACTACCCACCAAAAAAATAACCATCGAGATTGGATTATGTAAAAAGTTATGAGTGGCTTATACAACGGCAGTAGGTTCCATTTTTATTTTATGAAATGAAAAGACCCAAACTATTTGATGCTTTTCATTGTTGGAGTTTCATTTGAACTTTTCACACTTTGCAATTTTGCTCTTACAAGGTTAATTCTCACTCACCCACATTTCAATGTGTAGTTAATGTATTTTTCATCCCCCGATCTCGGAAAGAGTATATATTATATTTTGCTCTTCGATATCTAAGTACAAAATCCGTTTATATACGCTAAACTAAAGGGTAGAGTAAATTGAAGTTAGAACATCGTGTGCATTAAGTTTGTACATAAAAACATCATTTAATCTGTTTACTTCTACCTCCATGGTACCGAATTTATCATACATTATTTTTTAATTTGTTAAAAATTTAGACTCGGAACCTTCTTGGTGTAATTTTTTCAATGTGCTTTGAGCACGCCATTTTCTTTTCGCGTCATATTGTTAAAACCTTAGGTAAAAAACAAAAAACAACTCAAAACAAGTGAAAAACCTAAAATGAGTGATCTTACTGACGAGGAATTTTATTTGACGCTAACAGAATTGACTGAAACTGTTAATAATGCGGAAATCAGCTTTCTCTCAACAATCACGCGAGTACTATTTAAAAGAGTACGATATGTTTAACTCGTGGCGACTAGCTAGAGGAGCCAAAACTTTCTCAGAAACCGTTTTGCTTTTTTTTTATGTTATTGTGAAGGAACAAGCGCGAGGCCCACCTGATGTTAAGCGGTATCCTCTGCCTATAACAGATGCATTTCATCACAAGTAACGAACTGCACTGCGCCCATCACCTTGAGACATACCTGTAAAGTCTCATTTTGCCTGTTATTTTTCTGGCTCTCAAGGACTGCTGCCGAAACACACCGTTAGGTGCTTGGCGACAGATTTTCTACTTGAGGGTGGTCGCTAGCCAGGCGGGCATTCGCAAAATGCTCTTCCACCATGCGGTGAAGCTCAAGCTCTGGGCGGGATTCGAACCATGGACCTGCTGCGCGGCAGTCCATAGCCAATGCCACTGAGCCATCACTGCTTCAATTTTTAATTTTAATTGCTGGCATATTTTATTGAATTATCCGAGACCAAGAAATCGAGCACTCTATTGAGTATGTATTCAATGCTAAAAGCCACTAAAGATAAAAAACATTCCTATCCACACCAATCCTAAATTAGTGGCATTTTTCAAAAGAGCCTCATCTGGTCATCATGATTAAGTTGCAACCTAAAAAAATTAAGGCATTTTAAATTGAAAAGTTCCTTGAATAAATTTAAAACTTGATTCCGTATATTTGGCAACAAAAGTAAGTCAGTTGCACATTCAGTATCTACTTCGGTATATTAATCAACTACATAACATAATCTAAAACATACTTAGTAGATGTTGATAGGGATAATAATTATGCATGTGTTAAATAGATTTAAACAACAAAGTCAAAACCATTTATTCAATTTGATGAAATTTTAATATTGAAATATTCTACATTGTACTGCCACGTTCAGCAAACAAAATTGTATAGAGCCACTGCGAGAAGAACGGGCAAGAAACTCGGGGCCATTTTTTTTAACGTCTTTTAACAATGTGTTACATACTTACTTTATACACTTTATTTACACTTTCACTGGTTTATCAACTATTAATTAACATATATAGTCATTGTTTACATAAAAATATATTTTCTTATTCGATATATAAAAGTCATAACCTTTTTAACAAACCATGTAATGGTCCAATTGGACCATTACATTTAAACGAGGTTTGTCGTTATGTAATATCAGAAAAGATAATAATAAATTACTCAACTTCACAACATCTGGATCGGGCAGCACTTCGTCATTAAAGACCAAATATAAATATATTTCGACACCCCCGGAACTCTGCTCGGCACGGGGGTCCGACCGAAAGTGAATCAAGCAGCACTTCGTCGTCAAAGACTATTTAAACACCACTGGAGGTCTGCTCGTCACGGCGGTCTGACAGAAAGTGAATCTACTCGCTTTACACTACCCCTTTTATAGGAAGGAACAAACAAGGTGACGAAGCGACTACCGTCACAAACACAGTACTCTTTTAAATTGACAATTATGTGATTTCAAGCTCTATACATATGGTAATAACTGTAATAAAATCCTGAATGTTTTTACACATAGAAATAAAGTACATAATATAAACTATTTTAAATAAGTATCTTTATAACTGTCACATGATCGTTACACTACTTATAAGATATACTTATTGTAAAAATATCATCAAATAATGATTCCAGTGATCATGACAATCCATATATGATTTTTAATCACAGTCTCACAATAAAGAACTTTAGGTACAGTATTAAATTCACACCACAGATAAAATATACACAGATAATTAAACCAATACTTATTTTCATCTTAAAAACCACAGAGTATTTCTAAAACGAAATTAGAATGTCGCCAGTTGTTTAAATCAGTTTAAAGCTAATCAAGTGAAAATGAACAAATATTTCAATAAATAGTAAGCCAATTTATCAAATAATCTATCACATGCATATCAATTTTATTAATTTATCTACTACAATACTCTTTTCGTTACAGGTTGTTCTTATTATTGGTGTAAACAGAGTATGTAATGAACTAACACAACTTTATATCAAAAACATTGAGAAACATTCAGATGACTAACTATTAATTAATGTACCTATTACAAAGACAAACAGAGACCGCAACTTCGTCATTTATAAGGAATACGTAACTTGTTGAGAAATATCAAGCCTTACGCCCGCGTAACCGCCCAATCAATCGATTTTCTACAATATCGCAACGGAAAGTGTGTCAAACAGCCTATGAGTTGTAATAAAATTGGCAGTATCCCACGAGAAAAAGCAACAATTCTTGAACTATCAGTACCCCTGTTGTATATGAGTCATTGTTTCCGACGAACTTCAGCCACACTTTTGGCCGATTCAGGAGCTGATCTCCTGTCGCTTAAGCACTAAAGTCCAATGCGGTTGTAGAGGGATACATTGAGGATTCCATCCAAAATAAGTCAAAAATATGTAATGGCGTCGTAGGAGCCATTACACTGAAGGAGCCTCAGTCAGATCTTTGAACTGGCCCTCCTCTATCAAAAATTATCCGTTACGAAACATCTAACCATCGCCCTCTCTCGCCAACATTTTAAGCCAAGGGAATCCAATGAATCAGTACAGCTATTAAGTATGATAGGTACCGAAAAACAGTACACAAGTCACTAACACCAACATTACAGTACCTAAAAAAAATATACACTCAACTTAAGTAACTGTAGCAACGTTACCTTAATTTTTCTTAATTATAACTATTAAACTATTTAAGTATTATATTTTCTAATTTGAAGATAATTATATTATAATACTTATCTATCATAATGTTAATACCAAAACTGAATTCAAAGTATTTTGTGGTTGTAAATGTTTTTGCATTTAGTCATTTCCTCGCTGAGGTGGGATAAAAAGTTAAGTGTTTCACTTGAGTGCAAAGATTTTTCACCGCGTGACCTTTTGATAACCTCGCGTAGCGTTAGCTCAGGATTCAATTTTTTTATTTTAGAACCCTTCACTTGGTCGGTCATCAAAATTGAAAGCAACTTTTTTTTTATGTTATTGTGACGCAACAAGCTCGAGCTCGCCCACCTGACGTTAAGCGGACTAACCTCTGCCTATAACAGATGCATTTCATGACCTGTGACGAATTGCATTGCGCCTGTCACCTTGAGACATAGTTGTGAAGTCTAATGTGCCTGTTATTTATCTGGCTCTCAAGGACTTTTGCCGGAACACACCGTTAGGTGCTTGGCGACAGATCTTCTTACTTGAGGGTGGTAGCTAGCCCGGTGGGCAATCGCAAAATGACCTTCCACCATGCGGTGAAGCTCAAGCCCGTGGCAAGATTCTATTACCGCTCGGCCATCATTGCTTCAAACTTCTTGTATAATAAATAACTATTTTCTTGCGATTCGCCGAGAACAAACAGACGCGTTAGTATAGCAAAATGTCTGATTCACTAACGCGCTGCCAGGGGTGTCTTTTGCAATACAAATTTCTAACACTAACAACACTAGGCCCACTGATCACCGTTGAGAATTTACAATTACCATATTATCCAGGTACATTGTAGGCAATTAATGTCACAGTTAATTTAGTGTTAATCGGTGCTAACTATACTCAGGCTTTGGACAGATCTATCCAGTCGGCACTGTTTGTGTGACCCCATTGTGAGCACCTAAGTTTTCGAATTATATAATTAAATATATATTTTTATAATAACAAATATTTTAAAAGTATTTTAAGAAAACATCAAATTAATTATTTAATAAAACACTTAAAAAATCTTTATAAAAATTATATATATCTAGGTCTCGATAGTGCGCTCGTAGAGTCAAGACCTCTTGAGGATGCTGCGTTTAGAAGCGAAACGCGTCGAATACTCTTCCGGCATGGCTGCGTGGCGTTTGTGACGTCACGCTGGCTTAACAGGAAATTAGGTGGAATTGTCACTAGATATATATAATTTTTATAAAGATTTTTTAAGTGTTTTATTAAAACATTAATTTAATGTTTTTTTTTAATAATTTTAAAATATATGTTATTATTAAATATGGATTTCCGCAAAGTAACGCCTGAATCTATGCGTTATATATTTTTATCATTTTTCATATTTTTTGGAAACTATGATTTTTGCTGACTTCATTCAGAAGGTTTAATGGGTAATAATTATGAGCTTAACTTCCTTAACGAAAACGAATGATTCATACATAAATTATTAGGAAGTAGTTTAAAAATATATATACTCATTAAACTTAGATACTGTCTTGAGTAATAAAATAACAAAGACTGAACAATCTGGTCCACAAATCTCAGGTAAAATGTAGGTGTTAGGACGGACACCTCTAGTAGGCAGAAGTAAACGGCGCGGATGCGCGGCGGCCCGAGGTGATGGCGAGCGCTCCCCGTAACACTTACGGCAACGCAAATTGTATTTAAATGAAGGTGTAAAACTATACTATTATTAAGTAAAAAAAATATGATCACGTCTCTCAGTTTCATTCTAAGCTCAATTGGCTGACAATACGCTTTCACCCGAATGCTCATATTCTCAGTCTCCTTGACAACATATTATTCAATCCTACATCCCACGCTATCTCAAGGAACGTTTTGATTTCCTTCAATATTCTTCATACACTTTAAGGTCATCAGAAAATCTCACACTTGAAATCCATCCACATACGAGTTCGTTTTATAGCAAATCTTTCACTATTCAGGCTGCCCGCTTGTGGAATTCTCTTCCTGTATCAATCAGACTAGCACAGACTCTCAAAATGTTCAACGATCAACTTAAAAGGTTTTATTTGACCAATTAATTTTTTGCACTCCAATTTGACAATGTCTAGGTTGTAGGTGAGATAATATTATAACGTGTAAGTATTTTTATATAATTTATATATTATTTATATTTATGTACTAGCTTTTACCCGCGCTTCGCCCACGTGGACTAATTTTTTATCCTTATAAATTAGCCCAGTAAACGTTTTATAGGTCGGACCTTCAGTACAATAAAAGCAATTAGACATCCTGCAAGCCATTGCACACTCACAGGCAGTTCAAATGCCCACTACCAGTTGGCAGCGTGCCCAGCATGTTGGCAGCATTGCTCCGTTGAATCGCAGCCAAGGCCGGTGGTCCGCGGGCTGCGCGGCACCTTTGGAATCACCTCAAATTAATGGTTTTCGCTCGCTCATTTTTCCAGGCTAAATATGTAAACTGATAAAAAATACTTTCTACTACTAATACAAGGTTACTCGTGTTTCCATTTTTTAGAGTAAGGTACGGGATTGTAAATATTTTATAATTATTCGTAAATCAATTGCAAAACTAAGAGATCTCTAATGCATTCCGTTCGTTTTTTTCCTTTAATATACAATAACTCCTTATGTTATTTTTTATGCGTGATAGGTTAGCCTTTGACTATTATGTCACCTTATGGTAAAGTAAGTGTAAGTGATGATGTGGTCGAAGATGTTGTTCAGACTAACCTAGAGTTACTGAAGAGCTACCGGCACGTTAAATGCTTGGCGACAAGATTTTCTACTTGAGGGTGATAGCTAGCCAGGCGAGCATTCACAAAATACCCTCTATCACGACTGCCAACCTAAAACAACAACCAGGACCGACGGCTGAACGTTTCCTGCGCAGCACGGAAACGTTTCACCGACGGACATCCAAGTCATGACCGCGGAGGACGTTGCTTAATTTTGCTGATCGGTTCATAGCGGCTCAGAAAATTTCGCTACAAGCGCTTCAATATGTCCTTACGAAACGTAGTTTTGACGCTAATTTTACATACTTATGAGTTTGCTATTCAAAATTTAGAAAATGCGCATCCCATCAAGTTAGTTGTTGAAATAATCCGTTGGAAATAGTCATAATTCATAATACAATTATTTTACATAAGAACTTTGATGGTGCCAACCTAGTACCAACCCTATTGCTTAAATGCGCCGGGCCATGGTCAACGTCACGCAATCGCACACGTCGTGAAGGGTGCTATCAAATAGCAGTCAATAAAAAAAACTATATAGATCTAGGTGTTTCGATTTTGAACTAATTTATTTTGGATTTTATAAAAGAGAATGAACTTGAGCTTCACCGCATGGTGGAAGGGCATTTTGCAATTGCCCGCCTGGCTAGCTACCACCCTCAAGTAAAAAATCTGTCACCAAGCACCTAATGGTGTGTTCCGGCAGCAATTCTCGAGAGCCAGTGAAATTACAGGCACATGAGACTTAACAACTATGTCTCAAAGTGATGGGCGCAGTGCAATTCGTGACACGAACTTGTTCCGTAAAATAACAAAAAAATAAGATAAATATTCTGTAAAAAACTGAATGGTCTTATTTGACATTGGTATGTTTTTTAAGACGCAACAAGCTGTAATCCAGGAATACTGCAGAGATAATGAATAGATTCAGGCGTTACTTTGCGGAAATCCATATTTGATAATACAAATATTTTAAGAAAACATAAAATTAATATTTCAATTAAACACTTAAATATATAAAAATATATCTAGTGACAATTCCGCCTAATTTTCCTGTTAAGCCGACGTGACGTCACAAACGCCACGCATAAATTCTCGATCGTGGGCTCGTAGAGTCAAGACCTCCTGAGGATGCTTCGTGTAGAAGCGAAACGCGTCGAAAATTCTTCCAGTATGGCGTCACTAGATATATTTTAATATTTTTTAAGTATTTTATTAAAATATTAATTTGATGTTTTCTTAAAATATTTTAAAAATATTTGTTTTTATTAATACTGCAGAGTACCTGCGCGGTAGACCGTCAGAAACATTATGAATATCAGACAATATGGCAGTGTTCCATGAGAATTGCGGGTATTCAAATATATTTCAGTTGGTCGCAAAGACTTAGGGTCAGTTACCCCAACAATAATTAAAGTTTAAACTAACTCGTGTTGAGGGTTAACCATAATTAAGATAAGGAGTTATTATTTATGATTAAAGTTCACACAATCTGATCAGAAGTTAGTCACTATTACAAGTTTCGACTATAAATTTCACAACAAAAGTTAACAGATAAATTAAACTATAAATGTATTATTATTAAATTGATTTCAGAGTTACTTTTTATTACAAAATCACAAATATACGATATAAAAAAAAATTAAGTCATGTGCGGGATTTTAATTTGGAAAATAAATTTCCTATCGTTACTTTGTGATTTTATAATGTAGTCCGCAAGCAGGCGTTATTGCAAACTTAACAATTAAAAAAAAATGTAACTTTTTATATAAATATATAATATGTGTAATTTTTTATTTTAGTATTAATATCTGTTAGTCTACCCTTTGACCACTATCTCACCTGATGGTAACTGTTTATGTGGTCTCAAATGATTTCAGGCAAACCTAGAATTACTGACTCTCAAGGACGGCTGCCAGAATACACCGTTAGGTGCTTGGCGACAGATTTTCTAGTTACAGGTGGTAGCTAGCCAGGCGGGCATTAGTAAAATGCCCAGCCACCATGCAAATACGTTTACACGTTTTAGTTAATATTCTATATTAACTCACTAGTGTACCTTTTTTTGGTGTGCTAAATTTGATTAATGAGTCAGTGAAAATGTTAAAAAAAAAAAGACTTCAAATAGAAAATATTATTGAATGATGACATTTATTGAAGAGCTCCATTTTATGTCTCCGAAGAACTTCAGCAGAACATCAACTGGAAAGGGGAAAATTAAGATGCCCTTCCAATTCCACATCACCTTAAATAGTTTTACTTTTGTTAATTGTAGTGAAAATGAGAACATTATCAATGTATTCGAAGCCAATTAAATACTAGGCTGGAGCATTTGGACTGTCTGTGAGTCTGTAATGACTTATAGGTTGTCTTAATGCTTTTACTGTAGTAGCTGTAGTGTTGTATTTATTCATAGTATTTTGTTAATAAAGGTATACCGCCGAATAAATAAATTAAATACTTATTACTAGAGATAACTCAAGTATAAAGAAGAATTTTGACAAACACCAGCTTTCGAATATAAAAAAAAACATCAAAATCGGTACATCTAGTAAAAAGTTATGAGGTAACACACAAAAAAAACACCTTTTAAATCCTTTTTTGAAGTCGATTAAAAAAGTTCAATAATTATAATAATATACAAATGATCGTTACATATCGGCAATCAAGAAATTATATTGAAATTCTTATTTTACAATTTATATAAAATAATATTTACAGTTCAATATTGACCACACCACATAATATATACATATCCACAACAATAAACTACACATATAAAAACAATCAACATAACTTATTACAGTTAACATTGGGCATGAATTAAATGTCATACCTACCCACTAATGTCAATTATATGAGAGCCAGTACTTCTAGGTTAGCCTGAACAACATCTTCGACCACATCATCACTTACCCTCAGGTGAGATAGTAGTCAAATGCTAACCTATCAGGCATAAAAAAAAATCTAATATCCGTTCAGATAAAAATTCATCGATACTGTAGTAAGTTTCATGATTCAGCAAATGGAGTGGAGTCACTATTTGAAAGTCGTTATAGGCGCTAAAAAGTACGAAAATATCAGAGATACCGTGGGGTAGTAGCCCCACGAGGTCCAGCAGAAGCTATAAGCTCAGGCTCAATGCTTCAACCAGCTCCGCTAAAGGCTGAAGATACACGATGATGACGAAAATGTCAGAAAGTGGACAGCAGCCCCTTACTGAAGAACAGCCATCTTATACAGGCTGTCTGCCAAGCGTGAGGATTATGACAATTTCCTGACCTAACCCTACTTTGATGTAAAACTTTTAATTTTCATTTAAAGATGGAAAATGGTTCTTGTGTTTCAGCGATGATTAAAATTGATTTTATTGTTTAATGCGTAAAGTAAATCCTCTTATTTGTTATTATCATCATGCTTTAAGGGTGAACTGGCCGGCCCGTTCTCTATACAAACGTCGTAGGGTGATCACTCCCTTATTTGAGGATTTAGGTCCAAAATAAAGCAAATTTCATATAAAGTTTTCGAAACTCATAACTTATAACTTAATTATCTTTTTAAATTCTGGCATCATACAAGCTTTGATAATGACGATATCAATCGGTATTATGCTTAAGTCTGGACTTAAAATCTCAAATAAGGGAGTGATCACCCTACGACGTTTGTATGGAGAAGTGACCGGCCAGTATAAATAAATAGGTACCCGGCTGGGACTCGCGTTATATTTACCGGAAAGATTACGTGCTGAGGCACGCGCTCGCCGCTTCGCGCAACCGTGACCCCCAGACGAAGGGCTACAATATAGCCCGAAACTGGTCGGAATCTTTCCGGTAATTATAACGCGAGTCCCAGCCGGGTACCTATTTATTTATAATGGAGAAAACTCGCGATAGTTTTCTAAGTGAAGTGACCGGCCAGTTCAACCTTAAGCACCATTACAGAAGAGAAGAACAATAGAGAAATATTGCACATCTACAAACAGGACAAACTTTACGTCTTGAGCAGGGATCAAATGCGCATCTCCCGTTTATTTAAATATTACGATCTTTCAAGAGTGTCTCTGAATTAACTGTTCTCGGAGAAAGAAATCCATCAAATAGCTGAACTTTCTCCGAACGAAAGAAGTGCAATTGCAAATACGAAATGTTTCAAGTACAATGTTTTTACTACAAAAACTTTGTACGTGGGGTCCAAGCAAATAGCTTCTTTTAAAAGTTTTATCGAAGCTGCTGATAAAAAAACAAACGATCAAAAGCTGGTTCTTTCTTAGCCAACAAATACAGTATTGTTTTTCAACGGGGCCATGTTGTCAGCTTTCTAGATAGGTAGTAGTTACCGTAGACAATGGTCTGAGCTCTTTTTTACCTTTGATTGTCTGCTGTTAAGAAACGGAGCTCAGTCTAATAGTATAGTCTCTAAAGTCTTAATTTAGTTTCAAAATAGAATTACTGTATCATCCAGATCGTCCATAGCTGAACACAGCCTCCCCTATTTAGGGGGTATTTGCCATAATCCCCACGCTTGGCAGGCGGCTTGGGGATCGCAGTGTAAGATGGAAGTTTTTTAGAAGGCGCTGCTGCCCACCTTCCAGAATTTTCCCCTTAGTCGCCTCTTACGACACCCACGGGATGATATGGGGAGGTGCTATTCTAATCCGGCATCTCACGGGGCAATAAAAAAAAACATAGAATTGATAGATTTTAATTTTTGGTAATGTTGCTTTGTGTTGGATTATGAAAATAAACAAATGTTTTAACATTTTATGACAATGTGCTCAGTAGCATTGGCTATGGACTGCGGCGCAGCAGGTCATGGTTCGAATCCCGCCGCAGGCTTTAGCTACACCGAATGGTGGAAGGGCATTTTGCGAATGCCCGGTTGGCTAGCGACCACCAGTAGACAATCTGTCGCCAAGCACTTAACGGTGTGTTCCGTGTTGCTGACCTTGAGAGCCAGTTATTCTAGGTTAAACCTGTTAACACCTTCGAACACATCTTAACTTACCACCAGGTGAGATTGTGGTAAAAAAAAAAGAAAGAAATTGTAAGCTGCTTGAATTTGAAATCGAACCACAAAAGCAGTTCTCTGCGGTGACTACTTGGATTCATAACTGCTAGGGTTTTTTTCAACTGAGCGAGCACAAACTAATGTTCAAATAGTGTTGTCTTAGGTTTTCGCAATTATTACACATAGTAATTAAACAACTTTAAACGGTTTAAAGTTGTTTAATTACTAATGTTCAAAGTCTTAAATAAAAATATGTGGTGGCACAAAAGCACCTTCAGTTACATCCCAGCCACGAAGAATTCGTGTCAATAAGACACAGTAAAGAGATGGATACATTTCATATGAGGATGTGTCGACAATATGAAAAGTAAAATTTCCTGCACTATTCGCTTACACTCATACACATTTACAAATATTTAATACAAGCTTTCCAGCAACGGCTCCGCCTGCGGTTATATCGGTTATCGTGCAAAACCATTAATTACTTTTTTGCAGTTGGATAAAAACTATCCTATGTCCATCCCCGTATCTCAAACTATTTCCGTACCAAATATCATCCCAATCTGTCCAGTAGTTTCAGAGCCTATTCAATGCAAACAAACAAACATACAAACAATCAAATCTCTCCTCTTTATTATATTAGTTTTGCTTTCATCCTTATAAAAGTGCTGGTTGATGCTGGGCTTAATTTGAATCCCTCCATATCTTTCTCTTGTAGTGTACAGGGTGACGAAAGGAACTATGCCATCCTACACTGGGATCTCAAAGGCGCCTGCCAAGCATGGGGAATATAGCAAACCTCTTATACATGGTTCAGGCTTTAGGAGAGTATGGCTGTTAATGTTATCACTATCACAACACAACATAGTATAAAACAAATCCGTATCCCGCTATCTGTCCCTATGTATGCTTAGATTTTTAAAATTGCGCTACGAATTTTGATGCGTTCTTCAACGACGAACTGCACTGTGCCCGTCACACTGAGACGTCCAGTTATTAGATCTCATTAGCCTGTAATTTTACTGGCTCTCAAGGACTGCTGCCGGAACACACTGCGACAGATTTTCTGCTTGAGGGTGGTCGCTATCCAGGCGGGCATTCACAAAATGCCCTACCACCACCATGCGGTGAAGCTCAAGCCTGATGCGGGATTCGAACCATGGACCTACTGCACGGCAGTCCATAGCCAATGCCACTGAGCCATCACTGCTTCTATTGTAATGTCGTAAATGAGCACATTTTTTTGCGCTTACATTGCAAACGCTGGCCCTACATTGAACCCTACGAGATAGATCAAAATAGTGTATGACATTATTGTACACCTTAAAAAGTTCAAAAATAAATTTTCATAGAATATGTCTATCTCGTAAGGATAACCCACAATAACCATGTTTTGTCCTTTACTTTTTGCGAGAAATAATAGCTCATTTACGAAGCGATTTTAAGCAATACAGCATTAGTCCGTATCCAATTAAGTACCTTAAATACATTGTACATTTAATATAAAGCCCTGTAAACTGTGTTTTTGAAGCGCTCGTAGCGTAATTTACTTAGCTGTTCTCAATCGATCAGCAAAGTTAAGCAACGTCGCGCGCGGTCATGAGTTGTATGGGTGACCGCTAGTGACATTACTACTGAGCGTTTCCGTGCTTCGGAGGGCACGTTAAGCCGTCGGTCCCGGTGGTCGTCTTAGGATGGCAGTCGTTATAGCATGGTGGTAGGGCATTTTGCGAATGCCCGCCTGGCTAGCTACCACCCTCAAGTAGAAAATCTGTCGCCAAGTACCTAACGGTGTGTTCTGGCAGCTGTCCTTGAGAGCCAGTACTTCTAGGTTAACCTGAACAACATCTTCGACCAGATCATCACTTACCATCAGGTGAGATAGTGGTCAAAGGCTAACCTGTCAAGCATAAAAAAATAAAAAAAAACGTTATATATATATATAGTATATTTATTATCAGCATTGCACCCGTGCGAAGCCGGGGCGGTTCGCTAGTGTTACTAAAAAACCTCCCACGAATTTAGGAAATAACACTATGTCAAAGATGTCACATCAGGATATATTTAGTTTACTTATTCTTACTGGACATAAAATATTAAAGAAAAACAGAAAGGTGAAGGATATAATAATATCTTCTACAAATTACCAAGATATTTTGTAATAAATATATATTACGTTTATTGAAATAACTGACCCACCCACTGCTTTATCCTTTCCCTTTTTTAATCTAAACAGGAATTTTATATGTCCTTCGGAACTTCTTGAACCTGACACTTGGGCTTTTTGCAGGTCCTCGGTTCGAATCTCACCGCCGGCTTGAGCTTCATCGCACGGTGGAAGGGCTTTTTGCTATTGCCCGCCTGGTAAGCTACCACCCTCAAGTAGAAAATCTGTCGCCAGCCACCTAACGGTGTGTTCCGGCAGCAGCCCTTGAGAGCCAGTGAAATTACAGGCACATGAGACTTAACAATTTTGTCTCAAGGTGACCGGTGCAATGCATGTGTGATGAAATGCATCTGTTATAGGCAGAGGTTAGTCCACTTAACGTCAAGTAGGCTTCGAGCTAGTTCCATTACAATAACGAAAAAAAAACTAAAAAAAAGACTAAACCATACTGGTCACTTAGAGAGAGAGTTAGGTCTCAGCAGTAGGAACAGGATAACCATATTATTTTATGTTATTGTGTCGGATCAATCACTAGGCCCACCTGATGTTAAGTGGTATCCTCTGCCTATAACAGATGCATTGCATCAGATGTGATGAACTACACTGCGCTCGTCACCCTGAGACATACAGTTGTTATGTCTCATCATGTCTGTAATTTTACTGACTCTCAAGGACCGAAACACACTGTTAAGTGTTTGGCAATAGATTTTCTACTGTAGGGCTGTAGTTAGCCAGGTGAGCATTCGCAAAATGCACTTCCACCATGCGGTGTGGATCGACTTATGGTTAAGCCAGCGATGTGGATCGACCCATGGACCTGTGGCACGGCAGTCCATTGTTATTACCGCTAGGCCATCATTACTATTTGTAACCGTCTTCAAATTCCTTAACCGAGAAATGTTCGATACAACAGAAATATTTCATCAAACCAATATGGCGGCACATCACGGTAATAAAACCCACAAAAATCACAAAATTAGATTGCAAATACCCCAATCATTTCTACATGAGCAATTTCATTCATACATCAAATCAGCATAATTTGTCCGGAACCCTGCGATAAAATTAAAATACCCTCCGAAATCCTTTCTTTACATTACTGATTTGCATGAATAGCCTTTTCACACCTACACACACATACATACAAAATAAGCACACCAACAAATACGTGGCAGCAAAGCAAAATATCTTTACACTAAAACGGCAACAATGATTCTAGTTCAAGCCTTCAGCAAACAAAATCTACATTCAACAGTATTTCAGATACCGTATTTAGTAAAAGAGATGGGTATACAGAATGGCGTTAGTTAGACAAGGACAGGCTAATGCACTGAGATGACGGCTTAGTGGCCGCGGAGTCAGCTACGGCGCGCCAGTTCGCTCGTAGATACTGTAGCGGGTCTACGGCTACGGAGCTCTACGCGTAAAGCTCACCGCATACATAGATACTTTTATTCGGGATGTATAGCAACTAATCGCGGCCACTTTTCACCGTGTTCTAAATTTGAAAAATATGTTCTGATAAATTTATTCTTTTAATATAAAACGATGTTTACGTACATTTTAAAAGAATGGCTGTGTGTTTCTACGGAGTTTTTCGTGTAAAGTGTTACATTGTTATGTAAAAAGTGGATAAGTTCGTATTGGACAGTCAGACGTACAATACAATTGCGAGGGGGAATGGAAGCGGTCTATTTGGATTCGATGAAGGTAGGTGAAAGCAATTACTTTTCTTAGCGGATATGTTCACTGTCCGGAAGGTGAACAGACGTGAATTGAAAGAACTTGTGAACCTTGGACGCTGATCGATGTTATAAAATAAAGATGTTTATGTCTTACCAATATTTTACTTGAATAAAAATAAGCTGAGATATTTTTTCAGTAAAAAGATGTATTATATTAATATTATATTATATTTTAACATATTAATTTACAGTCACCAATTATAATTATCTTATTTAGCAATTTTTAAATTAATTGCTATTCACTTAAGTTAGATATAATTATTAATAGATTAAACATTTGATATATTAATTGTAACCCATGTATTCCCGCACGTAAGCAGTTGTTTCAAACTCACCTTTTCCCGATATGTGCTGTCGTGGTTGTATGCATAGGGGGCTGGCCTATTGCACTCAACTTGTACGTTTTCTGACACCACTCACTAAAAACTGAAAAAAAATTGTCACATAACGTTTTATAACTGTTCTTTTTAACATTTCTGTGTTTTATTTTAACCAAGCTGCGCCCCGCGGTTTTATCCGAACAAATAATGACAAATTATTATGATGATCATGATAAAAAATAAAATTATGTATTAATCCAAGACATAAACTATCCTAATTACAATTTTCATTCCAACCGACTTAACGATTTAAGCGTAAAGAGAAAAAAATATACATACGCACATCCTCACAAACATTTGCATTTATAATATTAATGTTTATTTTAAAATGGTGATTATCTTTTGTTATGTTTGCAATAACGCCTGCTCGGCGGATTACAACGTAAGTTGAACTATAGATGTCGCTCCATCCCAATACGATGATAAAATAAAGTACGAGAGGAAAAATTGGAGGTCTGCGTCAGTGTCATGTTAGTTCAAGTGGTGAGAGCATATACCGTCTATAGGGCCATAGGGGTGGTTGGACGCGGGTTCGAATCCCGCACATGACTATAAATTTCTCTCTTGTAAATTTTTAATTTGGTGATAATTTACGTAAAGTAAATATTTGTTTTAAACTTATTGTTATAAGTAGTACTGATAATTATAACATTGTATTGCCCTGGAATGTGTTAACATAAACATATTTTTATTATGGTTTTATATGTTATATCTGGAATGTGTTTTTAAAGAAGATATTTTGTGCTGACTCCACAAGAATAGAAATTGAGAATCTTAGATTGTTGAAACTAACTGGAACTCTTCCATTATGTTGCTCAATATTGCCAAAATGAATATCTTTTTGTCAAAATAAATATATTTTTGGAGTAATTTTAATAATTTAAATTATTGACTTAACGACTTTTTGTTTTTATATGGAACCGACTACAACACTCAAAAGTGTGAAATAGCTTGTCGAAGTCAGTACCATGCACACAATATTGTCATAATAGGTAATTTTGAACTATTGTGGTACCGATTTCAATACGTTATTTCGCACTTTTGAGTGTTGAAGTCGGTTCGATTTTTAGACAAAAAAAAATTGTTTTTGTCAATTTCATACTAAATTTTAACATAATCATACATATTTTTGACATAATGATGATAATTATGACAGCCTCGTTGGCAATGTCATTAAGTTGAAAAAGGTCCCATTAATATCTCGAGAGTCGATATCCGGCCCGGATAATATGAGGATTTTTCTAACAAATAATTCTCATTATCAGTCCGAAGTTTGGAGCTGTATCCCAAATTTGGCAAAAGGTTCACCACCTATAATTTGAAACAAAATATGTCATCAAATAAATATATGGCTTAAATACCTCTGCCTTCACTTAAACTTAAAGCATACTTCTAAAGTGTTGTCATAAAATAAACACAATTACTGTAGATATTTTATGACAATACTTTAAATAGTATGATTTTGTTTAAGTGCAAGAAGAGGTAAAAAAAAAAAAGTATCTAACCCAACGTTTGATGATATATTTAGTTCCAAATTATAGGCGGCGAACCTATTTCCATATTTGAGATACAACTCCAAATTTCGGACAGACATTAAAATTTATAAATGAGGACGGAAATAGTTTCAAACGTACTAATTAACAAACACAGCTCCCAAACAACAAAATTCGAATACAATCAAACCGAAGCCATAAAACACATAGATAGTCACGCTACAAAATGATTAAGTTCTTTAAATTTGTGATATATATATATATATACATATATACATTAACATTTTATATAATACGTGTGACGATGTCCAATGCTTATTATTATGATTTGCACGTTCGTACACATAAAATATGTGTTTGTATTGAAGCGCACGTAGCTTAGTTAAATTCGCTATTCTTATCCGATCAGGTAACTTAAGCAACGTCCTTCGCGGTCATGAGTTGGATGGGTGACCGCTAGTGACATTACTACTGACCGTTTACGTGCTTCGGAAGGCACGTTAAGCCGTCGGTCCCGGTTGTTGTCTTAGGATGGCAGTCGTTATAGTATGGTGGTAGGGCATTTTGCAAATGCCCGCCTGGCTAGCTACCACCCTCAAGTAGAAAATCTGTCGCCAAGCACTTCAAAGTGTGTTCCGGCAGCTGTCCTTGAGAGCCAGTACTTCTAGGTTAGCCTGAACAACATCTTCGACCACATCATCACTTACCATCAGGTTAGATAGTGGTCAAAGGCTGACGTATAAGATAAAAAAAAACCATGCCACTATTTTTGTGAAACTATTTAGCTTACGTAGCCGTTCCTGATCAACTAAGTAAACATCGTCCGATGGGTCAACGCTAGTGGCATTACTGCTAACCGCTTCCGTGCTTGAAAGGGAGTTCTAAGGGAAAATGGGTCCTATATGATAGGCGTTTCACGAATGCCCGTCTGGCTAGCTACCATCCTGATATAAAAAATATTTCATTCACTACCTAACGGTGTGTTCCGGCAGCTGAACAACATCTTCAGCCACATCATCAGTCATCACTTACCATCCGATGAAAAAGTGGTCATAGGCTAACTTAACCTACATAAATAAAAATGGCTCACCGCCTTCCTGAATTTATCCACTAGGATATTATCGTAAGTAATAATCTTTTGGCGTAGCATGGAAATCTGACATATGGCGCTCGCCCGGGAACTATTCCGCTAATCGGGACATCGTTTATCTTGCGACAGGGACCAGAATCCATCTGATATACTATATTAAATTCAATTAATATCTTTTCAGCTTTTTGAAGTAAACAGCTTAGAAAAACTCATACACACTTACACATATAATGCTAGTGTGATGTACAATAATAAAATCTTTAAAAATATATATATATATACATGAGCTTTTTAAAAACTGAAAAAATATTTCAGTTACTTTTATAGCTGTATGCATGTTTTTGTCGATAAAAATATATGAAATCGTGTTATTGGAACAAGCATTATATTTGTCATATCTTGTCAACTATAATATATTTTACTTGTGGCCCGCTCCAGCTTAATAAATGATTACGGGAACTTAATTAAAAAATCATAAGAACATTCAAACTTTTTTCAAATATTCTATAGCCTAATAGTGAACGAATTTTTAAATCCGTCCTTTAGTTTTTAAGTATATTCGTTACATACAAAAATACATATCTTCCCTCTTTATAATATCATATTAATGAATTATATTTAATAATATTATATTAACTCTTTCTGTAAAACATGTTGAAAAACTATGCCCTTGATACTCAATTTACCTTGAGCAACGTTCGTTGCGGTCATGACTGGGATGGGTGGCCGCTGTGGTATTCCCTTACTACTGAGCGTGCACGTGCTTCGGAGGTCCCGGTTCTTGTGCTGGGATGGCAGTCGTTATGGCCAAATGCCCGCCTGGCTTTACACGAGCCTGAAGTAGAAAATCGGTTGCTAAATACCTACCGGTGTGTTCTAACAGCTATTGTTGAAAGCCAGTTTTCAGTCAAATTAAATCAAAATCAAATAGTTTAAATACAAGAATACAAGTAAAGTAGACATTAAAAATATAATAACACTCAGTTGTACGCCGTCTGCAAGCAGACATGTAAATACTTTCTGCAGTTACATTGCGATTAAATGAGTCTTATATGTTACATAATTTTATTTTTACCGTTATATTCTTTAACTTCCTTAACACAATAACAAAAATTATTTAGCGGCCATGCAGTCAACTCTATTCTAATTTATTTTCGTATTGTATTTTTCATATAAAAATACTCTCTATAAATTTTCTTTGAGATTATATCTCAACGTAAATGCTGTTTTATTCAAATTTAGAACGACAGTGAGCAATTCGTTGAGTCGTCAAGTAGTCAACCCTTTATGAAGCTATAAATTTAATTCAATCTCTTTTCTTGCAACGCTCTTAAAACTCAAAGATCATAGCATAATAATTTCCTGTTTATTTTTCAAGTTGTGTTTAAAATCCGGGAAATTTGTATGCAATATTTTTTTTGACATAGAATTGAACATAGAGTAAAGATAAAGAATGTAAGATATGTGTGAAATCCTACAAATATAATGCATGTAGGCCTTAAATCTAAATCGGTAATCGGTGTAGGCGTACAAATTTACTGAGACTGCGGTCATTTTCACGCGCATTGACGAAAAAAGCTAAACAATTCAATATTTATTAGCATGGTTAGCAAAATCACAATATTCTATAAAAAATCAAATATCATTGATTTTTACACAAAAAATCGTGACTTATTGGATTTTTTTCCTTTAGCCCTTAAAAATCATGATTTAAATCAATGTGGTTAAATCATGCCAACCCTGATGTAAAGTAACATACTAAACAATAATATAATATGCATGCATATCACAGACATAATACTAAGTTCGTTTAATATAATTCAAAGTTCATGTCATTAAAAAAATATTTAATTGTAATAACATTTCTTCCTCAAGCCTGGCTCACTTCGCACATTAGATACGAAACTACAGATACATCGGCGTATTCGTCCGGACTGGATTATTTTACAGTGCGTGGCGCGTCAGAAGATAACAGAGTTAGGTGTGGCTATGTGATAGAAAGAGAGACGCCTATTAGGTACTGTATAAGGTACTGAGTGCTTTGCGAGCTAAAGTTCACTTTATTATTTCGCAGCTAAAGTCGATTATTTCTTGAAATTGTTCTGCGGAGTCATCCTTCTGGTCCTTTTTTTTTTGTTGTAATAGATATAAACTTGAAACGAGATGTTAGACTTGACGGTGATGGGCCGTGGTAGCACAATCGCTTGCGGTGCCCCGGTGGCCGTGTCTTATGTAAGCCTTTCAACGGATATTATGCCTTGCAGTGACAAAGACAAAGTCGCAAATGGTTTGACAGTAAAAGCTGCCAGCTGGGGCCACTTAGCTGTGAATTTAATTGCAACTTCATGGTGAAATGCGCGAAAAACGTTCCATATTCAATACTATCCAAACAGAATACGGACGTCGAAGAGTTGAGTCAGTCTTCCCCGTTACTGGAGATGGTGCAAATTCCAAATGAGACAGTTAATATAAGTTCTAGTTTTAATTTACAACGAATTATTAAAAAATGTTATCAGAAAACATTAAATTATTACTAAAAAAACTTTAGTAAAATATTTCTAGTGACGTCACAATCGTGCGCTCAAAGCACCATGATGATGCTTCGAGTAGAAGCGATACGCGTCAAAAACTTTTTCCTTCAAGTTGTGTTGAAGAAGAAAATTGAAGCGGAATTGTAACATTATAGTAAAATATTAAATTAATTAAAGATTTCCGCAAAATAACGAGGTTTTGAAACTTTTAATTAATAATATATTGTTTTATTTACAGTTTTCCTTCTCTATTTACACTCAGATTGTACCTTGCAAGTATTACCTTTAATAAGCTAGAGCAAAAGAATATTGGTTTTGAGCTTCCCGTTTCTTTTGTTATAATGATTATTTCTTAAGATATCTCTTATAACACGATTTTTCTGAAATTTGGACAAGCAATATTTACGGTTCAAAAGATACGCCTCCATTAAGGCAGTTGTCCCACCGCTAGCGCGAATACGAGAAGCTATCAATTATTTTATACGGGTTCTCGAGAACCTAGTTTAGGAATCAGGAGTTTGTATTTAACTCCTGACTCTACTAATTTTGTAAAATTGCCTTTTTCAAGAAATAAACAATTATTATTATTTTTATGCTCAAGAAACGTACAAGAGACAGAGATCTCTCAAAAGAAAAGTGTCGTCAAAAGAAATAATACATTAATTTATAATTGATCGCTGAATGTTCACACTGCCAGCTTGAACTCGCTCTGGACTAATATATCGTAGTAAAAAGAGCCGTATTCGCTCAGCAATGCTCGCTCGGTGTTCGAAACAGTCAACGACAGACTCTCCTACTTACCAAGAGACTCGCTGAACTGAACTGGTGTTTATGTACCCAAACTAGGGGTCGCCTCGAGCTAGTGGGCAAGTATTCGTAGAGTAAAGGAAGGTAATTTGGAATACCATTTGGTTAAGCATGTATATTTTTTTCTATTGGGTTGAAATAAATAAAACCTTTATTTATTTCAAGCAAAATTCATTAACTACCGATCTGCAACTAATGAATACTAGCCAAATTACACAAAAAGGTAAAATTTTGGGTTGAACGCAAAATTACAGAATTCCGTTTTCGACATGAGGTGCAGGTATTTCGGAATAGAGACAAATTATATTCACTATGCTTAACTTTTTTATATAAGGTATTATAACGCCATTGTTTTAGAAGAAAATAAAATACTTATGCAACACTTTAAAATCGGTGCGTAACTTCGCTGAAGGTAATTTGGAATACCTAAATGGTAGGTAATGGCGAGGCGGAAATGGCAATGGCGGAGGTCAAAGAGAAACTCGCCTCCATACAAAAGGGAGTGGCTGATCTACACACCATTGAGCGGCTACTCCCAATGCCGAATGACCCGGCCGTGGAGGCGACCACCTTGACCAAGGTCGAAGCGAGGCCCTCATATGCTACCATCACAGCCAGGCCTCCCTCACTTCATCTAAAGCCAAATCACACCCTTATAATCTCATCAACAGATCCCCAAAACACAGGGGAGAAAGTGATTGAGAAAATCAGGAATGTGATTGATACTAAGAACACAGGGGCAAGAATAGATAGAGTGAGGAAGGCACGGAATCAAAAGGTGATTCTCAGCTGCGGGACGAGAGAAGACCTAAACCTCGTCCGGCAGCAAGTCCAAAAAAGTAACAGCCTGAAAGTGGAGGTGGCCAGGGCGTCTAACCCATTAGTTATAATCAGAGACGTGCTCACCTATCACACCGACGCCAATATAGTTGAAAATATACTGTCGCAAAATAAACATCTATTGCAGGGCGTTGATGTGAAGGAGATCACAATCAAGGTAAAGTATAGAAAAAGAGCAAGGAACAGCCTCGAATGCCATCCAGTGCTGGAGGTCTCCCCGGAAATACACACACGCCTTGTGGAAGAGGGGAGGGTTTACATTGGTCTACAGCTGAGACCAGTGTACGATCAATCGCCTCTTGTTCAGTGCACAAAATGCCTGGGATTCGGTCATACTAAGGCAGTCTGCCAGGAAAAGGAAGATCTATGCAGCCACTGCGGAGGTATTCATTCCTGGGAGAAATGCAAAGAAAGACTGGAGGGAAAATCCCCAAAATGCAAAAACTGCACGAAGGCGCACGGGGCAGCTGCAGATACAGCACACAATGCATTCAGCATGTCATGCCGAGAAAAACAAAAATGGGATGCAATAGCGCGGTCCCGCATCAATTATTGCTAAAGGCGATCAGGAGGACAACCGCTCAACTTCCCCAGGCACTGACAGAACCAGGTTGCGCATCATCCAAGTAAACCTACGGAAATGCAAAAAAGCAACAATAGAACTGCATCAGGTGGCAATGGAAAAAGGTATTACAATCGCCCTTGTACAGGAACCATACGTTGGTTCAAGCGGCGTATTGAAGCAAAACCCTGGCACTCAAGTCATCCAGTGCACCATAAACCGCGAAACACCAGTGAAGGCAGCGATCATCATCTTTGGCAACAGACTGGAAGTCATTCATGACCCACAGCTGGTGACGGAGACGGAGGCTGCTGCGTTCCTGGTGGCGGGCCACCTGAAACTAGGAGTTGTGTCAATATACCTGGACGGAAAACCAGACATAGAGCCATACTTGGATCGCATAAAGACATCATGCAGTAAATTGCCGACCAACAACATCCTAGTCGACGGGGACACAAACGCATGGAGCCACTGGTGGGGCAGTAGAACCGAAAATGCCAGAGGAGAAGCCTACAACACCTTCCTTAATGAGATGGAACTACAGATCCTAAACACCGGAGATATTCCTACCTTTGAGGAGAATAGGGGGGGCAAGTTTTACACAAGCAGTGTAGATGTGACTGCCTGTAGCTTGTCACTGCTAGGAAAGATCGAGAACTGGAGAGTGAATCGAAATCTTACCACCTCAGACCACAATGCCATTACCTTCGATATACGTCTGGAAGGGCAATTACAGCCGCTAAAGCCAGTCACGACTCGAAGGTATAACACCAAAAAGGCAAAGTGGGAGGTTTTCGAGACATTGCTCAGGAAACGCCTAGCAGAAAGTAACATAACACCGGACTCTGTAAAGAATATCACATCCAAGGAGGATCTGGAAACCATGATCGAAGCCTACAAGGAAACCATCCAATATACCTGTGATGAATTAATTCCAAAGACAGGCGAAAGGAAGGTATCGTCACTACCGCAGTGGTGGTGTAAGGATCTCGTAACTCTGAAAAAGGACGTTCTTCGCAAAAAAAGGCGAATCAAAAATGCTGCTCCTTCACGACTCGATGCAGTTCTACAAGATTACCAAAACGCGCGAGTAACCTACGCTGAAAGAGCAAATGAAGCCGAGACTAATAGTTGGAGAGAGTTCTGCACAAAACAAGACAGAGAAAGCATGTGGGATGGGATATACAGGGTTATCAGGAAAACGGCCAAAAGACAAGAAGACATGCTTCTCAGAGGCGCTGACGGACACACACTAAGTCCCGCTCAATCAGCTAATCTTCTGGCGGAAACGTTTTATCCCGATGACTCAGTATCGACAGATGGCTCATACCATAGGCAACTCCGAAGACTGACCCAAGACAAGCCACCTGAGGAGATCGAAGGCCTATCCGGTGATGATCCGCCATTCCAATGGGCAGAAGTGGAAATGGTGATTAGATCACTAAACCCAAAGAAAGCCCCAGGGCCGGACGGATTTACAGCCGACATCTGTACGAAGGCCATACATAGTGAAAGGGAGGTGTTCATGGCGATAGCCAACAAATGTTTATCGCTGGCGCATTTCCCTAAGCTATGGAAGATCGCCCATGTCGTGATCCTCAGGAAACCGGGTAAAGAGGACTACACACATCCAAAGTCCTACCGGCCAATAGGATTGCTTTCAGTCTTGGGAAAAATTATCGAAAAACTTGTGATAGGCAGACTGCAATGGCACATATTCCCAACTCTTAGCCCAAGGCAATATGGCTTTATGCCACAGCGCGGTACCGAGGACGCTCTATATGACCTATTGAGGCACGTACGATCAGAAGTGACTCAGAGCAAGATCGTCATCATAGTCTCACTGGACATAGAGGGGGCCTTCGATAACGCGTGGTGGCCGGCTCTGAAGCACCAGTTGATAACCAGAAATTGTCCAAAGAACCTTTACGCAATAATAGACTCATACCTCAGTGACCGTAAGATCGTGGTCAACTATGCCAGAGCAACTAGCGAGAGATGTACCACGAAGGGTTGTGTCCAAGGATCCATCGGTGGACCGACCTTCTGGAACATCATCTTGGATCCGCTGTTGCAGCAACTGTCTGGCGAGGGAGTATATTGCCAGGCGTTCGCGGACGATGTGGCAATTGTGTTTTCCGGACACGCGGTCAGTACCTTGGAGGAATCAGCCAATGCAGTACTCGACACAGTAGTAAAGTGGGGGGAAAGTAATAAGTTAAACTTCGCGGCACACAAAACAAATGTGATGCTGATAACGAGGAAACTTAAGTACGATCTTCCCAAAATCCTCATGTCGGGCTGCAGGCTGAATCTCGTAGACGAGATAAAACTCCTGGGCCTCATCATTGACCGTAATCTGAACTTTCTACCGCATGTAAATGCAATATGTAGGAAAGTGACCGGGATATACAAACAACTGGCATGTGCAGCAAAAGTAACATGGGGCTTGAACACGGAAATAATTAGGACCATATATGTTGCAGTTATTGAGCCAATCGTATTGTATGCCTCTTGTGCATGGTACCAGGCAACAGAGCTCCAGATGATCAGAAAACGTTTGGATGCACTTCAAAGGGGCTTCGCACAGAAAATTTGCAAAGCATATCGTACGGTATCGCTCACATCAGCACTCGCCCTATCAGGAACATTACCGCTAGATCTGAGAATTCAGGAAACTGCCAGCCTATACATGGCAAAAAAAGGCTTGTCATCAGACTACATACCACCAAGAAGGCAACTGGAGCAAAATGTGAGTTATTTACAACAACCTCACCCATCGACACTCGTTACAACTGAGTATGAGCTCCTTGAGAACATGAATCTGGAAACCCTACACTCACACCAAATTACCGGTCCACAAGTCTACACGGACGGTAGTAAAATTGAGGGAAAAGTTGGCGCAGCCCTCACATGGTGGGAGGAAGGTAAAGAGACATGCTTCTCCACCTTCAGTCTGGACCCCTCCTGCACAGTGTTCCAGTCGGAACTCTACGCACTCTTCAGGGCGGTTCAATCTGCAAAATCCAGCGGGTCTAAAATAGTCAACATTCTGAGTGACTCAAGATCTTCACTCGACCTGCTGGAAAATCCCAGACTGACCCATCCCCTGACGAAATCCATCAAAGAGTGCATGAAAGAAATGCAAATGGAGGGGAGGCAAGTGCGGTTTTTCTGGCTAAGAGCGCATGTAGGTACAACGGGAAATGAGCGAGCTGATGAGCTAGCTAAGTTTGGAGCCCTACATGCAGCCTCTGATCCGGACTACGGTAACGTCCCTTTGTCCTACGTCAAGAAAAAGATCAGAGAAGAGACAGTCCGCAAATGGCAGGACAGGTATGTCTCCTCCAGCACAGGAAAGGTCACTAAGCAGTTCCTACCGGATGTCAACAAGTCATACCGGATAGTTAGATCTACAAAGCTTACACCTACACATGTGCAAGTGCTGACGGGACACGGCGGGATAGCTGAATATCTGCACAGGTTCAAATTATTAGAAAGCCCAGGTTGCGCGTGCGATCCCAATATATGCGAAACGGTATGGCACGTAGTTTTGGAGTGTCCACGTTTTCTGGCATTAAGGCATGATCTGGAGATTCAGATGAACCCCAGACTTACAATGCAAAATCTGCAGACCATCATGGCAGATCCAGAAAGCAGATCACATTTCCTGAGCTACGCCGAAAAAGTATTCAAATTGGCAGCAAAAAGGCATAACACACCTGAACCAAGCCGACAAAACGTGACTCAATCCATATCGGGAGCTACAAACCGTGTGCTCGATGTCCAGCAAACCTCCCCACAACGAACATCACTAGAACAACTGTTGAAGTTCGGGGAGAGAGGCGAGCCAAGCATCAAGGTTCGCGGGGTGGCCCTCTTCATGGACAATAGCAGCGAACGACTTGGAATCAGTTATTGCAACGCAAATACAAAAAACCGCGTTGTAATCTCACCCGGACTGGCTGCATTGCTAAACGGGAGTACTACAAAAACCACCATTAAACGCAAGAGGTACAATGAATTAGCGGAGACTACCTTAGCCGGTTGCCAGTGTCGATTAGTGCGATCACGAAACAAAACGATTGTACTAATCGATTGGGGTACGAGAACTCCTTTTGCTATGGCAGATTTAGTGCTCTCGAAGCTTGGAGTGGTTGATGAAGGCGCTAGAACAACACCACGCAAAATCAGCATAGACGCAATGGTAATTGAATGTGAAAGAGGAGAGGTCGCAGATCACATAGGGTGCATAAAAGCCTCGAAATATCACGAGGTGATAGCATACGAGGATAGAGGACATGACCTTAGTTTCCTCAAAGCACACACTGCAACTTCACCTACAAACACCACGGGGATCCTCCAGCCGCATTCGATTACCCAAACTGGGTCTGAGCGCCTCCAGCAAAAACTCGAAGCCTTTAAATCCAACGCAAAGCATAAAGCAAATCCGAAAGAGAAAGCTGACCAAGCCAGACGCACAAAGACCTTTATGGATGTCGTCAGTGCTGCTGTCCACGGAATAAAGGACAAAATCTCAAGGGGGGCAGATAAACAAGCAGCCGCCCTTCAAGATTTCAATACACTTCGCCAAATACAAGTTCAGCCTCAGAAAAAACGTACTAGAGCCGACAGGGGGCAGGTCAGTCCACCCAGCTACATTCCAACAACAAAGCCCATAGACTGCGCTATTAACGCATTTCTTGAATTCTTGGCGATTGAAAAGGCCACACGTGAAGTAAATCTGGCCACTTGCAAAGACATCATTAAAGCATACCGCTGGGAAAACGAGGGATTGTTGAACGTTAGACTTGTGGAAGCGGAGGCGGCTGTATATGACAACGACACTTCTCAAATTATAAAAGGAACAATGTCAGGTCGATATATGGCCGCGTTCAGCTCCACGGGTAGCTTTGTTAACTTGAATGAAAGCGAAACACAAAGGACTGGCAGAAACATCTTCAACACGCCACCCAACGATCCTCTTGTCGTAACTGCCCGATGCACTAAGATAATGCTGCAGGAGAAAATCCTAGAAATGGCCAAAACCATTTCGGGTTCTCTCGATCCATCAGCGGCACGCGAGCTTTGGACTATGCCAAACATAACATGGATTAATGGAGTTCCAGGATGCGGCAAAACAACTTGGATAGTTGACAACTTCGATGCTGATAAGGACATCATAGTCACCACAACAACCGAAGCAGCCAAAGATCTACGAGACAGGGTAGCGCAACGCATAGGCGACGGAGTCAAATCCAAAGTGCGTACTCTGGCCTCCGTATTGGCCAATGGGTTCATGGGACGAAGTGAACAACGTCTTCTAATAGACGAGGCTCACATGAACCACTTCGGGGCCATCATAATGGCAGTGCGGTTGCTGGACGCTGAGGATGTCGTCATCATCGGAGATGTTAACCAACTGCCCTATATCGAAAGAGAAAATCTCTTCGATATACGATACGGTAATCCAAATATGGTGGCTTCCATCACCCAACAGTTGTTTTGCACGCACAGAAATCCCATGGATGTGGCATACGCCCTTAGCGAAGTGTATCCGGGCATATACTCATCGCGATCTCAAACTCATTCCCTGACGCTAGAACGTTACACAGGTGCAAACATTCCAACAGACCTCCAGAGTACCTTATTTCTCTAGCTGACACAGGAGGAAAAAGCCTCACTTGTCGGCAAGGGATATGGGTCTGGTACAGGGTCATGCACCTTGACAGTGCACGAAGCGCAGGGTTTGACGTACGAGACAGTAATCATAGTACAGATGAGGGAAAAAGTCACCAAGCTCCGAGACAGCGTATCACACGCAGTAGTAGCAGTGTCACGACACTCAAAGCGCTGCATTTATTACACAGACGACAGCTCGGACGCCATTGGCAGATTCATGAGGCGGGCAACAGAGGCAAATGGAAAAGTAATTTGTGACTACAACCTAAAAATGGCTATAAAAAACCGGGACCAAGGGGTCGTAAGGACTCATCTACAATTATCAAGGGCAACGCCGGAACCAGTGGCCGGCCCTTCAACTTAGGATAATAAATACTTACTATATAAATTTTAATTTCTCACCTAACAAACTAGATAATAAAAAAAATGTATACATTAAAAATAAAAAATGGACTCACTTTAATGTTAACAAACTAACACCCTTCCCTTCAGGAAGACTGATGTATTGGAGACCACGATTACTTAATAAAATGTATTACTATGATAAGGAAAAGTAAGATCTCAAAAGAGTACGGACCCAGAGTCTGTAGTGTAAAAATATAAATAATAAAAAAAAAAAAAAAAAAATGGTAGGTAATGGTAAATTCAGTCAAGTCAAAAGTGAGTTTGAGGGCTGATTAAACTAAAGTAAAGCTTTAAAAAATGACAAATATACGATAGGAAAAATTTAAGTCATGTGCGGGATTCGAACCGGCGTCCATCCCCTTGAGCCGGGGTATGCTCTAACCAATTGAGCTAGCATGACATGACGTCATAACTCAAATCTTTCCTATCGTTCTTTAACCAACGTATTGGGATGGAGCGACATCTATAGTACCACTTGCGTTGTACTACAAACAAGACCAATTTTGCAATTGGTTTTATACTTGTAAATGATGACGCAACCTTATAATTTTAATATTGTTATGTTTGCAATAACGCCTGCTATGCGGATTACATTACAAAATGATAAATATACGATAGGAAAAATTTAAGTCCTGTGCGGGATTCGAACCCGCGTCCATCCACCCCTTGAGCCGGGGTATGCTCTAACCAATTGAACTAACATGACATGAGCATACCCCGGCTCAAGGGATGGATGGACGCGGTTGTTTAGAGTATTCAAAGGAAAAAAAAAAAGAACAAGGCGACATAACCAATTTAAGAACAGAGAATGATTTTTCAAAAAGTTTACCAAGGTAATCTCACGTACCAAAAAATCCATAGATCACAAATAGACAACTAGCAAAGCGGTGTGTTCCAATTGCCCGCGAAATTGATCGGTCCGAACGTAACCTATGCCAAATTTTAGCTCAATTACTCACGGAAAAGTGACTATATCAACAGATTCTTTGCAAATAAAGTTGATAATAATTTGGAATATTCCAAATTATTCCTGGTATTCCAAATTAGCAACAAGACGTGGTCGGATTATAACCTCGCGTCATTTATTTATAGATACGTCACATTCGCTGGCTTATAGCCCTCCGACAAAACTGTTAGAACTACTCCACACTACTCGCTAATCACTGGCTCGTTTTCTAGCTTTACTGTATTATAGCTCATCCCAGGCACTGGGACAAGTGCCTAGGGTAAAAAGGTCACATCGACGGAATGAGTAGGCTTAGTAATATTGCCCCATTACGTCGTAAGAAAACCTAAACCTACGTTGGTGTAGTGGGTACATGATGTGGTAGGTACCTGCATGAGTCTATGCGGTCGTAGATATTAAGGAGAAACGATGAATTGGATAAATACCAGTAGTCTCCATTTATTACCTCTCTTACATGTATCAAGCACGTACTAAGATAAGGGCCAATTGTTGTAGTATATAAGATTTGGATCATGTAAGTTAAATAGGTAATATAATAGGTTTCCTGTATAACCCCTTTTATTTTTAACTTTTTGTTAATTTTTTTTATTTGTTGAAACAGCCTTTGACCACTCTCTCACCTGATGGTGAGTAATGATGTTGTCGTAAATTTTAGCTAAGCTAGAATTACTGGCTCTCAAGGACAGCTACCGGAACACTCCTTTAGGTGCTTGGCGACCGATCTAATTGAGGGTGGCATCTAACCAGGTGGGCATTCGCAAATTGACTGCTATCCTCCTAAGACAAAAACCGTACCGATGGTGTAACTTAAGGTGCCATCTGAAGCACGGTAGCGCTCAGTAGTAATCCCACTAGCGATTACCCATCCAACTCATGACCGCAGTGGACGTTGCGTAACTTAGCTAATCGGTTAAGAATGGCTAAGCAAACTACACTACGAGCGCTTCGAAGAATAGACAATCCGCCGTATAACACATACTCTGTAAACATTTCAATGAGAAATCTACGGTTTCGTAAGGGTAAAAGGTGGGACAAATGGCAAGGGTTGGCTTAAAAATTACCTTTCATTTTCTAGTACAGAAATCTAAATATAAAAGTTTTCTTTCCTTTTCTTAGTTTTATCTCTCTCGCTTAACGGAAACTACCTACTTAGTTTATCGGTAAAAGTGGAAGTGATAACAAATACCACGCAGCACTTACATTAAGTAGAGAGTATAGTAAGTTTTTTTTTTTTTCTCAGCGCTTTTTGCTGAACTGACAACTTCAATTGAGATTCCCAAGATGCCTGCTGCCTGTGGCAATATTCTCCTACATCGGATTTTCTACACCAACACAGAATGTACCAAAAGTTCGTTATATTTTCATACATTTCGAGAACATTATCGGGAGTCTGACCCGTATTTAGTCAATTTTACGGTAAATATTAGAATATGATTATACCAAGTTTGACGTTTGTATGTATTACGTTTATACGAAATAGCAAAACAAAAGAGGTGATAAATACAATTTTAGCAAATAACCGACAAATACAGAAAATATTTGCAAACAAAAAATGCACTTAAAATAAATAAACTAAACCATCGTATACAGTTAATTTGTTCAATTATATTTAATTATTACATAGACAAGTGAAAATTAAAACATCATAAATTTAGTCGAAGCTGTTCTTTTCACACGACTGGCCGACTGGGAAAAAAAATAACTGTTATGTTTTCAGGGTACATGTATGTATGTGAGTTTCGTTATTCCAACATGACTTCTAAACGGCTTAACAGATTTAAATTTATGGTATATCATTAGATTCCTCTTGATGGCGCAGGTGACACTAGCTACATAAAAAAATAAAAGAAAAAAAAACAGGTGGATATAAGACGTCATATTGTGAGTTTTTTTTTCTCCCAAACTCATCGAGTTTTGTATCAAACTGAAGGGCTCTAAGAAACGATTCCATAAATATGTATACCTTGCATTTTTAATTTCAATGAAACGATAAAACGCTTAACGAAAATAAATAGTTTGCAATAGGGTTTTTAAATTATTCATCAATTTCTACTTGTTTAAGTTACTGTGACGGAACACGCACGAGGACTACCTGATGATAAGCGGTATCCTTAGTCTATAACATATGCATTTCGTCACAAGTGACTGACTGCACTGCACACGTCACCCTGAGACACACAGTTGTTATGTCTCAGCATGAACCTGTAATTTTACTGGTTCTCAAGGACTACCGAAAAATCGTTGTTAGTTGCTTGGCGACAGATTTTCTATTCCAGGGTGGTAGCTAGCCAGGCGGGCATTCGCAACGCCCTTTCACCATGCATTTAAGCTCAAGCCGGTCGTGGGGATCGAATCATTGACTTGTGACACCGCATAATTAGGGATCATTCAAACACAACTCTTCAAATCTCACTGTAATTTAAATGGTTGCACATAACAAACACCAGCTTTTGAATGAAAAAAAAAACAATAAAAATCGGTACAACCCGCAGAGAGATATGAGGAACACTCGAATTGAGAACCTCCTTTTTTAAATCGGTTATGAAAACATTTCTTGTATGGGGAACCCCTTTTTTGTCTTTTTGATAATATTTTTATCAGTCAGTCAATCCGCCATACTAACATATATGAGTTCAAAATGTCAACTGTCTTCTTATTACTGTGTCAAAGATACAACCGGGAGGTCGGATGGACGGAAAATTGAAGTTTAGTATCAGCACCGCAAAACAACACTAGCGTAGCTGAGCGTCGTCAGCACCATCTGTTGGCATTTTCTAGCAAGACACGCACCCGATATGCCAATAGTACGCCCACGGCATGGGCTTTAAATATCATTAAATGTTTTGTCAACAAAGTCCAAATGCTGACAGCCTTGGGACTGTTTATAAGCATCTTATATTTTGTCTAAAATTGTAAACGTTTTGGCTCCTAAGCTGTAAGTTTACTTAGGGCCTGATTCAGAATGTTCGAGTAAGTTTCGGTTGTACTACCCAGAACATATTTAATAAATAAAACACTTTGCGTTTCACAGTGATCGATTTAACCTATCCATCAGTTAAAGCTTCCACCATCCAAGATGGCGGAATAGTTATTTTTAATGCATTTCTACAATATGGATATCAAACGAAAGGGCTTGTTGAAAGTAACTCGAAAAATAATGTGACGTCATTCTAAATCCAATATGACAGACCATCCGAGATGGCAAAGCAGTTTTTTTTAATGCCCTTATGGGTATGCCAATATGGGTATCAAATGAAAGAGATGGTTGAGAATAAAAGCAGTGATAATCACGATTACAATTCTAGGAATAAGGATAAAATAGCGGTGCCAGGTTTTAGATTAGCAAAGCCAAATAAAAGGTCTTTCTTAGGTAATTGTGTGCGGTTTTATAATAAAGTTCCCAAACATGTTACAACGCTCACAGAAGGGAAATTTAAGTTGCATGTGAAAAACATATTGATTAAAAATCCTACTTCAATGTTTCTGATTACTTAAACGACAAAAATGCCTGGACAATTCCGCCTCTGCCAAGCTATTGCCTGTCACCTACATAATTTAAACAAATATTGTAATAACTCTGTTATATAGTAAGTATGTAACACATTGTTAAAAGATGTTTAAAAGAATGGCCCCGAGTTTCTCGCCCGTTCTTCTCGCAGTGGCTCTATACAATTTATTTGCTGAACGTGGCAGTACAATGTAGAATATTTCAATACTAAAATTTGTAATTGACCTTCGTAAGAGCGTCGTAGACGCCTAAATTGATTAGATGATTTTGACTTTGACTTTGAAGCTTTTTTTGAAAAAGTTTTTTTAGGTTATAATTTATTATTATAACTGTTTTTATCATTATTGTATTATTGTCATTATTGTCATTTTGTATCTTATTGTATTATCTCTATTATATTGTTTTTAAAACCGCTTTATATTTATTGTAAAATGAAATACCTTGTTCTATTTTATCGTCGTCAATTTTTCCACCTGCCCTAGAAACGGACTTTAGGATAAATTGATATAATAAAGTGCATGCAATCACTTTCCATGGAGTGCCATTGTGGACTGTTCAGAAGTAGAACAGGCGCGGCGTGCCGTAATGGACAGCGTATTATCTTATCGGGAGGCACTGTTTATAAATTTCCGTGTTCATTTTGAAGCAATGATGGCCGAGCGGTAATAGCTATGGACTGCCGCGCCGCAGGTTTATTAATTTTTCCACAGACTCCAGGGTCCGTGCCATTTTTTAGGTTAACTTAGAAATTTATTAATTAATTACATTACTATGGGGAGCATTACATATTTAGCGGGGAACACAGTTATTAGGGATGCTAATCTTACATAACTATTATATATACTATTACAAATATTATATATACTATTACAAGAGAGAAAAGAGACAAACTGGTTTGCACAGGCATTCTGAACGGACCAGTGTCTTCAAGCAGCACTCGTTCACGAGTTGACTCGCGTGCCAGCCATCGTCCTCCTCAACCATTTGTGAGGGAAGAGGGCGACCCGACACACGATGCCGCCGCTTGCCTACACTTTATCGTAAGCATGACCATTCCGAATGCCTGCGCCAATCCGCTTGCCAAAGGGAGAGAAAACTACAATTAAAAACTACATTCTTACGCATACAATAAAATTTGAACTCTTGAGTTTTTTATTATTCTGACCCACCGACGTCCATTTTCACCAGGGCCTCTATCACCACGCTGTTACGATCTCTAATTGCCATCTTTAGGTTATAATCGCGGATGTCTTTGCGCCTTGCAGCCACCGCTCTCCGAACGAACCGTCCAATAGCATCATTTGCATCGTCAGCGTAGTACGTGAAAGTCCCGGTGTGCCGTGAGACTGCGACGACTGCGTGTGGGATGCTCTCGTGCAGCTTCATTCTACCCTTGGTTTTTATTGCGATTACTGACTCGTATGTCAGTCCCTGTGCTTCGTGGATTGTAAGGATACGAGATCCTGTGCCTGCTCCGTAGCCCTCGTTGGTCAGGGTCTCCTTTTCTTCCTGGGTGTGAACCAGAAACAGGGTGTTTGGGAGAGTTTTGTGAATTTTCGCATTCGTATATCCTTTCTGCTCTAGGGACTGGATACGGGGAGCCGAGGAATATATACCTGAGTATATTTCCCTCAACGCGTACGCGACATCCATTGGGTTCCGGTGCGTGCACAACAACTCTTGGCTGATGTTTGTAACCAAGTTAGGGCGATTGTACCTTATCTCGAAGAGACCTTCTCTGTCAATGTAAGGTAATTGATTTACATCTCCGATGAGGACAAGTTCGCCAACTCCGGACAGCCTTGAAGCCATCACAACGGCCCCGAAATGGTTTATGAGAGCTTCATCCACCAAAAGGCGGCTGTAGCTCTCATTCTTCTTAAAACCATTTACGAGGACCGAAGCCATGGTGCGCACCTTGGTCTTTGCCAAGTCACCGATTCGGTGCGCAAGCTTTTCCCTCAGGTCTTTGGCTGCCTCCTTTGTTGTTGTGATGATAGCGTCTCTGTCCACATCGAAGTTGCGTATCACCCAAGTTGACTTGCCGCATCCCGGCACTCCATTGACCCACTGTATTTTAGGAACTTCCCAGCGTTTCCAATATGCCTCGACCTCCGCATCCCCCGAAATAGATTTAGCCATTTCAAGGATCCGGTCGTCGAGCATTATCTTGGTACACCGGGCTGTGACTACAATGGGGTCATTTTGGGGTGTCACGTACTTTGGTTTGCCTGTTCGTTCTGTTTCTGCCTCATCCAGGACCACAAAACCTCTTGTCGCATTATAAGCCGCCATATACTGACCAGACATCGTTCCCTTGATGACCTGGGTTGTGTCATTGTCGTATATTGCGGCTTCTGCTTCCTCAAGTCTCACCTTTAGTAAGTTTTCGTTTCCTAGCCTAAACGACTGCAAGATGTTTTCGCAGGTTTTAGCGTTGACTACTTTTGTCGCTTTCGTTATGGCTAAGAACTCTATGAAGGCGTTTGCTGCGTGGCTCGATGGTTCCTGTGCTGGGATGTATTGGGGCGGACAGACTTGTCCCTTGTCAGCTCTCGTTCTGGTTTTCTTTGGTAGGGCTGGCTGTTCTGCTGGCTTTTTCGTTTTTGATTGGGTAGGGGATAGGGAGGATGGTAGTCGGAATAGGCTTCGTGTAGCGGCGCTGAAAGCTGTCAGGAACGCTGAGACGCGGCCGCTGCTCGTTGTTGGGCTGCTTAGCCGGTTTCTGATTGATGTTGGTGATGATACTAATTTCTCCTGTAGTCTTTCTGAGCCACTTTTTGAGCTCGGGGTCGGATGTCCCCAACTATCAGTTGCACGGTTGTGTTCGGGGCTTTTGAGGAAACTCAAGTTTTCCCCTCTGTCTTCGTACACAACAACCTCATGGTGTTCCGAGGCTTTGATGCAACCTAGTTGGTCTTCGACTTCTCCCTTGCAGTACTCGATTAACATAGCGTCTACGCTTATCACTCGTGGGCTATCAGTGATTTCGGCAATATTTGAGAGCAGCGAGCATGCTTGAGCAAATGGTGTGTGCTCCGCCCATTCGTTTAGGATGACTGTCTTGTTTTTCAAGCGCACTAATCGGCATGGGTGGCCAACAACCGCCATCGCTGGCATTGCGTTAAAAGTTTTGCGCTTCATTGTAGTTTTGAAGCTGCTCCCATTTAGCAAGCTAGATAGACCAGGTGACAAGCGTATCCGATTTTTGGCTCTAGCTAGACAGAAGCTTATTCCGAGTCTTTCCTTACTGCCATCCATAAAAAGAGCAACACCACGGATACGTATTCCTGGTTCCCCTTGCTCTCCATGTGATAGCAGTTCGGAAATTTGTACGTTTTTAAGTTGACTTAGTGGGATTTGTGAAACTATTATTGAGTTGGGGGGGGTAGTGAGAGAGGGCATAATGTTGCTAATGGAGGGTGGGAGATTATTAGCTAGCGTTTGGTTAGTGGGTATAGTGGCAGATGGTGTTGTATTTCGAGTGGGAGGCGGGAGGTTGGCGTTTTGTTTGACCGCTATTCGGAAAGACCTCTCTACGAAGGGCAGGAAGTGTTCTCTGGTATTTGGATTTGCTAAGATGTTAGGCAGATCCACTTTCAGCAGCTTTACGTTCATCGCAGTTTCGAGGTCCTGCCTGGCGGCCAGGAAACGGGGACATTCTAAAATAATGTGCCAGACACTTTCGGGGATGTTAGGGTCACACTCGCACCCTGGGCTATCTTTCAGCTTGAACCTGTGGAGGTATTCGGATATGCCCCCGTGTCCCGTCATCATTTGCACATGAAAAGGTGACAATTTCACGGTTCGCGTAAGCCGGAATGCCTCTTTGACATCCGGTAGAAGCCGTCTCGTGATTGCACCTGTGCTCGCGGTTTCATATCGGTCTTGCCAGTTTTGTACAGTTTCCTCGCGGATTTTCCTTCTGACATAGGACATGGGGATCTTGTTGTAGTCTTGAGTAGCACTTGTGAGTGCCGCCAATTTCGCGAGCTCATCGGCTCTCTCGTTTCCGGCGGTTCCCACATGTGCTCTCAACCAGAACATCCGAACATCTCTACCTTCTGCCCTGATCCTCCCAATATTTTCCTTTATGCCCTTTGCAAGGGGGTGACTCGTTTTGGAACACCTGAGCAGATCGAGTGACGATCTGGAGTCGCTCAAGATGTTCACTAGTGGCTTGGTGCTGTGTGTCACTAGTTGAGTCGCCTTGTAAAGGGCATAAAGTTCCGATTGGAAGACTGTGCAGTCGGGATGGAGCTTGAAGGTGGATGATGCGATCTCTCTATCTTCCTCCCACCAGGTTAAGGCAGCACCTACTTGACCCTCAATTTTGCTGCCGTCTGTGTATATTTGGGGTCCGGTGATGTGACTTATGTCGGTTTCGAGGAGCTCGTACTCTACGTATGTTTTCGTGGACGGATGTGATTGGTCCATTACACTTACATTTTGTTCGAGCTCCATTTCCGGGGGGAGGTAGTCTAGAGAGATATGTTTCTTAGCTCTGTACAGGCTCGCTGCCTCTCGGATTCTCAGGTCCAGGAGCGGTAATAGCTATGGACTGCCGCGCCGCAGGTCCCTGGTTCGATCCCTACCGCCGGCTTGAGCTTCACCATGGTAGAAGGGCATTTTGCGATTGCCCGCCTGGCTAGCTAGTAGAAAATCTGTCGCCAAGCACCTAACGGAGTGTTCCGACAGCAATGCTTGAAAGTCAGTGAAATTACAGGCATATGAGACTTACCAACTGCGTCTCAAATTAACGGGCGCAAAACAATTCATGACTTGTGATGAAATGCATCTGTTATAGGCAGAGGTTAGTCCACTCAACATCAGATGGGCCTCGAGCTTGTACCTACACAATAACATTTAAAAAAATGTGCACAGGGTTTTATAAAAAAAACATCAAGCACACCGAGATATATTTGATCGCGTGATCAAAATGCTGGCACCTATTTGGCTCAAAGAATAAGCATTGCAATTCAACGGGGCAATGCTGCCAGCATGCTAGGCACGCTGCCAACTGATAGTGGGCTAGAGCATTTGGACTCCCTATGAGTCGAAATGCTTTTACTGTAGTAGCTGTAGTATTGTAGTAGCTGTAGTGTTGTATATAGTTTGTAGTATTTGTTTAATAAAGGCAGGGCGCCAGTACAAAAAAAAGCACACCGAGGGTTTGTAATAACATTTTTTGATTTGATTGTCTGTCCTTTTAACATCGCGGAAGGACGGAACGGTCCATTTACGAATGAATTTCTATTGTTCGTGTTATTTAAGACGCTAATGGAATAAATTTAACAAACAGTCACAGTGTATATATCCGTAGAGGCCACCTTTAACAATATATTTCTACCTCCTCAAATAATGTAAATGACGATGCAGACTGTTCTAGTCGAAGTCCATATTACAGTGTTGTCCTTTAGCATGTACTTCTCTTTTCGTAGCGGTGTGATTTTGGCACCTGTAGATAATGGAGGATAGATGTCGCTTTAAGGTTTCTGCACTCGTATTGAGTAGAGTGGCGACAGCATTGTTCTTCTAGGGCTATTCCCAAAATTCGGTGAAGCTATAACTGCCGACAGCATCCAAGTTCTTTGTAAAAACAAATTACTATAGTCTTTTCTCTGTAAATTTAGTTCGAGATCTTTAACAGGAGCCTGACTCGCACATTTTTTTCTTCTAGGTTAGCCTTTGACCACTATCTCACCTGATGGTAAGTGACGATATGGTCTAAGAAGTTGTTTAGACTAACCTAGAATTACTGGCTCTCAATGACAGCTGCCAGAACACACCGTTAGGCGCTTGGTGACAGATTTTCTACTTGAGGGTGGTTGCTAGCCAGACGGACATTTGCAAAATGCTCTACCACCATGCTATACCATCTGCCATCGTAAGATAACAACCGGGACCGACGGTTTAACGTACCCTCTGAAGCACGGAAGTTGCTTTACTTTCCTGATCGGTTAAAAACAGCTAAGCAAACTTCGCTACGAGCGCTTCAAAACATTCCTCTATTTCGACAAACTTATGGTGTAGATCCCTCTAACATTTAAAGGGCTGTATTGTTTGCAATTTTAAAGGAATGTGATATTGTAGAAAAATTCTTAAGGAACAGTAAGATAAATAATGATTTAATATGAACGCTAAGGAAGAGGAAACTTAATTTTTGTTTTTGATCTATCGTTATGAAGTCGATGTAGAAACGTGAACTTAGTTTCATGTAACTGCACGTACGGCATTTAAAGTCATTTTTTACATTTAGGCGTCTACGCTACTAAACGACGCTCTTATGAAGGTCAATTTTCACGTTTTCATATTGAAACATTCCACATTGTACTCAAACGTTCAGCAAAAAAAAAAATAGAGCCACTGCGAGCAGAACGTGCAAGACACTAGGAGCCATTATTTTTAACATCTTTTTAAAATCTGTTACAAACTATTATAAAATTATTACAATACTAGCTGTACCTGCGACTTCGTTCGCGATTGCCGTATCTGCAAACTAATTATTCACATTTGAGCACTGTTTATCTCATATTAAGCAATGCTGTGGTCTGTGGTGAAGCACTCTTAGTAAAGCATAGCTCAGAAAGGAGCTTTTTACTTTGGGTTTGATAACTCCCAGCTTGTTTTTCCAGAAGACAGTATTTAAGTATCTCAGAGAGGTCCTTCGCGGTTCGCACAATAAATGTTGAAGCAAAGGAGGTACTTTGTGCGTTTCTTTGGAATTTCGATTATAAAACGGTATCTTTTTGCCGAGGTTCTCCTTGTTTGGCGGTAGAACAACAATATATTAGATTGTACACTTCCATTGCGCAGTCTCCAAAATTGATCCGGCAAAAGATAGATAGTTAAAAAAATTGATTGTGGCGAATGATCCAGATTTTTGATTTTTATCTTAGCAAGCTGGCAAATCTAAATAAGGATGCCGAGATGCCCGTGGGGTGCCAGGCTGCCCGTGGGGTGTCGGGATGCCCATGGGTTGCCGGAATGCCCGTGGGGTGCCGGGCTGCCCTTGGGGTGCCGGGTGGCCCGTGGGGTACCAGGCTGCCCGTGGGGTTCCAAGCTCACTTGTCACTATTCTAACAAAAAATAATTAAAGAAATCTGACTACGCGTTCATATTAATTACAACTAAGTAACATTTTGACTTTCATCCCGTTTCCCGAGGGAACCGTGCTGAATTTCGGGATCAAAAGTATACAATAACGTTCTTCGTGGTATGAACTCAAATCGTGTTAAGTTTCATTGAATTCCATTTAGTAGCCCATGGGGTGCTGGGTTGCCCGTGGGGTGCCGGGCTGCCCGTGGGGTTCCGAGCTCAATTGTCACTATTCTAACAAAAAAAGAATAATTCAAATCGGACTACGCGTTAATAAATTACAACTAAGTGTACGTTTTGACTTTCATCCCCTTTCCTGAGGGAACCGAGCTGAATTTCGGGATAAAAATTATACAATAACCTTCTTCGTAGTATGAACTCAAATCGTGTTAAGTTTCATTGAATTCCATTCAGTAGTTTTGGAGGGATGCGCGGCCGGGATACAGACAGACAGACAGACAGACAGACAGACAGAAAGACAGACAGACAGACAGACAAAAATTAAAAAAAATACAGTTTTGGCATCAGTATCAGCTACAGAGTGCTCTCAAATTTTGTTTTGCAAAATATCTTCAACGTACAGAATTGGACCTGTTACAGTTTTATTATAAGTATAGATTGTTTGAATTTTTAATTAACTTACAAAAGCATTAGGCGCCATATGTATTATAAAAAAATGTGTATGTGTGCAGTTGGATGAAAACTACTTTATATCCTTTACTGAGTTTCAAACTATTTCCATACCAAATTTCATCAAAATCTGTCAAGTAGTTTTTAAGTTTATTCGTTGCATACAAAAATACAAATCTTTCCTCTTCATAATATTTGTATAGATAGATTCAGGCGTTACTTTGCGGCAATTCATAATTAATAGTAACAATAATTTTAATATTGTTACCATTAATAGTCTAAAGACTAACCTATCAGGAATAAAAAAACAAAAAAAAAGTTGGAGGACAAGTGTGTCTTATTCTGTTTTCGACTTAACACTTATCGAAACGTGATTACGCAATTCAATACGTAGAAAATATGATAATGAACATCACAATCTATTTTCAAAGACGCGAATATAATCAAATACACGAATTAATTCCACTTTCTTCATCCATTTTCAAACAATCTTCCGCCAATTAATGGGCAAATTAATGAACATTCTGATAAATTAATACAATTAGAATGTATAGATTAATTTCGAGTTTAATTAAAATCTATCCATTGTTAAGATTTGATGGAAACGGGGCGGAATACAAATCACTGTATTTAAAAGCTAAGAATATTAGCGTTTACTTTTTCCTCCCCAAAAATCATCTCGGGCAGATATAGTCGTGCCTATATTTTCCCGAAGGGGCAAGTTCAATTGTGTATCACACTCATAGCCATATATAATTTTAGATCGCATACGAAGGGTGTCGTTTTATATTCGGTAGTAACAATAACAATTCATTATTTCCTAGTAATTTTCTGTTTCGGTGACATATCGTATCGTATCGTACTGCCGTTTACAAGAAATTTTATCTTTTTCGGATTCTGTACCCAAAAGGCATAATTAAACCCTATCAATAAGACTACGCTGTCTGTATGTCTGTACGTTTGTAGTCATGTCACGGTGTAAAGTGAGCCAATTATTTGGTAATTTATTAATGCAGAACTTATTCCGTATACGAATACGGAATAAGTTCTGCATTAATAAATTTCAAGACAGTTAGGACAGCAGAAATTCAAATAAATTACTTTTCCGCAGTTTCAAAAAATAAAAATAAATTTTCTCTTATATGAGAAGTTAGCCAAAAAGAAAATCTTTTTACACCTTAGCATGGGAGGTTTATCATTTGCTGTCATTGAGGAGAATATATATATATAATGATGATAGAATAGTTCGTGGGGATCGACAATCAAAAATGCCTTAATTAGTAATATACTACGAACTATATCTAATACTACAGCTAGTACAATAAAAACATTTAGACAACATGTCATTGCAGACTCACAGGCAACCGCGGTGCCAAGCGCCAAGCCTCACATTGGTTTCAGAAAAATGTGACGGCGTAAAAGTGTCAACGCATATAGCGTCTCACACTAAGCGCCGTCCTAACTTCCATGGAACCAGAGTCATGCTGTCAGGTCTTTTATCATCGTCTCGCATCAGACTGTTCGGTTCGAGAATAGCTGCAACATTGGCGCTGGTAAAAGCCCATTAATAAAATAATAGAAATATTACAATTTTAAACCATTTTTACGGGGTTTATCTGAAAACTAAATAACCAAATAAGGAATCTCAAAGTTCTTTATTATGAACTATACTTGCACACTTTTGTCATTAAATAATGACAGTTAATTAAGTACACGAAATAAAAGACACCTTATTATCGATCAGCAATATGTATGTACCTTCTTACTAATCTCCAGATGAAGAACTAGTATTTGATTCCCAAATTACGTATCAAAAACTTAATTTAACCTGGGGCTTACTAATATTTTTCAGTCATATTTCGCACTGCCAAATATCATTATGGTAAACTTACATTGGAATTTAAACGTGAGAGCAGACTGCACGCATTGAATCAAGTCGTTTTTGCGATACACATACCGCTTTATTAACATTATTGTTTGATGACGGACATGGTACGAATTATTTCTATTATTCTTAGTATTCATGTTTTAAGCTTGAAATAATGACGTTTATTTTCCGTCATAGTTTTTATAAGGTGACAAATTATTGTTCTCATAAGGTTCATTGATCTAATCCAAACCAGCTTCTACATACCGACCATCATATCAGATAAATAATGCACAGAGCAACTTTCTAAGAATTTACAAATAGGAGTGATGTTTTCAAAGTATTTATTTTTTAAACCTACAAAGTACTTAAAAAAGAGTACCTACATTTAAAAAACAGCCCTATTTCATTTTCTATAAAAAGGTATTAAGGTATATGCATTTAGGTATAGGAACACTAAACAGAAATATTGTAATACTAGAATACAAATTTAACAAATTCATAAAGCAAATAATTATCGTAAATTTATGCTTATAAAAATTGTTATACAATTTAAAATTATTTCACACCGTAGAATTTCCATTAATTACAATAATATCAAATATCAAAATAATTAGATGCCAAAAGAAAATAAAATTACATGCATAATTACATATATATGTCCCGAATTTCCATCTACATCCTCGTTCTGCTTGACACTGCACTGCACTCGTCACTCCAAAACGTTAGGTCTCATGTCTCGTTTCCCCAGCAGTATCACTTACTACAGTACCCGTCACGCCTAATCACAACAGTTTTTATACGATACTACTTCAAAGCAGAATATCTTACACTTCAGCGACTCACTAATATAAAAAGCTGAAAATATCTACCACCTTAAGAACAAAAATAGCAACACACAGAATTCGTAACAGTTGCTTCATAATTTAACTTCCTGTGACTAGCTTAATTGGCTTGAATGAATAAACAATTAGATTAACATGCTTTGTTTAGCTTCAGCAGTGACAATAATTGCTTGGGTAATTACGCATTCAGTGATCTAATAGGCAGCGACAAGCGTAACGTATAGTTAGACAAACTTAGTTTGTTGATTCAACGGGAATTAATCCGTATTATGTTTGTTTTGTGTTTGTTTTAGTAAATTAATAAAATACTACGAACTATATACAACACGTAAGCTACTACAAAAATAAATTTGTTTCTTATGACTAGAATACACGTAGTGGTTTCCATACAATATGTTTGTATGCAATAAGCGTTAAGAGCTCTGTTGCAAGCGAAGCAGTGATGGCTCAGTGGCATTGGCTATGGACTGCCGCGCAGCAGGTCCATGGCTTGAATCCCGCCACGAGGTTGAGTTTCGCCGCATGGTGGAAGGGCATTTTGCGAGTGCCGGCCTGGCTAGCGACATCCAGGCGATAGCGATTTTCTACTTGAGTAGAAAACCTGTCGCCAAGCATCTAACGGTGTGTTCCGGCAGCAGTCCTTGAGACCCAGTAAAATTACAGGCACACTGAGACTTAACAAGTAAGTCTCAAAGTGATGGGCGCAGTGCAGTTCGTCATGAAATTGTGATGAAATTAATCTGTTATAGGCACAGGTACGCTTAACATCGGGTGAGCCTCGAGCTTGTTCCGTCACAATAAAAAAAAACTATATACAACTCTACCAGTTACTACAAAATAAATTTGTTTCTTATGACTAGAATACATGTGGTGCTTTCCATACAATATGTTTGTATAGAATAAGCGTGAAGGGCTCTGTTGCAAGTGAAATATCTGAAATTAAAAAAAACCAACGCCACAGTGTGACGAGCTGTTACACCTAGCATCTGTTGGTTTTTTAAATTTAAGATATTGTATGGAAAGCACCACATGTATTCTAGTCTAAAAAACAAATTTCCGAAGCAAAATATTGCTGACCTAGGATCGAAACAAATTTACACGATGTCAGCAGTTATTATTTCTTTATTACAAAATTAAGCGTCCAGAACCATTGTGTTAACTCCAGGAGTCACCAGACTCAGTACACAGTACTAATAGCAAAAGTGAGTGAGTGCTTCGGAGGGCACGTTAAGCCGTCGGTCCCGGTTGTTGTCTTAGGATGGCAGTCGTTATAGCATGGTGGTAGGGCATTTTGCGAATGCCCGCCTGGCTAGCTACCACCCTCAAGTAGAAAATCTGTCACCAAGCATCTAACGGTGTGTTCCGGCAGCTGTCCTTGAGAGCCAGTACTTCTAGGTTAGCCTGAACAACATCTTCGACCACATCATCACTTACCATCAGGTGAGATAGTGGTCAAAGGCTAACCAATCATGCATAAAAAAAAAAAAAAAAAAAGTGAGTTTCGGCAACTTGTAAATCATCGCGTACATATAACAAATTTATTTTTCAAATAAAATAAATATGTGTGTGTTCTTAAGTTGTATTTCAAGATAACTGAATAGGTCCATACAACAGAGCGCAGTGTAGTTTCAAGTAAAAACTACTGTAACGGACTGGACAGTCGTGACCGGCGCTTAGCAACAAGCGGCAACAAAGAGCACCGTACTTTATATGTTTTGCTAAATAATATTCTTACCTACGAAAATTATATGCTGACATCTACATCTACTCTTATATTATAAAGAGGTATTTTATAATTTGTATTATAAAATACCTCTTTATGAATAAACATAAAAAGTACTGGACCGATTTTAAATATTTTTTACCATTAGAATCCTAAATTATCCGTGATGATCATAGGCTATAGAATATATTTTTATTTTTGGTATATACACGTTCGCAACCTGCGCGGCTCGCTAGTTTTGAAGCGCTCGTAGCGAAGTTTACTTAGCTGTTCTCAACCGACCAGCAAAGTTAAGCAACGTCGCGCGCGGTCATGACTTGGATGGGTGACCGCTAGTGACATTACTACTGAGCGTGCACGTGCTTCGGAGGGCACGTTAAGCCGTCGGTCCCGGTTGTTGTCTTAGGATGGCAGTCGTTATAGCATGGTGGTAGGGCATTTTGCGAATGCCCGCCTGGCTAGCTACCACCCTCAAGTAGAAAATCTGTCGCCAAGCACCTAACGGTGTGTTCCGGCAGCTGTCCTTGAGAGCCAGTACTTCTAGGTTAGCCTGAACAACATCTTCGACCACATCATCACTTACCATCAGGTGAGATAGTGGTCAAAGGCTAACATTTCAAGCATAAAAAAAAGTCTACATTTACACTAATATTAAAAAGAAGAAGAAAATTTGTATTTTTGTATGCAACGATTAACTACTGGACCAATTTGGATGAAATTTAAAAAATTAAGTCCCGGGGAAGGACAGAGACGAACTTCTTAGCATTCCATAGATTCACCGTACAATTTTAATTTTATAAATCACTAGCTGACCCGGCAAACGTTGTTATGCCATATAAATAATTTTGGCTATTAAAAAATAAGGGTTGATCGTAGAAGGGTGAAAATTGAGGATTGTATGTATTTTGTATGTTGTATCATAAAAAAATAGAAATTAAAAATTTTGTCTAATAAATAAAAATAAAAATTTAGGGGTGGACTATCCCTAACATTCAGGGGGATGAAAAATAGATGTTGGCCGATTCTCATAGATACCGGATAAGCACAAAAAATTTCATCAAAATCGGTCAAGCGGTTTCGGAGGAGTATGGCAACGAAAACTGTGACACGAGAATTTTATATATTAGAAGATTAGAAGAAGATTGACTTTCTAATTAGTATGTCAGCCTTAACCCCTTACCGCATGGATTTTAAGATTTCAATTATTTTAATTTATGATGTTCCTGTGCCCCAGGGGTATCCATAAAAATTATTTAAAAAAAATAAAACATGCATAGTAATCTAAAAACACGAAAAAAGAAAAAGTTCCAATTTTGGAACGACATGCACTCTAGTTTATAAAAACATGTGTTCCGAATTCGTCACAGTATGCAGTAGTACTTAGTAGTAGCATAAAAAAAACAAGTTTGTACAAGTTTAAGTTTTTATTAAGAAATTATCTTAGGTAATGGACATGTATGTATACAGGTCGCTGGCGTCAACAGCTCAAACAATAAAGAGCTGGCTCCATAAAAAAAACATTTTTAATTTTTTATTACTTTTCTGGTTGCCAGGGTGATTTCATTAGGTGCATTTCTAGGCTTTCTTGTAAAAGAAAGCTGAGAAATGTAATGAAATCAACCTGGAAACCGTGTATTATACAAATAAATAACATAATATCTACTTTTACCACACATAATCACATCATAATCTACTTTTACCACACTGCATAGTGTGCCAAATTTGTTTTGTCATTCTACTGCATAATGTTCCAAATTTGACGAGTAATTTAAAACTGGACTGCATGGTGTTCCGAATTTAGCTAAAGTTTAAATGACAAATTAAACACATTATAAATGTTATAACTTACGATTTTTGCCATAAAACCGTCGTGGGTTCATTCTTCTTCACTCCCAGACACTTTTTGTAATGATATTTAGCCCAAAACAAATAAAAATATCACTTCAAAAACTCACAACCTCATGCACGACCGAAATGGCGGAATGCACTGCTTTACCGACGAAATTTCGTACTCATATAATAAGTTACAAGCACCATCTGTTGTTTCTTGGGTTAGTACGTGTATTAGCTAGGCAAATAATGCAAAACTAGATACAGAGATGGCGTACAAAGGTTGTTTCAAGCTATTTTTATAAATGTTCCAAATTTGTCCCAGTATGCGGTAAGGGGTTAATACACTGTGTCAGTTTTATTATGATGGGCCGCTAGCATATCGCGGGCTGTACGAATGAAAAGTAAGTAAGCGCTAAGTCAAGCGCATTGGACATGTTTTTGTGTGTACTGATTTGAGAGTGGGTTAGAAAAGGTGATTTAATGCGTAGGTATACAACTACCTGGTAGGAGCGCGGTGTATCTGTTAGTTGATAATCTGTAGCAAAAGTATCTACTAAGTCACACTTTATAAGGTGTCATCCATGGATACAATGATGCACTATAAAAAACCAATGTTATGCAAGTAGAAACAGATAAAAATATTTATTATTTTTATACAGCTGATAGGCCACTATCTCATCTGATGGTGAGTGATGATGTGGTCGAAGATGTAGTTCAGGCTAAACTAAAATTACTGGCTCTCAAAGACAGCTGCCCGAAAACAACGTTAGGTGTATGGTGACAGATTTTCTACTTCAAGGTTGTAGCTAGCCCGTCGAGCAATCGCAAAATGTCGTACCACCGTGCTATAAAAACTGGCATCCTAAGACGGCACCGGGACCGACGGCTTAACGTGCCCTCCAAAGCATGGAAGCGCCCAGTAGTAATGTCACTAGCAGTCACCAATCCAAGTCACAACCGCAGCGGACGTTGCTTAACTTAGACGATCGGTTAAGAACGGCTAAGCCAACTACGCTACGAGCGCTTCAATAACTTGCTAGTAGTAACTAATACACCTCCTTATCTCTAGCACATAGTGATCTACCACGCTCTTCGATATGCCTTCAACTGCCGACCATTCAGTATTGCTTGTACAGAACTCGACCATATAAAGAATATTTAACTACAACAAACACTTGGACTTGGACGAGGCGACTATACGTTGATACAATGTTGAGATGATATTATGTATCCGTTGTAGGGATGCCCAAAAAAGTGTATTTTATCGATATATCGCATCGTAACTGTATCGAACTTGGTTGTATCGATACGCGATATTATCGATTTCCTTTGTATCGATATATCGTATCGTAACCGTATCGCATGCCTTTCAATTAATATGCGATATAATGAGTATATATCGTGCTTTTTAGTAGTTTTACTATATTCTTTTATTTTTTTAAAAGAAACCAATAATTATATGTATTTAAAATAGTTTTATTCAAAAAATAAACACAATTGCCATTGATCAGCACATAAACAACGCAAAAATAATAATTTTGATAAGCGCTGTGGAATTAACCTATTACGGCTTAAGGAGAACATAAACTAAACATTTATTAATCATATTTGACGGTACTACAAAGTCCAAAGATTTATTTAAATCTACCTCCAAGTCTAAACAAAAGCCGGCTGTTCTTGTTCCATAAATAATTTTGTCGACGTTATCATTCTCTTATTACTAATAACAATATATTCAATGGCACTGTCTATTATCGTTTAGTGATGATGTAATAGGAACTTTAAAATTATACAAATTAATCACCGACACAGTTTGATATACGGTAATGATACGGTAATGCGATATTTTTATAAGAATTCGATATATCGAAGCGTATCGTATGGTCAAAATATCGCATCAAATATCGCTATATCGTATAGTATTGTATCGATATACCGATATATCGTATCGTAACGGGCATCCCTAATCCGTTGTTGCTACTTCTCTGTAATATAAAACAGTATCTTCTCTTTCTATTTGTATATCAGAGTGATGCCGAGCAACGTCCGCTGAGGTGACTTGGATGGGAGACCGCTTGTGACATTACTACTGAGCACTTTGGAGCTTCGGAGGGCACGTAAAGTCGTCGGTCCGGTTGTTGTCTAATAATTGCAGTCGTTCGTCAAAGTGATGATGATAAAAATTAATAAGGCCGCAGTATTTCGTTCGACCAGTAACTTCTCTTGCTACAGTGCTTTCCACGCCTTAAAACAGTCATGTTTGCACACTACTACTTTGAGGCAGAATATCTGACACTACAGTTGAATCAAAAAATTAAGATACCGCATGTGAGGTCTTCCACCTAGTAAAATATATTGTCTATTGAACCCACCTTAGAAAGACAAATGCGCCACTTTGGAATCTCAGGATTTTGAACTCGGGGTTAGATAATAATTGTTTTTTTTTTTGACAGAGTAGTTTGTCTGGACTGTGACCGGTAGGTAATGGGCTCCTCTCCTATTACATGTAACCAAAATAAAAATATTTGGTTACATGTAATACGAGAGTATCAATTCGAGTATAAGGCCAGATTTTGTCATGTATCAAAAAAAATTATACCACGCTGTAGTGAAAGCAAAAATATTTTTATTTTTATCCTACGTAACCACCAAAAAAAGCAAAATCTAATTTTAAGAATAACATAAAAAAAAGATAATTATGGCTGAATTGAGACAACAAATTGCTCTCTCTACTTTAACGTAGAAAAATCTTACGTATTGAGGAAAACACTTTGCGTAATTGGAATGCCAAGAACAAGTAAACCGCTGAATGACAAATTAGTTAAATTACGTTTATAAAACTTGGAGCTTTTGTATATATAAGGAAAAAAAAATATTTAATGTCATGTTTAAAAATATATTTTTTTAAATGTTACGACATACTTCAAGAGAGGTATATAATAAGATGGTTTGGAAAGAATGGATGTATACAAAAATAGGACTTAAACAAAATCAAAGTAAAAAAAATATATTTAGTGTCGGTAAAAATGTTGTATACATGTTGTAACATTTATGATATAAAAAATTACCGTTTTTTATGTTATTGTGACGGAACAAGCTCGAGGCCCACCTGATGTTAAGCAGACTAACCTCTGCCTATAACAAATGCATTTCATCACAAGTCACGAATTGCAATGCGCCCGTCAACTTGAGACAAAGTTGTACTCTTATGTGCTTGTAATTTCACTGACTCTCAAGGACTGCCGCCGGAACTGCTTGGTGACAGATTTTCTACTAGCTAGCCAGGCGGGCAATCGCAAAATGCCCTTCCACCATGTGGTGAAGCTCAAGCCGGCGGTGGGGATCGAACCAGGGACCTGCGGTGCGGCAGTCCATAGCTATTACAGCTCGGCCATCATTGCTTCAAAACATTGACATAGTTGGCACGAAAATCAAGAGCACAGAGTGATGCCTAATACAAATATTAAAATAATCGTATATTGATATATGTCACGTTAAGAGAAAGAATATAATAATAACAAATATTTTTAAAATATTTTAAGAAAACATCAAATTAATATTTTAATAAAAAACTTAAAAATATAAAAATATATCTAGTGACAATTCCGCCTAATTTTCCTGTTAAGCCGACGTGACGTCACAAACGCCACGCAGCAAAACCGGAAGAATCTTCGCCACGTTTCGCTTCTACACGAAGCATCCTCAGGAGGTCATGACTCTACGAGCGCACGATCGATAAATTTTGTTGTACTATGTATTTATTGCAAATATGTAATAAAATTACTAATAAAGTTACTGCAATCCTCGAGACACTTCCAAGCTTAGGAGTTATATCATACTACGCTTAATGACGCAGTTATTTTTTACAGTTGATGTAATAGTGCTTTGATATAAAAAATATCTTTCGTTTTAATGATAAAGCTAATGTGTACAGGAAATAATTTTAAACCTTCACTTAGTAGCCATTCTAAAGATCCTGTATCAGCCAGATTGTCCACTGCTGAACACTGCCTCCTCCAGTATGGAGGGATTTGTCATAATCACCACGCTTGGCAGGCGTCTTGGGAATCGCAGTTTAAAGTATCAGTTTCACAGTAGGCGCTAATGCCCAACTTCCGGTATTTTACCTTTAGTCGCCGCTAACGACACCTCCAGGTAGCAATGGGGGAGTGATATTCTAGCCCGGCAACCCACGGGGCAAAGAGATAGATCAAAATATTACAAATGTACAACTATAAAATCAACAAAACCATAGCCTCCACAAGAAAATAGAACATATCTTAGTAACCTAAATAATACAAGCTGCTAACAGTAGGGCAGTAGGTAGCTAAGAAATAACATGCAACATTTCCCTGTGGAGTGGAAATGTAAACTTTTTGGTAATGGGTTGTCTGGAAAAACACTGCGATACGAATCCATTTTTTAAAAATAAAACTAGTTCACACACCTGTAAAATGTCCACGTGAGTATGTTTGTAACTACTTCACGCTGAAACGATTGATCCGATTTGGATGAAACATCGAATGTAAACAGTTTAAGTTCTGGATAGCCAAAGATAATTTTCATCATCAATATCTGTATCAGCCTTATCGTTCACTACTGAACCTTACCTCCCTTAAGGGGTTATTTGCCAAACTCCACACGCTTGGCAAGCGGCTTGGGTATCGCAGTGTTAGATGGCAATTTTTTAGAAGGCGCTGCTGCCCACCGTCCAGTATTTTTCCCTTAGTCTCCTCTTACGACACCCACGGGATGAAATGGGGAGGTGTAATTCTAACCAGGCACCTCACGGGGGGTATCAATATCACTGTTCATTATTGTATATGCAGGTAAAACCGCGGGGTGCAGTTATTTATTAATAGTATTAATACCATCCGAACTAACACAAAAGCTCCATAAATAGCCGTACAAGAGTCGCTTAGAGGCAATGGCATTAATTGGTCTATGAGCTACCCCCTCTCTTGTACCCCCAAAATAGGCCCAAATTATACAGAGGTACTCAACAATACAGTAGCAGTAGTACAGTAGCTCTACAATAATTCTTGAATGGTGACATAAAGGAATTTAAATTAAACAGCGCATTAAGGTCTCAAATGCCATATTTGTAGCGCCTAGCTATCTGCTACCCTTACTGTATTGCAATGCGTAGTATCTTCGAAAAGATTGTGGCTCTTTAAAATGTCCACAGTAATGGTCAAATTCTAGTAAACTTAAATTAATACTTACAGCAAAAAAGTAATATAAATAAACAAGCAAGTATTAGTGAGGTCTTTGATTTTAAGATTTTTAAGTACGTGAAATAACAGTGCAAGTATTTATTGTTAAAACTTATACATAATTAATAAAAAAAAGGTTGTTTAATTTTTACAATATTTAAGGCTAATTATATATGAGAATGTATTACAAAACGATAGTAGAGTTACACGATATTAGATAAAAATATAAAAAACCGACCAGGTGCGAGTGGGACTCGCGCACGAAGGGTTCCGTACCATTATCTGTAACCTAATCTTGTTTAAAGCTATTAATATACTTAAATGTAAATATTCTGTAAACATTTCAACCTGTGCTTCATTTCAAACTTAATCATTAGTGTAATTCATATTATGTGCTACAATTTTATAAATATTTGTACGCCGGCAGCGGTTGAATATTGGCCTGGACTGATTATATTATAAGACCTTATATACAATATTCTTGTGAATAAATTTATTTGAATGTGTATTTGTGATCTTTTTATATATGATACGGCCCTCCTAAGCTATTTCATTTATTTTAACTTAACTAACTGTTTATTTTTAAGCAAATAAACGGCGAAAACCTCTGTTATTGTATGGAAGCCGCCTTAATTATTTATTTTATTTTAATTAATTATATTTAAAGAGAACATAAAACTAAATATTCTTTGAATAGTTGAAGCGTCTTCCTGTCACCGTTATTAGTATCGAGTGGGACCCCCCCCCCCTTAAATATTTATTTTATTTTATTTTTAGTATTTGTTCTTATAGGGCAATAGAAATACATCAACTGTGAAAATTTCAACTAGCTAGCTATCACCATTCTTGAGATACAGCCTGGTGACCACCACGTGTGACTGTGGTCACAGGCTTACCTAAAAATAAAAAAAACTTGGATTTATACCTAATTGGCAAGACAAGGGCGTGGTGACATGTATACATATTCGTAATAAGGATAGTAGAGTTACACGATATTAGATTAAAATAAGCGTTACAAGAATAATCAGCGACTACAGACTAAAACGCAACACTAAATTTATAAAATACAAACGTTTATCATAAGAAGGGGGCGTATTGTTTAATAAATCCAAGCAAATTAATATTCATTAAAATTGAATTGTTACAAACCCATAAAACTGAAATATTGTTTGCGTGTCCATATCTAATAAAGTTTTGTAAACGCAGGGAGGGGACTTGTAGCGTTCACTTGGATTTATTCCATCTACCCTTGTCCCTTATCTAAGGTGGGTACAACATTCCCGTGTAATATGCAGTTTTATAAAGCAATGATGGCCGAACGGTAATAGCAATAGACTGCCGTGCGGCAGTACCCTGGTTCGATCCCCACCGCCGGCTTGAGCTTCACTGCATGGTGGAAGGGCATTTTGCGATTGCCCGCCTGGCTAGCTACCACCCTCAAGTAGAAAGTCTGTCGCCAAGCACCGAAAGGTTTGTTCCGGCAGTAGTCTTTGAAGAGCCAGTGAAATTACAGGCACAATGAGACTTAACAACTATGTCTCAATGTGACGGGCGCAGTGAAATTCGTGACTTGTGATGAATTGCAACTGTTATAGGCAGAGGTTAGTCCACTTAACATCAGGTGGGCCTCGAGCTTGTTGCGTCACAATAACATAAAAAAAAACCGTGTAATAAAAGGCGAGGTTATTGCCATTAACTGGGAACAATCCCAGGCTCTTGGTTTAATTTACCCTTTGTACACTGTCTCTATAGGAGTATATTGATAAACTGACTACCTTTTTAGGTAGTTGGATAATTATGGAGAATAAAAAAAATATTCCAAACTCCTAAAGTTCTTTTTTTTGAAATGTTCACTTACTATTTAATTTATCAGCCAGATTATCCACTGCTTAACACAGCCTCCTCCATCAAATATATATCTACGTTTGGCAGGCGTCTTGGGGATCGCAGTGAGATTCACTTCCTCAGAAAGCGCTGCTGCCCACATTCTGATGTGTTACCCTTAGACTTAAGACGCCTTAAGCCTAGCACCCCACGAAGAGGTAATAGTTAGTTATTTTCGTAATAATAGTCAAAAATTATATCCAACCAAACTGATAGACTATCATTTTTCATATAAACTGATAGTCTGTCAGCATAGTCCCAATATAGACAATTTCCAAAGGTTATATTAAAGTGAGCAAACGTGCGCAAAAACTGTAGAATGTTTTTAGTGCTCATAACGAAACAATGTTTTAAAATTATAATAAAACTCACTTTTCACGCGAAGAGGTATAATTTTTATGAGAGACCTACGTACATTCTGCAAGTAAGTCACAACTATTCTTGAATTTATTATTAGGGTTTTGTGAAATCTGGTAATATACAAAATATATCAAAAAAGTTGCCAATGTGTATTGGCACCCAACTGAGTTTTTGAAGCGTTCGTAGCAAAGTTTGCTGAGCTATTCTTAACCGATCAGCAAAGTCACCCGCGGTCATAAGTTGGATGGGCGACCGCTAGTGACATTACTACTGAGCGCTTCCGTACTTTGGAGGGCACGTTAAGCCGTCGGTCCCGGTTGTTGTCTAAGGATGGCAGTCGTTATAGCATGGTGGTAGGGCATTTTGCGAATGCCCGCCTGGCTAGCTACCACCCTCAATTAGAAAATATATCGCCAAGCACCTAACGGTGTGTTCCGGCAGCTGTCCTTGAGAGCCAGTAATTCTAGGTTAGCCTGAACAACATCTTCAACCACATCATCACTTACCATCAAATAAGATAGTGGTCAAAGGCTAATCTATCAGGCATAAAAAAACCTATTTCAAGATCTTAGTGGCGAAACGTACATTTGCAGAATTTAAGCCTATCCATCGAAACTGGACGGAAATAATTCCATTTATTTCAGACTTTTAGAGCAATGTATGCATGCTTAATTGGTAAACTAGTAAATTGGTTTTGAAGCAGTGATGGCTCAGTGGCATTGGCTATGGACTGCCGAGCAGCAAGTCCATGGTTCGAATCCCGCCGCGGGCTTGGGCTTCACCGCATGGTGTAATGGCATTTTGCGAATGCCTGTCTGGCTAGCGATCACCCTCTAGTAGAAATCTGTCACCAAACACCTACGGTGAATTCCGGCAGCAGTCCTTGCCAGCCAGTGAAATACAGGCACATGAGACTAAACAACTATGTCTCAAGGTGACGGGCGCAGTGCGATTCCTGAATTGTAACGAACTGTATTTGTTATAGGCAGAGATTAGCCCGCTTAGCATCAGGTGGGCCTCGACCTTGTTCCGGCACAAAAAAAAACAAGTTTGTAGCACTATCTGGATGAGTGTTCTATTCTTCTATATCCTAACAAGTATTTTATACCATGAGACGTCGGTGGATTGATATAGGTGCTAAAGCGTCCCATATACGGTACGATATATCTTTACGACCCGTCGCGTGTCGTTTCAAACCGTTCGTAACAAAGAACCGATATTGTATGGTTATTAACGACTGGCGATTCGATTTCTGACCTTATTTTTTTATTTAGGTAATTCCTGGAAAATATTTAAATCGAATTTAGATTTTGCTTTAATAGCCATAATTCTTAACCAACACTTTTCTAGGTGAACTTTTGTTTACAGTAGCTGGAGCAAAATAATCGCCGCACGGGTAATGATATATATAAATTTTATCGTAATGGGCACAAACACAGGTTTCTGTCTATAATGGAACGTCAACGCAACGAACAATGGCTTTGTGCAAAAGGCATTATTAAAGCAATCGATCTTTCAATCGAACTTTCTAGAGATTAATCAAAGCTAAAAACTGTTTCGTATATGCGCTGCTTAATGAAGGCTTACCTATAAGCGACAAAAAAAGTCAAAGGGACGAGGCTTTCAAGGCTTATTGCAAACCTCCTATAATGGAGGAGGATATATTCAGCAATGGACAATGCGGCTGATACAATACGTATTTGATATATTTTGGTCCGTATAATTCCTTATAAATCCTTTTTCTTTTGAATGTTTATTTACGTAGATTTTAGACTAATGTCAGGCTGACCCTCTGCTCTTTTGCAGTCTTTTTCAATGTAAGTAAAACTAATGGATTTTAATATAACATTTTCGTTGCTTATCAAAATATACACGTAAGCGTTTCACTTCATATATATAACTCGCATTCAGCTGAAATATCGTTAAATTAATATTGATATGGAAATTTCGTTCATTTGTCAACAGATATGTGGAATTGATAGAACTCTAATCGTAGAAATTAGACATAACTACTGATGATAACTCCAAAACAGTAATTTGTAATTGACTTATATCAACGAATATGATTCCATCGCGCTGAACGTGAGCTACCTATAGAATAAATCGATGTACTGTATCAGCTAGATTGTCTACTGCTGATCACAGCCTCTCTCATTATGGGGGCGTTTGCAATAATCCCAACGGTTAGCAGGCGTCTTGGGTATCGCAGTTTGAGATATCAGCTCCTCAGAAGGCGCTGCTGTCTACCTTCCAGTATTTTACCTTTAGTCGCCTCTTTCGACATCTACAGGTAGTAATGGGGAGGTAGAATTTTCCCGTCACGCCACGGGCAGGAACTTATAATTACATAATACAATAAATAGTGTTGTATAACTAACAGATAAGCATTTGACTTTTGACTCACTTATTGGTTAGTGAAGATATGATAATTATTGTTATCAGCATTTGCGCATGTTGAACAGAGATATTGAAATTCTGTTATATGGTAAAATAATTGCTGCTTGCGGGATTAAAACCTGCAACTACAAGTTTGGAGTAATGTCACTTTACCCCAAACTTACCTAGCCCAAGGCATGATGGAACCCAACTGTTATTTCATATTTTTAATAATATTTTTTTGCATATCTCATTACTTATATAGGCTCCATCTATATAAAGCATCTCGTAATTTTTTATGTTATCGTTATGAAACAGTGACGAGGCGGTAATCTCTGCCTAGAACAAATGCATTTCGGCGCGGGCGGACGTCTATCAATCCGGCTGATTCAGAAACATAATATATTATATAATAATAATAATCATAAACATCGCGGATACTTCGGCAGAGCAACTCAAGCGGCGGCACAAGCATGCTAACCTCGGTAGTGGTTAAATATTTGAGCCTGTGTATTGAGGCCCGTGGGGACTAGGAGCTCATTGTATTTCCCAAAACTTACCAGCGGGGCAACTCTCACCTCTATAGTAATAATAACTTAAAATTACTCCTAATTTTATACCTCCACGTCAATAATCAGGCTTACAATCGGTAATGGAATCGCTCAGCGTTTTGATGACGTCCGAACAAATTATTTAATACGAAGTATTACTGTTCCAGCGAAACATCAGTCATTAAATTTTTATCCATCTTAAAAAAGTTGCTTTCTAGCAGCGGATTTAAACTTGATTTAGGGTATTTTACGATACACATGTGTTTAATTAATGTTGAAATTACGTGCAATGTTTTTATTTCTATTATTCTTTAAATTAAATGCAGCAAAATTATTCAATGAGTAAAACTAAAAAAGTTACAGTTAGCTGTTGTGCAGCACACAATAAAATGTCGTAAAACTATGGTAAATCCGTTCCATAACTTCGTAGTTCGGAATAGTGTGAGCGGGATAGCGGTATATGATAAATCGCTTGCACATCCGAGATACATATTTCATTCGTTCTTTAAGTAGTATCAAACCAATATTGCTTTACGCGATTGTGGGTCGGTGATAATTCGTGACTGCGAATGACTATTTTAAGCATGAAACAAAACGCTCCTTTATTATGATGGTTTCGTAAAAGGTGGGAGTTGGCCCCCAGAACGCTTGGTCGATGCGACGTGTGATCAAAATGCTGCACCTATTTGGCTCAACGAATAAGCATTGCAATTAAATGAGGCAATGCTTCCAGCATACTGGGCACGCTGCCAACTGGTAATGGGCTGGAGCATTTGGACTGCCAGTGAGACTGCAAGTACTTATAGATTGTCTAAACACTTTCTTTGTAATAGCTGTAACAATGTACTGTGCATAGTTTGTAGTATTTTTTTAGTTACCTAAGATTCTTTACAATTATTAATACATACAGTAGAAATACTGTATTCATATCTCGTAGATAATGCTTCAAGTCATTACCGGAGCGATATATCTTCTAACATTTTCCAGCATTGTCTGACTCTTATCTCAAAGGCCGTAAAATGTCAAAATGACTAAAGTTGGAAATCGACAATTGGGGCAAAGTTTTAGTATAATTATTAAGATAGAACGTAGATAATTTGAAGTAAAATAACTTTCACAGAATTGAAACATTCCATGAATTATAATAATATAAATTACTGTAACTCAAAAGATAAAACTTAGGAATAGCGAAATGTAATAAAAAAGTTTTGTTAAAATTAGCTGATTTTTAGTCTCAATGGTTGGTAATAAAACATATGTTAATTGCGACTTAATAGTAATAGAAGTCTGGCTATGTAAATAAAAAATATTAAATACCTATCATTTGTGTTTTAATAAAATATACTGAATACAGAAGCAAAATAAAAAGCTAAAAAATAATAATAGATTCTTTTGTTACTGTATAAGCCGGATTGTGCAGCCTCCCCTATTGACCTCTTAGCATCAGCATTGGACTATATTGTCAATTTCTATTGTTGATTCTATTGTTATAATTATCTACGATACGCATGGGTTAAGGGGGGACCTGGCATAAACCCCACGCTTGGCATGCATCTCTCAACTCGCAATACAAGACTATATATTGCGATTTTACAGACGCTGATTTCAGAGTTCTTTAGAAGGCACCGCTGCCCATCTTTCAGTATTTTTCCCTTAGTCGCCTATTAAGACACCCACGGGAAAGACGATAGAAGGTGAAATTCTATCCTGGCATCACCACGGAGGTTATTTTTTTCATTGCGGAAATCCATTTTTCATATTTTGTGCATATTTTATCTTCACAACTTTATTATCGCCTACTTACCTGTCCGATCTCTTCCCGTGGGTGTAGTGAGAAGCGACTAAAGTAAAATACCGGAAGGTTGGCAGTAGTGCAGTATTGAAGCAGTAATGGCTCAGTGGCATTGGCTATGGACTGCCGTGCAGCAGGTCCATGGTTCGAATCCCGCCCAGAGCTTGAGCTTCACAGCATGGTGGAAGGGCTTTTTGCGAATGCCCGCCTGGCTAACCCTCAAGTAGAAAATGTGTCGCCAAGCACCTAACAGTGTGTTCCGGCAGCACTCCTTGAGAGCCAGTAAAATTACAGACACATGTGACCTAACAACTGTACGTCTCACTGTGGAGGGCGCAGTGCAATTCGTCGTTGACAAAATACATCTGTTATAGGCAGAGGTTAGTCCACTTAATATCAGGTGGACCTCGGCTTGTTCCGTTACAACAACATAAAAAAAAAAAAGTGCCTTCTGAAGAAATGTTACACTGAGTTTGCCGCTTGCCAAGCGTAGGGATTATGGCAAAACCTCCATTAATAGGGAAGACTGTGCTCAGCAGTGGACAATCTAGCTAATAACTGTTACAAAGATACAGCCTACTTATAAGTATATGTCGAACGGGCAGCCGAGGTTTAGCAAAAGGGCTCCGTTTCTAGTACTGAACCTTAAAAATCAATTGGCAGACAGGTATATTTTGAAATAAAATGCAATTATATTTATAGCAACGATAGCCGAGCGGTTATAGCTATGGACTGCGGTGCTGCAAGTCCATGGTTAGATCCCCACTACCGGCTTGAGCTTGATCGCGTGGTTGAAGGGCATTTTGCAAATACTCACCTGGCTAGCTACCATCCTCTGGTAGAGAATTTGTCACCAAGCACCTTTTTTTTTATTACTGATAGTTAAATCTTTGATGTGGTCCATGGTGTTAACAGGCTTAACCATAATTACTGGCTCTCAAGGACCACTGCCGGAATACACCGTTAGGTGCTTGGCGACAGATTTTCTACTTGAGGGTGGTCGCTACCCAGACGGGCATTCATAAAGTGCCCTTCCACCGTGCGGTGAAGCTCAAACCCGCGGCGGGATTTGAACCATGGACGTGCTGCGCGGCAGTCCAAAGCCAATGCCACTGAGCCATCACTGCTTCAAATGTGCACCTAACAGTGTGTTCCGGCAGCAATTCTATAGAGCCAGTAAAATTACAGGGACATAAGACTTAACAACTGTTTGTCTCAGTGTGACGAAATACATCTGGCTTAGGCAGAGGTTACCGCTTTACATCAGATGGACCTTGTGCTTTTTCGTCACAAGCCCATTAAAAAAAAAACTGTTTATTGCTTAATTGCAGAGTTGATCACTGAACTGGAAGTTGTTTTAAAGTAACTGAATCTAACTATACACAGCAAAATGCTCAAAGTTAATATCCGCTCTGATCCATTCACCGAAATCTGTCGAACTAAACCGAAACAAATCAATTGACTACAAACGAGAAATAGCAAACTTTGATATGAAATTTTGACTATTAAGACAACTTGTGGCGCTATCTATCCAAAGTTTCAAGTTCACTTCATTACGATCCAAGTTTTCGAAGTTACGATAAGAGAAGTCGTGATCATCAAGGAACCTTTGGGTAAAAAAGTTAAGAGAGGATGTTTGCTTTGGGCCAGTCGCTAGACCGTTCTCGGAAGTTTTATCAATTACATTAACATATTTCTATATATGATTACAAGCACTAGGGCGTGCTGAGCGAAAATCACATTTACACATTTTTTGGAGCAGCGATGGCTCATTGGCATTGGCTATGGACTGCCGCCAGCAGGTCCATGGTTTAAATCTCGCCGCGGGCTTGAGCTTCACCGCATGGTGGAAGGGGCTTTGTGAATGCCCGTCTGGCTAGCGACCACCCTCAAGTAGAAAATCTGTCACCAAGCACCTAACGGTGTGTTCCAGCAGCAGTCCTTGAGAGCCAAAGAAATTACAGACACATGAGACTTAAGAACTATGTCTCAAGGTGACGGGCGCAGTGCAATTCGTGACTTATAACGAAATGCATCTGTTAGTAGGAGTAGTCTTTATGTAGGATGGCAGTCGTTGTAGCATAGTGGTAGGGCATTTTGTGAAAGCACGCCTGGCTAGCGACCACCCTCAAGTAGAAAATCTGTCGCCAAGCTCCTAACGGTGTGTTCCGGCAGCTGTCCTTGAGAGCCAGTAATTCCAGGTTAAGCCTGTTAACACCTTCGAACACATCGTCACTTACCATCAGGTAAGATTGTGGTCAAAGGCTTACCTATTCACAATAAAAAAAATAAAAATCTATGTATATATTGGAGTCTAGTAGTAAGGTTGATGACCACGCACATTCCCCTATGACAGTTAAAGTAGGTAATACAATTGGAAAACAAAGATTCGGCTCGCTAGATTAAGGTTCCGGTGGCCGAGCGAAATATGGTATAAACGAGGCATCCGGTGTGAAAATCGGAGGACGCGGGTTCATTTCCCGTCCGGAAAAAAACATTTTGTTTTCCAATAATATATAAATGTGATAGATAATAATATTTTGATTTCAAACAAATAACATTACTATTTAACAATATGTGACAAATATATTTTATATATGATAATATATTTGGTCTCATATATATCGCAATTTAATGCTTTATTGTTATAAATTCAATCAATATACAAAGATAATAAATAATTATGCAATTATACAAAGGTACCTACGTCATAGTTAATAGAAAACGGAATCATTAAAACATTTCGTCATTAAATCTAAAAAGATTACGTCACTTTATTATTCCCTCGCTCAAACGTGCCCATTAGGCTAGCCGCGGTTATACAGTTATATTATTAGTTTAGTCAAGCTTTCCTACTAAGATTTGCGACAACCCGCCTGGCTAGCGACCACTCTCAAGTAGAAAATCCGTCGCCAAGCACCTAAAGGTGTGCTCCGGCAGCTGTCCTTTAGAGTTAGTAATTATAGGTTAAGCCTGTTAACACTTTTACCGTCAGGTGAGATTGTGGTCATAGCTTAAGGGTGAACTGGCCGCCCCGTTCTCCATACAAACGCCGTTGGGTGATCACTCCCTTATTTGAGGATTTAGGTCCAAAATAAAGCATAACACCGATTGATCTCGTCATTATCTAGGCTTGTATGATGCCAAAATTTTAAAAAGATAATTAAGTTGTAAGTTATGGACCTCGAAAACTTTATATGAAAATGTTTCGAGGCTCATAATGCTCAGGTAATTTATTTTATTAAAATTTCGGCATCATACAAGCCTAGATAATGACGAGATCAATCGGTATTATGCTTTATTTTGGACCTAAATCCTCAAATAAGGGAGTGATCACCCAACGGCGTTTGTATGGAGAACGGGCCGGCCAGTTCACCCTTAACCTATCAGCAATAAAAAAAACCTTTTTTTTATTTACAGCTACACTAGCCGTTGAGCACTACCTCACCTGATATCATACACATGCCTTCCACCATGCGGTTCGACCAATTAAGAGCAAGACAATGATAGTCAATATTATTTTAACACGAAGTTAATACTTAGCCTCACATTAAGGGCATAATAAACAATAGAACTGCCATCAAAGCTTTAACTATACAGAACTGTCTATTTGTAAAGTCAAAGCAATCTTAAGAAAAACTTGACAGGTTTATTTGAGGTCTCATTTTAATGACGATCTCGATAAAAGAATTCTAGAACTTTATTTCTGTTATTTTCTTTTCTCACTCTCGTAGAGAAACAGAAGTAATTGCGAGAAAAATAAAATAAAAACACCGAGCGCCTCATTATTTTCATCCGTCACTCAATGCAAGGGATATTGAAAAAACCCGGTCTTGTGCAAACAGATTTTTGTGCTGAGAATTTCAAAGGTTCTGTTTTTTTTTATTGTGACGGAACAGGCCCGAAGTCCACCTTATGCTAAGTGGACTGACCTCTGCCTATAACAGATGCATTTAGTCAACGACGAATTGCCTTGCACCCGTCAGTGAGACGTACAGTTGTTAGGTCTCATGTGTCTTTGATTTTACGGACTCTCAAGGACTGCTGCCGGAACAGACCGTTAGGTGCTTGGCGACAGATTTTCTACTTGAAGGTGGTCGCAAGCCAGGCGGGCATTCTCAAAATGCCCTTCCACCATGCTGTGAAGCTCAGGCCCGCGGCGGGATTCGAACCATGGACAGCAGGTCCAGGACTGCCGTGCAGCAGGCACGGCAGTCCTTAGCCAATGCCACTGAGCCATCACTGCATCGAGTTCTGTGTTGGTATACAGGATTTAATAGTTATTATTTTATGTCATATCGAATATAGTCGTTATACTTTATTTATTTCAGGCACATTAGCGAGAATTCGACGTTGTCTTGATTACACTAGTCCACCGTTTTACAAAAAGTATCTCCTGTTAAGGGGGGTTTACTTAATCCCCTCGTTTGAGAAGCGTCTTAGGGATCACTGTATAAGACGGCAATGCTTCATAACAAACATGAAAAAAACAGTGGAATTGAAGACCTCCTCTCTTTTTAAGTCACTTAAAAATAAAGTTATCCTATTTGCTTGCATTTATTGTAAAATTTAATGGGCCACCTTAGAATACTTGTGAATGCTTAGCAAGACGTGACAATAACATATAACGAACTTAAATAAGTTACCTTCTAATTTACGAGAGAAAAAAATATAGTCATGTGAAGGATTCGAACCCGCGTCCATCCACCCCTATAGCCCTATAGCCGGGATACCGCTCTTACCGTTTGAGCTAACATGACAATGACTCATAACTCAAATTTTTCCTCTCGTTCTTTATTTAACCATCGTATTGGGATGGAGCGACACCTATAGTTCAACATACGTTTTACTACAAACAAGACTAATTTTACAATTAGTTTTATACTTGTGAATGATGACGCAACCTTATAATGTTAATATTGTTATGTTTGCAATAACGACTGCTCGGCGGATTACATAACATAATCACAAATTTACGACGGAAAAATTTATAGCAATGTGTGGGATTCGAACCCGGATGAGAATTCAAATTCGAGGTGGATGGACGCGGGTTTGAATCCCGCACATGACTATATTTTTTTCTCTCGTAAATTTGTATTTTTTTAATGTTATCCGTCGAGCAGGTGTTATTGCAAACATAACAATAATTAAAAAAAAAAAAACCTTCTACATACATAAATTACATATGAAAATAGACAAGATCACACACAATTATTTATTAATTTATTAAATGTCTTTTGTTAATAGTCTGTTGGGAGCATATACATTAAAACACATTATGACATAAGCTTTGATCAGAGGCAAAAATTTATTAGTAAGTTTAACATATTAACTAATCAAATCAGATCATTTATTTATTTGTTAGAATACATTACAAAAGGATCTTAATATCAGTCATTTAGATACTAATTTACTAATTTATATTAATTCTTTTATACCATAAAATACTAAAAATTGTCAAGAAAAAATATGTTCTATTTTATTTAAGATTTTACAGAAAACTTACAGCTAGGCAATTTACATTCATTAATTCATTTATATACTACATGAAGAACACATGTAGTGCTGATGGCCAATTACAAGTTTCCACTTATAGGTTAAAATGTAGAGAAATGTTTTGAGTGGATGACTAACTTATGAAAAGACTGAAACGTTGATGTTGAAGGTTAGTGTCAGTAACAATACATGCCGCCACTACAGCTCGCATATGTGACGTGTCCATGCGCCTTGCAACACTCGCTCTTCTCGGGGTTGGTGCGGGAGCAGACCTGGTCGCAAGGAGGGACGCGCGTCCAGCGGTTCGTCGCCTCACTAGTAATCATTAGCGCACACAGTACCACCAGCACCAACACAGCTTTCTTGTTAAATCCAACCATTTTGCTTTGTCAAATTGAAAGTTGACGTTTCACTTCGCAGCGGTACTCTCATCTGATTCAAATGTCGTCTTACCCCGATATTTATACTTTGTGTGTGAAGACAACAGGTTTGTAACAGGAAAACGAAATTTATATTATTTTCCTGTTACACGTTGAGGAAAAATCGTCTTTAATATACTCATTAAGAATACAAGCAGAGTCGATAATTGTGTGACTTTGTTAAGTGTATGCTAATTGATATATTGTTGTTAGATAAAGACAGGTCAATAGCAGATGAACAAAACACAGCATCGTTGTGATAACTATGTCGCCAGTACTACTGGTTTCTGCTCCCGGCGCCGTCCGTGTGTTTTACTTTTTTTAATACATGACTTCCAAAATTAGTAAAGTTAAGTTTTTTTGAGGTCTTTGTATGTATGTAAGTTTCTTTATTTATATGCCAACATATATTTGAAGTCTGACCAGATAGAAGGGGTAATAGCTGTAGACTATAGAGTCTGACCAGAGATATGTTTGTACTTATGATACTGTCCTACCATAAAATACTAAAAATTGTCAAGAAAAAATAAAAAATTATATTCTATTTTATTTTAGAATTTACAGAAAACTTACAGCTAGACAAATTACATTAATTAATTCATTTATATACTACATGAAAAACACATGTAGTGCTGACGGCCAATTACAAGTTTCCACTTATAGGTTAAAAAGGTATAAAAATGTTTTGAGTGGATGACTAACTTATGAAAAGAATGAAACGTTGATGTTGAAGGTTGGTGTCAGTAACAATACATGCCGCCACTACAGCTCGCATATGTGACGTGTCCATGCGCCTTGCAACACTCGCTCTTCTCAGGGTTGGTGCGGGAGCAGACCTGGTCGCAAGGAGGGACACGCGTCCAGCGGTTCGTCGCCTCACTGGTAATCATCAGCGCACACAGTACCACCAGCACCAACACAGCTCTCTTGTTAAATCCAACCATTTTGCTTTGTCAAATTGAAAGTTGACGTTTCTCTTCGCAGCGGTACTACTGATTCAAATGTCGTCTTACCCCGGTATTTATACTTTGTGTGTAAAGACAACAGGTTTGTAACAGGAAAACGAAATTTTTTATTATTTTCCTGTTTCACGTTGAGGAAAAATCGTCTTTAATATACTCATTAAAAATACAAGCAGAGTCGATAATTGTGTGACTTTGTTAAGTGTATGCCAATTGACATATTGTTGTTAGATAAAGACAGGTCAATGACAGGTTTTATCAAAACACAGCGTCCTTGTAATAACTTGATATGCAACCAGTACACTAGATTTCTGCTCGCGGCGCCGTCCGTAATTTTTACCTTTTATAAAACATTTTTTTTTATTACAAAATTACAAATATACGATAGGAAAAATTTAAGTCATGTGCGGGATTCGAACCCGCGTCCATCCGCCCCTTTAGCCGGGGCATGCTCTAAACAATTGAGCTAACATGACATGACGTCATAACTCGAATCTTTCCTACCGTTCATTAACCATCGTATTGGGATGGAGCTTATGCTTATTAGATTCGAGTTATGACGTCATGTCATGTTAGCTCAATTGGTTAGAGCATGCCCCGGCTAAAGGGGCGGATGGACGCGGGTTCGAATCCCGCACATGACTTAAATTTTTCCTATCGTATATTTGTAATTTTGTAATGTAATCCGCATAGCAGGCGTTATTGCAATCATAACTATATAATTATTTTTTTTATGTTATTGTGACGGAACAAGCTCGAGGCCCACCTGATGTTAAACGAACTAACCTCTGCCTATAACAGATGCATTTCATGACAAATCACGAATTGCACTGCGCCCGTCACCTTGAGACATAGTTGTTAAGTCCCATGTGCCTGTAATTTCACTGGCTCTCAAGGACTGCTGCCGGAACACACCGTTAGGTGCTTGGCGGCAGATTTTCTACTTGAGGGTGGTCACTAGCCAGGCGGGCATTCGCAAAAAGCCCTTCCACCATGAGGTGAAGCTCAAGCCCGCGGCAGGCAGAACCATGGACCTGCTATGCGGCAGTCCATAGCCAAAGCCACTGAGCCATCACTGCTTCATGTGACTGCCCAAATTCATAAAGCTACTTTTTTTTTAGGTCTATGTATGTATGTGAGTTTCTTTATTTCTATTCCACCATATCTTTGAAGTCTGAACAGATAGAAGCAGTATAGCCAAGCGGTAATAGCTGTAGACTATAGAGTCTGATTAGAGCTATTTTTGTACTTATGATATTGTACTACTATAGTATCAAGCTTGACGCTTGTATGTTTTACCTTTTTTACGATAGAGCAAAAACGAAACGTCGTCATGTATGCCCTTTTATCTTTATACTATTTGTTACTATTATTTTTAGAAAATTCGTCTTTCTAACACATAATTGTGTAAAAAATGTAATCAGTTAACTTTTACTGTTCCAATGGTAGCTCCCTGGGCGGACGGACGGACGAACATTCGAGGCTTGATAAGAGGGTCCCGTTTTCTAGAACAGAACTCTAAAAAAACCTATTATATCTAAGTGTTATTGCAAATAAACAAACAAACACAAACATTCACATTTCATATATTAGCAGGACAATATTATAAATCAATTTTAATTATGTACTTGTTCTTAATGTGGGAAAGTCCAAAACCATAAGAAAAACAGGAAAATTTGAGTTACACTTATCGATAAGATCTTTAATATTGTTAGTTTACACAGAAAACATAAAATTAGGAAGATAAGAATATGAAGTATTTAGGCAAACATTGACGTATAAAGAGTTTTTTTAATGTGATTCTAACTAGCACGAAGCCCACCTGATGTTAAGCGGTAACCTTCGCCTATAACAGATGCATCTCGTCACTTGTGACGCAGGCGCATATGACGCCCGTCATCTAGAGACACAGTTGTAAAGTCGTATGTGCCTGTAATATTACCATCTCTCAAGGACTCCTGCCGGAAAACAGTGTCAGGCATTTAGGGACTTTTGAAGCCCTCGTAGCGTAGTTTACTTAGCTGTTCTCAACCGATCAGCAAAGTTAAGCAACGTCACCCGCGATCATGAGTTGGATGGGTGACCGCTAGTGACATTACTACTGAGCGTGCACGTGCTTCGGAGGGCACTTTAAGCCGTCGGTCCCGGTTGTCGTCTTAGGATGGCAGTCGTTATAGCATGGTGGTAGGGCATTTTGCGAATGCCCGCCTGGATAGCTACCACCTTCAAGTAGAAATTCTGTCGCCAAGCACCTAGCGGTGTATTCCGGCATCTGTCTTTGACAGCCAGTACTTTTAGGTTAGCCTGAACAACATCTTCGACCACATCATCACTTACCATCAGGTGACATAGTGGTCAAAGGCTAACCTATCTGGCATAAAATGCTAACTTTTATACTATAAGTATACTCACTCGTACAGATCCATCGTGATGTATCACTCTATATACTCAAATATATATAAATCTATTTTTTTTTTATTTAATTGTGAAGCAACAAGCGCTAGGCCCACCTGATGTTAAGCGGAATCCTCTGCCTATAACAGATGCATTTCATCACAAGTGACAAATTGCACTGCGCCCAACACCTTGAGACATACTTGTTAAGTCTCATTTTGCCTGTTATTTTACTGGCTCTCAAGGACTGCTGCCGGAACACACCGTTAGGTGCTTGGCGACAGAATTTCTATTTGAGGGTGTTCGCTAGCCAGGCGGACATTCGCAAAATGCCCTTCCAACATGCGATATATATAATAATAATATTATATATTTTATTATATTATTATATATAATAATATAATGAAATAAAAAAGGGACATATTACATTCCACACCATCAAGTTCAGGCGAGCATTTGCGACTAGCGTTGGGATCAAAATATGGACTTTCAGCACGGTAGTCCATAGCTATTACTGGCCGGCTATCATTGTTTCAACTCGTAATATAAAAAAAATTGTCGTTTTGTTACTGAATTATGTAGGTAACATTAATACTTGGTCAGTTTGTGAAGCAATGATGGCCGAGAGGTAATAGCCATGGACTGCCGCGCGGCAGTACCCTGGTTCGATCCCCACCGCCGGCTTGAGCTTCACCGCATGGTGGAAGGGCTTTTTGCGATTGCCCGCCTGGCTAGCTACCACCCTCAAGTAGAAAATCTGTCGCCAAGCACCTTATGGTGTGTTCCGGCAATAGTCCCTGAGAGCCAGTGAAATTACAGGCACATGAGACTTATCAACTATGTCTCGGGCGCAGTGCAATTTGTGATTTTGTGACAAAATGCATCTGTTAAAGGCAGAGGTTAGTCCGCTTAACATCAGGTGGGCCTCGAGCTTGTTCCGTCACAATAACATAAAAAAAAGTATTTTGCAAGATTGAGAATATTTTGACAATTTGTGATACATACTATATGCCATGGCACATTGAATTTAATACATTTTTAAACGCATTAATATATTGTGTATGTTTTATCAGAAGTAGTTCATTAGAAGTGTACATTTCCCCGTGGGGTGCCGGGCTAGAATGTCGCTAGAATATCTCAAGAATGGCTATAAAGTCTAATCTGCGATCCCTAAGACGCCTGTCAAGCGTGAGGATTAACGCTCTTATGAAGGTCAATTACAAATTTTAGTATTGAAATATTCTACATTGTACTGCCACGTTCAGCAAATAAATTGTATAGAGCCACTGCGAGAAGAACGGGCAAGAAACTCGGGGCCATTCTTTTAAACATCTTTAAACATTGTGTTACTTACTATATAATAGAGTTATTACAATATTTGTTTAAATTATGTAGGTGACAGGCAATAGCTTGGCGGAGGCGGAATTGTCCAAGCATTTGTAATCAGAAACTGTGTAGTAGGATTTTTTAATCAATACCTATGTTTTTCACATGCAACTTGAATTTCCCTTCTGTGAGCGTTGTAATATGTTTGGGAACTTTATTATAAAACCGCACACAATTACCTAAGGAGGACCTTTTATTTGTCTTTGCTAATCTAAAACCTGGCACCGCTATTTTATCTTTATTCCTAGTATTGTAATCGTGGTTGTCACTGTTTAATTTAAATTTACTCAAATTTCTACGAACATACATAATATTTTCAAATATATACGTCTACTAAGGGTGCCGGGCTGCCCGCGGGGTGCCGAGCTGCCTATAAGGCACCTGGCTGCCCATGGGGTGCTAAGCTGTCCGTGGGGTACCGGAATGCCCGTGGGGTGCCGGGATGCCCGTGGGTTGCGGGCTGCCTGTGGTGTGCCAGGCTACCCGTGGGGTGGCGAGCTGCCCGTGGGGTGCCGGAATGCCCGTAGGGTGCCGGAATGCCTATTGGATTCCGGGATTCCTGTCGGGTGCCGGACTGACCGTGGGGTGCTGGACTGCCCGTGGGGTGCCGGAATTCTCGTAGGGTACCGGGCTCACTTGCCACTATTATAACAAAAAATAAAAATTTAAATCGGATTACGTGTTAATGAATTACAACCAAGTGTTCATTTTGACTTTCATCCCCTTTCCCGAGGGAACCGTGCTGAATTTCGGAATAAAAATTATACAATAACCTTCTTTGTAGTATGAACTCAAATCGTGTTAAGTTTCATTGAATTCCATTCAGTAATTATTAAGTGATGCCCGGCCGGGATACATACAGACAGACAGACAGACCGACAAAATTTAAAAAATACAGTTTGGGCATCTGTGTCAGATACAGATTGCTCTCAATTTTTTATTTCAAAATATCTGCCATGTACAGAATTGGATCTGTTACAGTTTTTTTATAAGTATAGATAATTGATATCATAATTGAAAAAAACTACTTTAAATTTAGGAACAATAGAATGGAAAATGAAATAAATTGCATTCTTGTGAAATTTACATTCGATCTCAAAAAAAAATTATTTTCTCCCCCGTGCTCATCCCTCTCATTCTATCTAAGGATTCATTGTTTTAATGATGAGTAACTAAATTGAACTCAACTTGGAAAATAAGTATGATCATTTTAATCAAAAGTACTAGGCGAGCATAATACTAAAAGTGTTGCATATTAGAGTTTTTAGCGCGTATATTACAGGACTTATATGGAAACGTTACAAGCCGAACTCAGAACAATTGGAAAGCAAAATATAGAAGACTTTTTTTAAACAAAAGGTACAAGACTATTATTTCTATAGAATTTAGCTTATATTTGGTCATTCGTGGCTAATAAATACACTGCTTTAGGGAAGTGTCTATACTAGGGGATCAGAAACTTCTAGATGACAACTTCACACTTTTCTTTGACATTAAAATAATAGGTTCTATTAGCATTGATTAATTGTTTTTTTAACTGTAAATTTGTTTAGGATTCGATAGGGCTACTAAATAATACATTGTGGGTTTATACATTACATTGTAATACGTTGGAATAAGAATATTCAGTGGGATCTTAGTAATTTATTATTGATATAGGATAGGAGCTACCTTTAGACCTAGCTCTAACCGATTACTATTTTATTCCGAAATTCGAACAAATTCCCTTTAAGGAAAAAACATTTTTCTCAGCAGGCTGTACAAAATGCCTTCGTAGACTTCGTAGAGTACCCAGAGTCCTATCGCAAAGGCATAGAGACGATAGTAATGTATAATAAATAACAAGGATACATTACGTAAGTAAATAATCTTTTGTAAAGGTTCATACCTATGCTTTTTTATGCCTGATAGGTTAGCCTTTGGCCACTATCTCACCTGATGGTAAGTGATTATGTGGTCGAAGATGTTGTTCAGGCTAACCTATAATTACCGGCTCTCAAGGACATCTGCCGGAACACACCGTTAGGTGCTTGGCGACAGATTTTCTACTTGAGGTTGGTAGCTAACCTACCACCATGCTATAACGACTGCCATCCTAAGACAACAACCGGGACCGACGGCTCAACGTTCCCTCCGAAGAACGGAAGCGCTCAGTAGTAATGTCACTAGCGGTCACCCATTCAACTCATGACCGCAGCGGACGTTGCTTAACTTTGCTGATCGGTTAATAACGGCTAAGAAAACTTCGCTACGAGCGCTTCAAAAGGGGTTGGTGCTTGGCGAAGGAGCGTGCAATTATAACCCGGCACTCCACACGGCCGTGTTTCAAGCTTACTAAACTTCAATTACACAATTTGTCTTTAGATTTTGGTATTGTATAGAGCACTATATTAAACTCAGAAGAATGTACGATTCCGAACTTGTACTTAAGTATATAAACGCCTACCCTCGTCGGTACTCGGTCACTAATCTTTCTCTCCTAACAAAGTATTATTATATATTGCTCTTTTTGCTAAATAAATACATCTAACTGCTAAAATATATTACTCTGTACGTATCCAATCAGTAACTTCACCGTGCAATTATCAGAATGTCTCACATCGCTGGGCAAGTAATTAATTTGTGTAGGTATCGACACGGAGCTCCGAAACCTTTGAGCCCTTAAATTACTTCCCGACGCCCTACCTTCTTTATTCAGGGCTTATTCAACTGTTTTGGGACTTATTTACAAAGACTTACGATACAATGTTATCTAATTGGGAAATATTTGAAAGGACAATGTAATTTAATTTCAAACACAGAATGGGGATACGGCATTTCCATAGTTGACTTGGTGAAATATGTTTTAGTTAGCCGATTGATTAAGATTATTGGTTTAAAATATGTCGTTTGTTCCATAATTATATTCATATGCATTTATTCGTTCATAAGTTTCAGGTACTGTAATGTACTGTACTGTAACAGCCGACTCGTCCACTGCTGAACACAGCCTCCCTTATTAAGGGGGTGTTTGCCATAATCCCCACGCTTGGCAGGCGGCTTGGGATCGCAGTATAAGATGGCAGTTCTTTAGAAGGCGCTGCTGCCCACCTTATAGTATTTTTCACTTAGTCGCCTCTTACGACAACCACGGGATGATATGGGGAGGTGCAATTCTAACCCGGCACCCCAGGGGCTAGTTTCAGGTACAATTTAGAAATTAATAATAATAATAATAAGAATGTAGTTCCACTAAAACTTGTCTTTACAGACGTATGAATACAATTTCTCAAGTTAAAATGTCAAGAAAATTCCATACAAATTGTATACCAATATATGTCAATAAAATCTAAAATTATATATAAGCACATGTCATTTGAAAGCTACTTATTTTATTCTTTTTAATTTATAATAAAAAAATCCATTTAAACTATAGAAACATTTCTCAGCAAGCCACCGCGTCAATTGTGTTCTGAATCGATTAAATGTCAGGTCTTTGAAGTGATTAGGAATTTTATTGTAAATTTTGTTACACATTATGTAGCTATTATTTGAGCTATTAGTTATTAAATTCTTGATAGATGTCGTAAAAAGCAACTATGGGAAAGAGTGCACTGTATGAATACTTATTTCTGCTCGCATGAGCTATCACTCACGTTGACCTGAGTTTCTGCACATGTGTGGAACGGGTCTCGTTACCATATTTCAAAGTCAAAGTCAAATTCATTTATTCAAATTTAACGACTATGACGCTCTAATGAACGTCAATTATGTAATTTACTAAATCTTCTACTGTACTGGTAAGGGTAAAACTGGTTAAAAGTTAAACAGAAGAAAGGGCAAGAAACTCAGGCCCATTCTTTTTAATTTTGAAGCGCTCGTAGCGAAGTTTACTTAGCTGTTCTCAACAGATCAGCAAAGTTAAGCAACGTCGCCCAGCGGTCATGAGTTGGATGGGTGACCGCTAGTGACATTACTAATGAGCGTTTCTGTGCTTCGGAGGGCACGTTAAGCCATGTCCTGGTTGTCATCTTAGGATGGCAGTCGTTATAGCATGGTGGTAGGGCATTTTGCGAATGCCCGCCTGGCTAGCTATCACCCTCAAGTAGAAAATCTGTCGCCAAGCACCTAACAGTGTGTTCCGGCAGCTGTCCTTGAGAGCCAGTACTTCTAGGTTAGCCTGAACAACATCTTCGACCACATCATCACTTACCATCAGGTGAGATAGTGGTCAAAGGCAAACCTATCAGGCATAAAAAAAACTTTACTCTTTTATAATGTGGAAGTCTATTATAAAGTTATTACAATGCTTATTAAATAGGTGACTGGCTGTATTTTCACAGAGGTGGAATATCATAAGCATTTTTGTCTTCTAAATAATCAATATGCTTTTGCAATTACAATCTTTTTTACATGCAGCTTGAATTTTCCTTCTTTGAGAACTGTAATATCTTACAGAATAACAAATTTACGAGAGAAAAAATTATAGATTCGAACCCGCGTCCATCCACCCGGTCTATAGCCGGGGTATGCTCTGACCGACTGAGCTTACATGAAAATAACTCATAACTTCAATGTCCTCTTGTTCTTCATTTAACCATCTTAATATGGAACGACACCTATAGTTCAACTTACGTTGTACTACAAACAAGACTAATATTGCAATTTGTTTTAAACTTGTGAATGATGACGAAACCTTATAACTTTAATATTGTTATGTTTGCAATAACGCCTGCTATGCGGATTACATTACAAAATAACAAATTTACGAGCGGAAAAAATATAGTCATGTGCGAGATTCAAACCCGCTTCCATCCACCCTATAGCCGGGGTATGCTCTGACCGACTGAACTAATATGACAATGACTCATAACTCCAATTTTTCCTCTCGTTCTTTATTTTTCCATCGTATTGAGATGGAGCGACTGTCAGAAGCGTTTCAAAAAATACATTAAATTTTGAGATCTCTGCCGCCAACCGCCACGATGACTGCGTCGATTTGTTCATGGCGTTAATTTGGTACATTCCCAATTTCCAACCCTCCTCATTCACAGCTGGCTACTCGGTAACATAATAAATCTTGCTGGATTTGGGGTGCGGTCATACAATCAGCGAGATGAAATTTCAATGTTGGATAACTATTAATTCGTTTATTCATATATTAAGTACCATTACATTATGGTACACAGATGTTTTGAAAATTTTTGATTCAATATATTCTAACAGTATGCAAATAAAGTTATTTTATTATTGCAATAACGCATGCTCTGCGAATTACTTCTAGGTTAGCCTGAACAACATCTTCGACCACATCATCACCTAACATCAGGTGAGATAGTAGTCAAAAGCTAATCTATCAGGCATAATATTTTTTTAATAATTACTTTTCATAATCACAAATTTTCGAGACGAAAAATTATAGACCTGTGATACCCGCATGACTATAATTTTGCCTCAAAACAAATTTGTGATTTTGTAAAATAGAGTTGTTCTTTAGACTTTCCCATATGTGATTTATATTTTTGAAAACATCGCGTGTATTCGCACTTTATGAAAAATCTAAATGCAATTTTAATTAACAACAACGTTTTTATCGAAAATATTGAGATGTATCCACCATGGTCACGAGGGGAATGAGGAGTAAAACAAGGTGAGCAAATGTCTTAAAAATATTACGAACGATTACAATCTTATATAAATGTAATTCAAATTAAGGTATTTATAAGTATATATAAAGGGTTAGTTAAGAATCAGATGGAATAAGATATTAATATTATTGTAACATAAGTTACTCTTGTCGGTGTAGCTGATGCTATGTTTTCTATTTTAAACACTTTTTAAAACTATCACGGTTTACTATATAAAAATAAAAATCACCACAGTACAAATCCCGTTAGTAATAATAGTAGTTATGTTCTCTATATTGTTCTATTTAAGGCGACCTGTTTTACCTGCTTGTACGACATGACTTGTTGTTTAATGTGGCTCATGTAGCTTATCCGTGGCCTCCCTCCCTTTCCTTCTATTTTCCCTTCAATTACGTTTTTAATAAAGTTGTTAAGTCGCAAAAGATGGCCAATCATTTTTCCTCTTCTCTGTTGTTTGGTCTTGAGTAAGAATCTTGAACTTTAAGACTTTTAGAACTTCGTTTGTCACCATTTCTGTCCATGGTGTTCTCTCCATCTTTCTCCAACACCACATCTTGAATCCTTCCAATCTCTATCTCTTTGTGTAATAGTCCAAGTCTCACACCCATACAGCGCTATGCTCCCAACAAAAGTCTGTATGTATTTCTATTTAACATTTTTTGAAATATTAGATGCAAGTATGTATATCTTATTTTGGAATATCTGTTTTGCCATTGGTATTATTCTGGACTTAATATCAGAAGTACATATTAAAGATATTAAGTCAATCAATTACGTCTCTTTCTAAATTGCACACTGGTAACCATCTGAAGAAACGTTCTCGAGGACACATTTTCCAGCTCTGTAATAAAATTTAGACATTTTTTTAGCTAGAGGTAAGGGTATTTCCTGCCACAGCTGAGCTGTTATTAGAACATACTCATTTAGAATCGAGTACAAATCACACATGATCAAGTTCTGCGTCCACTTATTGACAATCAGACAATTTCATTGCTTTAAGCTAGTGCGCTGGGGGAAGCCTTTGTAATAGGGGAGGTTTTTGTTCAACAGTGGACGTCTTGCAGCTGATTATGACGATGAAATTAGTTTTCGATAAAATGAATGTAAAAGCCGAACATTATGACTGCAAATAACAAGATTTTATTGTTGTTTAGATTCAACAGTGCACAAATTATAGTATCCTGTGCTTACCTATTTGTAATAGTAGAATTCTTTGTGCAGGTTCGTCCGGGGAAGTATTGCCATCATACTTATTTCTGCCAAGCCTGTTACAACCTACGATGAAGCCCCTATACCTAAAATCGTTTTTATTTAATTTGACACTAATGATTTGTGAATGCAATAGTAAAAATAATTATCTTGTGAAGTCGTTGCAGCATACAATACGATTCGATACAACAACTACACAAACAATTATTATAAAAACTACTTTTGAGGTTATCTAATAAATAATTCCTTCATATAATCGCTTCTAAACATACTCCAACTTTATCTCAGCCAAATAAAACATCAACTGTACGCCGATCCAAATTAAACCTTATACCAATCTCATAAGCACCCACTGAACTGAAAATGTGACTTGTTACACAAAATGACAGATGTCACAGGAAAATATTATAACATTTTCTCAGAGTTAGAAATAATTTTATTTATTTGTGCGAAAAGTAAGAAAAGTCGAGGTAAGAAAAGCCAAGGTCTTACCTAATCGGGTCGAGGAGGTAACTCAAGGGTTTGAGGTATTGTAAGAATTACGGACCAATCGTATAAAGATTTAGAAGTCGTATAATATGCAAGTAGGTACGATGATAAGGTAATTCTTGCCTCTTCGAGCATGAGTTTGAGAGAAACGGAACGATATTAATGTTAGTGAAACGAAAGGAATTGGTAAAATTTATTTTATATGACGCTCGTATGACTGACTAGAATTGTGATATTCAGAAAAGGGTTAGGTTATAAGCACTTATGTATTGAGAGTGACGGAAGCTTAATGTGTAAAGATCGCAGCCAGTGAAATTTATGGTCTTCGCATACTCCCCGGAAAACAGACTATGCTATACATCAAAGCCAAAATAATTTACACAAATTATTCGTCGAGGTCGTCCTACCCTTGGGGTATACACCACAAAACTTGATAAGGTGCAGGAAACAGTGATGGCTCAGTGGCATTGGCTATGGACTGCCGTGCAGCAAGTCCATGGTTCGAATCCCGCCCAGAGCTTGAGCTTCACCGCATGGTGGAAGGGCATTTTGTGAATGCCCGCCTGGCTAGCGACCACCCTCAAGTAGAAAATCTGTCGCCAAGCACCTAACAGTATGTTCCGGCAGCAGTCCTTGAGAGCCAGAAAAATTACAGGCTAATGAGACCTAACAACTGGACGTCTCAGTGTGACACAGTGGGCACAGTGCAATTCGTCGCTGACGAAATGCGTCTGTTATAGGCAGAGGTTAGTCCACTTAACATCAGGTGGGCCTCGGGCTTGTTCCGTCACAATAAAATAAAATAAAATAAAGGTGAATTTTTTTAATAATGATTTTTAGTGTTCCGTTTTTTCAGGAGAAAAGGAAAAAACGGAACCAGTATAAGATCACTTTGTTCTCCGTCTGTCCGTCAAGGCCTATTTTCTCAGGAACGTGTGGAGGTATCAAGCTGAAATTCATATATAATATTATTATATACCTAAATTCATTTATAATATAATAATATTATATATAAATTCGAATACTCAGGAGTACTGTCCCTTGGAGGTGTGAAAAAATCAAACTTCGAAGCCAACGCAATCAAAAGATACAGCCGTATATGCAGCAAATTTTCGATGCTAGTAAGGGAATCAAAACATACACTTCCCGTGAGCTCAGAATCTTGAGATTTGGTACAAAGCAACGTCTTATAGCAGAGAAAGGTAAAATTGCAAGAAGCATTTTTACTTATTTTTTATATAATAAAATTATTTTTCATAATTTTAAAATGTTACGGATTTCCTTTAGCCATAAAAATACCATAACTTTTACTTATATAAATACTTACAGGTTTGTACAGAACCCTCGTTGCGCGAGTCCGACTCGCACATGGCAGTATTTTTTCTCTATCGAGAGAGTTATATGAAATCCTATTTTGTTGTAAAGCGTTCATTCTTTCCTAAAATATGTTCAAAATGTAGCTAACAGCTTTAAATAATATAAAGGAACCTTTATCCTGGGTAGCAAGCAAGAACCCTATAAAGTAAGAAACTATATTAGATTTAGCAGGAATAGCCTAAAGCAATAATGTTACATACAACTTGTACATATAAAAGTATTATATATAAAAAAATGAAAAATTATGGTACTTCGTCACCTCTGCGCTCTCTTTTTAATACAGACAGGGTAAGCGCTTTCCATATCAACGTAGTTTCTACATATTTTAAATACCAAGTGTTCAAACTCGGTGAAATTTTGTAAGCATATTGCTGAGCTTAATTACTATGCTTCTGATTTGCCAGATTTAAAATTTATTAGGTACTTATTTTATCACTACATGCCAAAATAACAATTCCCATTCCAAAAGATATTTCTAATTATTTTTAAAATTTATAATTTTACGGAAATCTGGCAAATCAGAAGTTTGCCAGATTTCCAGTTTGAGATATTAGGTTATACATGCAAAGTTTCACCGAGTTTGAGCACTTAGTATTCAAAATACGCCGAAACTACGTTTAACTATTATTATTACTTACGGGATTTGTACCGTGGTGATTTTTACTGGAGAAACGACCGGTTGACAAAAATCAAGAGCAGACGAAACGGTCTACCCTCTTTCTTTGTCTTTGGCTTGTCTTCTGATCTTGATTTTTGTCAACCGCTCGTTACTCCAGTCACCCCGCGATCATGATGCATGCAACTGCGTCGAAATATCGGGAGCTCAAAAATAAAAATCACCACGGTACAAATCCCGTAAGTAATAATATTAGTGAAATAGTAAATCGTGATAGTTTAAAAAAGTGTGAAACTACGTTTGTATGGAAAGCAGCACGAGCACTCTAGCCTTAAGCTGCTAATTAAATTATTTCGGCTGCCTACGGCTTTGTCTGCGTACGATTATACCACGTTACTTCTGAAACTGCTGCAAACCACCTCACAGTATCTTGACAGCTGTCATAAGCCTACTTAGAGCCACTAGTCGTACTGATATCTGCTACGTTACTAGTATCAAAACGCATCTGTTATAGGCAGATGTCATCACTTAGCATCAAGTGGGTCTCGTGCTTGTTCCCTAGCATAATCATATAAAAAATATCCCTTAGTCGCCTTTTCCTTCTTCCAATAAAGAAAATATTGGATGTAGGAAATGTAAGGTCTGTGGCACATGCACTATTACCTGTTTAATCTAGGTCACTGTATCCACTTCCTACTCTATAATACTTAAGATATAATCTTCCCTCTTGTTAAAAAATGGCTACTGCGTACTAGTTCTGTTGTTACATAAGCTTTAAGTAAATACTTGTATATAAGTAAAAGAAAGAAATAAAAGAACAAGAAGATATGTAATTATTGTACTCATTTAATAAACCAAACCCAAAAGGAAAAGGCGTTTTGAAGCGCTCGTAGAGAAGTTTGCTTAGCTGTTCTTAACCGATCAGCAAAGTTAAGCAGCGTCCGCCGCGGTCATGTGTTCGATGGGTGACCGCTAGTGCTTCAGAGGGCACGTAAAGCCGTCGGTCCCGGTTGGCGTCTTAGGATAGCAGTCGTTATAGCATCCGACCAATCAAGTAGAAAATCTGTCGCTAAGCACTTAACAATGTGTTTCGGCAGCTGTCGTAGAGAGCCAGTCTAGCCAGCCAATTCTAGGTTAAGCATGTTAAACACTTCGACCACATCATCACTTACCATCAGGTAAGATAGTGGTCAAAGGCATTCCAAAAAAAATATACCTAAGTCGCCTTTTCCTACATTAAATAAAGAAAATATGAATAAGTTCTTATATTATAACTTAGAACTGTAAGTATAAGTTTTATATAAGGAAGAAATTACAGGTACATGAGCCTTAATAACTATGTCTCAAGGTGACGGGCGCAGTTCAATTCCTAGCTTGTGACGAAATGCATCTGTTATAGGCATAGGTTAGTCCGCTTAACATCAGGTGGGCCTCGAGCTAGTTCCGTCACAACAACATATAAAAAAATGACATAAAAAAAAACGTACATAAAAAAGTTGCTGCCAAAACATTTCCATTTTAGAACGCAAGATTACAAAAAATTATCAAGCCAATCACCTAAATTTGACTACGTAAATTACCTTGTAAGGTGTTGAGTTACGTTAGCGAAGTAACGATGACGGCGCAATTACGCCGTTGGCGTAAATTAAGTTGGTACACAATATTAATGTAGACAGAAACCTTTTTTTCGTATATCCGGTTTTAAGGTCATGGTTATAAGCTATTTTTGACTATTCTATTTAATGGTAATGATTTGTTATTATTTTTTTCAATACAATCGCTTTCTAAGCTAATACACATCTGCAAGTAGGTATACACGCATTTTAATTTCTTTTAAAGGGTTTTTCAATAGGGCCGCGCGTGCTTTGACAGTGCATAGCGGCCATCTTGATAAAGCGATAGCTGTCAAATTTGACATGAACACATATTTAGTCGTGACATTTCACTATGGAACGCAACACGCTTCAACAACGCGTAGAAATTGTTAAAATATATTATCAAAATCAATGCTCAATTCGCCTAACAATCCGTGCATCCGTTGCGTCAAATTTATGGCGTTCATGGCCGTCCTGCAGAGTCCACAATTCGTCGTTTAATGAGGAAATTTGATGCCTAAAGATTAAAGATTAAAGATTCTTTATTTGCGTAAAACATGGTATAAAGTTGTTATTATAAAATTAAAGTGCACATGTTTTGCTAGTATTAGAGTAGCATGCAAATTAACACTATGTTAACTAAGAATATGGTTATAATTATTTAATGAAGTCTTTTACATCATAAATGTTTTTATCCTGCAACCATTTATACATTTTCTTTTTAAATTGTGTTATATTTAGATCTTTAAATTCATTGGGTAACTTATTGAATATCTTTACACACATAGCTAAGCAGTTTTTAGAATATTTCGCCGATTTTGGTATAACATTGTAGACTAGTCTGTACGGGTTGCGTTGTACTCTATTATTTACAGCAAATGCATTTGTAAATAAATACTTATGCTGCATTACAAATATACATGTCTCATAAATATAAAGGGCAGGCAGCGGTAACAAGTCAAGAATCCCAAACAGTATTTTACAAGATTCGTCTGGTGGGATTCCACATATTGCTCTAATACACTTTTTCTGTGCAATGAATGCTCTATTTGTGTCGGTACTATTTCCCCACATTACGACTCCATATCGCAGTATTGATTCTACATAGGCACGGTAAGATGTAATAGCTGTCTTTCTATTTGTTACGTTTTTTATTCGACTGAGTGCGTATACAAATCTATTGACCTTGTTACTCAGATTTTCTAGGTGCCCTTTCCAATTTAAGTCTTGGTCTATTGTTACACCTAGAAATGATGTATGGGTTACTTCATTTATATATTTTATATTCAACTTAAAATTGTACTGAGTATGTTTAGATTTATGAAATTGGATATAATTTGATTTGTTTAAATTAATTTTTAGATTATTAGATTCTAGCCATGAAATCATTTTGTCAATTGTGTTATTAATGTCATTTTCATGATTATAAATTGCATTATTAGATTTTTTTGTTGTCACAATAATTGATATGTCATCTGCAAATAAAATAGTTTTGTGTGTAGTAATGTCCACAATATCATTAATATATAAAAGAAATAAGATTGGGCCTAATATGCTCCCTTGTGGGACCCCACATGCATTTACTTTAAGTCTAGAAAAATAAGATTGCATTTCAAAATCTTCTATTCTATTGATAATTACTTGCTGCCATCGGTCAGTCAAGTAAGATTCCATCCATCTTTTCGCTACTCCTCTGATTCCGTTTTTTTCTAGTTTATCTAACAATATTTTATGTGACACATAATCAAATGCCTTAGATAAATCAAAAAACAGGCCAGTCGTTAAATTTTTTTCGTTTAAATTTGTCATTATAGTGTCTATTAAGTTATATATGGCTAAGGAGGTGGACTTTTTCTTTTGGAAGCCAAACTGGGTATTTATAATTAAATTGAACTTGTTACAGAAGTCCAATAGTCTCTTATACATGCACTTTTCCAAAACTTTTGATAGTATAGGTATAAGTGTTATTGGACGATAATTATTAATATCATCTCTACCTTAAAAAAATAAAAACTTTGACCAAGAATAAAAGCATTATTCCTCAAAACTTGAATGACCCCAATCTAATTAATAATCACTTCTTAACGATACCAGGCAACACAAGTATACATAATGAGACACTAAACTTTTTTAAAACAAACAAAGCTAATAATAGTACATTTTCATTAGTTCCAGTAACAGATGAGATCGTTTACAAAATTATTATCAATATTCATACTAATGCAACAGGACATGATCAAATTAACGCTGACAAGATTAAGCTTACCTTATCAGAAACTTTACCTATAATAACAGCTATCATCAACCAGTCAATATCAACAAATGTGTTTCCCAACCTATGGAAACGTGCTCTTGTTAAACCTATTCCAAAATATAAGTCAATAGAACACCTTAAAGATCTACGCCCCATTAGCATATTGCCTGTATTATCTAAAGTTCTAGAAAGAGTAGTACTAAATCAATTAGAAAAGTTTCTATATACTGAACATATAATACCTCAGTATCAATCAGGCTTCAGAAAAGGTCATGGTACAGAAACTGCCCTCTTAAATGTGACTGATGATTTAGTGATGGCTTCGGATTCAGGACTTACCAGTGCCCTAATCTTGTTAGACTTTTCACGCGCATTTGACAGTCTACATCCTGACATGCTGCTCGCTAAGCTTTCTTATTATGGTTTCTCTGAAAAAGCGTGCTTATGGTTTTCTACATACATTGAAAACAGAGAACAGTTCGTTGAAACAGAATCTTTAAGCGGAAATAAACTCGTATCTAATGTAGTACCATTAAATAGAGGGGTACCGCAAGGTTCAATATTAAGCCCCGTACTTTTCTCAATTTTTACAGCTGATTTGCCAACACAAATAAAACATTGCAAGTATCATCTATACGCAGATGATACTCAAATTTATTTTTCTTTCAAAGCTGACGAAACTCAAACAGCCACAGCATTAATAAATGATGATTTAAATAAAATATTTAAATGGGCCTCTAATAATTCACTCGTACTTAATCCATCTAAATCTAAAATGTTAATTATAGGAAATAAGCATCAAATTAATAACGTAAGATGCCAGAATCCTAAATTATGCATCGACGGTGTAGACGTACCGATAGACATTGAAGCGAGAAATTTGGGCCTCATGTTTGACAGTGAGATGCGTTTTGTAACTCATATTAGCGAAAAAATTAGATCAGCGTTTTATAAAATAAAAGTTCTCTATGGCATTCGACCATATCTTTCGGAGCAGGTAAGGATGTTGTTGTGCGACCTTCTAGTTCTTTCACCTTTTAACTACTGCAGTGCAGTCTACGGACCACGATTGTATGTTGAGACAGAAAAAGCAATTCAAAGAGTTCAAAATGCGTGTTTAAGATTCTGTTTCAGCATACCACGAAGAGATCATATAACTCCTTACCTTGTAAAGAAACACGTATTAAATATGAAAGCTAGAAGGGAGATTCACCTCGCGTGTACAACACAAAAGGTAATCTGGAACAAAAGTCCAGAATACTTGTTCGAAAAATTAGTTTGGATAAAAGACATCCACATGTACAACACCCGTGCTAAGTCCCTATTACTACTCTCTATACCTAAGCACAAGACCGTTAGCTTCAAAGGTTGTTTCAAATATAGTGCATCTAAAATTTGGAATAACCTACCGCCTCCTATGAAGACTAAAATGAGTTCCATTACCTTCAAACAAAAATACAAAGTGATTCTAATAGAACGTCAAAATCACCAATTTCAAACAACCTTTAAATTTAAATAACGCCAAGTTCCCTCTTACACACCTTTATAACACTTAAATAAATGCACCCTCACAAACACCTACTCACTTTCACAATCTTGCATTATTAGTTTTTATTGATTTTTTTAAGGATTAACATAATATTCATCATCAGGTTCTAATAGCTAGTTCGCTAAAGTAACCTTGTTGTTGACAGATGTTAAAAATAATATTGTAACTTTTTTTTGTAATATTTGTAAACTATGGTATACGTATGTACAACACAACAGCTATAATTAAGACCAAATGTAAATAAGTAGCCCGCTACTCTAATATTACTCGAAAAACACCTTAATTCGAGAAAAGGAGTATGCTGAAAATCAGCCTTGTATAGACTTTAGTGTCTATGCAGCCCAGTGCTGAGCATACCCCCTATTGCCAATCATGTTTAAATTTAGGTTTATGATAATTGTAATTACTGTATTATTTTTTGTGGCAATAAAATACTTTTCTTTCTTTCTTTCTTTCTTTCTTTCCTTCCTTTTCTTTTATACACCGGCCTAACAATTGATATTTTTAATACCTTTGGAAAACTGCCTGAAGAAAACGATAAATTAATTAGGTACGTTAGTATTGGGGTTAATTCATTTACGCATGCCTTAATTGTGCCTGTGCTAATACCATCATAACCCTCCGAGCTAGTATTATTTAGGCCAGATATTTCATTTTTAACCTCATTTTCCGACATCGGCTTAATAAACATTGTATTTGCAATAAAGTCACGAGTAACATATTTGGAACTAACTTTTGTTTTATTTGGTATCTGAGTATTTGCAGTATCAATGAAATGATTGTTGAAAGCTGTCGATATCTCAACAGGTTCGGACAATTCATTTTTATTATATATTATTGAGCTTATATTATCTTCATGCTTTATTTTACTAATCTGGTTATTTATTACTGTCCATGTAGCTCTACATTTATTTTTACTTTTATTTATAAATTTTGAATTACAGTATTTTTTCGAATTTAGGATACATTTTTTTAAAATCTTAGAATAGGATAAGTATTTTGTTTTGCAAGCTATGGTTTTAAGTTTGTAAAACCTCTGTCTGAGTGTTCTTTTTTCCTTACAGCTGATTCTGAGCCCCTTGCTTATCCACATTTGCTTTTTTTGATTACCGATGTTTACTCTTACTCTTATTTTTGGAAAGCATAGATTATAATATAGGCATGATGATTCATGAAATCTTGTGAAAGCTACGTTAAAATCTGGTTCCTCATATATATCGAACCAAGAAAGACTGTGTAAGCATTCACGAAATTTTCTTAAGTTGTCCGATGAGTAGTATTTTTTATACGAATAATAAGTACTTACTGTACTACTTTTTTGTTGGACGGGGAAACTCAATAACTGTGCAGTGTCATGATCAGATAGATTTATTGGAAGCACAGTTGCATGTGCATCTTTAATGTTACTTAGTATATGGTCTATGCATGAGTCTTTCCTAGTTGGCACATTAATATGAATATTTAGATTATGACTATGGCACAGGTCTTGAAAATATTTTTTTACCGTCCCTACTTTCAAAGTATTTATGTTTAGGTCACCAGTTAGGACAATATTAGTAGTGTGTTTGAATTTTTTCCGTATTTCGTGTAAGACTGTATTTAATTTGTCTAAAAATATTTCCGGTTTCGATGAAGGTGTTCTATACAAACAGATAATAACTAGTTTGTGATCAGGAACCTCAATACCACAAACTTCAAATATATTTTGTGTGGCATGATGTTTCAGAAACATTAACTCTATACAGGTAAGACCTCTTTTTGCTAGAATACAGGTTCCACTTCTATGTTGATTTCTGCAAAAAGAAGCTGTAAGTTTATATCCACTAATATTTAGATAATTTTCATAGCCAGATTTCAAAAAAGTTTCAGAGAAGCATAGAAAATCAGGATCTATACCCGCTTCCGCTAGCTCTTGTAATGTGACTTCTAACAGATCCTGTTTTGACAAAACACTCGCTATGTTTTGGTGAAAAATTTGAATATGATTAAACTTTTTGTCATTGTTAGAGACGAAAAAATGTCTGTACATCTAGGCGCCTAAAATAATATGGTATTGTTCCTTTTTTGTGGGAATTATTTTCCCGGTTTGTGTCAGAGGTATCTATGGAAACCCCCTTTGTTTTCTGTAGATTAGCTTGAGCAAAGTAATATGGGATAGTGCCCTTTGAATACGTAGAGGCTTGTTTTAGCTTTGGAACTCTTGTCTTATCATCGCGCCATATCAGTTTCTTTAGTTGCTTATAATCTAAATATTTACTGTCGTAGTCAATAGAGTCAATCTGGTAGTTAATTAATTTACACATATTAGATAGATTATTATTATGTCCAGAGTATTTACATCTTAGAAAATTACAGTTTTTATATTCGTCACATATATTCATTATACAATTATTCAGATCCGCTAAATTTAGATACAAGTTTCGTGATACATTCATAACAATAATACCTACTATTATCACTAAATTTACTGAACAGATTTCTGAGCTGCAGCGATAGTATATTTAAATCATAGTCATTTTCGCCTAAACATAATACTAATTTATCGTTTGGTTTAGGGTTACTATCAAGTACATTTTGTAAGATATCCGTCGTAAGTGCATACGGTTTTGTTGTGGCGATAACGGAATATTGCTCGTATGTAGTATATTCACGGGACTTTGATAATGCAGAGGCAAGATTGACGCATTGTTGTGTACCGAATATTAATATTCGTCTATCAGGGTCTTGTTTTGAATCTTCATGGGCTGCCTTAAAATGTTGATTAGATCGTATTTTTTCTGGTGTTTGTGATTTCTGTTTTGATAAATTAATCTTATTTGTTAGATCTTCCATCTCTTTCTTGATGTTTTTAAATTCTTGTTCTAACTCTACGATTTTTGTCTCTAAGACCGTGACTGTAGGCATAGAGTTTTTACCTGGCTTAGGTGACATAAGAGTAAATGTCTCGAATTGCGTAGAATACCTAAGTTTTTTTTTTGCACTACTGGATGTGTTGTGCTCAGGTAATGGTGAGTGGCCTAGGTTAGATGGTATGGATCTCACAAACATAATATATATATATTTAATATAAGGTTAGCCTTTGACCACTATCTCACCTAATGCTAAGTGATGATGTAGTCGAAGATGTTGTTCAAGCTTACCTACAATTATACTGGCTCTCAAGGACAGCTGCCGGAACACTCCGTTAGGTGCTTGGTGGCAGATTTTGTACTTGAGGGTGGTAAAGTAGAATACTTTAGGGTGGTATCTATACAGGCGGGCATTCACAAAATGCACTACAACCATGCTTTAACGACTGCTATCCTAAGACGACAACCGTGACAGACAGCTTACCGGGCCCTGCGAAGCACGGAAGCGCTCTATAGTAATGTCACTAGCGGTCACCCATCCAACTCATAACCGCGGTGGACGTTGCTTAACTTTGCTGATCGGTTAAAAACAGCTAAGCAAACTTTGCTCGAGCGCTTCATTTTATTTGTGATATGTTTTAGGATTGGTTCCAAGAACGCTAACTTCTGATCCCATAGGTAAAATTATTTAAGAGTTTCCGGAATGGAAACTGTTTTTTACGTGTGAACGAGTTCATTTCGAGTTTCATCCGAGCATGTAATGCCACTATAACTATTTTAACGCCAAGCATCCCTGTGTTTTGGTTCCAAGGTCATTGTGTTAAAGTCGCCTTTGAAAAATGTTAGACTCCATCATAGCGTATTTAAGGACAGACACACAGAGGGATGGGACTTTGTTTTATACCATTTAGTTAAGCGTGAGCAATTTTTTCTGTAAAAATTCATCTATAACAGAACTTATCAATAACGGAAAAATATTTCAGGTACTGTCAACGGAAAAATATACAAGGTTTCTATATAATAATTAGAAATAAAATCTGATTTGATAAGATTTACTTAATATTTTTCTATTACTGATAGTAAAGCCTTAGACCACATTCTCATCTGATGGTAACTGATGATGTGGTCGAAGATGTTATACAGGCTAACATTAAAATACTGGCTCTCAAGGATAGCTGCTGGAACACACCGTTAGGTGCTTGGCGACAGATTTTCTACTTGAGGGTTAGGTAGCTAGCCAGGCAGGCATTCGCTAAATGCCCTACGACCATGCTGTAACGACTGCCATCCTAAGACAACAACCGGGACCGCCGGCTTAACGTGCCCTCCGAAGCACGGAAGCGCTCAGTTATTAGATATCACCCATCCAACTCATGACCGCGCGCGACGCTGCTTAAATTTGCTGATCGGTTGAGAACAGCTAAGTAAACTTCGCTACTCCGAAGCTCGGAAGCGCTCAGTAGTAATGTCACTAGCGGTCACCCATCCAACTCATGACCGCGAGTGACGTTGCTTAACTTTGCTGATCGGTTGAGAACAGCTAAGTAAACTTCGCTACGAGCGCTTCAACATACACAAACATAAACAATGGACAAAGAGTAGCTGTCCGAAACTTAAAGAAAACAATGTAATAATGAATACATTCAGGCGTTACTTTGCGGAAATCCATTTTTAATAATAACAAATATTTTTAAAATATTTTAAGAAAACGTCAAATTAATATTTTCATAAAACACTTAAAAAATATAAAAATATATCTAGTGACAATTCCGCTTGATATTCCTGCTAAGCCGACGTGATGTCACAAACGCCACGCAGACAAACTGGAAGAGTTTTAGACGCGTTTCGCTTCTACACGAAGCATCCTCAAGACCTCCTGAGTGTTTTATTACAATATTAATTTGATGTTTTCTTAAAATATTTTAAAAATATTTGTTATTATTAACAATGTAATTCATATCTATGTGGTATGAATTAGGGATGGCAACGATTCTAGTGTTAAAGTTTACATTACAAACAAAACAAGCTCACCACACGGAAACCTCAACTTTTCAACAATTTTAAAATAGTAACGACTAAAAATCAATGACTTTTCCACGAGATCTGATAGTCACGCCAGTCACGCCATCGTGATAGACGAAGCTATTAGTTCGCTAATGTATATAAAATTATTTGAAATCCCTTAGGCTCAATGAACATTGCCGCGGAAAGGAATGGAAGAACGGCATTGTATGGAGTTATGCCTTTTATGTAACGTAGACACTACCATACTATACCATACATATAATATACAAAACAGCTTTAATACCTACATGTAGGAATCAGACTCAGAATATTTACTAAATATTAAATTTTGAATTTGGAAGCAGCCATAGCTCAGTGGCATTGGCTATGGACTGCCGCGCAGCAGGTCCATGGTTCGAATTCCGCCGCGAGCTTGAGCTTCACCGCATAGTGGAAGGGCATTTTGCGAATGCCCGCCTGGCTAGCGACCACCCTCAAGTAGAAAATCTGTCGCCAAGCTCCTAGGGCTGTGTTCCGGCAGCTGTCTTTGAGAGCCAGTGAAATTACATGCACATGAGACTCAACAACTATGCCTCAAGGTGACGGGCGTGACTTGTGACGAAATGCATTTGTTATAGGCAGAGGTTAATCCGCTTAACATCAGGTGGGCCTCGAGTTTGTTCCATCACAATAACATAAAAAAAACTTACAATATACAAAAATATATATAATGACATTACCACCTAATATTCCTGTTATCATTGCTTCGAAATGCATAAGTGTTTCAGTGTAGTGTAAGTGTTTCAATGCCACTGAGCCATCACTGCTTCAAAAGGGTTTTTTCTAAAATATTAAAATTTTTTTTTTAATATATTTTATAAATATTTGTTATTATTAACCTAAATATATTAAAAGTTTACGTTACCGAAGCTTTTATAAAAATAGACGAACAGTTTGTTAGTTATATAGTATTTATCTAACTCCCATAAATATACTTGCACTAAAGCAGAGTGTTCAACAGCTAAACGTTCAAGACACATGTCCTTAAAGCCAAACCGTAGAAAGTCCAAGGAAAACAAATGCATCGATACCTAAAATAAGAACAACCCCGGTAGCCACCGCAGTTAAGGCAGTTAACGCACGCTATCCCCGCCCTTGGCCTTGGCAGCCGTTACGAAGGGCAGAAGCTGTTGTCGAAGCTACTTGAATCGATGTTAAGGTCAAATCGTCATAAATAAATGCTGAACAGAGGAAGTAAGCCGAAAAGATCTCGTATCACATGCAAGCGAAACAGACCTTCGCAAGTTATTTACCCATCAGCATCGGCGATAATGATAACAAAATAATTTCATTCATAACTAGGACGTAGTGGTCCTGACGATACCGATGAGTTAGCGCGTGACATACTGTACTGTGCTGTATAGTACAGTATCACATCGTATCACATGCAAGCGAAACTGACCTACGGAAGTTAAGCGTTCAGCGCGTGATATATTTCATATAATTTCATATGACTTTTTGCTCTGCATGGTGGCAGGGCATTTTGCGAATCCCCGCCTGACTAGCAACCACCCTCAAGTAGAAAAGTTTCTTAACGGGGCTGACACAGTAGCTAAGCGACCAACTCTCAAAAAAAAAGTAGAAATAAAAAAAATGAAAATTTGTCGCCAGCGCCTAACGGTGTGTTCCGGCAGCTGCCCTTAAGAGCCAGGTACATACTCTAGGTTAGCCTGAACAACATCTTCGACTAACACTTATCATCAGGTGAGATAGTGGTCAAAGGCTATTTCAAAAGCTAATTTTTTTTTTATAAAAACACGGAGAAAAATTTTGGCTAATAAACTGTAATTTATTAAAATGTGTGTTTGCCATCTACGAATTACATATATATTATTTTCTGCAAGGCCATTCCAAGAAATAAGCGGCACTATTAGCAATAGAATGCACTTTAGCTCGCAAAGCACGGAGTACCTAATATTTATATTCACCTAAAGGCGTCTCTCTTACTATCGCATAGCAACGCATAGCTCTGATCTCTTCTGACTCGGCACGCACCATAGAATAACCCCGTCCAGACGGATATGCCGATGACCTGTAGATTATTGTACCTAAAATGCGGAGTGAGCCAGCCCTGGTTATATTAAGTTTGACGCTTGTATGTCCTATCGTTTTTGCTACAGAGCAAATAGAAAAATAATAAAATAGTAAATTCGCCTTTGTTTAGCAAATAAAAAAGTAGTTGAGGACTTTATCTTCACGCGTACATGAGCTGTAGAAAATTGCTTTAAGCCCAATTCCATGACTCTAGATAACCGGAAATAACTACCCTCTAAGTTTGTTATTTAGTTATTAACATTGGTTAAATCATAATTTTTTTCCACTTTAAACAGAATATATTCTAAAAAAATGCATTAAAAAGTAAAACCAATTGTACAGTTTTTCTTTTGTTAACTTTACATCGACAAGTGAAAATGAGAACAAAGTCAATGTAGTCGAAGCCAATTAAATACGTATTTGTACACAACTCAAATACTACTCGTCAGATCTCACTGAAATTTAAATGGGACCACATGACAAACACCAGTTTTTCGCATAAAAAATATATCAAAATCTGTACACCCTGTAAAAAGTTATGAAGTATCATACACAAATAAAATACAGTCAAATCTGGAACTTCATCTTTTTCTTTTTTTTTTAAACTACCTCATTTCTTTTAGTCCATTAACCAAATTTGTGATATAAACGGTCTTATCTATTGCTTGTGTTGACATTTAAAACAGCTGAAAGAGCCCGCATACCCGCATAATATTTAACAAACATTTCAAATTGATATCTTTACGCGTTCTTCAGAAAAAGGTTCAGACGAATAAAAAGGCTTCCATTTGGCGTACGGAACCTGAAAAAGTAGTACCAACAAAGACGCACTTTTGTAATTTTGTGAAGAAGTACAGAGGAAAATGAGTAATTGTTTTAGTCATTCTGGTCTGGTAATAATAATAACAACTATTCAATATCGTAATATATCTTTATTGATATGAAAATTTAGGCTACACTTACATGTTATTAATGAGTCTAACTAATTTAAGTATAGCTAGGTACAGACAATTTGTAACTTCATATGTACGAGTATAATATAGCATTTGAAGCAGTGATGGCTCAGTGGCATTGGCTATGGACTGCCGCGCAGCAGGTCCATGGTTCGAATCCCGCCGCGGGCTTGAGCTTCACCGCATGGTGGAAGGGCATTTTGCGAATGCCCGCCTGGCTAGCGACCACCCTCAAGAAGAAAATCTGTCGCCAAGCACCTAACGGTGTATTCCGGCAGCAGTGCTTGAGAGCCAGTGAAATTACCGGCACATGAGACTTCACAACTATGTCTCAAGGTAACGGATGCAGTGCAATTCATGACTTGTGACGAAATGCATCTCTTATAGGCAGAGGTTAGTCCGCTTAACATCAGGTGGGCCTCGAGTTTGTTCCGTCACAAAAACATTAAAAAAAAACATAGGATTACCTTTTTTATCAACACTAATAAATTCTATGTGGATGAAAACACCGCTAGCGTGTTAAAAACAAACTAATAGATATAAGTGTCTGGCAAATACCCCCTTAAGGCAAATATCCCCTTAATAGGGGAGGCTGTGTTCAGCAGTGGACGATCCGGCTGATACAGTACAGTACAGATATAAGTGAAGAAAAAAAATGTGCTTTTATCTTCATAATTTTATTTGGTTAACTTATTCTTGAATGTATAAAAACAATTTAGATCATAGGCTTCGGTGAAGTCAGACAAAGGATCAAAAATTCAACTTAATATTAAAATATTCAGTCAATTTAACTTTCGTAGAGGTCTCGCCTTTGTGTTTGCAGAGAAACTATCCTATTATAGTAGGCGTCTAACAAATTAGAATATTGATATCAAATAACTGATGTTTAAAATTAAACCAAGAAAATAATTACAAAATTACAAATTTACGAGTGACAAAATAATAGTCTTTTGCGGTATTCGAACCCGCTTCCAGGGTATGCTCTAACCAATTGAGCTAACGTGACACAATGACTCATAACTCTAATTTTTGCTCCCGTCCTTCAACCGTCATATCGGGATGGAGCGAAAGTGAAAAAAAAGAAACGAAGAAAATAAAATAGTAATGCAATAAAAATTTCAGGACTATTCGAATCATAGTTAAAGAAGATAATATATAAAAACATAATTTTCTTGAAATTTAGTTTATGTGTAGTAAATCAAATCAAATCAAATCAAATCATTTATTCACAAGAATGTTGTACAGATACAGCAGATGTATAGCTTTACAAAAATGTCCATAACATTCTACCATGACAATGGTGTGCAAAAAACCACAGTAGTAGTAGTAAATACTTAGCACGTATGCTTGTAATATTAAAACGTTAAAACATTCAGAGGCGATTTATTACTAAAGTCTAGTATAAACAATTTTTAACAGCCGTTGAATTACCATTAGAAAATAAAATAATAAAATGTATCGTACTTTACAAGCCAAGTTTGGTCCACTACTGAATACAGCCTCTCCTATTACGAGGGGGAAGGTTATTATAATCCCAATCACAATTGGCAGGCGTCTTAAATCGCTGATACTTTTAAACATTTGTTACAAACTATATCATAAAATTATTACAATATATGTTTAAATTACGTAGATGACACTGCTGTTGATCTAGCAGTCTGCTAAGCCGTTCATAACATAACCGATCAGCAAAGTTAAGCGAAGTCCGCCGCGGTCATGAGTTGGATGGGTGACCGCTAGTTACATTACTACTGAGCGCTTCCGTGCTTCGGAGGGCACGTTAAGCCGTCGGTCCCGGTTATTGTCTTAGGATGGCACTCGTAATTGGTAACTGGTAGGGTATTTTGCTAATGCCCATTTGGCTAGCTACCACCCTCAAGTAGAAAATCTGTCGCCAATCACCTAACGGTGTGTTCCGGCAGCTGTTCTTGAGAGCCAGTAATTCTATGCTAGCCTGAACAACATCTTTGACATCATTATTTACCATCAGGTGCGATAGTCATCAAAGACTAGCCTATTCGCTATAAATAAAATATCACGTTCCGAGGGATATTTTGGTCGCGTTTGAATCCCGCTTGTGGTTCAAAATTTTCTAAACGTGTTAATTTTGTAATATTTCTTGATTTTCAATCAATTCTAGTTATAACTTAATACATAATATAAAGCTCAGCCGACTCAACGTTCGGTCCACACTAGTTTTGATATTAAACCTATTGAAATTCGTAAACTCAGTGAAATCTAGAGTCCAATTTCAATTTGGGCAAATATTGGCACATCCAAAGGTCAGCTGGACGCTAAACTTTTACTCGCTAACGATTGCATATTATTTGCTTGGTCTTGTTAACTTGTTGGATATCCAGACAGTGGATGCTTAGACACCTTTGCCTACCCCTTCGGAATGAAGAAATAGATAGATGACTTCCAGACAACCTTTGGATGGAGATGAAATAAGATACTTTAGTTAATGTGGTGAAATATAATATTACATATTGTAAGATCAAGAGCTCGTGTACCTAAACATTGAGAACATACTGTGAAAAGGTGGAAAACTAATAAACTACATAATCTTGTGGTAATTAGATGCCACATGGTGTCCTGGGCTAGAATGCCCCCCCTCCCATTGCTACCTTTGGGTGTCGTAAGAGGCGAGTAAAGTAAAATACCTTAAGGTATTTGACATCAACTGCGATCCCCAAAATGCTTGCAAAGCGTGGGGTTTTGACAAAACCCCCTTAAATGATGGAGGTTATGTTCAGCAGTGGACAATCCGGCTGATACAGTAATAAGATGGTGAGACTAAGAAACTGCGAAGAAAGTTAGATTTTTTTTTCTAGCTTCATTGATGCCGATACTCGTGATTTCTATTTCTCAGAAATTATTTTGTTTTGTTTCCTTTTCTAGTTCTAGCATTAGCTTTTCATACCTTGAAGCATTACAAGCAAAACACTTTGCAACTATTTTCTAATGAAATAATTCAGGCTGTGATTTTATTTTCTATTACAGGCTGTTGCAGCCTTACATTCTAAGGACTAACCTTAGAAAAGGCTAACCTTTCTACTCACGAAGGGTAGGTACGTCTCTAGTAGTAGGTGCGATCATATTTTATTGGTTTTACTATATGTACCCCCGTGCCGGTATGGAATGTAAGACTATGGAATGTAAACTTGAAGACTTTCGCGACTTGTACAAAACTAAAAACGCTTCAAAGACATTTCCTATGAAACAAAACCCAAAAAATATATTTGTATTGATCACAGATTTTTGAATTTACTTGTATAAACAAGGTTTGTGTTTTACCAATCAGAACGCACTAGCTGTGTTTTACAATTTAATAATCTTTCCTGTATGCAAAATTATCATTGATTAAATCCTTTTCCGTATACACAACTAGGTACATAGTAGCATCTGTACTCTCATGTGTTCATCATCATCTTCTTACTCTGATCCCTTTCATTTAGGATCGGTACAATGTGACTTCTCTGCTAAACACAAATAACAACAAAAAAATACGAGCACTTTCCCGAAGCCAAACTTCTTTGAGAACGGTTTGGTTGGTGTTAGGTACCTCTCAGTTACTGTTAATGAGTTCCTTAAGAGCTTTTCTGTTACGTGCATTAATACCCTACTCACAGCGCATTATTTTGTGCCCTAAGTACATTTATACGCCTACCTACATCGTCACCTTTAGGACATTATATGGCAATGTATAAAACAGGTCCTATAGCACCTGAAGTCTTACTCCTTAATATAAATAATACGTGTAATGATATTTTGGAAAATGTGTTTTGAATTTTGATGTGTAATCATGGTGAATTATGTTTATATAAAAGTAGGTACTTATAACAGAGACATTTTATAACAAAGTACTGTTAGGAACTAGAAGTGGAATAGGGTTTTTTTACAAAAAAAATTAACTGCTTCAACACTCAAAAGTGTGAAATTACTTGTTGAAGTCGGTAACATGATAGTTTAAAAGTATCTAGTATGACAATATTGTGCGCATGGTACCGTATTCGACAAGTTATTTGACACTTTTGAGTGTTGAAGTAGGATTTTTTTTTTGTAAAAAAAATAGTTTTTCCCGCTTTTAAGTAACCCTTACTACTTTCTGGATCGATTGGCATTCACTGTCAATGATTATATCATCAAGATAGGATATTACTTTTCAGTTATTGGAGTGTAACTCAAAAACGGCAAAATAGTTTTGTTTTTTTTTTTTATTCCTGATAGATTAGCCTTTGACCACTATCTCACCTGATGGTAAGTGATGATGGGGTCGATGATGTTGTTCAGGCTAACCTAGAAGTTTTTTGAAATTTTGATGAAACTAAATGGGACCATACGAAAAGCACCAGCTTTCAAATAAAAAAGAGAATAATCAAAATCGGTTCACCCAGTCAAATGTTCTAAGGTAACAAACATAAAAAAATACGCGCACAAATTGAGTACCTCCTCCTTTAAAAAAAGTATATGTTAAGAAAGAGATTGGATGTAACCGATCACGTCCCGCAGCCCTAGGGGCAACAACGCTCGAAGGGGCTCAGTACGCTTAGAACCCACAATCCACAGGCACACCGATCCACTGGATTTTCCGCTGGCGACAAATCCGCGGTCCAATCTGTATGAGAATGTTATGGTTTGCGGTTCGTCATGCTCGTGGACTAATACCAGACTCGCGCTGCACTGTACAGTGCGTGTGTGTGCACTCAAACATGTTTCGGCGAACTAGCCATTTGTTTTCAGTTATAAAAAACCGGCCAAGTGCGAGTGGGACTCGCGCACGAAGGGTTTCGTACCATTATCTCGTTATTATTATTATTTTTATCAAATAAACGGCGCAAACCTCTTTTATTGTATGGGAGCCCCCTTAATTATTTATTTTTATTTTATATCAATTAATTATATTAAGAATATAAAACTAAATATTTTGTGCATAGGTAGCGTCTACCTGTCACTTTTATTAGTATCGAGCAAGAAACTGTAAAAAAATCAAGTTTGTTGTATGGGAGCCCTCCTTTAATATTTATTTTATTTTTAGTATTTCTTGTTATAGCGGCAATAGAAATACATCATCTGTGAAAATTTCAACTGTCTAGCTATCACTGTTCTTGAGATACAGCCTGGTGATAGACGGACGGATGGACAGCGAAGTCTCAGTAATAGGGTTCCGTTTTTACCCTTTGGTTACGGAACCCTAAAAATGTTATGAAAATGCTTAATAAAGAATTTTGGCCGAATTGTCACTAGATTATGTGTTTCTTAAATATTTTTTGTGTAATTGTTACTATTATTTATGGATTGTCGCAAGGTAACGTCTGAATTTATACGTGCAAAGCTCACCAAAGTTCACAAGCGACTGAGGCACACAGTACTTTGGTTATACCGGGACTATGGGCTCCGGCAGTGCGTGGCGACGATGAATTCGTTGACGGATTGATTCAAGATCGAATGCGGCGCGAGGTTCATGTAATGAATTTTGGGCTTTAGTAAGACATCGATGGTCGGTCCAAGGCGCATGAGTCATCAGTCACGCATCGACGGACAATTACCGTGGCACTATTTTTAACTGACTTACAAAAAAGAAAGGTTTTCAAGACTCATATTTTTTTATGTATGACCACGCATAACTTTTTACTTTTTGATAATACTTTATTTTATTAGAAACGGTATACCTTCGAGGTGGTCCTATAAAATTTCATTTATAAAAAAAAACGTTTTTAATTGTTTATAATAAATTGACAATGTTTTAACTTCATATATAGGTCTGTTTCACGTTGGTAATCTGTACTTCATCTGTAATATTTCATGTATTTGATTGTATAAAATGATTCTACGCCCAAATGGGTTTCATGTATGTTCTGTTAAATATTGTATCCATCAAATGTACTCATGAAAGCAATAAACAACTTTGAACTTTTAACATCAAAATTGGTTGAGTAGTGTATAAATTATAGTCAATTAACTGTAAAAATGATTCGCTTACCTGGATGCTTTAATAGTATTTGCTGATGTCAACAATGAACACTATTTTAGGCTAGTGAATGATCTTGTAAGCAGTCTTTATCAACTAAAACTACAAAAACTGAACTTACTTTCTAACTTCTAACACTGCAAAGTATGAAATAACTTGTGGAAGTCAGACCATGCTAATGTGAGATTACAAGTTATTTCATGCTTTCCAGGGTTAAAAAGGTTCCTTTTTTAAATAATATTCTTGTAACTGTTGTCGCTACCTATAACAATCATTAATATCCAAGAGAAAAACTGCATCACTACCGCCATGTATCTGGAACTTAGGGACAAATATATACTTAAGAGTATGGATTTGATTAGAAACTACCACTAGCGTCAACGACTTGCTTCCGATAGTCTTTCTCTATGGCAACATAACACGTAATATCTGCACAAGGAATGAGTCATTGATGCACACAGTGCCGCTCACTTTTGACTTGGCGTTCAGCGAGAATAGACGTTTAGCTTATAGCTATATTATATTAAGTTAACGAATAAAGAAGTTAACATAACTTCTTTGCACTTTTACCAATTCACCATTTTCATAAAAATATAGGCTCCCTACTAGGTGGACTGACGACATCCTTAAAGTCGCGGGTAGCCAACGGTTACAAGCGGCTAATAGCCGTTCATTGTGGCGTTTTATGGGGGAGGCCTTTGTTCAAAAGTGGACGTCTTCCGGCTGATGATGTTGATGATAAAATATACAGGTGTCGGGTTGGAAATAAATAATACTATACCCAGTAGGTTGGTCAATACTCTGATTAGATTTTCCGTATGGCAAGTATTTAATCCGCAGCCATTGATTAAAAAGTTTAGAATCCAGCCAACCGCCGAACGTGACAATAGCAAATCGTTAACAGTTGACCACCAATTAAAAGGAAGCGCTCGTAGCGAAGTTTACTTAACTGTTCTCAACCGCATCAGCAAAGTTAAGCAACGTCACCCGCGGTCATGAGTTGGATGGGTGACCGCTAGTGACATTACTACTGAGCGCTAACGTGCTTCGGAGGGCACGTTAAGCTGTCGGTACCGGTTGTTATCTTAAGATGGCAGTCGTTACAGCATGGTGGTAGGGCAATTCGCGAATGCCCACCTGGCTAGCTACCACCCTCAAGTAGAAAATCTGCCGTCAAACACCTAACGGTGTGTTCCGGCAGCTGTCATTGAAAGCCAGTATTTCTAGGTTAGCCTGAACAACATCTTCGACCACATCATCACTTACCATCAGGTGAGATAGCGGTCAAAGGCTAACCTAACAGGCATAATTTTTTTTTTTTTAAATACTATTTACTGTAAGTTGGTAAATTGTCTGATTCCATTTTCCGTATAGCAAGCATATAATCCGCAGCCAATGATTAAAAAGTTTAGAATCCAGCCAACCGCCGAACGTGACAATAGCAGATTGTTAACAGTTGACCACCAATTAAAACTGAAATTGGGCTCTACAATTTGCTGAGCTTAGAAATTGTTCAACAAACCCCATGTTGTAGCAAGTTAGTATAAACTGAACTTTGAACCAGTTTATAACATTTACCAATATATTAAAGTTTATCACATACGTAGCTTAATAAATACTCGTAGATTTTGCTCACGGCTATATCTGTAGCTACGCCCGCATATAATTTGGTAAACACGCTCTCTTTTGTGAAAAATACAATGTTTACATAGAACTATTTACTTGTAAACATTACGTGTAAAGACACGAAGAAGAAGAATATATGAAATATTTTGTTTAAATTAAATATCTCTATTTTTGCAATGATTCATAAAAAAAGAAAAATACGTATGTGGATCACATACATGGAATATATTTGTTTATTTTAAACTTAATTATCTACATTCATTTTTATTATTTGATACGTAATCCGTCATACTAGCACACATTGAGTGATAATCTCACCTCTTACGGTTCGAAACTTCATATTCATATACTGTTTCGAAGTTCATATACTGACTTCTTAATTAAGGACAAAGGACAGATAACGGACAGCTAAGGCTTACAGAACAACAAATTCATGAGAGGAAAAATTATAGTCATGTGCGGGATTCGAGTTAAGTTGAACTATTATGTGTCGGTCCATCCTCATACGATGGTTAAAGAACGAGAGGAAAATAAGAGTTACGAGTCATTGTCACGTTAGCTCACTCGGTCAGAGCATACCCCGACTATATGTGTAGATGACAGGCTCTCCAGAACAGCTGCTGGAACACACCGTTAGGTGCTTGGCGACAGATTTTCTACTTGCGCGTGGTAGCAAGCCAGACGGGCATTCGCTACGAGGGCTTTAAAATCTCAACTCGCAATCGGTTTATTTTAAATGTTGACTCTTAATTTTTGTTTATACCTTGTGTAAACATGCTCGAATACATAATTCATCGAGACAAAACAAAGATGAAAGACGATGTTGATAAAATAAATGAGGAGGTATTTTATCGACATCGTTTTAATAAAAAGGTTCTATTAGAAATATTCTAAAAATAATCCGCAGTCAATTATGGTCTGAAAATGTTTATAACTGACCAAGCCGATATCTGCTCGTTAATAATTGACTACCAATGAAAACTGAAATTGAATTGTACGTTTATAATTGAACGTTCCAATTCAGAAATAATACTTGTACATTGAGTACTTGCTATTCAATGTTTACTATTCTAGCTCAAATATATAAACCGCCTTACAAAATCACAAATATACGATAAAAAAATTTAAGTCACGTGCGGGATTCAAACCCGCGTCCATCCACCCCTTGAGCCGGGGTATGCTCTAACCAATTGAGCTTACATGACATGACGTCATAACTCAAATATTTCCTATCGTTTTTTTAACCATCGTATTGGGATGGAGCTGGATTTTTCCTATCGTATATTTGTGATTTTGTAATGTAATCCGCATAGCAGGCGTTATTGTAAACCTAACAATATTAAAAATATAAACCGCCTGTTTAGTCTGTATCATTAACACCAGGAGGTAGGTAATTAAATGCAAGAAAACCTTCGTGGCAGGCACTGGTACTGTATCAGCCGGATTATCCACGGCTATACACAGCCTCCCCCATTAGGGAGGTTTGCCATAATCCCCACGCTTGGCTAGATATCTATAGGCTAAGATTTTAGCTCCTCAGAAGGCGCTGCTGCCCACCTACCAGTATTTTACCTTTAGTCGCCTCTTACGACACCCACAGGTAGAAATGGAGGGGTGACATTCTAATCCAGCACTCCACGGGTTCCCCTGTGAACACGTGGTCCAATAGCTTAGACCAGATGAATCTCTTGAGAGAAAAGCCCGTGCTGTGAGAACGTAGTAGTTTGACATGGTTCAACAGTTAGTAAATAACGGTTGCTATACTCGTAGTAACTACTTATACTCTACAGAGTATTGCTTGAACAATTCTTTTGTATTACAAAATTACAAATATACGAAAGGAAAAATTTAAGTCATGTGCCGGATTCAAACCCGCGTCCATCCACCCCTTTAGCCGGTATATGCTATTACCAATTGAGCTAACATAACAATAAATCATAACTCAAATTTTTCCTCGTTCTTAAACCATCGTATTGGGATGGAGCAGGCATAGCAGGCGTTATTGCAAACATAACAATATTAAAATTCTTCTGTAGTACCAAACATTGGATTTTTTTAAATAATAATTGTCAGAGAATTACATTGACTGAGGAAGGCAATCACAAGCTATACAACATTAGATTAACAATACAGTCAGCTTATTTGATTGAATAACATAATAAATATATATATATATATATATATATATATATATATATATATATATATAATTAATACATTTTCTTGAAACTTGACTTCTAGAATTAATCTTCCTTGCAGTAGGACTAGAAGTACTGAATAGAGAGTTGATAGAATGTGTGACGGAGACACATGTGTGCTTAAAGTGCGATTGAGATGACAATCAATAAAGAAAGGCGTGGATGAATTAATTAGGTGCCGACTCTTCTTAGCAAAGCATTAGAACAGGAAAAGGATAAAGATCTTTTATCGTCCTAAGTAACATAATTTTGCCTAATAACTCCGGCGTATCGCAAATTCATTCAATTAATTATACCCTTCTGTATTCCTTCCTTGTAAAATGACTTTCGGTAATAAAGTTGGTTCAAGTTCTGTGTTTATTCTGTCTAATCTTATGAAAGGCCATGCATTTTCGTTATTCAGAGTAAGGGCAGTTGATCTGAGGAGAGTTATAGTTAATTTAAGTAATTTTGGCCGAGATTAATGAATGAAGAAAATGCACAAAAGTGCCTTAGAAATTTTCCATCTAATGAAAGGCTGTTCTTACGCATTATTGGCAGTAAGGGTAGATTTTAATACAGAAGTAGAGTTGACTTGAGTAAATACTGGCTGGGAGCAATGTTGATAAGTTTATTATTTATAATGTAACTAGAATGTATACACGTTATTTGAAGTTCGTACAATTGAATAAATTAGTAGAATTGATTTTCGTTCATTAAAAAAGAATTGCCTGGAAAACTCTTTATAAAGTTTTGTTCATCTAATGAATGAATGAATGAAATGAATGAATCTAACTAAAGCCTGGGTATAGGTGGTATTAGAAGTAAGGGCAATGAATCTGAAGAAGTTGAAGTTGCGTGGTTTTAAAAATCTAAGTATACAGGACAGACAGCGGGAACCGACGTTGTTTTATACTATGTAGTGATAGTGAAAACTGTGAAATGAAGTAGTTAACTAGGTTTTTTTATTTATTTATTTATAGGTAGTAGGCTAGCCCTTGACCACTGTTAAGCCTCATAGTAGGTGATGAAGTAGTTGAAATTTGATGTGGTTCTGGCTTACCTAGAAATACTTGGCCCTCAAGGACAGACAGTGTGGTAGCAGAGCATTCATAAACTGCATTACGACCATGTTATAACGACTGCTTAGACAACAACTGGGACCGACAGCTTATAAAACGTGGCCTCCGAAGCACGGAAGTGACAAGTACTAATGCCACAAGCGGTCAAATCAAGTCAAATCCAAGACATGGCAGCGGGCGTTGTTTAATTTTGGTTGATTAGTTAAAGCACTACTACGCAAGCATGGACTAAGGTAAAATAAAAGATCGCCTGCTGATATCAACTGGTGTTTTATAGATGCTTAATAGTGATAGACTATCATAGCGGGCGTTATCATAGTAAGAGCTCTGCTGTGCGCCCAATAAGAAGCAAATGCCAACACATCCCAACGTGAGAAGTTGTATGCCTACTATTTTGGCTCATTCTTTGCCATAGTTGACATTTACAATATTTAATAGGAAAAATATGGAACAAGTGCATTAGTCTTCCACATTCTTAAGGTGGTAACAGTGGAACAATAAAATAATAAAGAGAATATTCTTGTCTTGCCATTATTTGTCCTTAAATCCATACTGTTATTACATCCAAGGTGCTGCTACGGGTATCTTATACAGATTAAGTTGTGTTTCTTAAGGTGTCTACAGTAGGTTCTGATTGAATTAGGGCTTGGGTTGATTGAATGATATCATTTTGGGGTTGACCCTTTACAATCTTACTTAACTAACCAAGGAGATTAATGAATTAATGTCTAAAAATAAATTCATAAACTAAACCGTATTTATGACTAAACTTCCATTTTCTACATCGATTTCTTTCTTCGCATACATGACATTTCGTAGATGTGTGAGTGGAAGTGACAGAATGCATTTAGAAATCGACGAGCATAAGTAAGACGTAATGTTAATTGTAATCTGTAATCAAATAATCTTAGAATTTAGAGTACTTAAGTAAATACTCAACTAATGTTGCACTCTTCTTTATGAGGTAGATTGTATACGACACACGTTTTATTTTTATTACTAAGGACTTTGAACAACCTACATTCTAATGAAATAAATGAATTTGAATAAATCAATCCTCAGATAAAAATATTAGACTGATAAAATTATAAAAATTAATTCACTTTTATGTAGTCAACATTCATTACTTATATATTGGCTTTGTATAATGATGGACTATCGTGCCGCAGTACCCTGGTTCGATCCCCACCGCTGGCTTGAGCTTCACCGCTTGGTGGAACGGCATTTTGCGATTGCCCGCCTGGCTAGCTACCACTTTCAAGTAGAAGATAACTAACGACACCAGTCTAACGGTGTGTTCCGGCAGCAGTCCTTGAGAGCCAGTAATTCTAGATTAGCCTGAACAACATCTTCGACCACATCATTACTTACCATTCAGGTGAGATAGTGGTCGAAGGCTAACCTATCAGACATTAAAAAAAGCTTTACGTTTATTACATAAGTGCGCTGCCAGCTGGTAGGTTTCTATAGTAAGAGTTCACCTTTAACATTGCAGTGCGACGTACAGCTTTGATACTATATTATATAAACACTACTGTGTTTAGGCGCGAATAACTGTAGCAAGTATATTTAAATGAATGTGAATGAGACAAGAACTAATTTCTTGAATTGACTAGTACAGTGCAGTGTCAAGCAGGACGAGAAATTTGATACTGGAACTTTAATGGACAAGTTTAACGCGTTTCATCGGGGGCGTTCCATCGGCCAAATGATGGCGGAGCAAGAGAAGCAATGGTGGTCGAGCGATAATAGCTATGGACTGCCGTGCCGCAGGGCCTTGTTCGATTCCCACCGCCGGCTAGAGCTTCACCGCATGTTAGAAGGGCATTTTACGATTGCCCGCCCGGCTGGCTACTACCCTCGGATAGAAAATCTGTCGCCAAGCACCTAACGGTGTGTTCCAGCAGCATTCCTTGAGAGCCAGTAAAATTACAGGCACATGAGAATACTATGTCTCGAGGTGACGAGCGCAGTGCAATTCGATTAAATGCATCTGTTCTGGGCCGAGGTTAGTCCGCTTAACATCAGGAGCCAGTCCCGAAAAAACACAAAAAAAAACTACATGTCTATCTCATAAATTATAAAAAAGTTTAAGATGAATCCGAAATCCGAAACATAAAGTCTTACCCACGTTTTGGAAAGCTCCAAGCAAGTAACCCCATTCTGAAGGCACACTTAGCTATCTGTCCCAGTTTTTACTAGGGTTCCGTACCCAAAGGGTATAACCGGGACCCTATTACTGAGACTTCACTGTCCGTCCGTCCGTCCGTCTGTCACCAGGCTGTATCTCAAGAACGGTGATAGCTAGGTAGTTGAAATTTTCACAGATGATGTGTTTCTATTGCCTCTATAACAACAAATACTTTTTTTTTTTTTTTTTTTTTTATTCATAATAGGTTCGCGTTTGACCACACCCTGCCTGATGTTAAGCATTGATGTGGTCTAAGATGGAGCACGCTTACCTAGAAGAAACCTATTTACTCTCGATTTGAAGACACCCATGTTGTAACCATCGGGAAAAACTGACGACGGTAAGGAGTTCCACTCCTTCGCAGTACGCACGAGAAAAGTGGAAGCGAAGCGCTTCGTACGAGTCCTGGGAATATCAACCATGTACGGATGGCGCCTCTCCGTTTGTCTGGACGTCCGATGGAAAAAGGGGGAGGGCAGAACCAAGTCGTGCAGTTCTTGTGCACATTCTCCGAAATGTATCCGGTAAAAGACCGATAGACAAGCGACTTTACGGCGGTGCTCGAGGCTTTGCAGCCGAGACTCCCCTAGAAAGTCGCTGCCTATTAACCTCTTGGCGCGTCTCTCAATCGACTCAAGTGCCTCAAGTTGGTATTTGGCAGAGCCATCCCAGAGGTGAGAGCAGTACTCAACACAGGACCTTACTTGCGCTTTGTACAAAGTAAGCATTTGTTCCGCTGTGAAGTACCGTCTCACCTTTGAGAGGATGCCAAGTTTTTTAGCGGCTAACTCAGCCTTTGACTCGATATACGAGCCAAAGTTTAGAGTCGACGATATAGTAACACCAAGAAGGTCCAGGTGGTCTGTGACCGGCACGGATACATTTCGGAATGTTGGAGACAGTTGGAATGGTCTCCTTTTGGCGGAAAACAGACACGCCTGGGTCTTGTTGGCATTGAACTTGACCAGGTTGGCATCGCCCCAATCGGAGACTGCCTTAAGGGACAAGTTCAATCGCTCGACCATAGCTTCTCTGAGACTCCGGATCTCCGGCTCACTGGCTCGCGCGGTAGAAATATAGCTCTCTACAACCGTGCTGTCGTCTGCATACCCAAAGGTACCGGGCTTTAGCAGATCGTTGATATGCAGCAGGAAGAGCGTCGCAGAGAGCACTGACCCCTGGGGAACGCCGGCATTAATACCCATTTGATCAGACGAGCAGCCGTCCACGACTACTCGTAATGATCGATCCCTCAGGAAGTCCGATATCCACGCACAAAACCCGGTAGGCAGGCCGTATGCGGGAAGCTTGCTAATAAGGCCGTCATGCCAAACCCTGTCAAAGGCCTTAGAGATGTCCAGGGAAACGGCAAGCGCTTCCCCTTGTTTCTCAATGGCCTCGCTCCAGATATAAGTGGCATACGCTAGAAGATCCCCAGTAGACCGATTTCGGCGGAACCCGTATTGATGGTCACTGAGGAGGTCATTCGCTTCTAGGTATGCCAGGAGCCGGCTGTTGAGAATGCGCTCCATACTCTTACAGAGTATAGACGTAACAGATATGGGTCTGTAGTTGGCAGGGTCGGTACGACTACCTTTTTTAGGCACGGGTTGCACATTAGCAAGCTTCCATGATTTGGGCACTGTACCAGTCTCAAGAGATAGCCTAAAGAGGCGTGTCAGGACAGGCGACAACTCAGGCGCACAAGTTTTTAAAACAATTGCAGATATACCATCAGGACCACTGGCTTTATTCACGTCCAGATTGCGTAGTGTATTACGAACTTCCTTTTGGCGAATGCGTATGTCATTCATGACAGCTTCGCTTCGTGGTAGAATTGGAGGAGTCGCGATACCAGCATCAAGACGTGAAGACTCCGCAAACAGGGAAGCAAACAGGTTTGCTTTCTCTGCAGCGGTGTGAGCCAGCGTTCCATCAGGATTCTGCAGTGGAGGCAGTGAGGGGCGGCAGAAGTTCGATTCAACCGCTTTAGCTAGGGACCAAAACGCTTTACTACCCGTGGGGTACGAAGCAAGCTTGTTCCCTATTCGGCCAATGTGGTCAAAACGAGCCTTCTGTAAGACCTTTTTACTGGATTTGGCAGCCTTGTTAATACTAAAAATAAAATAAAAAGTTAAGGGGGGCTTCCATACAACAAACTTGATTTTTTACCGTTTCTTGCTCGATACTAATAACGGTGACAGGTAGACGCTTTAACTATGCACAGAATATTTAGGTACTGAACCCATCGTGCGCGTGTCCCAATCGCACTTGGCCGGTTTTTTTATTCTACAATGATAGTCGTTAGTCTTATTGGAGGCCTTACAATCACCATGAAGTGAGACTGAATAAAGGTAAGCCCGTCCTCATACGAATGACAAACTACATGAACTCTCACAATTATGTATACATATTTTTTTTTTTTTTTTTTTTATGCCTGATAGATTAGCCTTTGACCACTATCTCACCTGATGGTAAGTGATGATGTGATCGAAGATGTTGTTCAGGCTAACCTAGAAGTACTGGCTCTCAAGGACAGGAACGCACCGTTAGGTGCTTGGCGACAGATTTTCTATTTGAGGGTGGTAGCTAGCCAGGCGGGCATTCGCAAAATGCCTACCACCATGCTATAACGACTGCCATCCTAAGATAACAACCGGGACCGACGGCTTAACGTGCCCTCCGAAGCACGGAAACGGTCAGTAGTAATGTCACTAGCGGTCACCCATCCAACTCCTGACCGCGCGCGACGTTGCTTAACTTTGCTGATCGGTTGAGAACAGCTAAGTAAACTTCGCTACGAGCGCTTCAAAATACAATATACATATAACATATATAGGTACGTAACGATTTTATCGTTAGGCCGTGATTCTGACCACAATGGTGGGCGGGCGGGAGCAGTGTAGCCAGAGAAGCGTGGTTATTCAATCCATTAATTACTCTGTGACTGTGTGATTTATTATGTATACAGGGTTATTGGTAAAATGCTAACAACATTTTAGGGTTGACTTCTGCTCGTCCTAAAAAACATTTTGAGATTATTTTTTTGTGTTTGTTTATGTGTATTTACCGACATGAGCGGCCTTGATAGAGGGTAAATAAAGAAAATATATATATATATATATATATATATATATATATATATATATATACATACAAATATTAACAAGTAGATATAAGAACAAATAAACTAACAAAATAATTAAAACTCTGTCAAAAAATAAAAAATAAAAAAAATCTATATAGGAAAAATAAAAGCTTATTATTATTATTTGACGGAATGAGAACGAGGGCCAACCAGATTTTTAACATCAGCCAGCTGTCTCTTGTGCCTGTTATTGAATATTTCATATGTTATATTACTTAGCTCGATGTAAATATTCAAAACTCTATTCAAAGGGAGCGCGGTGCGGTATAGTGTTGCCGTGGTAGCGGCCGCTCTTATTCCGTCAAATACACATAGACACAGAGTGAATAAATATCTTCTAGGCAAGCATGCTCCACCGTCGACCGCGTCGTCACTTACCATCAGGTGAGACTGCGGTCAAATGCGAGTCTAATCATTATAAAAAAAAAAACACATAATTTAGAAAAAAAACTATTTAAAATGTTTGTTAGGACTAGCAGAAGTCAACCCTAAGAGGTTGTTAGCATTTTACCAATAACCTTGTATAAGAACATCAAATGATCTGTCGTAATTTATGCATCTGAATGTAAGATTAAATGAAGAGTGAATGCGTGAAATAGACTTGCAAACGTTTTTTATGGGATTGTTACGGAACATAGAGGCCAACTTGATGTTAAGCGGTAACACTCGGTTGCACTCGGGCCCTAAGATACACGCCTCGTGCCTTGTTTGGGGTCCACAGAAATTGTGTTTCTGACTATAAATTGTATTTAGTTACTTACACCCTATGTGTTACACTACGAATAAATAGGTGTTACATTAATGCTTATGACTTCTGAAATAAATAAATATTGTATTGTATTGTAAACCCTCTGCCTATAACAGATAAATGTCACTGCGTTCATCATTCTGAGATATACAGTTGTTAAGTCTCACGTGCTTGTAATTACATAGCTAATTATTGGCTTTCAAGGCTATATTACTCCATTGACGAATATCTAAATAATAAATTATACCCACTCATTTAAAAATCGTAATAATTATTTATATCAATAATGACATATTATTAGATATTTTACACAGAAAAAATTCAATTTTATTTAAATAATGATCTTTTTATTTATAAAAATAATAAATCCTTGGGATTTATTATTTTATCTACCTATCCTCCTCTCTTCTAATTTGTTGTGCCCGACGGGGTCCATGTCTACCAACCTATGTACCTATTATACTTACAAAGTTAATTTTATAACACCTTGTACTGTATGGCTGCAATAAATATCTGAATCTGAATCTGAATGCTGTTGGAACACACTGTTAGGTGCTTGGCGACACATTTTGTACTTGAGTGGCCAGGCGAGCATTCACTTAATGCCCTACCACCACGCAACTCAAATGAAATATTATTGAAATAATATTATTACTACCAGTAATTCACCACCGTTCAGCAATCCATTTGCTTCTTTATTTTATTCTATAAAACCCGATAATTCAATGCCATGTCACAAAACCTTGCCCTTTTGACCACTTGAAGGTTCTCATACAATAATTTTCTACAGCCTTTAGTTCGTTGCATCAACCTTCTAGAAAAATCAATAGCTTGATTGCTCGTTGCTAGGTCATCATACCACTTTTGTATATGAACTTTCTATTGGTGGTTTTTTAGGGTTCCGTACCCAAAGGGTAAAAACGGGACCCTATTACTGAGACTTCTCTCTCCGTCCGTCCGTTCGTCCGTCCGTATGTCACCAGGCTGTATCTCAAGAACGGTGATAGTGATAGTGATAGCTAGACAGTTAAAATTTTCACAGATGATGTATTTCTATTGCCGCTATTACAATATTTTTTTACAGGTGTTTGGTTACAGGTAGACGCTCTAATTATTCACAGAATATTTATTTACTGAACCCTTCGTGCGCGAGTCTCACTTGCACTTGGCCGGATTTTTTTTTCCGGCGGTATGCCTTTATTAATAAAATACTACGAAATATATACAACCCTACAGCTACAACAATAAAAGCATTTAGATCCCTATAAGTCATTGCAGACTCCTAGGCAGTGGGCTAGAGCAAATGCTCTAGCCCACTACTATTGGTGGTTGTCCTTGGTGATCTGAGTTAATACAAAACCTGTAGAGTAAAGGTTAGTCTTTGACCACCATCTGGGCCAACGCCTTAACGTACCCCATTCAAACCATAACCGCAGCAATAGAATACTGCTCGTCGTTTTCGTTCAAAATTAAACAGATTGACGTTATTTATTATCATAGTATGAACCTAATCTAGAGATTCAATTATGCACCAATACAAAGCAGTCGGCAGTACGGGATACAAAAATATAACCACAACCTTACACAGACGTGTATATAAACACATATCATCACGCCATTATATCCCCGAAAGGTTGGGCTGAGTTATCTCAACACCCACAGTTTGGGTTCTATGTAATAGATGTCGAGCTTATTGCCATATTTTGAGAACAATTCTAGATTTTGTACTTCTGATGATAACTTTGTCAGGAAAAACCCATCAACAATTCCGGGGAGTGAAATCCAGACCTCCAAGTTCCAAGGCCTTTATGTTTTTCTATTAACTGCTGCATCAGTCAGATCGTCCACTACTATGGTCTAAAAGTCCTAACTATATAAAAAAGTTATATCTTAGTTATAAAATACTTAACTACAACTTTGCAAGCTCATCGTATTTTCTTTTTTTTATGTTGTTGGGACTGGTCAAGCACAAGGCCCACCTGATGTTAAGCGGTCTAACCTCTGCCTATAACTGATGCATTTCGTCACTAGTCACGAATTGCACTGCGCCCGTCACCTTGAGACATAGGTGTTAAGTCTCATGTGCCTGTAATTTCACTGGCTCTCAAGGACTGTTGCCGGAACACACCGTTAGGTGCTTGGCGACAGATTCAGGAGGGCATTCGCAAAATGCCCTTCCATCATGCGGTGAAGCCCAAGCCCGCGGCGGGATTTGAACCATGGACCTGCGGCACGGTAGTCCATAGCCAATGCCACTGAGCCATCACTGCTTCAAAATTTTACGAAAGAAATATCGATTAGCTCTCGACCCCCACGGACCCAATGTCTCCACACGAAACTTACGCCACTTGAATCGCTGTAGCAAAGCAGCCGCGGCACGAGCACTCACGTTAGCATAAAAAAGATGAGATGGCGATAAACTGTCCGCACGCATGTGGGATCCGTCGTGCATTAGAATATTTGATTCGACAACAACTGCGATACTGATACTGGCCCTGGCCCGGCGGATGGTATCGTTAAGGCTGGTGTGGCGAAGACCAGCACTTTGAAAGTCCTCCTCCTCGAGTCGTAGCTCACTGCTGAGCGTCGTGATGTCTCCGACCATCTGTTTCTTCACTACTGAGCTGCTTCCACCTCCCGCGATCTTTGGCGTGGCTCAGAGCATCTGTGATTCAGAATTTTAGTTACTTGATCGGACCATCGTGTTGGACTACGTCTTCTGGGTCGTTTTCCTTCCATCTTCCCTGTGACTATTAGTTTCTCCAAGTTGTCGGAGGGTTTTCGTGTTATGTGGCCGAAGTATTGCAGCATTCTTTTAAGGCAGATGCTCGTGTGATTTTGAAAGTAGAAGAGGCTATAATACGATGTCGTATTTAGTTTTACAATGACACCCGATAGCTTAACATGTCCTGAGCCTGGAGGTATTCAGTTACAAATGCTACTATTGGTCACCTATACTATGCAAATCGTAATCGCAGAGGCAAGATATGGAAGATCCACCACGAGCTCTAGATAATGACACGCTCTAATGTTTATGAGAGCTCAAACTGTATTGTACTGTCTAGTCCATCTCTTTTTATAAAATTAAGCAACATATTATCCAATTCATGAGTTTCATTTTCAACCCAATACTAACCAGCACACCGAAATGCAGCCTATACATAATTCCCAGAATACCGTTTCCAATTTCGTTCCGAGTTAATTGGATTTACAAAACTAAAATAGGTCACGTACTCAGAATAGGTTTTGTTTCCGATGAGAATTGGATTCGATTTTGTTGAATATTGCCTAAAATAAATTCTTGAACAAATAGCCTCTCATCTAGCGGGGCTTTATCGCGATAAAAACATGAATGTTGACACGTAAATTAATGTTAGATATACGAGTAAATATGTAAAGAAGAGTAACTCTCATATATTTACCGCTTTGAACTCACCAAGTTCACAATAAACACACAGAAATTCAATAGCATTGCTCAATCGATTTTGCGGTTGGAATTATCGCATCTGATGGGTCGCGTTAATGTTGTTGGGCCGCACGGCACTTTTGAAACTACGCCCGTCGCGGTAAGGTTTGCGTTGTGCTGTTTTTGAGCTCAACTTACATTTGTATACATAATTGGTAGTAATTATTACGGATGGAAAAAGATAACTTCCAGCGGGACATTAACCCGCAACCCACAGAATACCGTCCTGGTGCACTACCAATTATGCCATGGAAGCGGGTGCTGGACAGTCGAAAGTTCTCCATCTTTTTCCATCCGTAATAATTTCTATGTTTTCGCTTAGCATGCGTCAATGCTCCTATAAAAATAATACTAGTCAAATAATTGGTAGTGTTAGATACATAATGTCCGTTGTACTGGAGTAAGATGCACAATTAATTCGTCACCGAGAGGAACCAAGAGGAAGCCTGCACTAGATCAGTTTGGCGTTCTAAGGTCAAGAAAGGTGTTTCTTCGTTTGAGGACGCTCGCCTTTCTCGTTTAGACTGTAAGCGTCAAATTAGAAAGGATCAGCCTACACCCTTTTACCACTACACTTACAACACCACGGGACTTTACTGCCCGACTTGTAACAGAGTGTTCCAGACGAAGTTCGGCTTTGCCAGCCACGTTCGAGCTCATGCCAGGAGATAGCCAAAGTCACCATCATCGAATTCGAGCTCAAACCGGAGTTAGGTACTTACAGTGGGAGTCTTTGGTCTGTTCTGAATGTAGACAGCAATAATGTAGCCGTCATGAAACTTAGTGCCCTCTAAACTGATGTACAAAATTACCTACAATTGAACAGAATAATCCTCTTTTAATGACATTTTTGAGTATTACACGAATGTGGATTTGTGTGAACAGAGAATTTTAAATTTAGAGAGATTGTGTAGAATCTACACCAATGTATATCTTTTAAACTGTTTTTGTAGCACACACTTTATATAAACAGAGGGCCATAAAATAGGCTGTATCTCGGGGACTGAAGTATATAATTATCCCTACTTTTACCAATTGTTAGATCTCGTTATAAAATGTCGGATACGCCCGTGTTTTTTTAAATGTTAGGTCTGCCCGTGGAGTCCTGGACTAGAATGTCTCTCCTCCCCCAATGCTACATCTGGGTTTCGTAAGAGGAGACTAAAGGTAAAATAAATACCAGAAGGTGGGCAACAGCGCCTTCTGAGGAATTGATATCTTAATCTGCGGTCCCCAAGACTCCTGCCAAGCGTGGGGATAATGGCAAACCATGTTGGAAGTCAAAAACTTTTGAAGATTTGCGTTTGAAGAAAATTAGTGAAAATATCATCACAAAAAACAGCAGTCTGTGCGTATCACGGAAATATGGCTTCCAATTTGCGCTAGGTCTACTGCTGTGGGGTAATTCCGTCAATAATACTGCAGTTTTTAGGACACATAAAAATGTGTTAGGGGCTATTACAGGAGCGAAAAGAACTGACAGTTGACAGCTAATGTTAAAAAAAAAAATTTACTCTCCTTGCCTTCCATGTATATATTTGAAGCATGTATATTTGTAAAATTAAATATGAATAATTTAGATGTACAGACTGCTAGGATACCGCTTAACGTGAAAAAAAACATATCTACCTTTAAATGACGCTAAGACCGTTTTCTATAGAAATGCGAGTAGTATATATGTAATCAGCACTAAATTATATAACCATTTGCCAGATAAAATAAAAAATTTGACTTTTAAACAATTTAAGAAGAATTTTATTTAGTATATTAATGAACAAATGCTATTATGATTTTGATGACTTTTTGAATTTTAAAACATTGACATAATTTCCAATAATAAAATGTCTAATATGATTGAATGATTAATCTGAGCAAATTGATTTTACCATTATGTTTGAATTATAGTACTTAGTGAGTAGTTGTTTTTAAAGCGCTCGTAGCGTAGTTTACTTAGCTGTTCTTAACCGATCAGCAAAATTAAGTTACGTCACCCGCGGTCATGAGTTGGATGGGTAACCGCTAGTGACATTACTACTGAGCGCTTCCGTGCTTCAGAGGGCACGTTAAGCTGTCGGTCCCGGTTGTTGTCTTAGGATGGCAGTCGTTATAGCCTCGTGGTAGGGCATTTTGCGAATGCCTGGCTAGCTACCTACCTCAAGTAGAAAATCTGTCGCCAAACACCTAACGGTGTGTTCCGGCAGCTGTCCTTGAGAGCCAGTACTAGGTTAGCCTGAACAGCATCTCCGACCACATCATCACTTACCATCAGATGAGATAGTGGTCAAAGGCTATCAGGAATTAAAAAAAAACGATTTATTCTTCACGCATTTATAAATATATTTCAAAAATAATTTCACCACAGCTAATAATAAAGCATCATCATTAATTATGTAAGGTTCAGTGTTCATGAATCAACTTTCACCGCCCTTACCAACATTATCCTCCCTAACGACCGGATGTCCGGAATCCGGGTAAAATCTGGGATTTTCCGGTAAACTTTTTTGTATGTTTTGAGTTAGTTGGTTTAAAAAACAGTAAGGTTTGCTGGACTTTTCATCTTGCCTATTTAGTGGTATGGGAGGGTTATTTAATGACATTGTTAGTATATGAATGCCGGGTGAGTACTCGCGACTACCTTATCTCTTTGTTGTAAAAGGCGAGAACTTAAAAAAAACCGGCCAAGTGCGAGTGGGACTCGCGCACGAAGGGTTCCGTAACTAAATATTCTGTGAATAGTTAAAGCGTCTACCTGTCACCGTTATAGTATTGAGCATGAAACGGTTAAAAAATCAAGTTTGCTGTATGGGAGCCCCCCTTAAATATTTATTTTATTTTATTTTTAGTATTTTTTGTTATAGCGGCAATAGAAATACATCATCTGTGAAAATTTCAACTGTCTAGCTATCACCGTTCTTGAGATACAGCCTGGTGACAGAGCGACGGACAGCGAAATCTCAGTAATAGGGTCCCGTTTTTACCCTTTGGGTACGGAACCCTAAAAAGGTCAATACTCACACAACGAAGATTCTGTGCCAACAGACAATGTATCATATTTTTATTTGCTTGCATTTCGGGGTCTAACACGCACATGGCCACTTTAATTATTTTTCGTCTTATAGGTAGCTACTGTCGCAAGACTATTAATGAATAAGTGAAAAAATATTCTACATAAAAAATATAAGGCTAATAACTTATTCCTTTTAAAGGTACGCGTCCACTGGCCCGCACAGTACGCATCGCACGCACGGCCCGCAACGGATTTTTTGTTCATAATGCCGGCTTCCGATGCGGGCGGTGCGGATAGTGGACGCAGCGCTATGTAAAATCATACAAAGCAAACTAAAATCCGCGTGCGGTGCGTTCAGCGCGGGCCAATGGACGAGCTAAACGAAAAACCCATGACCGTGCCGACGGACAGACAGAGACCGGAGTTTCATTAATAGGGCTTCAGTTGCCCTTTAGGTATGGAACCCTAATCCCTGTGATTATTTTCTTACGTTTTCTTCCCAATTTTAATGAGAATAATTTTTCGAGGACTGCAAGTCGAGTGGCCTTAACTTAATAAAGAGTACCATCTACTAAATTACTTTGTTGTGTATTTTCAGTAAATGAAAGTATGTTTTACAAAGTTTGTTGCTAGCGTTCAATTTAGAATTTAACGACTCGCTACTTACTTCAATTGAAGTAGGTGAAATGTCGGATTTTCCTTTCAATTGAGGTAGGTAAAATATTGGACATAATTTATTTTTATTTATTTATGCCTTAGCCTTAGAATACTATCTCACCTGATGGTAACTGATGATGTGGTCAAAGATGTTGTTCAGGCTAACTAGAAGTACTGGCTTATAAGGACACCTGCCGGAACACACCGTTAGGTGCTTAGCGACAGATTTTCTACTTGAGGGTGGTAGCTAGCCAGGCGGGCATTCGCAAAATGCTCTACCACCATGCTATAACGACTGCCATCCTTATACGACAACCGGGACCGACGGCTTAACGTGCCTTCCGAAGCACGTAAACGGTCAGTAGTAATGTCACTAGCGGTCACCCATCCAACTCATGACCGCGCGCGACGTTGCTTAACTTTGCTGATCGGTTGAGAACAGCAAAGTAAACTTCGCTACGAGTGCTTCAAATTATAATTTGATTATTATTAACAATATATTTTTAGTTGTTTTTTTATAGCTGATATACTAGATATACTACATTTGACCACTATTTGACCCGATGGTAAGTGATGATGCAATCGAAGATGCTGGCAGGCTAACCTAGAATTAAGCTAGGTTTTGTATATTAGCTATCTCATCAGGCTAACCTAGAATTACTGGGTCTTAAGGACAACTAAATATTCCGTTGGGAGCTTGGCGATAAATTCTCTACTTGAGGGTAGCCAGGCGGACAATCTCAAAATACCCTACCACCATGATTTATCGACTGCCATCATTAGACAACAACCAGAAACAACGGCCTAACATAGCCTCCGAAGCACAAAAGCACTCATGTAGTAATTACACTAGCAGTTACCCATCCAAGTAATGACCGCAGCGGTCATTGCCATTATTGACTAAGCCAGCTACGTCACGAGCGCTTCAATTTATGATTATATATTGATAGTACGTTTTATAATCACGAAGTTTTCTTCTAAAATTCAGATAATTAATAACGAATTCAATTCTTGGAAGTACCAGGCAAACATATACTCATAACGGGTCAGAGTTATATCTATGTATTTTTAAGATATCGTAGTGGAACAAGTTAGTGCTGTCTAGTCTCCAGCAACGCTAGAAGGGTAGCGAGTGCTTTATAGTCCCCAAGAGGTATCGCAGTGTAATATACACATTCACTATTGTGAGTGCTGTCCGATTTATTATTTCCTTATAACTTCTAACACTGGGGAGTGTTAGAAGTTATAAGGAAATAATAAATGTTTCAAGAATATTCATAAAGTTAAAAGTATTTGTACTGACTTTGACTAGTCACATCCACCTTGCCACAAACGTAGGGGGAGGGGCTTTCTGTTAACGCCAGTTACATTTTGCAGTCAGTCTTGCCTCGGAAGTCGATTAGAACGGATAAATTGTGATTATGTAGAAATTGATACGCGAAACACAATGTTTATTTGTGTTTAAAAATGAGGTATGTACAAATTTATAGTATATTTTTGAAGCACATTGTTAAAAGAAGTTTTAAAAGAGTGGCTCCTAGTTTCTTGCCAGTTCTACCCGCAGTGTCTCTATAACACTTTTTTGCCTTTCTTTGCTGAACGTGGCGTATAATGAAAAAATATATGCGTTGGAATCAATTTTGGTGTATATTTTTATAATTTAGTATCCCTCTTTCACCAGGGGGGTTTGGGTAGGGGATTAAGTGAAATTAGCGCTGGGTTTGATCTCTAAGTGAGACAAGTTATTTTGTGTATTTGAAGTATTTGTTATGCAAGGTTGAATTGTTGTTATATAGCGCGAATAATTATATTGAACCCTGAGGAAGCGAAGGAATTTTGGATTATCCCACGAGCAAAGCAGATGGCTCAAAATATAGACTCCTAGAGAGAGGGTAGGGAAGGTTTCAAAAGTACCAGACCAAAATAACGTAGCTGTCGAGCGAAACACACAGTTTTTCATCTCACTACAGCTAACAAATGCAGATGCAAAAAGGAGACTTAAATAAAATTTCGAAGCGCTCGTAGCGAAGTTTACTTAGCTGTTCTTAACCGATCAGCAAAGTTAAGCAACGTCGCGCGCGGTCATATGTTGGATGGGTGACCGCTAGTGACATTACTACTGAGCGTTTCCGTGCTTCGGAGGGCATGCTAAGCCGTCGGTCACGGTTGTTGTCTTAGGATGGCAGTCGTTATAGCATGGTGGTAGGGCATTTTGCGAATGCCCGACTGGCTAGCTACCACCCTCAAGTAGAAAATCTGTCGCCAAGCACCTAACGGTGTGTTTCGGCAGCTGTCCTTGAGAGCCAGTACTTCTAGGTTAGCCTACACAACATCTTCGACCACATCATCACTTACCATCAGGTGAGATAGTGGTCAAAGGCTAACCTACCAGGCATAAAAAAAAACTTTTTTTTTTTTTTTAAATTGTGTACATAAAATAAAAAGTTATTTTGTTTTTGGAACTATTAAATAGGCTCCAATTTTTAAAATGTTCCACACTAGCGGATAAAAAGCTTTTTTTCCACGCAGAATTAGAATGCTAAACAAACCCTCCGAGTTTGCGAGGTATTTTTTTAAGTAAGAGTAAGAAGTCTGTATCTGCTCCCGGTAGATGGGCAATAAGATCGTCCCCATTACATGGGATCAATCCATCTATTGTTAGACTTGGGTCTTGAGAAACGCGTGATTAATGACCATCTACAGGCAAAATAGGCATGAAAATGTGTAATTTTTCATCTAAGCATTATTTTGAGCATTTATCATATTGGTGCTGGTCAGACGAATTATTTCCATCAGTTTGAAATCATGACTTTTTGACTTGGTGATATCTACCTAAATAGCATAAAACTATCAAATGGTTAGCACCCGCTTCAGTGGCCTAATTGGAAATGCACCAGGACTGTATTCTGAGGTTGCAAAGTCAGGTCCCTCTGAAAATATTTCTTTCCGTCAAATAACACATATATTCTATTTAAATAAAAAAATATGTTCAGTATCACGCTTGATCTTGTCGACTTTGTTAGTTTTATATTATAATATTTATGATTATTTTCCTATTAGATAGAATACAAAATACCAATTTCAAACCACAGCTTGTTTCTAAAACCATGTAGTCTAGACGAAATAAAGAAAATTATCATGTCACTTAATAACACACGAGCTGTAGGATTTGACGGAATATGTACAAGCATTATAAAAGATAGCATATCAATCATTTCTCCCATTATTCAACATCTTGTTAACCTATCTTTTGTCAAAGGTTTGTTTCCAGACCGTCTTAAGAAATCTGTTATACGCCCACTCCATAAAAAAGACGATAAGCAAAGCTTAAATAATTATCGTCCTATAACATTAGTGTCCATATTTTCCAAGATTTTTGAAAAGGCTATGCATCGGCGTATCAATGATTTCTTTGTAAAATTTAGAATCATAAATGAAGAACAAAATGGATTTCAAAAAGGGAAATCAACAACACTAGCTGCTTACAATCTTATCAGTCAAATAGTAAGGCAAATTGATAAACGTATTCCTATATCAGTAATTTTTTTTGACATGAGCAAAGCATTCGATTTTGTCAATCACAAAATTCTGCTTAGCAAATGTGAAAATTATGGCGTTAGAGGTCCTGCTTTGGATTGGCTTCAAAGTTATCTATCTGATCGAAAGCAATGTGTAGAAGTAACATCCCTAGATAAGAACCATGCTTCAATATCCTATAGATCTGCTTTTCAAGTGAATACCTGTGGCGTGCCACAAGGTAGTATTTTGGGACCCTTACTGTTTCTGATTTACATAAATGACTTGCCTTCAGCAATGGACCAAAAATGTATACTTTTCGCAGACGACGTTTCGGTTGTAGTAACTGACAAACAATACATAATCACGAATATCTAATTTCTGCTGCTGGTGATACAGTCATGAACTGGTTAGATTCCAATAGTTTACAAGCGAACATAACAAAAACCAAGTGCGTTCATTTTCATAACTATAATTCAACTGAGAATACTGTAAATGCTAAAATTGGAACGCAACATGTAGAAACTACGGAGATGTATAAGTTTCTAGGTATCATTGTGGACCAACACTGTAATTGGAAGTCCCACGTAGAACATGTTTGTGCTAAACTGAATCGTTTCGTATTTGCATTAAAAAAGCTACGTCGTACAGTCAATATAAGCGCTGCACTTACGGCGTATCATGGGTATGTGGCTTCTGTTTTAAGGTATGGCCTCTTGCTGTGGGGAAATTCCACAGACATAACTAAAGTATTTTTAGTGCAAAAAAAAATGCATTAGAGCTGTATGTGGCGTGGGCCCCCTAGATTCGTGTAGACCACTGTTCAAAAAATTAAATGTTTTGACCTTGACTGGATTATATATCCTGCAAATAGGAATTTTTGTTAAGGAGCATCCTGAAAAATTTGAACAGTTTGACATATGTGCCTATACTGAAACTCAGAGTAGAGACCCAAGTAGATTAAGAACAATTTATTGTAAGACGGCTCTAATGGGACGAAACTGCACTGTAATGGCTATTAAGGTTTTTAATAAAATTCCAAGGACTTTTAGGGAGCTCCCTCTAAAATATTTTAAAATAAGACTGCACATATGGTTGGTCGAAAAGTGTTTTTATAACGTTACCGAGTTTTTTAATTGTAACAATTAGCCATAGTAAGTAATTATCCATAATTGACATACTATTTTATTTCTTAAGGTTGAATATATTTTGATTTTTACTGACATGTATATTTGTAATATAATTAATTCATGTTTTTTTGTTGTTTTTAAAAATTTGCCACTTTGGTACAAATAAATGTAATTATAACTATGTTTAATATAATTATGATGATTAAATATTGTAAGCTAAGTAAGGTAGAATAACATTATTTGTGTTACTTAAAAAAAAAATTGTATGCCAGATAATGGTGAAACATGTATAGATCTGTTAATTGTATTACTTAGACCACCTTGTTATATCCATGTTTCTTGCAATAAATTTCATTTCATTTCATTTCATTTCATTTCATTTATCGGAAATTAACATTTCTATCAAAAGATCACGTTCGGAAATGAAGCATTACATTAAAATCATGAATCGAGCTCATTTGTGACAGTCTTCCTTATAAAGTAAAAGTCCCGAAAATCAACCTACTTCGTTGTGAACTCAAAATTGTCGACGCAAAAATCGTTACCAGACCGCTGTAGGTATGATTAGCGATCACAAAGGGTTCACTTTTTCCCTTGTTATCTATTATTCACTTCGTTCTTTGAATCCTAGAATTACTGGCTCCCAATGATAGCTGCCTGCAGTATTCACTTGAAATATCGGAATAAAAATTATCTATACTAATATTATAAAGAAGAAGATTCGTATTTTTGTATGATACAAATAAACTTAAAAACCACTAGACTGGTTTGAATTTTTTTTATTACCATTAGAATATACAGGGTTATTGGTAAAATGCTAACAACCTCTTAGGGTTGACTTCTGCTAGTCCTATGAAACATTTTGAGAAGTTGTTTTTTTAATATTTTTAAATTTTCTTTCCTGTTTTCTGTTATATGTTTTTGACTGAATAAACACGAGGACCACCTGATGTCAAAAGTCTATTGTGTAAATATTCAAAACTCTAATTAAAGGGACCACGGTGCGGCCCAGTGTTGCCACGGCGGGCGCTCTTGGTATGCATTAAAACAAAAAAATAAAACAAAAATTATAAAAAAAATACATCTCAAAATGTTTCTTAGGACTAGCAGAAGTCAACCCTAAGAGGTTGTTACCATTTTACCAATAATCCTGTATACAATATTGTATCCTTTGACAAACTATTGTGTATGTATGACATCATCAAAATGTGGCTCTAAAGGAAAACCAGCGCCGCCTGACCACCGGCATTACAATGAGTTGGGGCCAATTTGTTACTCGGGCTGAATTAATTTTAATTTTATTTAGGAACAGTTATGTTATATTTTTGGGCTTGAAACATATTTAAACTGTTTGTAGTACAACGTATGTTGAACTATAGGTGTTCCCAATGCGATGGTTAAATAAAGAACTAGAGTAAAGTCATTGTCATGTTAGCTCAGTCGCTCAGAGCTTACCCCGGATATAGGGGTGGATGGACGCGGGTTCGAATCCCACACATGACTTTAATTTTTTTTCTCGTAAATTTGTAATATTTGAACTATAATTATCTCGCTCTTTTCTTTAGATATATTTATTTTACCTTTTACTTTGCATTAATTATTTATACTGTACAAAACTATTTGGTGCACCACCGACCAAAACAGTTTTATTCATACCCTATCTGGAAGAGTTAGTTTGACGCTGCTTGTTGATAAGACCACCCGTTGTACTGTCATCAATTCTTTTTATTTTTCTTTCAATGTTGTTCATATATGTATATATATATATATATAATAACATTGTATTTATTGTATTGTATATTTTTTACTTAAACGTAGTAAGTTAAGTTAGCTATCAAGACCGGCATTCGCAAAATGCCCTACAACTATACAGGGTTATTGGTAAAATGCTAACAACCTCTTAGGGTTGACTTCTGCTAGTCCTATAAAACATTTTGAGATGGTTTATTTATTTTTATCAAAAGAAAAAAAAAATTTGAATTTTTTTGGATATTTTTTTGTGTTTTAATGACTACTCCGAGCCTAGAGCGCCCACCGTGGCAACACTGGACTGCGCCGTAGTCCCTTTGAATATTTACATCGAGTAAATAATCAAAATATGAAATAATACATTACAGGCGCAAGAGACTTTTGACATCAGGTGGTCCACGGGCTTATTCATTCAAAAACATATGAAAAAACACAAAAGAAAACTTCAAAAATGAATATCTTTTTCAAAAAAATAAATATACATACTTATACAAAATATTTCTTGGGACTAGCAGAAGTCAACCCTTAGAGGTTGTTAGCATTTTACCAATAACCCTGTATACTGAAGCTGAATCCCACGTGTTTTTCCGAACCATAGACGGAGCTCGCAGCATTGCCACTAGGCCATCAATTCTACAAACTTCTCAGTCAAGTTCAAGAATAAGTTTCAGAAGGAAATTGCCTGCAATAAATCACCAAGTTGCGCATTACCAAACTCTATGCAGAGAGATATTTACTGGCTAACTTCCAGCGACCGCGGTACTGTACTGTAATGAGAGTGAACACTGGCTGAAATAAAATAGTATATACATTCATTGCATAATATATAAATACATTTTGTTGTCTATATGTATATATATTTATCATTACATCCTTTTATTTGTAACTGCGCGCCATATCTCCTTTGGTATATCTTGGTTTGAGGGGACATGGTGTAGCTGTGACACTCGTGCAATGGATCTGCATGGGACAACTTATGACCATACTGGCCATAGTTTAATTTATGATCATAAGGTGAGTGTCACGGTCGGACCTTGTCACCCTCATTTGGGTCGCCAAGATACAGGCTTTGCCTAGTTTGGGACCCGCTGGGATTTTTCAGTAAGTTAGTGTTCTGTTTTAAATTTGTTTAAACCTTGGTCTTAGTTAAAAATAATTGTTACACACTAAATACTTTTCTGGCAAATAAATTATTATTATTATTATTATACAAGGGTTTGCACAAATATATTGACGTATTTGTGACCTGTGGTTTTTCCTAAGGTGTACAATCTAACTGTTACCACACTACACCGGAAGACGTAGAGTCGGTAGGCCCCCCACCAGGTGGACTGACGACATCGTGAAAGTCGCGGGTAGCCAGTGGTTACAAGTGGCTAATAGTCGTTCTTTGTGGCGTTATATGAGGGAGGCATTTGTTCAACAGTGGACTTCTTCCGGCTGATGATGATGATGTACAATCTAAACCGCTTCTAAATAAAATTATAGAGCCACTGCGAGAATAACGGGCAAGAAAGTCATATTTTGTAGTGCTTGAAATAAATTAAGCAATTCATCGCTTGATGTATTCTGAGCCACAAGACCACAAGCCTTTTCCATTGACCTAAAGAAGATATTTTACAAAAGATTTTTTTAAAGTTTTGTATTAATTTTTTGTTTTTTTCCGTAATTTCCTGTATTTGTGTGAGATTATGACTGAACTTACACTTACTTATAGGAAGTTATTAAACTATAAGCACATTACAACTGTAATCATGTCTCAGGGTGATAAGCGCAGTGCAGGTCATCATTTGCAGCAAAATACATCTGTTATAGGCAGAGGTCACCGCTTAACAAGTTTTTTTTTATGCCTGATAGGTTAGCCCTTGAGCATTATCTCACCTGATGGTAAGTGCTGATGTGATCGAAGATGTTGGTCAGGCTAACCTAGAAGTACTGGCTCTCAAGGACAGCTAACGGAACACACCGTTTGGTGCTTGACGACAGATTTTCTACTTGAGGGTGGTAGCTAGCCAGGCCGCAAAATGCCCAACTAGCATGCTATAACGACTGCCATCCTAAGACGACAACCGGGACCGACGGCTTAACGTGCCCTCCGAAGCACGGAAATACTCAGTAGTAATGTCACTAGCGGTCGACGGCGACGTTTCTTAACTTTGCTGATCGGTTGAGAACAGCTTAGTAAACTTCGCTACGAGCGCTTCGTATGACTTCTCTTTACTTCTCATTTCATTGTAGCTATAATATCATTTATCTTTGTGTTTTATAACCAGTATGCTTCGGTGTCGTAACAGGGAAAAATACTGGAAGGTGGGCAGCAGCGCCTTCTAAAGAACTGCCATCTCACACTGCGATCCCCAAGCCGCTTGCCAAGCGTGGGGATTATGGCAAATACCCCCTGAATAGGGGAGGCTGTGTTCAGCAGTGGACGATCCGGCTGATACAGTATGCTTCTATATACAAACAAAACACTACATATATATTACATGAGCTGCAAATGTTGAAACACTTATAATATTAGGTATAAAACTTGGGTACTGTTTCCACCAACATTTTCGCAAACAAGGGGTCACCCGGTGACCTTGAATCTCACCAACCGTTCCTAGATCGATACTGGTTTGCCATTACGCAGCTGGTGTTGTGCCAAAGCTGTATGAATCGGATTGCATTGCAGAAAACTGAAAGAAATACTGACGTTTTGAAGCGCTCGTAGCGTAGTTTGCTTAAACGTTCTTAACCGATCGCGGTCATGATTTGGATGGGTGACCACTAGTGGCATTACCACTAAATGTTTGCTAGGTTTAGCAGAAGTCAACCTTAAGAGGTTGTTACCATTTTACCGATAACACTGTATATTTAAAGAATATGTTGTAGTATTGTCCTTTGTGTTTTTAATAATGACTACCGACCCTATATGGGTGGAAAAAGAATAGGAAGATAGTAGTCAGCTCATAACTTTACAATAGTAATTATAGCGTAGGTTCTGTCAACAACTAGTAAAAAGCTTAGTTTACCGTCAAATAAAATTACCGACCACGCAACTTAATTTACTAACTTTGTGCTTATTTTGAGAACAACTCAATCCGGGCTTAGTTCAAAGTAAACACAAACTAAGGCTCGGATTAGTAAGCTTAGTTGTTTATTACATACGTAGATTACTATGAGGAAAGTAGAATTACATTGTGTGTTGTGAGATATAAATCAAAGTTAAGAGGTGGCGTTTGTGACATCGCGTAGGAAAATTAGGCAAAATTGTCACTAGACATATTTTTTCATGTGTTTTAAGTATTTTACAAAAATATTAATTTAATGTTGTCTTTAAATATTTTTAAAATATTAGTTATAATCTTTATATGTTTATAATCGCTTTGAAAAAAGCAGGGTCCCAATTCGCCTATATTTTTTTTTAATGTTTGCAAAATTTTGTGTTTAGAACTACGAGAGCGTATTCTACAGTTGGTAAATGAAACAATTGAATAATTATGCCTTAACTGCCTATTGTGCCTTGCAAAAAACACATGCACGAAGTTCAACACTTGCAACAAAAGCTAACGCTACGCTAGCGCATCTAACGGTAACGTAATAAAATGATTACATCAAAATCAACACAGTTTCTTATAAATGTTCATAGATGGCGCTCATAATTGAAAAAAAAAGAGAAAGGTGCTGTCAGGCTTGTAGACGGACTCGTGTGATATATCACACAATTCAAGACATTATGTATTCTTGAATATATTTTTTTTATTGATGAATGACTATTTAATAATTTGTAACGTAGTAGTGTGTTAATTTGTATAATTAATGTAACTGGTATTTTGTGCTCTTAATAATAAAAAATAAAATAAATATATAAACAGCGGCCGGAAAGCACTGTTAGGTGCTGAGCGATAGCTTTTCCACTTGAGGGCTTTTTTGACCAAGTTGGTATTTGCAAAACGACCACGCCATAAAGACTGCAATCCTAAGACCTGGACCTATGATGCGACTGAAAGTGCCCAAAAATGCTAGCAGAATTGCTAAGCTGAACAGCAATGTAATCTTTATATATGAACCGGCATAACCGGCATTAAACATCCTTTCAGTATATTCAATAAATTTTTATTTATTATATATTTTATTTACTAAGGGAAAAATCGGGTGACTCCCGCTCCGGCTCGTACCTGGTGCAAAGGCTGGCCATCGCAGTCCAACGAGGCAATGCAGCCAGCGTCATGGGCACCTTTGCGCCAGGTACAGTGAGGGGCAGGTTATTTGAAAATATTTAATTTAATTATATTATATTTAATTATTTGACAAATTTAAGATGAATGTTTATTTGTGTTAATGTTTTATATATATATATATATATATACTTATATATATATATACACCGTGTCCCAAAATTCAACGATAAGCCGGCATCGGTGCATGGACCTACTCATGACTACTCGGGAAAAAATAAAAAATAAATTATAACTCTTTTTTTTTTTAATTACAGAGACTTTTATAAAGTTGCGCCAACTTTTAATAAAACTTGCCATGGTAGTGTCCATACTTTTTTTTTTAACCCAGACTATAGAAAGTGCATAGAATGTTAAAATCTATGAAAATTATAAGAAACATTTTTTTTTTACTGATTTTTGTAAAATAACTACAGACTTTCTGTAATTTTAAAGGATTGTGGTAGATAGCCGTCCTTCTTAGGTTGCTAATGCACAAAAAATATCAAAAATATGTCAAAAATTGTGGTCATGGTAGTTGAAAATAGCATAATGGGTATCGAATATCGATGAAATTTATAAAAGTCTCTGTAATTAATAAAAAAAAACAGTTATAATTTTTTTTTTTTTTCCGAAGAGTCATGAGTAGGTCCATGCTCCGATGCCGGCTTATCGTTGAATTTTGGGACACGCTGTATATGAATATATATATATATTCATATATATTTATATATAAGTATATTAATGTATATCTAAATATATAGTTGTATGTATTTATTTATTTATATAACTAGAAGCGTTATATACTTTCTTGCCAGGATTTTTTTATTTTATTTTAAGTTAAGTTTGTTAAATTAAACACCTAACAAACTTTAACTAACTAATCAATTAAAGTTTGTTTAGATGTTTAATATTGTGGAACCACAGAGTTGCCTTATCTTATGTAATCTCTCTTAGAAATGGGTTGTCTGGAAGAGATCGCTTTGAGCGATAAGACCGCCCATTGTAGCTAAGTTTTATTATTTGTTTGTATTAGTTGTATAAATTATGGTGTGACAATAAAGAGTTTATTTATCTATCTATCTTATCTATCATAAATTATTAATCTATTGCATCAGTATCCTAAGTTCTAAGTCAATATTGACACTGAGCAATTGAAGCATTAGAACAAAAAAGATTGCTTCTAATTAGCTGAATCTATCTACTGTTTGTTTCGTCCCCAAATTACCACACGGTCTGTCAGTTTTACTCGAAATTAGCCCTTACGGTTCTTCTACAAGTAATACTCTTGGGATCAATTGCCTTGTACCGTTGGAAGCTAGCTAAATTACAAGGTATTATAATAAAACAATTCTTGTTCTAGAAACCTTAATTACAATTAAGCCTTTTATAGCAAAAATTGTCATTTAATTAAAAAGACGGTAATAATCGTAAGCTTTTATTGGTATTCATTGTAACGATAGCGATTATATGCCTTTTATCACTTAACTGGGTAGAGTTTGGTGCAATATTTTGTCGTTAATGGTTTCTGTTGGGGTAATAATGTTTTTTTTTTTTTATGTTATTGTGGCGGAACAAGCCCGAGGCCCACCTGATGTTAAGTGGACTAACCTCTGCCTATAACAGACGTATTTCGTCAGCGACAAATTGCACTGTGCCCGTCACACTGAGACGTCCAGTTGTTAGGTCTCATTAGCCTGTTATTCTTCTGGCTCTCAAGGACTGCTGCCGGAACACACTGTTAGGTGCTTGTCGACAGATTTTCTACTTGAGGGTGGTCGCTAGCCAGGCGGGCATTCACAAAATGCCCATCCACCATGCGGTGAAGCTCAAGCTCTGGGCGGGATTCGAACCATGGACCTGCTGCACGGCAGTCCATAGCCAATGCCACTGAGCCATCACTGCTTCAAAAATTATATTATAGGTTATTATGGTGCCGGGTTAAATTGTCATCTCTCCATTTCTTCCCGTGGGTGTCGTAAAAGAAGGCTAAGAGAAAAGTGCGGTGAGTAGTATGCCACTTCACACGTGGATGTGATTAGGATGTTGTCTGCGTTAGATGCACAACAGGGCTATACCATCTTAGTGCCCTGCCAGGATTTCATACAATATATTCTTGTGTTCCTGTCTTATATGTTGTTAGCGTAAACGTACTATTCGTAATATTATGTTCGTGTTTCGTCCAGTGTGTTAAAGAATACATTTTGTATGACCCTGAAACTGTGCCAGGTGAATGACAATAGGCTCGCCCCCTATTACATGCGACCAAAACCCGATGGGCGAAACGTGGGTGTTTACACACTGCCTAACCTTTCGGAGAATACAGGCATGAAATCTTTTGCTGCTTTAAGTGTTTTTTTTTCTGTCATAGCAGGTGGAATTGCGTAACAAATTCATTCTATGGTTAGTACATCAAAAAGGTTGTCAGTGTACGATCCGCGTACAGGCTCTTAATTCCTTTTGAGGTAGTGGACTGTATGAGGTGTAGAAAACAGATGCGAAGTACGACTATTCCTGCACGTTTTCAAAAAGAGGAAACGAAAACACTCCACCAACCTTTCATCCACGCGCTGCTTACAGGCTTTAACGTCCCAGGAGTTCCAGCGCGACCGTGTCTCGGAGGATAGCAGGTTTGCAGTAGAATTCACACACTGTTTTTAGAGGTAACGACGAGTTGACTGCTGCGCACGGCGCTTTTTTCACCACTGGTCTGTCTCCACCGTTCGACAACGAGTAGATGTCAAACTGGCGAAGTTATTTCCATCTACCTCTTTTTTTTTGTACATGCAGGGATTGAACAGTCAGTACTGATACCTTCGATGTACCACTGTATATCATACATTTTAATGAATGACAAAGACAGACAGATATATACTAAAACTAATACAGAATACTCTAAACATTGTTATTTCTAATATACTGATGTTTTTGTTCACAGATGGCAGTTTTCGGAGCGAGGTAGACAAGTTCGGGCGCGGTACGGAGTCGGCGTCTCTTCACGAACTACATTCGACGCTGGCGCCCCCTGCCGCGCCCGACCACCACTGGCAACACACGCTCATCCTCATCCTCAAAGGCCTCGTCTTCACAACCATCATCCTTGGAGCTCTTTTCGGAAACGCACTAGTCATTATCTCAGTACACAGACATAGAAAATTACGTGTGCTTACCAACTACTACGTGGTCAGTCTAGCAGTAGCTGACATGCTCGTCGCTTTATGTGCTATGACTTTCAACGCGAGCTCAGAGCTTACAGATGCCTGGCTCTTCGGACCTTTAGTCTGTGATATATTCAACTCACTGGACGTGTACTTCTCAAGCGCATCTATACTCCATCTATGCTGCATATCCGTGGATAGATACTATGCTATTGTAAGACCTTTGGAGTACCCGGTCACGATGACACATCGAACAGTCTGCTTCATGTTAGCCAACGTATGGCTTTGGCCTGCTCTAATCAGTTTCGTTCCTATATTCATGGGCTGGTACACCACAGCAGATCATCGCCAGTACCGAAAGACTCATCCTGATGTGTGTGAATTTAAAGTGAACATGGTCTACGCAATCCTTTCATCGAGCGTATCCTTTTGGATACCAAGTTTAGTGATGATATCCATGTACTGTCGGATATTTAGAGAAGCAATCCGGCAACGAGAAGCCTTGACTCGAACTTCGTCCAATATATTATTAAACTCTGTCCATTTAAGACATACTTCACATTCGGCGCATCACTCCCACTACCTCCATCCTGATCGAAGACCTTCTGATATAAGTCCCAATTATAGCACCTTTACGGAAGTCGGGCCTGAAGAGACTGAGTTTGCTGGAGAGGTGATGACTTTAGGAGATATATGTCCAAGTAAAGAAGCTAGTCCGAGGAGGTTGAATGAGAGAGTAAGCTGTGATACGGCTAGCTCTGGGTACTTTTCTGGGGGTTCAAATAAACGGTCATCGAGTGGACAACCTCCAGCAGGGTGGAGACCTAGCTGTTCTTCGGCGGTGGCTACGAGGGATTTGGCGAAAGCAGCTACGGAACTAAACGTCCAAGGTAAGCTATTTATTATATCAACTAAGCCCAGTACCTACCTAGATTGTAAAACAAGGAATGTAAGTTGCCAGTCACACCCGAGATATTCAAATAGTTTCAGTGTTCGATCGATTATTATTGAATTCGAGACGAAAATGCAACTTTTTATTACTAAGGGAAGGAAATAACTAAATTAGGTATGCAAAAAATCCAACTTCCAAATAGAAATAACGATTTCAACAAGATAATGTGCTTTTTTTCTCGATTGCTACCATTTTGTGGGGTCAGGCTGACCTTGAATTAGTTGATTCCTATTGTCCTAATGTTATTTAGATTTTTAATTTTACTTTCCTCCCTTGTTTTATTCATCTGCAGTGAAATTTTGTTGGCGAAAGTTTATTTCTTATTTCCTTCATATTTTTTCATTCTAGATATATACATAACATCCCTAATATTTATTTGCTTTCCACATTAAGAATTAAGAGAGTTAAACTATATATTCACTCTCAAAGCACGAGTGATGATCTCAATTTTAAATGTGAAGCTACGCCTGTTTTTATTTAAAAGGATTAACAATATTGAAAACAGTAAAGTAAAACGATTGTACTAAACAATTTAAAAAAACAATTACCGAGCATAACTTTGTCTGCCATTTACATTACTGAAAATTGTATCCTATATCTTTAAGTAATAGAAATACAGACCATGACAGTTTTAAACAGTTTTAATCAAAGAGCTTGTTCAAATGATCCAAATAAGTTAATGGCCTTAATTATATACAAACTGCATGGTGGTAGGCCATTTTGCGCCTGGCTAGGACTTTCCCGCCAACGGCGTTGGAAAGTCTAACATAATTTGGTAGCAAACCACCATCTCCACAGTTGTAAACCATGGTTGGCAACCATGGTGGGAGGCTCGGTGCTGACTGTGTAGCACAGTTTTAAGACGACAACCGGGACCGACGGTTTAACGTGCTCTCCAAAGCACGGAAGCGCTCAGTAGTAATGTCACTAGCGGTCACCCATCCAACCCATGACCGCGGCGTACGTTGCTTAACTTTGCTGATGGGTTAATAACAGCTCAGCAAAAACTTTAAATATTTCATTGAGAAAGCCTGGCATGGTTAGGTATTCGCCAAATTAGGCAATATGCGAGTCATATCTAGTTATATCAAATACGTGCAATGAAAGAAACGGAAGAGAGAAAAATGCATGAGGGGAATTTCCCAAGCGAGCATTCGTAAAATGCCTTACCACTATGCGGTTAAGCTCAAGCAGCAGTGGGGTCGAACCATGGACCTGCGGCATAGCAGTCCATGGTTATTACCGCTTGGCTATCATTGCTTCAAAAATATTTATTTATTTAAGGAAAAACCAACAGCTGAAGTAACTTATATATATATATAACACTTATAGTAACAGAACGCTAATTATAGGTTTTCACGTATAGTGACAACATAATTACAAAGTGTGTGCAATAACAATATCGTGTATGAAACACATTTATGTAAAAAAGTAAAATATCCTAAATACCTTGGGAAAAACTTTGAAAACAAAATGATTATAAAATAATGAATAGATAAAGGCGTTAATTTGCGTAAATCCATATTTAATAATAACATATATTTTTAAAATATTTTAAGGAAACATCAAATTAATATTTTAATAAAACACTTTAAGTTACTTTTAGTGACAATTCTGCCTAATTTTCCTGCTAAGCCGACGTGACGTCACAAACGCCACGCAGCCAAAACGGAAGAGTATTCGACGCTTTTCGCTTTTAAACGAAGCATCCTCAGGAGGTCTTGACTCTACTAGCGCACAAAGTTATTTAATTGTTGGCTGCGTGGCGTTTGTGACGTCACGTAGTCTTCGCAGGAAAATTAGGCGGAATTGTCACTAGATATATTTTTATATTTTTTAAGTATTTTATTAAAATATTAATTAGATGTTTTCTTAAAATATTTTAATAATATTTGTTATTATTGATAATAAAATACTTAGCTAATAATATCAAAATTCACTTACAATTGAGTTTAAACATCGCCTCTGAAGAAATTATTACTCAACCGTTGTCTGGCTGAGTTTACACTCGTACAAAATAGATCTAGATCATTATGCCTGCAGATTTGATTTGATTGGTTACTAGATCGCCATAGGTCATTCCTATTTATTATATTTTTTCTTTAGTTAGTTCCTACAGTGGGAGTACAAATAGTAGGGTTACATCGAGTGGTTTTATAAGGGGCGTTAATGGAAATTTTGCTTAGCAGCTCAGAGCAATCAATTTTGTTTGTGGAAAAGATATATAGATGTGTAATGTAACTAGAGTAGATAAATATTTAATGTATGGGGGTACAATATATGGGGTCAGTTGCTTAACATTCGGTGAGAAAGTCATCGAATGTCGCTCGATCATCCACTCATTGACATTTCGATGAACTAAGTAAACGTCTTTGAGCGACCGCTACGATAAGTTTCAAGTTCAACTTAACGTGTGACTAGAATCAATTGAGTGAATTGAGTATGGGATAGTATATTTCTGAATGACAGGTGCGTAAAGTCGCTAACGCCCACTCATGTTAGTGAACAATTTGGTGTGTTCCCACAGACGTTGTCACTTATGATTGAGAGAACGCCGAAGTGCAATGGCCGCGTAGAGCGATGATATCGAACGCAATCCAGAAAAAAATAAAATCTACGCCAGATACAGAAAAAATATTAATACACTATCGTGGTAGCTATTATTTTGAAGCAGTGATGGCTCAGTGGCATTAGCTATGGACTGCCGCGCAGCAGGTCCATGGTTCGAATCCCGCCCAGAGCTTGAGCTTCACCGCATGGTGGAAGGGCATTTTGTGAATGCCCGCCTGGATAGCGACCACCCTCAAGTAGAAAATCTGTCTCCAAGCACCTAACAGTGTGTTCCGGCAGCAGTCCTTGAGAGCCAGAAAAATTACAGGCTAATGAGAGCTAACAACTGGACGTCTTAGTGTGACGGGCACAGTGCAATTCGTCGCTGACGAAATGCGTCTGTTATAGGCAGAGATTAGTCCACTTAACATCAGGTGGGCCTCGGGCTTGTTCCGTCAAAATAACAGAAAAAAAAAAAAAAATAAGGTATATAATATCTTTATTGAAAAACTTACATAGCACAGAAGTTGTTGAAACTCTGCCTTTTGCTTTGGTAAAAGTAAAAACTGTTACAAAAGGCAGTATTTCCCTTATAATAATATCAAAGTTGTGAACTATATTTTTTTTTTAATATCAAGAACTTAGTTATACGGTAAATGCAAAAAAAAATTATAGAGGACAAAACTATAAGTATAGAGGATATTAATTTAAAAGTAAAAAATCCGACTGCAAATTATTTATTTTCGTTAAGTTCCATTGAAATTATAATTGCAAGATATATATATGGAATTGTTCCTTGGAAAGCCCTACATCTTGATACCTCACTCGATGGGTATGGGAGAAAAAAAAATTTTTTCTTACAATATGGTGTCTGAAATCCACCAGTTTGTTTCTCAACTTTCAGTCACGGAATGAAAAGGTTCACACCTTAAAGTCGAGTTTCGCTTGCACTACACACCTTATAGTCGAGTTTCGCTTGCACTAGTAATGCAAGGATCAATTATGCCAACATACCAGGTCAAGAAATAGTGCTGCTAACATTTAAATAAATATGACATATGCTATCAAACAAGGTTTTGCTTCTTTTTTTCTATCCCATCAATGCAATGTTACAAAATGAATAATATAATATACAATGTATCTTGTTGACAAGATAAATAGTCGAATAACTTTGATCTGAATAATTTTGAACTTTATTAACGAACAGTAAAACATTATTTTCTCTAACTCGAGTCTATTCTGTAACATAGTTTCAAAAGGTAATATGTGGTCGCAATACGTTGAACGAATCAATTTGAAAATCGACGAACCTTTTCATTCCGTGACTGTACCTAGCGTCAAGCGCGGTATCAAGACAAATCTAATGATATATCATACATTAAAATCGGCGAAGCCGTGTAGAAGTTATGGTGGAATAAAGAAACTCACAAACATACATACATATACAGACATGAACCCTGAAAACATAACACTCCTTTTTTAAGCAGTCGTGTGAAAACAATACTCGTCTAACTGCTGCAATATGGACAAAGAGGCCAAAGGCTGATGAAGGAGCGGATGTACTGCATGCAGAAGGATATATGTTGTTAAGGAGTGAGAACTTAAAATGACAATAAAAAAAATATTGCCATCCTAACTCAATGACCCTTTTAAAAAAGAAGAGTCGTCGACCTCGGCAGTATCTTTTTTTGTGTGTTACCCGAAATAAGTATTTATTATTATAAATAATAACAGGAAGAATAAAATGGTACATTTAACGTTTCTCATTTCAACAACAAACAGTAGTAGTATCCCGAAATCTCGTCACGTACCAAAATCACCGAAAACTTAACTAACTTCATGAAATTAAGCACCTAAATACCGGAACAAATAGTGTTGTTATCTTAACGACGCACTTAAGCCGACGACCACTATATTTTCAGCTGAGAGATGATCCATCCGGCAACTTTCCGGATACTTTTTGTCTGAATAGACTTTTTCTTTTATAAAACTCATAGGCTAACCTTTTACCACTATCTCAAGATGTACCATTTTGTAAGTGATGATGTGGTCGAAGATGTTGTTCAGGCTAACCTAGAATTACTGGCTCTCAAGGACAGCTGCTGGAACACACCGTTAGGTGCTTTGCGACAGATTTTCTACTTGAGGGTGATAGCTAGTCAGGCGGGCATTCTTAAAAGGCCATTCCACCATGCTGTAACGACTGCCTTCCTTTGACAACAACTGGGACCGACGGCTTAAAGTGCCCTCCGAAGCATGGAACACATGAACAGTTGTAATGCCACTAGCGGTCACCCATCCAACTCAAGACCACGACGTTGCTTAACTTAGCTGATCAGTTAGGAACGGCTAAGAAAACTTCGCTAACCTGATAAAGTAAGTGATGAGATGGTCGATAATGTTGCTCAGGCCAACCGCAAATTACTAGCTCGGCTAGCTTCAGCTTCCACTCTCATGTAGAAAATCTGTCACGAAGCACCTACTGGTGTGTTCTTGAGAAATAGTTCCCGTTCTAGGTTAAATCTAATAACCACCCTCGTCATAGTAATTACACCATTAGGTTTTTTTTATGCCAGATAGGTTAGCCTTTGACCGCTATCTCACCTGATGGTAAGTGATGATGTGGTCGAATATGTTGTTCAGGCTAACCTAGAATTACTAGCTCTCAAGGACAGCTGCCGGAACACACCGTTAGGTGCTCGACAGATTTTCTACTTGAGGGTGGTAGCTAGCCAGGCGGGCACACGCAAAATGTTGTAACGACTGCCTTCCTATGACAACAATCGGGGCCGACGGCTTAACGTGCCCCTAAGTTCAGTAGTAATGCCACTAGCGATCATCACGTTGCTTAATTTAGCTGATCGGTTAAGAACGGCTAACAAACTTCGCTACGAGCGCTTCAAAATCTCACCTGATAAAGTAAGCGTAGAGATGGTCGATTATGTTGTTCAGGCCAACCGAGAATTACTAGCTCGGCTAGCTTCAGCTTCCACTCTCATGTGGAAAATCTGTAACGAAGCACCTACCGTTGTGTTCTGGTAACTGTCCTCGAGAAATAATTCTCGTTCTAGGTTAAATCATCATCACCTACCATCAGGTGAGATAGTGGTCAAAGGCTAACCTATCAAGCATAAAAAATAAAAAAGCATAATGTTAGGTGGTACCAGCCAGGCTAGCATTCACAAAATGCCCTTTCACCTAGCAAATTAGTAGTAGTTTAAACATTACAAATTCGTTAAATAATTACCTGATAAAAGCATAAAATACATTATCTATGACATCATTCGAAATGATTTAAGATCGTCATGAAGTTTTTTATGGTAGTTATGTTTAGTGTAGGAGTATTTTGTAGACGTTTTTCAAATTAATAGGTAGAGATTTTGAATTTTGTACGGAGTTTGAATTAGCCGGTCCTAGTCCGGAGTATTTTTCCGGCTAGTTTTAAAGTGTCTTATGACTAATTTCAAATAATTAGTGGGTAATCAGATTATATTACGTTTAATCTCGCCATGTTAATTACGCGTTAAGGTGTAATTTCAACTAATGTTTGGCGATATAATACTCACCCGTTCCTTAAGGAATGCGTAATAATGTGTTTACACCACATAAGCGGTGAACCCGCGTGTGTTTACAATTTTTTTTCCATTTTGCATGTGATTGGTTTGAAGTGAAACTTTGCTATATCGAGATTCATTAAAATACTTTAAACACATTAAGCTCAAAAACGTTTTTATAATATCAACGACTCGACATTTAATTTTATTGTCATAAGGAGAGCTGACTCACTCACACAAACACCGGTGCGTCTGTGTATGAGTTCTACTTAAAATAAATGTAGTAAATATATACTGAACCTTCTTACTTAAATTTCTACTTCTAAATTTGAAACTGACTTTTAGGTACTGTTAAGGCATTTAAGATAACTCTTTGCATCCAATTTTGGCTATATTGTAGTAAATAGAAAAAATATTATTTGTAACTATGTATGTTAATGTTAAATTGCTCGACGAACTGACAACCGATGGGGAAGAAAGGTTCTCGAGTGGTTACCACAATACACCGGAAGACGTAGAGTTGGTAGGCCCCCCACTAGGTGGACTGACGACATCGTTAAAGTCGCGGGTGGCCAATGGTTACAAGCGGCTAATAGCCGTTCTTTGTGGCGTTCTATGGGGGAGGCCTTTGTTCAACAGTGGACGTCTTCCGGCTGATGATGATGATGATGATGATGTATGTTAATTAAAAAAACAATTATCTTTATATATTTATCAAAGTTTTATGAATACTTTTATAAAACTTTTTAATAATAACGAATATTACATTTTAAGAAAACATTAAATTATTAGTTTTAAAAATACTTAATAAATATAGATAATATATCTAGTAACAATTCCGCCTCATTTTCCGGCTAAGCTGACGTGACGTCACAAACGCCGCGCAGCCAAACCGGAAGAACTTTCGCACAGCGCATGGTCGAGAAAATATCTCGATTGTGCTCTCGAAGAGTCAAGATCTGCTGGGAATGCTTCGTGTTGAAGCGAAATGCGTCGAAAACTCTTCCGAATGGGTTGCACCGCGTTTGCATCATGCGGCTTAACAAGAAAATTAGACGGAATTGTCACTAGTTATACTTTTATAATTTTAAGTGTTTTTCTGAAACATTACTTAAATATTTGTTATTATTAAATAGGGCTTTCCCCAAAGTAAGGCCTGAATATTAAAAATGAGAAGATAATTAAAATGAGATTATTTTTCTGAGGTACTAAGTTTAAACATTTTTTTTACTTTTTGGTGTTTCTAATGTGATCATTACTTAAGGTTGAACTGGCCGGTAACTTTTCCATACAAACGCCGTAGGATGATCACTCCCTTATTTGAGGTTTTAGGTCCACAACTAAGCATGATATCGATTTATCTCTTCATTATCTAGGCTTGTCTTGGCACTGATTTGTAAAAAAAATCTTCACATGATAGTTATAAGCCTCGAAACATCCCTGTAATATCATGAATTTTAGCGCATGTTTAGTCGTAAATAAACGACTTATAGAGCATGAAATCCCTAAAATTATTTACATAGAAGCATAGCTCAGTTCATGATCATTTTAGATAACATTTTGGAAAACAAATACATCCAGTAGTATAATCATAAACATCCTAGAGCCAAAGGTCGGCACACATAGTTTTGCGCGCTAGTTTTTCGTTCAAAATATTGGGCATCTCATGTCAATACTTCCATTCCGCGGTGAGGGAAGCGGGCGGGCGGGTCTCATGCGCAGCACACTAATATATAATTAACAAAACGCACACTACCAAAAGTCACGTGCATCGCGCCGCGATCTTAGAACATAATATTATATTGAAGGAATGCCCTGTTGCTTTTTGGTGTGCACGTATGTATACACTACCAATATGTAGTGCCTATGCCTACTTACGTACTTATATATATAAGTACGTAAGTAGGTTAGAGATTATATTTACATATGTTGGGAGTTGGGGACCGGATTTTCTTTCGCATTTGATTAGTTTGTTCGTAATAGTAAGTGTCGGACGCCATAATCCATATAGATAGGTACTTGGGTAATATAAATACGTAACTATGTCTAGGTACTCACCTACTCTCACCTAAGTTAGTACCTAGTAGGTATTAGTCAATACGCAGGTCATGATAGCTATGGTGAGTACCTAATCATTTTAGCAACACTTAGACAATATAAAAAGCTGCATTTGGTTAGATACGGTATGGACGTAGGTAGTCCGCATTCTTTTTAGAATATAGTCTAAGCAGTAATATAACTTCGAGAAAGTACCTACCTAACACAAAGTAGTAAAGGGTTAGAATTAGAAGCTCAATGGAAGATACCTACCTATCTACGATATAATTATCATTTATCATATAGGCCTGCCTAGGCACGCAACTGCCAGCGATGTCAAATCGACATTCGCGGGCGCGCATTACATTGCATACCTATCTACATAGCTATAAAATCACAACAAATAATAAAGTTAGTACTATGTATCTACCTACGTAAATTAGTAGAATAAGTATGTATATTTGTAGTAGGTACTTATACCTAAGGTAGTACGAAAGTTTATATGGTAAACTTAGCGATGATTGTAGGCACTTACCTAATCAAAAATAACCTATGATTAGTTATTGATTTTTATTGGAAATAATTTAATCAGTTACGGGTAGGTAGAGAATTTTTATTCCAAATGTGTTCTACCAGGATTGGTAGATCCATGATGCCATCGTACATTACCGCTTAGAGACAGATTTTGAAATCGGTACGACACACTCTCATCTCAAAGCTCGCTAGCCGGGCGAGCATTCGCAAAACAACCTTCCACCATGCGGTGAAGTTCATGCCCGCGGCGGGATTCGACCCATAGACCTGTTGCGCGGCAGTCCATTGCTAAGAGCCATCACTGCTTCCCGTTAAGTGTTTAGTGACAGAATTTCTACTTGAGGGTGGTAGCTAGCCAAGCGAGCATTCGCAAAATGCCCTTCTACCAAGCGGTGAATTTCAAGCCCGCGGCGGGATTCGAACCATAGACCTGCTGCGTGGCAGTCCAAAGCTAATGCCACTGAGCCATCACTGCTTCCCGTTAGGTGCTTTCTGACAGATTTTCTACTTGAGGGTGGTAGCTATCCAGGCGAGCATTCGCAAAATGCTCTTCACCAACGCGGGGAAGCTCAATATCGCGGCTGGATTCGAACCATGGGCCTGCTGCGCGGCAGTCACTAGCTAATGCCACTGGCCCATCACTGCTTCCCGTTAGGCGCTTACTGACAGATTTTCTGCTTGAGGATGGTGGCTAGCCAGGCGAACATTCGCAAAATGCCCTATGACCTTCCACCAAGCGGTGAAGCTCGAGCCCACAGCGGGATTCGAACCATAAAAATGCTGCGAGGCAGTCCATAGCTAATGCCACTGAGTTCACGTTAGTTGCATGGTGACAGATTTTCTACTTGGGTAGCTATCCCGGCGAGCATTCGCAAAATGCTCTTTTTTTATGCCTGATAGGTTAGCCTTTGACCACTATCTCACCTGATGGTAAGTGATGATGTGGTCGAAGATGTTGTTCAGGCTAACCTAGAAGTACTGGCTCTCAAGGACAGCTGCCGGAACACACCGTTAGGTGCTTGGCGACAGATTTTCTACTTGAGGGTGGTAGCTATACAGGCGGGCATTCGCAAAATGCCCTACCACCATGCTATAACGACTGCCATCCTAAGACCACAACCGGGACCAACGGCTTAACGTGCCCTCCGAAGCACGGAAGCGCTCAGTAGTATTGTCCTAGCGGTCACCCATCCAACTCATGACCGCGCGCGACGGTGCTAAACTTTGCTGATCGGTTGAGAACAGCTAAGTAAACTTCGCTACGAACTCTCCACCACGCGGTGAAGCTCAATATCGCGGCGGGATTCAAACTATGGACCTGATGCGCAGCCAGTCCATAACCAATGCCACTGAGCCATCACTGCTTCCCTTTAGGTGCTTGGCGACCGATTTTTTACTTGAGGGTAGTAGCTATCCAGGCGGGCATTCGTATAATGCTCTTCTACCACGCGGTGAAGATTAAGCCCGCGACGGGATTCGAACCATGGACCTGCTGCGCGGAAGTCCATAACCTATGCCACTGAGCCGTCACTGCTTTACAAAATATGTTGTAGTAAAAGCAGTAACTTGCTAATTATGTAATAAATAATTATTGTAGGTAAATATTTACTACATCAAAATGAAATGAAAATAACAAACTAATACATTTACTATGTACCTACAAATCATTGTACCTACTTACTAAATATTTACCTACTATAGGTGAAATAACATCAGTATGTTATTATAAAACGAACGAAAATTATAACAACAGGTACCTACTCTACCGTGCAAAGGCAATACACTGTAAGTCAAGTTACAGTATTTTGGCTTAACAGGGCTCAATCGTATTCTTTTTATGTGTTCTATGCTTCTGTAAATAAATATTTCTTCTAACACATACCTATACTGATATACTACAAGTTAAAAAACACTGTATTAGGCAAAACTTTACGGTTTATAACTCCAAAACACGGCAACCAAACATACCGTGTTTTGCCAAAACAAAACGGTGCGCGCAAAAATTATACAGTGTTAAATAAACCAACATTTCTAGACACGCGCTCTGCGATTACCAAACGGCAGCCCGCGTTTCGCTGGAGCTCAGCTAGGAATGGTTAATAAGGATATCGAGTGATTGGGGGTATGCGCGGGCGCGCGGGGTTAATATGTTAAAAATACGCGGATATCATAACAAACTTCTGCTAAATATGTGTCACAATAATGTGCAACACCATAAAAATACTTATATATACATAAAAATACTTATTATACGTATGAAACTTACAAAACGTTATGACAAACAGAGATCCTGAATATCCCAGTGCAAATTAACGATACGATGAATTTATATCAGATCAAACTTTTATTTCTCGCATCAGCCCATTCACACCCCTTAGTGAATCGCAAGTAAATGACTACATTTTGGAAAACTTGGGAGATGTCAGTTACACTGAATTGCTACCAATAGCTGAATCCAATAATCTAGAGCAAATATTTAGAGCAACCAACTTGGACAGTTCACTACGAGTTGATTATCTTCCAGGGACATCTTCAGCTTACACAACCCAAGCAAAACAATTATAACCCAAGAATCTCTGCCATCGACATCCTCAGCTTCCGAAATTTTGATTGATTCAAATAATCAATGCATCACGGCAAAATATGCCTCGTCTTTTGAAAATCTAACTTCAGAAAAAGTACTTAATATGCAACCACAGCAGGAAAACAGCACCCATAAACGATTTTCTATTTCTCAGGATGAATGCCTGGATACGACTTAATGTGATATTATTACTCAGACAGCACCACATTAAATAGAAGAAACGCAAGGTATCCAAGCCAAAAAAAACTAAAAAAAATTAAATTTATTGAATTCCGAAGTTCACCTCTTCGGAATTCAATAAATTTGATAATCTCAATGATTAATGGAGAATATGAAAAAGTTAAATTTCTAAAAAGAAACATTTCTTCTGAGTTGGAACGTGATATAAATTCTGGTCAAGTTGATATTTTAGCTGCAATTCCAAGAGAAACCAGACCAAAAGGAATAAGTGACCTTAAAAAAAATGAAGTTTTATTGCTTTGTATATAAATCTATTCCACAATCAAGAACATAATTCTATGAAAATATTATGGTTAATGCAAATCCAGAAGAGGATGCAGATGAATTAAGTGTTCATCAACCTTTTTATTTTATTTGTATTATTTCCTAGCATAATTTTGATTTCAAATAATTATTTTATTACAATTGATAAACAATTTAAAGCTAACTTTAATTTCAATTGAGAATGTGATTGATTAGGATAACCAGATATTTTTGTTTAGTTAACAGTTGCAGAAAATTAATGACAATGATAATATAGGTTGGTATTTGAGTAATTTTAATTACATATTTATGTAAGCTGATCTTATACGAATTATACAATATCTAAAACTGTGATTGAAACTATGACTGGTATAACACTATACATTCAGTAAGCAGTGTTTCTTAATACGCATTAAGTATAACAGGATACTACAATTGTGGGAAAACTTAAGTTTAGTAAAATTGCTATTGATCTCAGACCTTTTACAATTTTATTATGTTTTGATTTTTATTTTTATTGCTGCCAATTTATTTTTAATCCGTATTAGTAACATGAAGGGATTAATCACACTTATATTACAGATCCAAAGATGTGTGTATAATTGTCCCTCTAAAGCTGAAATGGCTAAACGTATTTATATTAAACTTGGAATGGATACAGCTTAAATTATAGAGAAAGGCTCACTTTCATCAACATTATCACAATTTTTCATCACCACGGTGGTTATAACATGGAATGTTCGTTGTTAGTATTATGAATAAATTGCAATATACCGTAAATCACTCAATGAAATAAAATATAACAAGTCTTACTTGAAAAGGTAAAACACTGTAATACTATATATAGTGTTTTGCCACAGCAATCGCTACATAACCGAAGAAATTTGACATGGCAAAACACTTTTTTGCTTATATTTCACTTATTATTCAAAATACTAAGGAAAATACTACATGGCTAGATAGGTATTTAAAACACTTTGAAAACTATACCAAAATTTATACTTTAGAGTTATAACGAAGAAGAATAATCAAATAAAATCAAAAAAAGTTTAATTGATCCTTTTCTCAAAATGCATTTTTTGGACTTACAGTGTATTGCCTTTGCACGGTAGTACTGTCCGAACCAAAATGTATTCCTCTGTGAATATATAATATTATTTTATAAGAAATACCTACACACGTCGTGACGTAGCTTGAGACACTATCTCCGTCCGTCATCAAACATCGTAATTCGTTCGGCATGGTTCGGCTTTCATTGATATATCGCAAACAAGTGTGCGTAATTAGCGTAGATGCAATACGGGTGTGTGATGCGCGATCACTAACTTCGTACTACTCATCACGGAGTCTTACCCTTTCCCACAAAGGTATAGGTGAAATAGCATGCTTTGTTCCCTCGCCCGCTGATAAGTTCGAGCCGTCGGCAAGTGCATCCTTAATAGAAACACTAATATGCCAAAAAATGCAATATGAATGTATTAGTACTTATGTGTTACTTGGTCTATAGCCTATAATGCAATTATATATATTCAGTGATGGTGTGGTTGAAGATGTTATTCAACTTAGAATTGCAGGCTCTCAATGACATGAATGTCTTCCCCTCTCCTATTGCTACCTGTGGGTGTCGTAAGAGGCGACTAAAGGTAAAATACCGGAAGGTGGGCAGCAGTGCCATAAGGAACCGATATCTTAAACTGCAATACCAAGACACCTGCCAAGCGTGGGAATTAAAGCAAATCCCCCCCTTAATGGGGAAAGCTGTGTTCAGCAGTGGACAATCCGGCTGATACAGTACAGGCAGTTGCATGGTGGTAGGGCATTTTACGAATGCCTGCCTGGCTAGCTACCACCCTCAAGTAGGAAATCTGTCGCCAAGCACCTAACGGTGTGTTCCTGCAGCGGTCCTTGATAGCCAGTACTTCTAGGTTAGCCTGAACATCACCTTCGACCACATCATCACTTACCATCAGGTGAAATAGTGGTCAAAGGCAGGCAACAATGAGGAATAAAAAAAAGTAATATACGAGTACTTAATTTTTAGTCACATGGAAATCTGAAAGCAAACAGGTTCACTTTCGCATATCTAGATGTAAAACGCCAAAAAGTTTCGGCACATATTCGGTTTGTTGTCTGTTTGACAATCTTTACAAGGCCTTTGAATGGTTGGAGCGGGCTTTCTGTATATATTTATTCTGTGGCTGCGGTCTGTTTAAAACGGCAGCTGCTGACGAGCTGCGGGGAGTTGTGGTCAACTACTGTCCAGCCAATTGTTTTTTATTAAACTTTTGAACAGTAAAATGTTACATTATTGAATTCACTTAAGCATACAAAGGGTTCCATAGCTGATAGTATTCGCAAATAATCCCTTGGGTCGGCTTTGATCTACATCTCAAAAACAATTTTACCTTTGTTGTTCAAAGGGTTTTTTCTGAAGCACTCGTAGTGAAGTGTAGTTTGTTTAGCATTTTTTAACCGTTCAGCTAAGTTTAGCAACCGCAACGGTTGTGAGTTGCATTGGTCACCGCTAGTGACATTACTACTGAGTGCTTCTGTGCTTGGGAAGGCACGTTAAGTCGTCTGCCCCGGTTGTTATTAGGATGGCAGTTGTTATATCATGGTGGTAGGGTATTTTATGGTGCTTTTTTCGAAGCAGTGATGGCTCAGTGGCATTGGCCCATCTTCCCATCATCCCGCCGCGGGTTTGAGCTTCACCGCATGGTGGAAAGGCATTTTGTGAATCCCCGCCTGGCTAGCCACCACCCTCATGGTGAAAATCTGTCCCTAACCTAACGGTTTGTTCCGGAAGCTGTCTTTGAGAGCCAGTAATTCTAGGTGAAGCCTCTTAACACCTTCCACCACATCCCTTAACATCAAGTGAGATTTGTGGTCAAAGGTTTAGACATGGCCAATAAAAATTAACCTTTACCTTCAAAACGGAAAATTAGGCGAAATTATCGCTAGATATATTTTGTAAAATCTAGACCTAAAAAGCGTCTCTCATTGCCCATGTGAAAAATTACAGATGTGGCTAACTACAAGGGTTCCGTGATTAAAGGAACCCTTAAAAACAGTTGTGAAGGCGTAAGCCGAGTATGGATCGGTACAAACAAACTTACGTTTACTCTGTTCAGAATTACAGTCACGTCTTTCCTTAGGATCTCATATTCCTGATTTATTATTACACAACCCTTAGGATTAGGGGTCAGTGGGACTATTGGGGTATCTGGGGGTACCCGCTGTATCGTATAACGAACGCTAGTTATAATTTTAAGGGTTCGGAAAATATTCAGTGGCGACAGAGGGTCTTCAATTGATTTCGTCTGGGCTGTGAGTCCGTATAAATTAGCATATCTGGGAGCTCATTTACATTAATGCGTATTAAATAAGGGGTAATTGAAAATAAGCCTTGAAAGATTAGGTTTCTGTAAGGGAATTTATAAGGCTAAATGTAGGTAAGTATCAGCAGGGGTTTGTTAGTAAAGTAATGAATGATGGTGAGGTATTTCGCACGCTTCCAGAATTGAACAAGGGTAGGAAGATGAAGTCAATTACGAAACAATGTGTTTTTAAATCTAATATAAGTAGTAATATTTTGAAGCGCTCGTAGCGAAGTTTGCTTTGCAGTTCTGAACTGATCAGCAAAGTTAAGCAACGTTCGCCGCGGTCATGAGTTGGATGGGTGACTGCTAGTGACATTACTACTGAGCGCTGCCGTACTTCAGAGGGCACGTTAAGCCGTCGGTCCCGGTTGTCGTCTTCGGATGGCAGTCGTTATAGCACGGTGGTAGGGTATTTTGCGAATGCCCGCTTGGCTAGCTAACACCCTCGAGTAGAAAATCTGTCGCCAAGCACCTAACGGCGTGTTCCGGCAGCTGTCCTTGAGAGCCAGCAATTTTAGGTTAGCCTGAACAACATCTTCGACCACATCATTACTTATACACAGGTGAGATAGTGGTCCAAGGCTATATAGATAGGCTATATAGATTTGGTCTAATACTCCATGGTTGTTCCGAAAACTCTTTTTCTTCTTGCACATTATAAATATATAAGAAGTCAAGTACGTAACCAAAAATGAAATAATACACTGTTCAGGCGCATAGGAATACATTTTAGATGAAGAATGTAGCAATTTGGATAGTTTCAAAGTTTTGTCAGGCACAATAAAATATATTCTCAATTCGGTTCATCGCAATAGCATACTTTCGAGTTTGCGTGCATCGTGCTCGAGAACATTCTATAATAAGTGCATCACACGGAGATGTATCGTTAATCGAACTTATATAAACCATACATCGCGATTTTGATTATCGATATTCAGAATAAAAGTCCTTGCAAGTATCTACACGATATAAATCACATCACATTTTAAACTGAACTGTTAGTGTAGATATCAGTCAATGAAAAGTGGCTGCTAATAAAGTTGATCGCACAAAACCCAGCTCCATATCGTGAGCGGTTTTCGAAATCGGAATCACTAAATTATATCGATCGCAGTATAAATCAGGGCTTTCCGTCCCCAATGCGATATATCGCCGAGATAGGCCTCCTACTGTGACCATTTTTCTCGTTCACTTGGAACGTGAAAAACTGTTACGGTTGGAAAACCATTATTTATTCACTTTTTACTTTTAAAATGACTATTTAAATATAGGCTAAAATTTCATCACTATTTCACCTTTTTTTTATTCCTTATAGGTCAGCCTTTGACCACTACCTACCTCACATGGTATGTGATGATGTGGTCGAAGATGTTGTTCAGGCTTACTTAGAAGTACTGGCTCTCAAGGACAACTGCTGGAATAGGCTGATAGGTGCTTGGTGACAGATTTTCTGCGGGCATTCGCAAAATGTCCTACCACCATTCCTTAACGACTGCCATCCTAAGACGACAACCGGGACCGGCGGCTTAACGTGCCCTCCGAAGCACGGAAACGCTCAGTAGTAAAGTCACTAGCGGTCACCCATCCAACTCATGACCGCGGCAGACGTTGCTTAACTTTGCTGGTCAGCTAAGAACAGCTAAGCAAACTTTGCTACGAGCGTTACAAAAGTTAAAACATGCATATTAATTTTTCAAAGTGAATACATATATTATTGTAAAAGTAGGCATGTACATGAAACTGAATACAAAACATGGCTGCCAATAGCATCGAACGCATTAAAACTCCAGTCGCGTATAGTGTGCGCGCTTTCCGAAATCGAAATTGCTGAATTATATCGATCGCGGTATAAGTCAGCGCTATCCGACCCCAACGCGATATATCGCCGAGATATTCCTCAGACTTGCGGAACAACTGACGCAGGAAACGGTCGTAGTCGGTTGTTTTTTTAGAGTTCCGTACTTGAAAATGGGACCCTCTTACTAAGCCTACGCAGTTTGTCGTTCTTCCATTCGTCGCGTCGGTCCGACCGTTAAGGGGATGTATTTTTGGAAACCTAAGACGGAGCCTGGGCTGCTACTACAATTCAACGAAGTTTCGTTTTTTGTGTTCGAGCGACACAGAGTGTTTTCAAAGCAGTGATGGCTCAGTGGCATTGGCTATGGACTGCCGCGCAGCAGGTCCATGGTTCGAATCCCGCCCAGAGCTTGAGCTTCACCGCATGGTGAAAGGGCATTTTGCGCATGCCCGCCTGGCTAGCGACCACCCTCAAGTAGAAAATCTGTCGCCAAGCACCTAACAGTGAGTTCCGGCAGCAGTCCTTGAGAGCCAGTGAAATTACGGGCACATGAGACCTAACAACTATACGTCTCAGTGTGACGGGCGCAGTGCAATTCGTCGTTGACGGAATGCGTCTGTTATAGGCAGAGGTTAGTCCACTTAACATAAGGTGGGGCTCGAGCTTGTTCAGTCACAATAACATAAAAAAAAGACACTTTAGGCAACGAAAATTTAATTTGCGGTACGAAGTTTGTTGTTTACAAAAAAAATGTCTATGGTCGGACCGCATCGTTCATCACAAATCTTGCCCGCTATGGAATCTTCCATACTACTCTGCGAACGCTATTATGCCTCAATCAGTTTTAAGTCTAGAGAAATTAAAGAATGTTTCCCATGGTAAGTCTGAGAATCCTAGTTATGAAGTTCAGCGCCAGGTGTCGCTACTGTTCTAGAAAATACAGGTTAGATATTTAGAATTTACGGGAAGGTCTTTGTTCTGCATAGGAATTTATATTCTCATTAGTATTTATGTTCTTTCTGCATAGTTATAAGCAAACGAATAAATTTTAAATTAATATTTTGAAAATGTACAAAAGATACAAGTCCGAAATAAAAAATAAAAAATTACAATCTACACAGGAAAATGCTTGCAAGTCTATGTTACGAACGAAGTTAAACAAAAGTAAGCCAATATGTGTTTTGCGGATACCTATCTTTCGAACCCGAAGTTCGATTCTTCGAAGAATTAGAGTAAAGGCCCTGTTGAAATTTTCACAGAAAATGTATTAATATGGCAGATATTTTTGAAGTAATCATAACCGAGTGGTAATAGCTAGTACAGCTGACCTGAGGCAAGGCAGTCCATACCGATTACCGCCTATATTTCGGCTATAATTTCTTAAAAATTTGGACGTTTGTATGTATTTTCCGTGTATAGTTACTCTGTATATCCAACATATCGACTGTAGAGAATATCCGGTTAATACCAGAATTCCGATGAAACGATTAACAACACTATCAGAGAAGGTAAACTAGATTTCCTTTTGTTTTTCGTAAATAACAGAGTTACGGACACTATGCACGAATCACGATTGACCATCTTGCAATACGATCCTAAGACGCCTGCCAAGCGTGGGGTTATCGCAGAGTGGCCGTTTTTCAATCGATGATATTAAATTACATTAACTTTTTCCGCCGTCCGTTTTAATAAAACTTACGCGGTACTGGGTTTGGAAAACAAAAAAAATACGTCGATAGTTGGTTTCAACGATATAATAAGCTGTAAATTGGTATACTTTGTTTTGTCGTTCTAAATGTTGTCTCAAAAGTCACAAATGTTATCGTGTCCAATAATCGATAATGAAGGTCAAAGGTCATAAAAATCGGTTTTACGCGAATATCTCGCTTTCTATTACATAAGTGATATTTGCACCTAATATAAACGTTGTAGAGTATAAAATTCTCTACAACTTTTGTTTGATTTTTTTTTCATACAATCAACCATTTTTGCGGTAGACCGCAAAGAGTGCTCCGCGTACAGTCATATATGGCCTAATGCAAGGTCAAGCGTGAGTTACGGTTATCAGTATGATGTATAAAGTTAATTATTTACTAAAAAAATACAGCTTAGTATCTTTCATTCCGTTTCATTTTTTACCTAATATGACTGGGCAATAATATAGAATGAAAGACTTGACGGCGGTGGGGAGTTGTTAGTCGCGCGGCCCTCCGTATAAGTCGTTCAACCATAGGTCTTTCAACCGAAACTATGCATTATAGTGACAGAGACTAAGTCGAAAATAGTTTGACAGTGTAACTGCTGGCCGCTGCTACTTACCAACGCTGCTGGATGATAGATAATGAACGAATTAAGTACAGCGAAGTAACAAAAACATAGCAAGAGTTTATAAACCTGTCAACGCGTCACCATCCTAATTATTACTTTCAGTATCATGACATAACTCGTCATCGTATATAATCTTCATTCCCTTCCGTACCCGCAGCTAATCTTTATTACGGAGCCGGCTCGCTGCCAGTTAATCTTCTCTCCGTATATCTTCTTTACAAGTTCCCGTATCATACGTACGTATAGCTTTAGATAATACATCCGTCATCCGTTTTATTCGTAGCGGATGAGTTACTTTGCGATAATTTCCTTTGTTATTATTGTTACGTTGTGATATAATGTATTCATTTTAATATTATTATGAATATAATAAATAGATTCAGGCGTTACTTTGCGGAAATCCATATTTAATGATAACAAATATTTTTAAAATATTTTATGAAAACATCAAATTAATATATTAATAAAACACTTAAAAAATACAAAAATATATCTAGTGACAATTCCGCCTAATTTTCCTGTTAAGCCGTCGTGACGTCACAAACGCCACGCAGCCAAGCCGGAAGAATTTTCGACGCGTTTCGCTTCTACACGAAGCATCCTCAGGAGGTCTTGACTCTACGAGCGCACGATCGAGAATCAATTTCTTGATCGTGCGCTCGTCACGTCGGCTTAACAGGAAAATTAGGCGGAATTGTTACTAGATATAGTTTTGCATTTTTTTAATGTTTTATTAAAATATTAAATTGATGTTTTCATTATATATTTTAAAAATATTTGTTATTATTATTATGAATAATTATTTGCCATTCGCCATAGACATGCATGATCCTTTAAGGCGGATGCTGATTTCTAAAACGTGAAATTCAATATTTGTTTTTTTTTCTAAATATGATTACAAGCACTATCGCGTGCTGAGCGAAAATCACATTAACAAATTTTTGGAGCACAAAATTGTTTGTTCCAGACGAAAATCGATCTCGCGTCCTCCGATTTCGCACCGTCAATTTTGTGCGCCGATTATATTTATTTATTTATAATCATATTTAGAAATATAGAAGGGTAGCGACATCATTGCGAGAGTTTAGTGTTTGAAAAAGACTTCTTTCTGTCTGATGAAGTCTAGTAGTCTGCTTGATGACCGCGCACCGTTGCCTATGACGGTAAAATAAATACGATTAGAAGTACAATATTTCACATTTCATTAGAAGTACAGTCACCCCGTGACCACGATCACTGCAAAGTGTTTGAAACGTCGGAACAAAAATAATGATAAATATACGCGATTTAAACCGTCTAATTACTACAATATTTCAACCCGAAATAGTAAGGTTCTGGTGGCCGAATAGACATCCGGCGAGAAATCGGAAGACGCGGGTTCGATTTTCGTCCGGCATTAAAAAAATACTACATTTTTTACGTACGGGTAACCGTAGTTTTTTTGATTTAGACATATTTTTAATTAAAATAATCATTGTGTTTTACGGTGTTTTATTACTTTTCAAGTTAATACGAGCATACGGGAGTTATACGCGATAAAAACATTTATAAATTTATTTACCTCGACGTTTCAACCAAGTTGCATTGGTCGTGGTCACGAGCGGACTGAACTAATGCAACTTGGTCGAAACGTCGAGGTAAATAAATTTATAAATGTTTTTATCGCGATTAAGTCCCGTTAAATACTTATTAATACTCTATATAATATGAAAAGTGAAATTTTGTGGTGCTCCAATTGTATTACTTTAACCGTCATAAGAGACAGTGCGCGGCCATCATTCAAACCTTCGAAGGCTTCGGCCCGAAAGAGTGTGTCCGGGTAGCCCAGGGGATTTAGTATCTGGCGCAAAATCTTAGGATACGGGTTCGATTCTCACCCGGGATATAAATATTTTGTGCTCTAATGATTTGTAAAAATATAATTTAATATTTTTATTACAGACTGTTTTTAATTAAAAAAAAACCTTGGAACCTTAAATACCTTCCACGAGGAGAATTAGTACCTATCTCTTTTTATTAAATTGAATTCCTTGCAGACCGCATAAATCACATGGACTCTAATTACGAAGCATCACCGAAAGATAATTTACACAAAACCAAACAGGATGAAATAGGAGCTCTCGGGCTTATGAAGAAATTTCGGATGCTATGGAGCAGGCTATAGCTTGGGTGCTAGAAACGTATACCGAGCAACTTAAATCAACTCATTGGAAAAATCATTTAGTTGATTAAACCAACGAATTTATTTAATTAAATCAATTATTTTAATGCCAGCTGCCAGCTGATAGTGGGTTAGAGCATTTGGACTCCCTATGAGTCCAAATGCTTTTACTGTAGTAGCTGTAGTATTGTAGTAGCTGTACTGTTGTTTATAGTTTGTAGTATTTGTTTAATAAAGGCATACCGCCAGTAAAAAAAAAAATTATTTTAATTAACTAAATATACCACTGTAATATCGCACATGCCTATAAGTTTTGCTCACGTTATTACACGTAATGTAATCAAAGGAAAAAATATATTTTAAGACAACAATTAATCAATATTAAAGAAAAATATATGATAGTCGATTGATTACAATTATTTGCGCCTCTTTTTTTGCTATGCCGACTTCATCGTCAAAAGGTATGGATTATAAGAACGCCCGAGCGAGAAAAAAGAATTTAATGTTTTCCTAAATTCGCCGAGCAAGGTTATAAACGCCTTGCTCGGCGGAGAAAGATCGTGGCAGGCAGTGGTCTCCTGTGAAGCGGTCATGGCCACAGAATAAAATCATGGCGCAGAATGCTTTCTTTACTCAAAAGCTAGCCATTAATGTTGATATTGCTGTGTTCTAATTTGAGGGGTACGGGTGCCGAAAAAATTACAGGCCCTTAAGGAGACTTAACGACAATGGGCGTATTCCATTTGAGTTATTTTCGATAATTTTGACCACATTTTCCGTCTATGGATCCACATTTAATACAAATTATTTATTAATGACACCATTGTTACAAGTCGTACAGTTACTATACTGAATATAGTATTGTAAAAATAATATCTAATTAGGTATATAATCTCAAAATGTCAATTATGGTTATTCCTTACAATATTATATATTCATCAATCATTATTATTTAATTTATTATTTCATACATCAACAAATATTCTAGACTTACAGCCTTACTTATAAACGCTACTTAAATTTTAAACATTACTTAGCCGCTGATTAGCAAAATTTCTTACTCATAAACGCTACATAACTTTATCCAGTACCTAAGTACTGCTTAAATCAGCTGTCAATTTAAACACCGTCCCACCCTTGTTTAAATTTTAAGTAACAAGATGGCGCCCATATTTCTGATCAGCTGATTTAGTTACAGACCCACCAACTTATCTGTTCAGGTGGCAGAAACAAGAACTACAACATTCTTTCAAATTGTGACAGTTCGTAGTTGATTTCCTTGACCAGTAGCGCCCTCGAAAACTGCACAGTTAAGTTGGTGGTACTATACAAAGAAAAGTATTATATTTACTTTTTAATTTCAAGATATTTAGCACTAGATACATGCTATTTGACCATTTAGGTCATTCATAATACTTTTTAGTACAATGTTGTCAGTTTAAAATACGTTCGACCTCATTATCCATTGCTTAACTAAACAGGAGCTATGTAGCGTTTACAAGTAAGAAATATTTAAGCATTACTTAAACACTGTTTAGTTATCCATTACTTAGCAACTACATAGCGATGTTTTTATAAGTAAGGGGGTTAATTCTTAATGTCATTATATGTCAAATAAATATATATGAATCACAATTATAGTTACAAAATTATAATTCTTGGAGCATTATCAATATAGTTTGTAATATGAACCATAGACACATAATGTGATAAAAATTATCGAAAATAACGAATTTAGCGTCTAATGGTATACGCCCTCTATGTCTACGGGTGCTGGGCAAACCACGCGGCACACGGAAACTACAATAAAAAAAAAAACCTATCGTATATTTGTGATTTCGTAATACTCTTTCAAGCCGAAACTTTGTGCTTCAATTGTATTACTTTAACCGTCATAAGGGACAGTGCGCTTCGGAGGACGAGGGTTTGATTCCCGCCCGGTACAAAAAAATTGCTCCAATAATTTGTATATATGATTTTCGCTCAACACGCTATAGTGTTTTTAATCATATATAGAAATATATCTACCATCTGAGTTTTCTTCAAGCTCTTATTTCTTTACGGCGCTGTTGGGTTAATTATTCTTTTGGGGTTGCGTCTTTATTAGATTTTAAGTGATTTATGTATGTGCCTCTACCAAGCTTCACCGAGGTTATTAAAGTTGTCTGGGACGATATGGTAAGGGAATGTATGATGTTATTAAAAATTTAGTCGGTATGTTAATTCGGGGTATTAGAAATGTAGGTATTTTTTATGCGATTAGGGAATCATCTACTTAGCGGTAACCTTTGCAGAAAACTGATACATTTTGTCCTGCACTGCCAAAATATTTGAGAATTTTTCAATTTATTCCAATATCTGATAAGATTTTGATCACTATATTTCCTGATGGTAAGTGATGATTTGGTCGAAGGTGTTATTTACGCGTGCCTAAAATTACTAGCTCACTATAACTGGGTAAGCGCGCTCCATCATCGATCGCATCATCACTACCATCAGGTGACTGTCAAGAGCTATCCAGTTCTGTATAAAAAATAAAATAAAAAAAGCTGTCGGGAGGTAGCATGAGCTTGGTGACAGATTTTCTACTTTAGGATGGTAGCTAGCCAGGCGGGTATTTGCTAAATGCCCTACCACCATGCAATAATTCAAATATTTCTCGGTCGTGCGCTCAAAGAGTAGAATAGGTACCTATTTTCACATTTAGAGATAAAATAAATAATTCAATGAGAAACTAACAAAACATCATAAATGTCAAGCTCAAAGACATGCTCTTAACATTTCAAAGAGTTTGAACACGTGGTACTTAAAATATGATAAAACTACGTTTGTATTGCAAAAGCAACGAAACTAAGATTTTCAAAAAACCTCCCCAATTTATTAATTATCAGATGACAGGAGTGAACAAAATTAAGCAGAGTACAATAAGGCTGCACTGTGCTGCAACAGCCGACACGTCCACTGCTGAACACAGTACTATATACTGCAGAACAACTATTAAGGGTGTATTTGCCAAAATCCCAACGTTAGACAGGCGGCTTGGGGATCGCAGTTCTTTAGAAGGCGCTACCCACCTTCCAGTATTTTTCCCTTAGTCGCCTCTTACGACACCCACGGGATGATATGGGGAGGTGCATTTTCTAACCCGGCACCCCACGGGGAGACTAAGGCGCTGGTATATTAAAATTTATAATTAAATCTAACGGGGTGTTTAAAAACCACCAATTATATGTATAGAGAAAGATCACACCATGAGTCATATATATTTGTTTTGTTTTAATATATCATAAACTAGTGATACATCCCCCGTGGGGTGCCGGGTTAGAATTGCATCTCCCCATATCATCCCGTGGGTGTCGTAAGAGGCGACTAAGGGAAAAATTCTGGAAGGTGGGCAGCAGCACCTTCTAAAGAACTGCCATCTTACACTGCGATCCCCAAGCCGCCTGCCAAGCGTGGGGATTATGGCAAATACCCCCGTAATATATCATTAACTAGTGATACATCCGCCGTGGGGTGCCGGATAAGAATTGCATCTCCCCATATCATCCCGTGGGTGTCGTAAGAGGCGACTAAGGGAAAAATTCTGGAAGGTGGGCAGCAGCACCTTCTAAAGAACTGCCGTCTTACACTGCGATCCTCAAGCTGCCTGCCAAGCGTGGGGATTATGGCAAATACCCCCTTAATAGGGGAGGCTGTGTTCAGCAGTGGACGAATCGGCTGTTAAAGTACAGTACAGTGATAGATCAGTAGTCATAGTAATTTAATTAATTTACTATGTAGGCGTTCTCGACCTCTACTGAATTGCTCCTAAGTAATAAACCGTACCAGAGCACTAAAGAAGTTGGTAAGTAATTATGTGGTTGATGATATAGAAAGCCTAACATTCAATGGAAACTTGTAGACAAAGCTAACGGGTTAGGATACATCGTTAAGTGATTGGCTTCAGATTTTCATTGGAGTGTAGATGGCAACCTGGCAAGCATTCAGAAAATGTCTTTCTTGACGAAGCGTTGTTTATTGACTCGATCTTGATGCTATTCAGCGTCGAGCGGTCCGAATTGTCGACGACCCCGAGCTCGCTGACCACCTTGAGCCTCTGAGCCTGCTGTTTGATCTTATACCGGCATCGCGATTCTATCATCGTACCTCTCGTCACCGGTTGAAAGCTCATCCACACATAATCGAGTCCTGGAAGTCTCACACAGCTCGATTTATGCGTTCCTTCTTACCGCATACCTGCAAAATGTGGAATGATCTTCCCTGTAATGTTTTTCCGCAGAGCTACAGTATGGATTCCTTCAAAAAGGGTGTTAAAAGAGTACTACAGGGTCGGCAACGCATTGGTAACGCCACTGGTGTTGCAAATGTCCATAGGCGACGGTAACCGCTTAACATCAGGTGGGCCGTCTGCTTGTTTGCCACTCCATAACATAAAAAAAAATACTGATTGAGAGAAGACAAACTATGCGAATATAGAATATCTTTTCTATCATGCTGTGAGTCTAAGCCCTGTTAAATGATTCGTCAATCGATCGGCAAGCGACCATTTTTAATATCGTGATAAGCAATGATGGCCGAGGGTAAGCGGTCTATACATTTCTTGAGGGTGGCCGCTAGCCAGGCTAGCATTCACAATAAACTACCGGGACTGACGGCTTAACGTGCCCTCCGAAGCACAGAAACGCTCAATAGTAATGTCACTAGTGGTCACCCATCCAACTCATTACCGCGGGGGACATTGCTTAAATTTGCTGATCGGTTAAAAACAGCTTAGTAAACTTCGCTACGAGCGCTTCGAAAACACAATGCAAACTTACTCCAAATTTCTTTCTTCTGAAGTTATCAGGGGAATAGTTTTCTTTCTCTACAAATATGCAAAGAGTAACCACTTCTTAAGCACCACCCTTCTAGTGTATGTGATTTATTAGTATCTAAGCATACACTATAATTCCTTTCTTCTTGACATTGTATGATGTAAATGTAATATATAATTTAAGTAACGAAGCGTTTAATGTAACAGGTGCATCACTGCGAGCGGCTGGAAAATCATGGCGCGCTGAGCATAAGGCCGCGCGCACACTCGGCATTATAGTCGGCGCGTTCTTGCTGTGCTGGTTGCCTTTCTTTCTTTGGTAAGTTTTTCTACGACATTGTACATTTATATAAGTACAACCGTTTGGTCATTTAATACAAGAGATTTGTGCATCTTAAAAAATACTTCAGTAATGTATGTAATGGAATAAAATGCAAAGCATTTCGACAATTTACAATTCTTGTTTTAGCTTGAGCTTTGTCAATTGGGTGCTATACTCAATCTTATGACAACGATATAACAATAAACCATCGCACTGATGTTGTGATGGTTTGGCTGCGTGGCGTTTGTGACGTCACGTCGGCTTAACATGAAATTAGGCGGAATTGTCACTAGATATATATCATTTTTGTAAAGATTTTATAAGTGTTTTATTAAATAATTAATTAAATGTTTTCTTAAAATACTTTAAAAATATTTGTTATTATTATTCATACGATGTTTATAAACGAGAGGACAAATTAGAGTTATGAGTCATATGTCATGTAGTCTGGAAGTCCATAACCTTGCAATTTTTACGGCGTTTTCTACCTCGCACTGCCACAATATGGAACCAGCTATCCTATGTAGTACTTCCGAACGGATACGACTTACCGGAACACACCAATAGGTGCTTGGCGACCACTTTTCTATTTTAGGTTGGTAGTTAGCATGGGCATTTGCAAAATATTTACCATGATACATATAACGACCATGATGAGGCACTAAGGCTACTAGTGGTAACCCATCCAAGTAATGAACGCAGCAAACACTGCTGAACCTCGTTGGTGATTCAAGAATGGCTAGGCAAGCTGAACTACAAGCACATAGTTCTATCTCAATGGGGATAATTATATAGATGGTTGAACATTATAAGATATGTGCTGTCAAGCTTCAGATACCAATTGCGGTGTTCCCTCGTCAGACCAAAACATAATAAGCTTTTTATTTAATTTTTAATATATTTCTTTCTAGGTATGTAACAACGAACGTGTGTGGTGAGCCTTGCGAAACCCCCGATATAGTCGTCGGAGTTCTCTTCTGGATCGGCTACTTCAACTCAGCGTTAAATCCGCTTATATACGCCTACTTCAACCGTGACTTCCGGGACGCGTTTAAAAACACGCTCATGTGCGCGCTACCTTGCTGCTTCCGCTGTTGGAAGGATACAGGCACGGCGCAGTTCGTGTAGTAATGGTCGTGCGGCAAAGCGTCGCACGATTTGCGTCGTGAGACAAAATGTCGCATGATTTTGTGAGTGTGCGTTAATTCGTTGGTATGTAAAGTTGTGTAGATGTGTTTTGTTTTATTGCAATTTTATGGAAGTGTTGATATATGAAATTTATTTATTGTAGAATTGATAGAAATTATGTTAATAGTTTTGATATTAAGATAGGAAACACTGTGATGTCAGTCCTGAGCAATTTTTTCAAGCTTTTTGTATTATATTTACTAGTTTTTATTATTAATAATGAATAGGGTTTATGAATTGTCAAATGTAAATTAATGGTTAGTAATGCTTACTTAAATATATAATGTAATCTTCGACGCTACTTATAGTCATACGTTATGATGATATAAACTGAATCGCAAATAGAAAACGATAGTTAATATCTCTTAAAATTACTTGATTTTTATTATCATGTACCCACATGTCATGTATTTTCTTTCTTAAAGGGAAATGTGTTCATAGCGATTTCCATAGAGACGGAGTTTCACATCAAATCAGAATTAGTTTATTGCCACACAAAAAAAATATAACAACAATTACAATACACAAGAAAAAAACAACTTAAAAATATTTCTTAACTTACATAGATAGAAAAGAAAATATGATATAAAATAAGTAAATAATGGATAAAACTGAGCATATAGTCTGTACACGTAGTTATTACATGTGCACACACGCTGTTTTTCAGTAATTCCCTACACTCGAACAGGTGTTCGTCCTGCTAGAAACATCGCGTTATGTCCTTTAGGGGTAGTTTTTTTTAACAGACACAAACAAAACAGCTTTAAAAGTATAACTAAAGGATGATGTTGTATTAAATAAAAATAAAAACCAGCCAAGTGCTGGTCGGACTCGAGCACCGAAGGTTCAATAAATTTAAAAATGTTTCTCATAATATTAAATACCAAGTGATCACATTCTATGCCATTTGCACGCATGATATTAAGCCTTACCTATGCTTCTGGTTTGCCAGTTTTTCGTTATTTAAATTTCTTTAATAATATTTTTCGCTATATGTGAAAATCCGAATAAATGACAAAATTCATAATATTTAGAAATACTGGCAATCCAGAAGAAGAATAGATATTAGGTTTAAGGTAAGTATGCCAAACTTCAGCAGGTCCGAACCCTTGGTTTTTAAAATATGACAAAGTAAGTTTTTATGGAAAGCGCTTATATTACACTTCTCTTAATCAATCAATGGTAGTTTTGTTTATTCATCATTACTTTAATAATTTTCATTATGTTCTTCTTCAGCTGTGAACTCACAATTGTGAAATTTTAATCAACTGTTTTGTTAAAAGCACTTTTTAGTTTATCAGAAGATAAGCAACGAAGTTTGCAATTACTTAAGATCTACTTTTAAGAAATCTGAATGAGGCACGTATAATTAAATAAAGCGTTAGTGAGTACATTAAGTTTAATCCTTACTATTTTTAGAGGCGTAGTTGTGATAGTATAAAATGTAATTATATATTATCACTATTAAATATGTACATTAGTAATTGTAGTTTCTTAAAATTAAGAGTAAGTTATATCTATATAAGTTTAAATGGTTACTATGAGTTTATTAACGTAAAGAAGTTATTTTAAATGGTAAATTTAGGCTAATATAAAATAGTATAATGTTCTGTATTCTTCAGGGTTTGGGTATTCACTTAAAAAACAGGTTCTTACGAAACGAAAAGAGTATAATTATAAAAGTTCTGACACAAATTTGGTACACAATACAGTAAAAATAACTAAACAATAATACAATCACGGGAGCGAGAATCTAACGCGTCACGGGTCAGATGCTATTCTCTAGAGCTATTCTCTCTCTCTTTCTCTCTATTTTCGCGCGCCGGCGAAGGTGTGCGAAGAAAGCCGATCGTCGACGTATTTAGGCGCGTTCAAAAACAACCCAAAATTTAAGTGCGCTACAATAGTCATTAAATAAATTTGTCGTTAACTGTAATGATTACAGTTTTAGATATGGTTAAAACATTCTAGAACAATTGTTTGATTCTTAATTAACACCTGTTACTACTGCGGCTATTCCCACTTGAAATTCGTTTGCATTACACTTCCACGGTAATCTTGTATGTGTAAGTTACTCGGATATTAAAATGGGAAAAATATATTGTAATAGTTTGTGGGTCCCTGTTTCTTATTCATTGGTAATAGTTTTGTCATCCCTTTGCAAGCATGGGATTTGGTTATTTTGCACTTCTAACATTGTAAGTTGCATTAATAGGCTAAGTGAATACGCTTACAAAATTGCAACGAAAAGTTAAATTTTAAACACCGAATCCGATTTTGATAGGAGCGAAGGGATAAATTTAAGCTATGACTCACTCACCGCGACAGCTCAGTTGGAAGACCATGCTCCAGCTATAGGAACGCGTGGTTGTAGGTGTGAATCCCGCTTTTAGTTAAAATTAATGGAAAAAAATATAGACACAAAGAATTCTAGACAGTTTTAATTATCTTAATAAACGTAATGAGTCTGTAAAACTCGTTACTCGTTTAAATTTTTATGATCAAATAGATCATAAAAATATAAACGATTTTTATTATCACCTAGATCTAGAAAAGATCTAGAGCTAAAACTGTCTAGAATTCATGTTCTTATTAGGAGGACACAAAATGCACCCGAGTATATACAATTATAATAATAAATATTATAAAAAGATATTTACCAATTTTCATTTTATGCATAATATTTTATTTAATACTACTTCTGTTTTTAATGAAATTAATTGCGTAGAATTGTTTTTTGATACAAATACAGCGATAAAAATCAGCAAGCTGTTCATTTTTTTTTTTAAATTTGCTGGCAATGCTGTTTATTATGAATTAATATTTTTTATAATTAAGTATATTTTTAGAATACAGACTTCCATTTCCAAATTTAACTCACTTGCTAATTCTTTATTCAATCATTTTTACAAGTGAAAGTATTCGAACATGACTTAATAAAGAAGTAAGTCAAATATAATAATAAAAATATACCATAGGCATTGTCACCTTTACAAATATTTTTGTAAGCCAGGTTTAAACTACTTTTGTACTATTAGAAAAACTGTGATTTCGAAGAATTATTTTACTTTATTTTATTATTTAAAGAATTTAACTAAGGCGGCCAGATTACAATAATATGTTCATAGTAACAGATAGCTATTGCTGCATCTTGTATAATATAAAATAAGAATATAATAGAATGAAAAAATAGTCCGACCAATCCAGCTATCATAATAAAATTGTCAGGTTGATCGAACTATAGTTTCTAAATAATCTCTCTCTTTATTCTGAAATAGTTATAAATAGGCTCGCATAGTTGCTCAAAAGTTACATAGCAATAATTTATAAAATGCTTACTATAATGTTAATTATAAATTTTAACCTTAAGGACTCTTAATCAATCGATTATTAGCATAATAATGTTGATAACAATGTAAATAGTAATAATGTGTACGCGATAAATTATCCTTTTGGAGTTATTATATATAAACCGTCATACTAGAACAGACCGATCGGTAATTCGTATTAGAAGGTCATGTCACGGACCCAAAGAAACGAGATGATATCCTATTCTTAGTATTTTTCTAACTTTTGTTGCGTTTTTGTAAGTTCATAATATATATATAACTTACAAACGAGGTAACAAACAGATATAATTATATTAATATTGTTGAAACAGCCGAACTATGTTGTCATTGTAATTTTTATTTTTGCTATGAGCGCCATGCTTTGATTTTTGAACAATAAAAAGGAACTACTAATATGGCTACAAAAGCTAACGAACTATAGTCGGAACGCTCGAACTACGTACTTTTATCTTCTTCTTGGTCGTGTACTTCATTCCTGAAGGTCGTGTCCCAGAAAGGCCTTCATGGCTCTATGCACAATATTTCTCCATTTGGTTCGGTTATCAGCTTCTCTTAAGGCGGTCGTAACAGAGAGTCCAGTGAGGGCGGTCACTTGGTCCGACCAACGGCTAGGTGATCGGCCGCGAGTTCTTTTTCTCTCTACTTTGCCGACCACAACCAGCTTCTCTAAATTGTCTAGTTGCCTACGGGCAACGTGACCAAAATACCTTAAAATCCTTTCTTAGCAGATTGTGGACAGTCTAGTTGTTATGCGTAGTTGCTCAAGGATAGATTTATTGGTCCTCATAGCAGTAAACTTATGAACTTCAAGTCTACATTGTTTACTTGGTATGTATTTAAGTCGTCGAAATTCAGCGTAATTTTGAACATTTTATGACGTCAAGTTTATGATGAGGGGGAAAATTTGGCTGATTTAATTAGTCACGTACATAACAATACTTGGGAAAGTACCTAGATTCATTTAAGAACTTACATCACAATATATAAATGTATTTCACATATAAATATCTAAGGGGTTAGGTATCTAATAACTTGAATCACGCTCGCATATTAAGATATAATATATATTTTTTAATTTGATGATTAATACATTAAACTGTCATTCATTGACACAAATATATTTATTTATTATCTTAAGCATCTATTGTGCATTTTTACTATAACTATCTTAAAGTCTTTTCATCACAATCTTATTTAATGCGTCTCAGATTACACAGATATACCTATCTAAAGGGTTAGGTGGTTAAAAATTAGAATCGTGCTAAATTCATTTTTTTTAACTTGGATGGTATATGAAATAAACTGTGATTCATCCACACAAAAATATATATTTACTATCTTAAGCATCTATTGTGCATTTATAACATAACTATTTAGCCTTTGCCCACAAACTCATCTAACAGTAAATGATGATGTGTTCGATGTTGGTGAACAGGCTTACCCTAGAATGTGCACTGCCTCTCTAAGATAAGCCGGAAAACAACATGAAGCAGTGATGGCTCAGTGGAATTGGCTATGGACTGCCGCGCTGCAGGTCCATGGTTGGAATCCCGCCGCGGCATTGAGCTTCACCGCATGGTGAAATGGTAATTTGAATGCCCGCCTAGCTAGCGACCACCCTCAAGTAGAAAATCTGTCGACAACCACCTAACGGTGTGTTCCGGCAGCTGTCCTTGAGAGCCAGTATTTCCTTTGACCACATCATCACTTACCATCAGGTGAGGTTGTAGTCAAAGGCCTTACCATGAGGAATAAAAAAAAATTAGGTGATTGGTGACAGATTTTCTGCTTGAGGGTAGAACCTAGCCAGATCCGCAAAATGCTCAATCACTATGCTATAACGACTGTCATCCTTAGACAACAACCACAACGGAGGGCTTACGAGTAGCATAGGGTCCACAGCAGGCAACTGCTCAGTAATAAATTAGTAGCATTTATTGTTAATACGCTTCTGAGCTACCGATGATCACCAATCTTCAAGTAAGTTCCAGGCAATGACCTTTTTTTAATTTTTTTTATTCATTTTAGCCTACGAGGCCCCCTGTCTTAACCCGCTTTTGGTGGGTCCCCAGACTCACCACAGAGTGTGATCCCCAGACGCACACACAATTCGTCAAGAGTGACACGCATAGCGGCGCCTTCTCCGCCCTGGTCTCTTTAAATGTCTCCAAGCAATGTCCTAAGTGAACCAAGGTTCACCTGGTGGTTATGACTTATAGCGACTAGGCGAGATGTACAAGTCCTTCAAATTTCAACCTTCACAATTTTAGAATATAACATAGAGATAAACTCACGCATTTACAAAATTAATAAACTTTAGTAAATCACTGGAGCCCTAAGTAATAAGGAATATGTTTATTATGAAGGTGAAACATGCTACGTTTCATGTTTGCCGTCAATAAAGCCTGGATGCTCCTCATTAAGGTTCGTAGCTGTCATTCCACATCTTACGTGACAGAAGGTTTATTATTATTACGCAACGTGAACGTAAATTAAGGTTTAATTGTTCTGTTGGCTAGCAAAATTGTTTTAAGTAAATTTGAAAGGAACATAAATTTCAGTTCTCTAGGACCGCTGCTGGCATAAACCTTTAAATGCTTGGCCAATTATCTATTTGAGGATGGTAGCTGGTCATGCGGGAATGCGTAAAATACCCTACTGGTATGCGAAGTATGAAAGTAATTTGGGTATGCTAGGTCGTTATAAAAACTTAAGTGAGTTGTCATAATAATGAACCAAATATACCGGCTAGCACTCACGGTTTTTAGTCGAAATCTACTGGTGTTCGAGCAGTAAATATGCTCATTTTCAAGGAATACGGGCAGCTTCGAGGGCTGTTAGACGCGCAAAAATTGAGAATAAGCATCTTTACTGCTCGAACATCGGTAGATTTCGACTAAACACCGTGAGTGCTAGCTGGTATATTTAGTTCATAAGAATGCTAGGTCATCTACTTTTTACCATTAGTATTACTTAAGAATTGATCTTTCATAAGTTTTAAGCGTTCGTAACGGTGTTTCTCCAGTGATTCTTAATCGATAAATAAGGTTAAACAACGTTCTTTGCGGTCATGACTTGGATGGGTAACCATTGGTGACATTTCTACTGAGCACTTCTCTGCTTCGGAAGCCACGTTCATTTGTCTGTCCTGGTTGTTGTCTAAAAATGGCAGTCGTTATCATGGCAAACTGTATTATTTTTGACACAGATAATGCAAACTTAATTTTCTATTCACAACACGTCTCTTACAACGAGGTTACGTGCTAACATCAAATATTGCAAAAACAATATTTTTCCATATTGTGAAAGAAATTAATCAGCTCACAATCACTTGAACAGGCATGCTACCCCACAGGAAATTAACAATGACAATCAGACAAAGGAATGGAACCCAGCATTCTTTACGCTAGTCGATAAACAAAACATTGTTTAGATTTCAGTATTATTTAAAAATAATTGTTGAACATAATTGTTGTGCATAACGCATGTATAGTGTGAATAGCTGCGCCCCGCAGTTAGACCCACGTGGTGATAGATGATGATAATAAAAAGAATCAAATGTGTTAATCCAGCGCCACATCTACCACTATATCAAATTTCATCAATATTGGTCTAGCCGTTTGAGCGTGAAGAAGTAACAAACATCCATACATACATTCATACTTACAAACTTTGGCGTTTATAATATTAGTACGGATACGAACGATGTTGGAGACAGTGTTTTATTTTTTTCATGAACTCAGGATATGTTAAAATTCACTTAAACCTACTAGACCTAAATTAATTGCATCCTGTTAATAAATATGTAAATTAAGCTTAAAAACAGCGGAACGCAAACTGTACTGTAGCAGGCGTGGTTTAAAAAGTGTACCGTTAGGCACAACAATTATTCCTGCACCGTAACCAATCGTATGCGATCATTTCTTAGTGCCAAATCAATTGACCAATCCAATAGAATTTGGAAGATTGTGCTTGTTTTGTTAATTGTGAACTAGATAATTCTAGAGTCAAAGCGGTAACTGTATGAGAGGTAAACTTCTTTACATATTTAGTCGTATATGAACCATACATCTGAAGCTGAAAGCTTCTTTTCTATATTAATTCAATATCAACTTAAGCTGAGATATAGTTCTCTATAATTTTCGTACCCGAAAACGAATTATTATTTGCTACAAAAACAAAAGCGTAGGTTGGTTTTTACGCGATGCCCAAAAGCAAAGAGTGTTATGTTTCAGGGTTCATGTTATGTATGTATGTTTGTGAGTTTCTTTATCCCACTATAACTTCTAAACAGCTTTACCAATTTAATATATGAGATATCGTTAGATTTGTCTTAATACCGTAAGTAACAATTGATAAATACAATAAAAATTAAAAACAAACTGGTGGATTTCAGACGCCATATTGAGAGATATATTTATGTTCTTTAAAACCCATTGAGCAGTATTTAAAAATGAAGGGCTTCAACATTCCAAAAATAAGTTTTCATTTAAATGGAACGATAAAACGTCTAACAAAAATAAATAATTTACGATCGAGTTTTTTACTTTTTAATTGATTTATATGTTTTGTTCAGTATTTGGTTTTCCTTCAGTGTAAAATTTGTCTGAGAGTTCTCACCATCTCGTTTCACGGTCGTCACCGACTCAGGACGACAAGCATCGTCCTCGGACGCGTAATGTTATGTTATAAATAACACGCACCTCCTGAGGTTCGTATTAGGAATGGAGTTCAAGGAGCGTTTTCCATACAAACGTAGTTTGGTCATATTTTAAATACCAAGGGTTCAAACTCGGTGAAATTGTATGCGTACTTCTGAGCCCAATATATGTTTGTTTTTTTGCCTGATAGGTTAGCCTTTGACCACTATCTCAACTGATGGTAAGTGACGTGTCGTCGAAGATGTTGTTCAGGCTAACCTAGAAGTGAAAGATGTACTTCTGTGGCAAACCAGTTTTATGATTTATTATTTATTGTAGCTCTATATGTCAACTTAACAATTCACATACAAAACTAATTTTAAAATTATCTTTCAATATGCTCAATTTTACGGAAATCTGGCAAACCAGAAACATAGAACCCACCACGATTACTGCAAAGTGTTTGAAACTTCGGGACGAAAATAATGATAAATATACGCGATTTAAACCGTTTAAAGTTGTTTAATTACTATGTGTAATAATCGCAAAACCTAAGACAACAGAAACATAGATATTAGGCTCAAGGTTATACATGCAAAGATTCACCGATTTTGAATCTTTAGTATTTAAAATATGACGAATCTTACCTACTCTTAATAATTTATGCAAATATATATAGGTAACTAGATGTTAAGAGTAATATATTATTAAATAAATATATTTTTAGTTTTTTAAGAGTTTAGATGTTAAAATGTGTAATAATATTTTATTATTAAATATATAATCGTGATTCATTTTGATTAAATGATCATATAGTTTTAAAATGAAATGTTTGATTATTACGTAATTTATTATATGATTTAGGAGGTGAATTTACACCTCGCTAGTGTACATTTGTTTGCAAGGGGAAAACAAATACGTAAATAGTATATACGACGTTAAGTTATATAAGCTTCTTAAATTATATTACAATAAGTATTTATTAGTACCTAGGTATTATAATTTTGTAGTACTGTAGTCACTCACTACAATGATATTAGTATTAATGTAAAATATTAAGTTTATTAAGTAAATATGTACACTGTGATTTATATGTTTTCGTTTTGTTAGGGGTTCAAACATTTTTGTATAGTAGCTGGCATATAAGCCGCCATTTTGTTTTTCAATATTTCCGCGCACGATCAATGTTTTATATGTATGTAGATGACACTTATACAAACATTATTAAATTTTTTAATTATCATTTAAGCAATTTGAAGCGTTCTTAGCGAAGTTTGCTTAGCTGTTCTTAACCGATCAGCAAAGTTAAGCAAAGTGCGCCGCGGTTCACTAGCGGTCACCCATCCAACTCGTGACGAGTGACATTACTACTGAGCGCTTCCGTGCTTCGGAGGGCACGTTAAGCCGTCGGTCCCGGTTGTCATCTTAAGATGGTAGTCGTTATAGCATGGTGGTAGGGCATTTTGCGAATGCCCGCCTGGCTAGCTACCACCCCAAGTTGAAAATCTGTTAGTGGTCAAAGGCTAAGCAAAAACCGTAAAAATAAATTAGGGAGATATTTGTTCCAAAAAGTGTTATCTCATATTGTCACCCAGATATTCAAAATCTATAGTTATTTTCATTGCTAAAATAATAACAAGTAATACATGATTTGTCTATATTGTGATGTTTGTTTAAATCATCATTAAACGTTACCATTTATGAATAGAAGTAGGTAGAATTTGCGATTTGTTGCGATTTAGTAACACAAATATATAAAAGTATTTATTTTTTTACATTATTTTAAAAATTTATTAATTTGTATACAATGGAATGCGTAAACACACTATATTAATCTCTAAATTTCGTTCATTGTCATTATTCTCGTAGCACGATCTTTACCTTTTAATATTTTGGAAACTTGACACTTTAGGGTACCAAGTTACTAAACATTTTTTGTTTGTAAAAGTGTGCTCTACCCCAAAATACTATATTAATTGTGCGCGGAAACTTAAAAAAAAATGTCTGCGTGTCGATATGTCACAAAGGTTTTATCTGTTTTTTAGTGTTTTTAAATTTTAGGAAACTATAGAAGGCTTTTTCTATATTGAATAGGCATATATTAGATGCTCACTGATATGATGGTAACATGGATACCTTAAAAGGAACGGGAAGAGAAGCTCCTACAGAAAAATAGGTATTTTAACAAATTGATGCTGTCTTACCGCTAAACGCCCGAGCAGAATAGTACAATGGTTCTTATTGCAGCTTCTTCAAGCTTTGACTTAGAATTTGCGCATAATTTGCATTCTGGGAGAAAACTTTTCTCCTATAGTAAACATTAATGAAATCTTAAAAATTAGGTCTTATTTTATAACTGACAGAATAAACTAGGTTTTTCTTTGGTCATCATTATTAATCTTATAAATTATTCACAAACTAGAGATACAAGTTTTGAGAAAATATTTTAATACCCATTAATTCTAGCTCCTTTAAAATAATGATAAAAATGAAAACCTATAAACCTGGACATGTATAACAACTATAACATTTCCAAAAATCATCAAAATCGGTGATTGTTTAGGGGGGTAGAAACGTTATCTCTTTTTGTATGAAAATTCGAGACTTCCCTCCAGTCTTAATAGACAATATTATAAATTGACACCAGTATGTAATTTTATTGACAATGGCCAATCTGGTGTTGCCCGTGGTAATAGCTAAAAATAAAACTGAAATTACTAGGTTTCATAAAGTTTTTTTGTATTTTATTATACATGTAATACCTATTCGATGGTTCGATTCGAGTCGCTAACAAAAGCTTTTACTTTGAAATTAAATGACATAAAATAAATAAAAAACCCTGTTGTTTAATCTTCTTTTAAAAATGGCACTCAGCTATTTTTGTCACAAAAAACTGGGTACGAGAGCAAAGTCTGTGAAAACTTAAAAGCTCGTGAAATAAAGGCTTGCTCACAATAAAACTAATCTATGCGCCTGTTCCTATATTCTTGCTTAAGAGCGTCAATATAGATTTCACTTTTAAGTAAACATTTTATGTATACAATTGCTAAGATATATTTTAAAAATCACTATACGCTTTAAACATTATATGAATGAACATCTGTACAAACAAACACTGTTTCGTCTTGATAATTACTGTAAAAAATATAGTTCGTAATAAAATATAGTAAAAAAGCAATAACTAGTTGTTTATCGATACTTGTAGTAAATGTGTATAGGAAATTAAAACTCTTGTTGCTATGTTGTGGCATAAAATATTTAATAACTGTGTTAGAAAGTTTTATGGAATAACGTCTAATAAATAAATTACACGTCCATATAAAGTTGTTTTATTTAACCCAGTATAAATGATTCCTTATCTTCCTGCGGGAGTTAGCGTAGACTTCTAACCCTGTGACTCCAAAGACGCCTGCCAAGCGCGGGGATTATGGCAACCCCCACCCTCCGTTATTGGGGAGCTATTTGTTTAACAGTAGACGTTATGGCTGTATTATTATATGACTTTTAATTATGAGCCTGGCAAGCTACCACCCTCAAGTAGAAAATATCGCCAAGCACCTAACAGTGTGATGCGACAGTAATCCTTGAGAGTAATTAAAATTACAGGCACATGAGATTTTACAACTAATAAACAATAATAATAACTAGAAATATAGTAATCAAACAATTTTAAACGGTTTAAATCGCGTATATGTATCAATATTTTTGTCCCGACGTTTCAAACACATTGCAGTGATTTAAACCGTTTAAAGTTGTTTGATTACTATGTGTAATAATCGCGAAAACCTAAGACAAAACTAGAAATATGTCAAAATTTTCAATCAAAACTGAATAACATGACATCATCCGTCACTTTGACAGATTTCACCCCTAAGACATATGGACTTATGTCATGTGTTGTCTACATATGTCAAAACTGATTGGATTTTATCTGACACACCTAATATCAATCTATGACTATTTTTAATTTATTTGTAGCTATACATTTGCTACACGCAAGACCTATTCTAAGTATTTTTAACAAGTAACTACCTATTAATACAAATTATAGCAACATACACTATTTTGATAATCATTTTATAAAATACTAGTTTTCCGGCCGCGGTAGTATTTCGGTTATCGCGCAAAACCATTAACCTCTTATTGAGCAGTTGGATGAAAACTCTTATGTCCTATTGTTGTCTTAGGTTTTCGCGATTATTGCACATAGTAATTAAACAACTTTATACGGTTTAAATCACGTATATTACGTATCGTAGTCACGGGGTGACGATCACTGCAAAGTGTTTGAAACGTCGGGACAAAAATAATGATAAATATACGCGATTTAAACCGTTTAAAGTTGTTTAATTCCTATGTCCATCCCCGGGTCTCAAACTATTTCCGTACCAAATTTCATCCATATCGGTCCAGTAGTTTTATGTTTATTCGTTGCATACAAAAATATAAATCTTACCCTTTATGATATAAGTATAGATATATAGGCATGTACCTATGTATTTTCATAAATGAGTTCGCTTAGTTTATATTGAAAAAAACTTGAAATAAAAATGCCATTCTTGAGAAAGAATCCGCTTCAAGCAATAAATAAGTCTGAAGTACTTAAGAACATTGATTAATGAAAGCCAGCTCATCTTTATTCCGCCTTTCAGCAGTTCTTAAATTACAAGTTTGTTTAAGTTCCTTAAAACGAGGCTTTTTACTTCTTAACGATAAGAAAATTAGGTGGGAAAACGACCTACAATATTTTGTTAAGAATCTGGTTGAGATATAGTTGAGTTTGATAAATCTGCCTCGTTAGTTGAGTGGCGGAAATGATTCTTTAAAATCCTGATATCATGCTTCTAAACATAATTACAATCATTGCTCAGAGCACTTAATAGTTTGTCAGAGATTACAAGCACTGTACTGTACTGTAACAGCCGACTCGTCCACTGCTGAACACAGCCTCCCCTATAAAGGGGGTATTTGCCATAATCCCCAGGCGGCTTGGGGATCGCAGTATAAGATGGCAGTTCTTTAAAAGGTGCTGCTGCCCACCTTCCAGTTTGTTTCCCTTAATCGCCTCTTACGACACTCACGGGATGATATGGGGAGGTGCAATTCTAACCCGGCACCCCACGGGGGTCACCTTACAAGCACTTTCGTATGCAAATTGAATTTGAGTGTATTACTTGCTGTGTGTTGTTGTCAGATAATAAGAGAAAATTTGGGAATACCTGGTTGTGTAGTTAATATTTTCCAAAACGAAGCCTTTCAAATATGGATAAGGTGGCAAATTTGTGCCTATACTTTAGCCTTCACTTACGTTTAGTCACCATTGACCTTTTTTGAGGATATCAATGAAGTCCAAGGTTTCGAGCTGGTATTTAAAAGAACCGTGCCAAAGGTTTGGGGTAACGACAGAAAGTAAAAAAATAACAAAATGTTAAGTAACCGAATCTAAGTCCAATTTATTATTGCTTTATTGTCATATTACACCATTGTAACCCCCGCGAGGTGCCGGGTTAAAATCGCACCTCCCCATATCATCCCGTGGGAATACTGGAAGGTGGGCAGCAGCGCCTTCTAAAGAACTGCCATCTTACACTGCGATCCCCAAGCCGCTTGCCAAGGATGGGGAATATGGCAAATACCCCCTTTATAGAAGAGGCTGTGTTTAGCAGTGGACGATCCGGCTGATACAGTAGTCATATTGCAATGGCTTTATATCAATTAAATATCTAAAAGCTAAAATATTTACTATGTTAAATAGTAAGTAGTATGACACTTTAACTAGTAGTAGTATATAGTTATTTATTATATATATTTATATACTTTTCTAGTAGCTTTAGTATTGTATATAGTCCGTAGTATTTTGTTAATATGTTAATTCCTGATAGGTTAGCCTTTGACCACTATCTCACCTAATGGTAAGTGATGATGTGGCGAGGATGTTGTTCAGGCTAACCTAGAAGTACTGGCTCTTAAGCACAGCTGCCGGAACACACCGTTAGGTGCTTGGCGATAGATTTTCTACTTGAGGGTGGTAGCTAGCCAGGCGGGCATTCTCAAAATGCCCTACCACCATGCTATAACGACTGCCATCCTTAGACAACAAACGGGACCGACGGCTTAACGTGCCCTCCGAAGTACGGAAGCGCTCAGTAGTAATGTCACTAGCGGTCACCCATCCAACTCATGACCGCGGGCGACGTTGCTTAACTTTGCTGATCGGTTAAGAACAGCTTAATAAACTCCGCTACGAGCGCTTCAAAATAAAGGCAAACACCATAAAAAAATAAATTTCAATATATATGGAATAGGTACTGCAGCCATCTATTTAGATGCAGATTGAAGTTTTATTTTTATTTTATTATGTTATTGTGAAGGAACAAGCGCGAGGCCCACCTGATGTTAAGCGGTATCCTCTGCCGGACATTACTACACAGATGCATTTCATCACAAGTGACGAACTGCACTGCGCCCATCACCTTGAGACATACCTGTTAAGTTTCATTTTTGGCTGTTATTTCACTGGCTCTCAAGGACTGCTGCCGGAACACACCGTTATGTGCTTGGCGACAGATTTTCTACTTGAGGGTGGTCGCTAACCAGGCAGGCATTCGCTAAATGCCCTTCCACCATGCAAGTTAAGCTAGACTCAGGAGACACTTGATATAAAAGAAGAGTAATTATGCTGAAGCTGTCCACAGATACGACCTATACCCCTCTAGTGGTCGAGACGGCGAAGAGATGGGTGCTGAGGCGAAGGTCTTCGTCCGACAGATTGGGCGTCGTGTAAGAGAGAGGAGTCATGAGCAACGTTCTGAGTTGTACCTCGTGCAAAGGCTGGCCAATGCATCCAGCGTGATGGGTACCTTTGGATTGGGTGTGACCGAAGGCAGTCTTTTTTAATAGGTAGATGACTTAAAAAATAATATTATTTATAACATAACTGTAATTTATTTCTAAATATGATTACAAGCACTTTCGCGTGCGTAAAATCATATTTTTACAAATTATAGGAGCACAAAATTTTATGCCCTGGGCGGAAATCGAACCCGCGTCTTCCAATTTCGCGCCGGATGCCTAAACCGCTCGGTCGGGGCATACAATTTTGTGCCCTAATAATTTGTAAATATATTAATTTTTGTATTTGACTGGAGTGTTAATATTTAATTATTTATATTAACACTCCAGTCTATCATAGTATTTCTTTTAAAGCTATGTCTAACAATATAAATAACATAAAAACAATATATAAAACACGATGGAATATCAATTAAAATAACGATAAATATGAAATCATATTGCGAAAAGAACCTACTATTTTGTAATATACATTTTTAAAGCAGCAGGACAATCTGCAATTCCTCAAGTACAACAATTTAGATCACTTTTATGGATTTTTCGAATGTTGGATGTTGGAACAGATTTTCTACTTGAAAGCGTTCGTTTACCATGTTGGCAATCGCAAAATCTCAATCTACTATGACAGCAACGATGTATTGTATTTGGTTTTGTAGGATTTAGAGCTATACTTCACACTAAAAATAAAAGGATTATTTATGTTATAAGTGTACCAGCTTAGAAGTAATTAATACCTTGACATAGAAACACGATTGGTAAAATACACCTATTAATAACAAATATTTTTAAAATATTTTAAGAAAACATCAAATTAATATTTTGATAAAACACTTAAAAAATATAAAAATATATCTAGTGACAATTCCGCCTAATTTTCCTGTTAAGCCGACGTGACGTCACAAACGCCACGCAGCTAGATATATTTTTTAAGTGTTTTATTAAAATATTAAAAAGATGTTTTCTAAAATATTTTTGAAATATTTGTTATTATTTAATATGGACTTCCGCAAAGTAACGCCTGAATCTATTCATTAAAATACCCCTCTAGAATAATTATGTGAACCTTTCAAAACATTTTGATTACGTTTTCGCCGAATCTGTAGGTTACATTAAACTAGTCCTAACTTGCTCTGATTTATATTGTTGGGAACCTAGGGATATTGCAAACACGTGCCATTCAATTTAAAATTGAATGGCACGTGTTTGCACACAATTATTAAGTTCAACAAGGCGTGGAGTATTGGGTAATGGTCATGAAATGGTCAAAGATGGCAGGCAGTATGGTGGTTGAACATTTACCCTTTAAAATCCACAGACTCTTACCATAAATTAAAAACGTAAACTAGAAATCCCATGGAAGGTTGAGGCGGCTAATATCTCAAAATCTTTATAAACTCATATGTGAGTCTGCAATAACTTATGGGTATCTAAATGCTTTTATTGTAGTAGCTGTAGTGTTGTATATAGTTCGTAGTATTTTGTTAATAAAGGCATACCGACGGTAAAAAAACTTGTTAAAAAATATATTTGGAGGTATACTATAAAGAAGAGTCCGTCTTGGTGGTTCACACCACAGTGTCCGATATTTTGCCTCTAAGCAGTGTTTCTGAAGGGCACTGTAGCAGCAAACGTCTCCAAGTGATGAGCACCAGATCACTCCGCTAAGCCATTCCAATAAATAACCGACTCTAGCTGCGAAGCAATAAAATGCACTTCACCTCGCATAGCATGGAGTAGCATATATTTATATTCACCATAGCCACGCATAGCTCTGATCTCTTCAGACGCGGCACGCACCGTAGAATAATCCAGTCCGGACGGATACGCCGATTTACCTATATAGCTTGGTACTTAAAGTGTGGAGCTAGCCTTGTGCAATGTAAACCAGAACAAGGGGAGTAACACTACAACTATATAAGCATGACCCTTACCATCACGAATGTATCAAGGCCAGCTCGTCACTTGCTTCACAATATTAACATCCGGCAGGGACTTAAAATATTTCGAAGAATTTAGGACTAAAACCAATGCTCGTTGCTTCGCGTAATCATAACACCCAAACAAATATCACAGAAGTATCTTCAAGAACAATCTGAAACTGGCCGGAATCTTTCGATATAGTACCACCAACTTAACTGTGCAGTTTTCGAGGGCGCTACTGGTCAAGGAAATTAACTACAAACTGTCACAATTTGAGGGAAAGTTTTAGTTAATTTTTCTGCCACCTGAACAGATAAGTTGGTGGGACTGTAAATATGAAGCGAGTGGCAGCCCATAACTAATTAGTGGTTATGCATAAAAGTTGTCATGTCTTTCAAAGTGAGATTTAAATTAAAGATAATTAATCGTGTTTTACGTTTGTTTTATATTGTGCTTATAACAATTGCTTTTGTTCACTACATAAACATAAATATTGCCATGTTATCTGCCCAGACCTATAAATAAATATTAAAAGAAGTGTAACTCTCATACACTTACTGCTTTAATTTCGGACTCATCAAGTTCACAAGTAACAAAACACGCATAATCTTCCAAATTCATTTTGATTGAATATATGATTTGGCGCTTAGAAATGATATCATTTTAATATTGTTATGTTTGCAATAACGCCTACGCGGGGATTACACTGCAAAAATACAAATTAACGGGAGAAAAATAGGTAATCCACCGAGCAGGCGATATTGCAAACATTGTTATGTTTGCATATAGTATATTAAATTTATAAGGTTGTATCATCATTTAGAAGTTTAAAACCGTTGTAAAATTGGTCTTGTTTGTAGTACAACGTAAGTTGAACAACAAACATGAGTAAGGTGTCGCTCCATCTCAATACGATGGATTATACGATGATAAAGAACGTGAGGAAAACTTGGAGTTATGAGTCATTGTCATGTTAGCAAAAACGATCAGAGCATACCCCGGCTATAGGGGTGGTTGGACGCGGGTTCAAATTCCGCACATGACTATAATTTTTTAACTCGTAAATTTGTAATATTTTAATGTGTTAGCAAATATCATCTATAAACCAGATCCTACGATGGTCCTATAACATTTTCCCATAAGCTTCATCTCACAAATTTCAATATGCTTATGTAATCTTTATTTGTTCTGCTTCTCACAAAGTTTGCAGAAAAAAGATTTATTAATTCTTCAATCTAGTTGTCCACGACGTCATTCAATACAGCAAAAATTGAATATCCATTGTAGAGAGCCTGGAACAATGATTGTTTTTGTTAGTTCATACGACATTATACGAAAGATAAAAGGTTTCTATCGGATCAAGGCTCCGTATCAACAAGAGATATTGGAGGAAGAGGAGCAGTTTCAGAGGAAAAATCCACTAAGAGAATAACTTCGTTAGGCGAGACTAGCAAAATTAAGCAGACAGAAAGTAAAAAATCTGTCGCAAAGCACCTAGAGGTGTGTTCCGGCAGCTGGTCTTGAGGGTTTACTTGAGTGTGGTCGCTAGCCAGACGGGCATTCGCAAAATGCCCTTCCACCATGTGGTGAAGTTCAAACCCGCGGCGGGATTCGAACCATGAACCTGCTGCGCGATAGTCCATATCCAATGCCACTGAGCCATCACTGCTTTTTTTTTTGTCTTCCAGGTTACGATATTATAGAGAATATAGTAAAGTGTATTTTGCTATGGACTCATTTACCAATTGCTCAGATTGAAAGAATATTTTATGACACCAGGTATAAATTGACGTGAATTTGCATCGCACTGGGGTTTAATTTTTACATGACTGCCCAAAAAAAGGATGTTTTGGTTTCAGGGTTCATGTATGTATGTATGTATATTTGTGAGTTACTTTATTCCACCAAAACTTCTAAACGGGTTAACCGATTTTATTATATGATATAGCATTAGATTCGACTTGATAGCGCAGGTGACACTAGGTACATATAAAAGTTTTAAAAAAATAATTATACCCTTTAATATGAGAAAAAAATATGTTTTTCTCTTTTACTCATCGGGGGCGGTATCAAGATATATATAACATGAAGTTTTATATGTTCAATGAAACGATAAAACGCTTAACAAAAATAAATAATTTGGAATCGGGTTTTTGAATTCTTTATTAATTAATTCTTGTTAATATTATATGGAAGCTTTTTCACATATATATATTATACTTACGATATAAGATACTACTGAAAAAAAATCTTTATGAAAACTATCAACAAATATATTTTCGCTAGGTGGACGGGCTTTTTGCGATTGCCCGCCTGTCTAGCCACCACCCTCAAGTAAAAATTCTGCCGTCAAGCACCTGATGGTGTGCTTCGGCAGCAGACCTTGAGAGCAATTGAAATTTCAGGCAAATAAGACTGAACAACAATGTTTCAAAGTGACGGGCGCAGTGCAATTTGTGATTTGTGATGAAATGCATCTGTTATAGGCAGAGTTTAGTTTTGTCAGTCCGCTTAACATCAGGTGGGCCTCGAGATCGATTCAGTCACAAAACCATAAAAAAGAAAAAAATGTGGGGGCTAAGAGGATGAGGGGATCCCTGAAATATCGCACTGAAAAAAGATCTTAACCTACCGCGCCGTAACTTTGCATGTTTATAACGGCTACACCTCCAGCGCTGATCTGGAAGGGCCTCTGAGATGCTCTAATGATGAACAGGATATTTTTCTGCATGTCCAATGGCCAGGCAGTCCAGTTTGAAGAGTAAGCTGCAAGTCCAACGGCTTCACTCTGTAATAATTAATTCATAGTAAGAATTTGCTGGTACAATGGTTCGAATCCCGCCCAGAGCTTGAGCCTCACCGCATGGTGGAAGGGCATTTTCTGAATGCCCGCCTGGCTAGCGACCACCCTCAAGTAGAAAATCCATCGCCAAGCACCTAACAGTGTGTTCCGGCAGCAGTCCTTGAGAGCCAGAAAGATTACAGGCACATGAGACCTAACAACTGGACGTCTCAGTGTGACGGGCACAGTGCAATTCGTCGCTGACGAAATGAGTCTGTTATAGGCAGAGGTTAGTCCACTTAACATCAGGTGGGCCTCGGGCTGGTTCCGTCACAATAACATTAAAAAAAAATGATTAATAACACCATTAATACAGGTCATACAATTACCATATTAACTATAGTTTAAAAAAAATGTGTTTATAATTTTACTCAATCATTATTAGTGTCAATTATTATTATCTAATTTTCTATTCCTTTTTTTTATTACCTATAGGTAAGCCTTTGACCACAATCTCACCTGATGGTAAGTGATGATGTGGCCAAAGGTGTTAACAGACTTAACCTAGAACTACTGGCTCTCAAGGACAACTGCCGGAACATACCGTTAGGTGCTTGGCGTCAGATTTTCTACTTGAGGGTGGTCGCTAGCCAGGTATTCACAAAATGCCCTTCCTCCATGCGGTGAAGCTCAAGCCCGCGGCGGGATTTGAACCACAGACCTGCTGCGTTGCAGTCCATAGCTAATGCCACTGAGCCATCACTGCTTCGAAATACAATATTATAATATTATATATTCTAATTGTCACGATATGCTATTAATGGCTTTAATTATTTTTAAAAAATGTCAAATTAATAAATACAATAAAAATTTAATTATATTTTTTTTTGAGTATTATGGATATATTTTCTAACAGTTTATATCATCATTTCCGGTGTAATAAAAAAAATCATCGACCTCATAAAATTGCTGCTCATGTAGCCACGTCTTAATTTAGATTTTGAACGTGGAGGCGGAATCTGCGTTATGTATGAGGAAAGGTATTATATTATAAAGTTTTGGACCTAGGATGTATACCGACCTCTTTGCGAGCCTGTGAGCTGTAGTTACTAGCTATTACCATAGTAGAAAGAGCTTTCTTCTATGCTATTACTGACCGGTCTTTGACTAACCAATAAATAAGTTATAAAATGGCCGAGGATGGAAAACAAACCTAACATACAATTGGAGACAGCCACTGGAGTTCGCTGTTAGGTGCTTGACAAGAGGTTTTCTAATTAGGGTACCACAGGAATTACAATTTTATGTTGAAGACCGTAATTGTTATGTGATATGCAATAAAGATATTGGATTTTATGTATTTGAAGCTGGAAACTAGCCAGACGTGTAGTTATTTATCAAAATTGATAATATTTTGAAGCGCTCGTAGCAAAGTACTTAGCTGTTCTCAACCGATCAGCAAAGTTAAGCAACGTTGCGCGCCGTCATGAGTTCGATGGGTGACCGCTAGTGACATTACTACTGAGCACTTCCGTTCTTCGGAGGGCACGTTAAGCCGTCGGTCCTGGTTGTTGTCTTAGGATGGCAGGTGGTAGGGCATTTTGCGAATGGCCGCCTGGCTAGCTACTACCCTCAAGTAGAAAATCTGTCGCCTGAGTTTGCCTGAACAACATTTTCGACCACATCATCACTTACCATCAGGTGAGATAGTGGTCAAAGGCTAACCAATTAGCAATAAAAAAAATGAGGAAGACCATAATTTTAATATTGTTAGGTTTGCCATAACGCCTGCTATTCGGATTACATTACAAAATCACAAAAATACGATAGGAAAAATTTAAGTCATGTGCGGGATTCGAACCCGCGTCCATCCACCCCTTGAGCCGGGGTATGCTCTAACCAATTGAGCTAACATGACATGACGTCATAACTCAAATCTTTCCTATCGTTCTTTAACCATTGTATTGGGATGGATTGACATCTTTAGTACCATTTGCGTTGTACTAGGCCATAATATCAGGGCTGGATTTGGATGAGTAATCCCTCATCAAAGGAGTTTGCCATAATCCCCACGCTTGGCAGGGATCTTAGAGACCGCAGTGTAAGTTCTTCAGAAGGAGCTGATCTCCATATCTGGGTGTTTTTTTCCTTCCTCCAACTTTGTGACTCACACGAAAGGTAAGAGGTATGCAATATTAGCCGATTAGCCAACACCCACGGTGATCTTATTATTCCTAATCTTGCTTATCTCTATTCGGCTGATCACTGAATACAATAACAACGAACTTCATACCGCCAATTTGATCTCTCTGATCAGTGTTTCTATTTGTTCAATGGTAGTCGTTAGGGCTGTTGGTGATGAGATCAACTGACTGCAACGTTACAATGACGACGGTAAAAGACATGATGGTATGACTCTGGTTCCATGGTAGTTAGGGCGGCGCTTTGAGTGGGAAGCTACGTGCGTTGACACTTTAACGCCATCTCACTTTAGTTTACGCTGAAACAAACGTGAAGGCTGGCGCGGAGCGATTCTAGCGGCGCAAATGCTGATCTCTTGGAGGCTATATATTTGAGCCGTTTAGTGTAGAAACTGAGTCCGTAGGAGCCGGGAACTCATCTTATTATCCCAAACATATCAGAGCGCTTGGTCGATGCGTCGCGTGTTCAAAATGCTGGCACTCATTTGGCTCAAGGAATAAGCATCGCAACCCTAATGCTGGTGGGCTGGAGAATTTTGACCACTTGTAAGCCTGCATTGGCCTTTAGGTTGCTGAAAAGCTTTCGTTGCAGAAGCTGTGGTATTGTATTAAGATTGTAATGTTTCATTAATTAAAAGAAAACTGATTGTATGTTCTATGAAATATCAATATAAGACGTGGGCTTATTAGAAATCTATATTGAGATAACTAATACGCAGCGCTATTTTAGATCAAGTACTTAACCCACCTGATTGATCAATTCGTTTCCCAGATAGCAGTAAATGTATGCGTTTAACAATGCAAGTCCTAAAAACGCTAAGAATCCTGCGAATTGGAACTTTTGATTGGTGTCCAACTGAAACATAAGAAATAAATAAATTTAGATAAAAAGTTCAAAGTGCCATCTATATATAGCAGCCATCAACTCTCGTACTATCAAGCAAGAAAAATGATTTTATGTTGCAATACTAGCTGTGCACGAACGTTTGTATCTTTTCAGGGTATGTTATAAACACATTAATGTAATATCAACCATCGACCCGGCAACCTCAATAATTAAGGAGTGTATCCACCACAGACCTAGGATTTTTTCGCTACGCTCAACAGACCTACGAAGTGTGTGAGTGAAAGGTCCTAAGCTGCTACAAACCGTCGCGAGAAAAAAAGAGATAGTGAAACAAGAAGACGGTATGTCATTTTTTACTCGAGTAAGAGGCCATAGCGTCCCGGCCTCTTCCAAGTCGGCGCGAATTTTGTGTATTTGCTCAAATATCTTACGATTATAATATAAAATATGTATTCTGCAAGCATGGTGTCTTGTTCAGTGAGTGAATGTGAGGTTACAAGACACAGTAACCCGAATATATACACGTTTCACAGGTAATTTATGTTTATTTGTACTGCTTTTTGGATAATCATTATTTTGTCATTTTGTTCTAAAATTAGTTATATGAACTATGGAAATATTAGATAATAGGTTTCTCTTCATACTTATCATCAAATTACATTGCTAAATGAAGAATTGGTTGGTATTTTACGAAAAATACAAAAACATTTGTTTACGATAGGGCTTGACAAAGTTCTGACGTCACAAGTATCGATAAAGTCGATAGTTTATGTCTGACCTGTAGCTTCGACGTGAATGCTCGGGTACATATTAGAACCTCAAAAATAACTGATAGTTAGTTTAATCATAAATTTGTTTAAAAATAATATAATTACATAATAATTAGCAAGAAGTTGACAGATCAGTTTATAGCTTATTGAGTATTTACGAATAAGGGAGTAAATATTATCACAAGATATATTATTTAAAATTTATTATGATATTTCAGTGAAAAGTTCCCCTAACTCTCAATACATAATTGAAAATATCTCTTACTTCTATCATAAAATATTAGTATCTTTATACAAATGGCTATTTAACAGAATTTGAAATAACTATATGCACGCGAATAATAATGTTTGTGTTCTTACAGATTACCAACAAATTTTCAGTATGTGATAAAAGGGTTCGGATTATTGACGCAATCTAAATAAAAACTCTACAGTTTGTAGTAAACTTTGAATCAAAATGCTTCATACAAAGAAAACATCGATGTATACTAATGAAAGACTCAATACCAACTTTTAATGTCCCTGAATGCATAAAGCTGTGGAAATGGTAGTCAATAGCTTTAGGAAACGATGACACAAGTAACACCAAGTTTAATTTGTAGTAAAATACATGGTCAAATATTTTTTTTTCATGTAAAGACTGTAGGATATGTTGAGTCAATCTAGTAACCCTTCCCTTAGCGTCCCTGGTGCAATAAAATCTACAATTCTCGCTCCATTGCAGCGCTGGATATCTATGGCTATCCTGACACAAAATAATTTTTATTTTTCCTTTCAGATTAAATTGAAAATAAGACGGCCCTGACCTTACTTAAATAGAGATATATTACCACCGTTAGCCATTACCTGCCCTTCAAATCAAGTACTGTCTCCAAAGAAAAAAACTTATTAACTAATGTTCTAAATTGTGACAAAAATTCCAGTAAAAATTAAAAAGTTTAAAAGCTTTAAAATAATGATAACGGCTTTTAGACTTAAAAGCAGACTTTAAAGAATTTTATGTTTTGTAGGCCAGTTAGTAAAGATCATCGAAATTATGTACACATCGTCATTTCTACAGCCCAATGAGCTATGTTTACACAAGGGACAAATTCGACCTTTGCTTACCACATGTGAATGCTTTACGCAAATGGTATTCAGATAAATGTAATTTAATAATTTACAGTACCTGTATATTTGCAGCTTAATGATTTTGTTAATGGTAATCATAATACTTAGTAATGGTAAGTTTTATTTCATCTTATTACGATGAAGTTATAGTAGTTTACTTTTAAAAGTGCTGTACCATTTTAGACATACAATAAATGCATTTGACTTCAAATTTGAATGAGTTTTATTTTTAACAGATCAAAAAGGGAGCATGTTCTCAATAAGGTTGTATTCATGTTATGATATTTGGTTTGATTTTCATTTGAAAACATCGTATTTTGTTTGAAAGGATATACTTTAAGATTCATCCCTTTGAAATGTCATCATAATCAGGTAAGTAGTTTGGTTTTTAAATCATAATAACTTAAAAATAAGTTGTTCAAGTTAATGATATTGCATATATTGCATTTCTGTGATTTCAGTGTTGTTTACGATCATTACAATAGTCTCAATGAACTATATAGGGCATAATTTCAAACGAATGTGTCCTAAGATTCAACAAGTAAAACTGTCGATAGTATTACGCTCGCGTTATTACAACACTATGTCACTCACACATTTACATTTCATTTTTTGTCACACCATTCATCCGTCACTGTTGGTCTTGTACATCCTAAGCCTATGGTATCCACTATGTAGAAAGATCTTCTATTCTAAAATCGCGTGCCTCTTTATTTCTCACACCTTCAGTCTACGCCTTTACAAATACTATAGTCTAATATGTGAAGACACGCGATCTTTTGTGTGATATATGACACAAAAACTCATGTTTAGTATATAATCAAAAGTTTACCCACAATCAGGTGGGGAGATGAAAATTTAAATCTAATTGTTATCTACTTAAGTTTTTTCAAGTTCAAGGTGGAATGAATGTATGCACCGCAGAGTTTTGAGAACAATGGCTTTGGGGTTTAGTGGCATAAGCCGCGGTCACCCATCCAAGTCATGACCGCGGCGGACGTTGTTTGACTTAGCTGATCGGTTAAGAACGGCTAAGCATACTTTGCTACAAGCGCTTCTTTTGGCACGGAACATCTAAAATAATGTTGAACACGTACCAAAGTAAACATCATGGCATTGAGACATAGCTCCATCGTCACCGCCAGGTTCTGGGCTAAAAAGTACTCCTTGAACATTTGTTCCATAGATGTTGAGTATCTGAAACAACGAGGTACCTATTATATATCTAATAGTGCAATTTTATTATAAAATACTGAATATACAGGGTTATTGGTAAAATGCTAACAACCTCTTAGGGTTGAGTTCTGCTAGTCCTAAGATTTATTATGGATGATTTTATTTTAAAAATAAAAAAAATAAAAAATGAATTATTATTTTTGTGTATTTTTTTTTATGCATGATAGGTTAGCCTTTGACCACTATCTCACCTGATGGTAAGTGATGATGTGGTCGAAGATGTTGTTCAGGCTAACCTAGAAGTACTGGCTCTCAAGGACAGCTGCCGGAACACACCGTTAGGTGCTTGGCGACAGAATTCCTACTTGAGGGTAGTAGCTAGCCAGGCGGGCATTCGCAAAATGCCCTACCACCATGCTATAACGACTGCCATCCTAAGACAACAACCGGGACCGACGGCTTAACCTGCCCTCCGAAGCACGGAAACACTCAGTAGTAATGTCACTAGCGGTCACCCATCCAACTCATGACCGCGCGCGACGTTGCTTAACTTTGCTGATCGGTTAAGAACAGCTAAGTAAACTTCGCTACGAGCGCTTCGAAATTGACGGAAAAGAAATTTGCCGGAATAAGCACGAGGACCACCTGATGTTAAAAGTCTCTTGTGTCTGTAATGTAATATTTCATACATTCTTACTTTGCTCAATGTAAAAATTCAAAACTCTATTCAAAGCCTTTGAATCAAAGGGAGCGCGGCGCGGTCCAGTGTTGCCGCGGCGAGCGCTCTTTGGCTTGTGCCCACCTTCTGGTCGCTCAAGCCAAGTTACCCTTAGTCCGCTCTTCCTTTAGTCACCTCTTGAGACATCACGGGTAGAGATGGAGGGTGACATTCTAGTTAATTCCATTCCACCCCCGGATGATTAAACCCAAGGTTGATGTAATTGAGACTGAATATAATTGAAGAACTGTCGCATGACAAGCAAATATGACATTACAAATTCGAATTTCATCCAGCAATCATTTTTTTTTTATATTTGACGAAATGCATCTTTTATAGGCAGAGGTTAGTCCGCTTCACATACGGTGGGCCTCAAGCTTGTTCCGTCACAATAACTTGTCACGAATTGCACTGCGCCCGTCATCTTGAGACATATTTGTTAAGTCTCATGTGCCTGCAATTTCACTGGCTCTCAAGGGCTTCTGCCGAAACACACTTTTAGGTGCTTGGCGACAGATTTTCTACTTGAGGGTGGTCGCTAGTGAGGCGGGCATTCGCAAAATGCCCTTCCACCATGCGGTGAAGCTCAAGCCTGCAATGGGATCCGAACCATGGACCTGAATTCAATTGTCGATTCTCAATTGCCGAACAGTTAAGACACCTGGTGCATAAAATCAGGGAAACAGGTTACATTCGCTCTCAAGACGATAACTTGTATATGAAAGTTTGTCATAATCGTGTTTACTTGATCCAATGAAATGTACAGTTCTTATTTCAGAAACAAAGTTTTAGTTATAAGCCCGTCTCTTGCACGGACGACGCGGAACAGAGTTTCCTGTACGACTATTTGAATGTTTCGTAAACTACGTCGGAAGAGACGTGCTTTCATACATACAACTTATATTTGTTACGTTTTATTTATTCGCGGGTTATGTTTTGAGTACTATCCAATTACATTTCGAAATGACTTTGTTTTAGAAACTGTGGTAGGTTTTTTTAAATGTATAATATTCTACCCTCTAGTGTAACACGAAACATGATTTGGGTAAAAACTATTCCATAATGATATATCTTATATTTTGTCACAATTATTTATTGAAACATATTCCTACCTCATTAAACGAATATGTTTCATTACGATTGCCTTTAGTTGTTCTCTTGCTTCCTTTTCGTATCCTTTCACGTATTCTAAATTCTTAAGCGCTTCTTGTAGAGTCACCAACTGATCACACATGTATATTAGAATACTGCAAATTATACCCTGCATACCTGAAAGAAGAAGCTATAGCTATAAAAAAGGTATGATTGTTTAGTGGTTTTAAGACTTGACTGCAGATCGGGCTTAAAGATTTGGACAGATAATATAATTCATACATTAAGAATTCAGAGGAAAGTTATGTACGATAGATTAAGATGGAAATTAGTTTCTAGTACCATCGAAGAATGCCAAGGTGTCTATGGCAGAATTTATAAAACCATCATAGCATCTGTTGTTTTAAATATCCAAGTTGGGAAACGAAAAAAGGAGCCTAGGAGTGTTAAAGAATGTTGCAGAGATGTGAATAGGAAGATGGATGTGTTTTTTTGACAAAAACGACAGGAATGAGTTATATCCGTGAAATCTTAATGTTAAGACTAGAAAATATGAAGAATTATTGAGATGCGTTTAATTAAAATCATTTATACATAGTAATTAAACAACTTTAAACGGTTAAAATCACGTATATTTATCATTATTTTTGTAATTACTATGTGTAATAATCGCGAAACCTAAGACAAAATTTTTTTATAATTGCCAGGGTGTTGTTTGACTACTATCTTACTTGATGGTATTGTGTGACTTAGAATAGAATGGAATAGAATAGCGTTTATTTGCAACACACACAAATCAACTAAGACAAACAAGAAATTATTATACAGTGTGTGTCAGAAACTCGGCCTCAGCTCAGCATAATGCCGGATGCTGCGAGCAGCAACCGACGCTGGTCTTCCGCTGGAACCGAGAGGTGACCTCCCGCACGCACATTTTGACATGCGCACATAAAATGACATACATTTCATAATTCTACATTTTACTAAACTAGTATTTATATCATATAAAGTAGGTACACATTCTAACATTATTAACTATTTCTACTTATTATCTATCAAACTAAACATTAAAGTGCACTGGTGTCCTGAACCAACAGTTCCTCTTAGGGTGGTAAACATGCACAAACTTATAAGTTAAGCTGCCGGAAAACACCATTGGCTGCTTGACAACATATTTTTCTACGCAACTCTTTAATACCGGTAATTGCGGGCTGATCTGGGAGGGTTAACGATGCTAGCAATTTTTTTTTTTTTTTTTTTATTGTGATGGAACAAGCTCGAGGCCCACCTGATGTTAAGTGGACTAACCTCTGCCTATAACAGTTGCAATTCATCACAAGTCACGAATTGCCCTGCGCCCGTCACATTGTGACATAGTTGTTAAGTCTCATTGTGCCTGTAATTTCACTGGCTCTCAAGGACCACTGCCGGAACACACCTTTCGGTGCTTGGCGACAGACTTTCTACTTGAGGGTGGTAGCTAGCCAGGCGGGCAATCGCAAAATGCCCTTCCACCATGCGGTGAATCTCAAGCCGGCGGTGGGGATCGAACCAGGGTACTGCGGCACGGCAGTCCATAGCTATTACCGCTCGGCCATCATAGCTAGCACGATGAGCATTTGCAAAATGACCTACAACCTTGCGAAGAAGCACGAACCCGTAATGGGATTCAATTCATGGACCCTCTCGGTAACAGTCTATAGTCTATCACTGCTTCTTATATACGTTCAAATAAAACAGTGTTAAAAATTAGAAAAGAAATAAACGAGTGGACGAATAAGTGAATGGACTGCGTGAATAATGAAAATGTCCCTTGTGTTGTAGTAGATAGCGAACGCAACAATCATCGCTTCAAAAATACCGCATATTCATACTTACTTATCGCTCGATATGAGAATGGTATGCAGAATAAGACAATTATAATTTGAGTTGATAAAACCAAATTCATTGCATTTTTTTTAGCGTCAAAAGGCATCCAAGCTTCAACGGACATTTCACCGTAGAACAAACCTTAAAAATGTAAACAAATCAAAATTGTGTTATTGTTCAAAGTAATGGTTGGCACTTAGAGATCCACCCATCATCTAAGCTTCAAGTCATTCACTATTTATTTGGAATTTCAAACAACGCCATGTTAGCATCTTATATATGACTTGGCCCTTAGATATAAAATTAAGCTGCTCAGATGGAGCACTGTACTGTACTGTAACAGCCGACTCGTCCACTGCTAAACACAGCCTCCCCTATTAGGGGGTATTTGCCATAATCCCCACGCTTGGCAGGCGGCTTGGGGATCGCAGTGTAAGATGGCAGTTCTTTAGAAGGTGCTGCTTCCAGTATTTATCCCTTAGTCGCCTCTTACGACACCCACGGGATGATATGGGGAGGTGCAATTCTAACCCGGCACCACACGGGTATGGAGCACAGCGCTTATTTATTAAGTATCTTATTTCTTAGGGCATGTTTAAGAATATTCGAGTAAGTTCGGTTATACTACCCAGAACATGAAATAACTGAATGAAAAAAATGACAGTTAGCATGCTGCGCGTTTCAAGCTTTAACCGATGGATAGGCTAAAGCGATGACTGTGAAACGCTAAGATAGTGTTCTATTTATTTAATATGTTCTGGATAGTACGTGTATAACCGGAACTTACACGAACATTCTGAAACAGGCCCTTAGTCTTTTATATATTCCAACGTTCATTGTTTTCGTTCTTATACCACGTTAAGTAGGGTCAGCACAACATGTATAACTCTTCTACTCCATTCTATTATATTTTCTATCTATCAGAGTATCATTCTTACCGCAGTTTATCAACATATTTCTCAGACTTATGTAATTTATGAGTGCACATGCATCCTCAACAACCCTTTAGCTGTACGGTTTTCATCCCTCTTCATGCTTTTACAACCAATCAATTTTCTACTACTTCTTTATGGTACAATACCAAAATAGGGGCCAAGATTTACAGGACATCATAAACCATAAGAACTATTTATTCCGAACGTCGTTGGCGCTAGTATGCTTCATTTAAATGTTCCGAAATGTTTCTTAGATCGTTGATCTCAAGGCGCGTCTCCTGCTAATGTATTTTTCAAAATACTACACAAAAATAAGAAAACTTTTGTCTATGTTCAAAACACAACTTAGTTGAATGCTTTCCGAAAACACCTACTTATATTTTCCACCAAGAAGCGTGGCGCTTGCATTTGAAATAATCACTGAGGAAGGAATACTACGTGAACCCATGAAATTTACAGTGCGTGTTTATAAATAAAAGTTTCGTTTATGGGCCAGTCCTGGGCGGATGAACGTGAAACAAAGTTTTGTGAGCGAGTTTTTCTTGAATGTTTCGAAACATTTCACAAGAGACGTGCATTTGAGCGAAAAACTCTTACCTAGCACAGTAAAAGCCATCACCACACTTGATATAAAAACAGTTATCAAAACCGAATGCTTTATCATATCATATCTACTCTCCTCTTTCACTCGATCACCATACAGCAAAATGTCATCAAGCAATTTCTTCAATTCCTTGCGGCGTATTAAGAATATTATTACTTTAAAAAAATAATTGTAAGCGGCAATACTTTTGTCGATGTTAGCCAAAAATAATACCACATCTTTTCTTATTATGTACGTCTGATAACCAGTGATAACCAAAAACGTTATTGCGAAGCAATGTAACGTGTTCTGATAAACTTTATAAAAAAATAGTTGAGTTTGGTTCAAATTTTCAGGCCATAGTCCGACTAAAAACAAATATTTCAAATTAAATTCGAAAAAGTCTTTACAAAATCGAAAACGTTCGATTAGTTTGAGAAACATTTTGCAAATGATACTTTAAAGAGTAGGGATTGAAAAATCGTTATAGTTTAGTGATGTTTCTTAACACGGTGATATTTAGAAAGTAATATATAATAACAATTACAAATTGTTAGCGCAATAAATTGGTGTCCCGAGCAGGTACCGAACCTGTGTTTTTTTTTAATTTATTTATTTCGTACACAACACAAATTACAATCACAACAAAATACATAAACATACATAAGGTTTAAGAACTAGTTTTTAATCCAAAACATGTGTAAACAAGGAAAAAACGATTTGTGGGGATTTTGAGCTAAATATTAAATAATTGTATTACACAAATATATTGTAAAACCTTGCAGACTATGCACAACTGCGATGAATTTCGCCGCTTAAATGCACGCGCGGCATGCATAGGCAATCCTTAACCTGTGTTTGGACTTGGAACAACCAGACTCAACCCAGAGGTTGAGGCTGTGTTTCCTTGATTCTCGCGGAGTGACCCAGTCCTCCAGGTTATCGGAACATGCTCGACGGAGCTGAAGTTTATGCTGTAATATATTATTTTTAACCGTCATAGGGAGTCTTTCTCGAAACCTTTTTTGATTATTAAAGCACTGAAAGTGCTCAGTGAAAATCACATACAAGCACAGCTCTAACTGTGGACCCTCACATAAATTACTAGTAACGAACTATCCTGTAATCGAAAGACCTTAAACAAAACTATAAATATAATACCTATTTAAGTTAATTGAATGTACTCAAAAAGCATTCGAAAATTACTGAAAGTTTCGGCTGAGTGGTCTAATTTTCCAGCCAAATGGCTCAGGCATCTGTTGGCAGCGTACACTGAATTCTTCTAGCATTTAATAACCCTTTTTGTATATAATTTATACATTTTATATAACATCATACATTGTTTATTATATTACATTGAATATCAAATTCATATAATACATCTCCCCTTAAGATACCGGAACATTCTCATGGGTATCGTAAGAGGCGACTAAGAACAATACTTGCAGCCTTCTAAGGAACTGTTATCTTACACTGCGATCCCCAAGACGCCTGCCAAGCGTAAGTATTTTTGCAAACCCTCCTTTAATAAAGAAGGCTGTGTTCAGCAGTGGACAATCCAGCTGATTCATTAATTCTAAATTTCAATACATATTAAATATAATTTTTATAAAATACTTGTTTAGGAAATCCCTAGCCCATTGTAAGTTTTCTAATTTCCAAACCTATTTTCCTATTAGCTCAATAGAGGGTTAAAACTTATTGAACTAACGGTAAACTATCGGATTTAAAGTTCTTTTAGAGATGACATCGTTCCGGTCAATAAACGGTCAAAAATAGTGTTACGAGCTGAGGGTTCGGGATGTGTATTCAACACTTTTTCAGCATTTTCATGTTTATTCATCAGTTCTACAGTCATTTTACACTTTCCACGAAAGTGACTACTTAATAACATACTAAGTAGTACTACTTAATAACATACTAAGTACTACTACTGCCGGGCTAGAATGTCATCCCACATCACTACCCATAGATGTCGTGGCGACTAAGTATAAAATACCTGAAGGTGGGCAGCAAGCAATCACGTAGAAAATCTGTAGCCATCACCTAACAGTGTGTTCCGGCAGCAGTCCTTGAGAGCCAGTTAAATTACAGGCACATGAGGCCTAACAACTGTACGTCTCAGTGTGACGGGCGCAGTGCAAGTCGTCGTTGACGAAATGCATCTGTTATAAGCAGAGGTTAGTCAACTTAATGTCAGGTGGGCCTCGGGCTTGTTCCGATACAATAACATAAAAAGGACCTTCTGAGAAATCGCTATCGTATACTGCGATCCCCAAACGCCTGCCAAGCGTGGGGATTATGGCAAAACACGCCATGATGGGGGTGGCTGTGTTCAGCAATGGACATCCCAGCTGATACAGTAAACTAAGACATAAAAAATATTTCAGATGAAAAGAGATATCTTTTTGAGTATAAGCCTGCCTGTCTCATGATTTAACGAGGTTCTGTGGCCAGTATTTTGTATACTTTGCTAAAAATTCAGGATCATCGGAGCATATATCTAACCGCTTAACCAAAGTGAATATATTCACTAGATAACAATAAATTTCTATTACTACAATAACGCCTGCTATGCAGATTACATTACAAATATACGAGAGGAAAAATTTAAGTCATATGCGGGATCTTTCCTCTCGTATATTTGTGATGTAATCCGCATAGCAGTCGTTAAAGCAGCACTTCGTCGTCAAACACTATTTCAACACCACTGGAGGTCTGCACGGCACGGCAGTCCAACAGAAAGTGAATGTACTCTCCTTACACTACCCCTTTTCATAGGAAAGAACAAACAAGGTGACGAAACGACTACCGTCACAAACACAGTACTCTTTAACATTGACAATTATCTGATTTCAAGCTTTATACATATGGCAATAACTATAATAAAATCATCAATGTTTTTACACGTAGAAATAAAGTACATAATATAAACTATTTTAAATAAGTATCTTTACAACTGTCACATTTCGTTACACTATTTATAAAATATACTTATAGTGAAAATATCATCATATAATGATTCCAGTGAACAGGATAATCCATATAATATGGATTATCATGTTTTTATGGATTATTAATCACAGTCTCATTAGGTACAGTATTAACTTCACACCACAGATAAAATATACACATAGATAATGAAACCAATACTTATATTCATCTTAAAAACCACAGAGTATTTCTAAGACGAAATTAGAATGACATATTATACCAGTTGTTTAAATCTTAAGATTAAAGCCAATCAAGTGAATATGAACAAATATTTCAATAAACAGTGAGCTAATTTTCTAATAATCTATCACGCTCGTAGCGAAGTTTGCTTAGCCGTTCTGAATCGATCAGCTAAGTTAAGCAACATCAGCTGTGGTCAGGAGTTGGATGGGTGACCGCTAGTGACATTACTACTGAGCGCTTCCGTACTTCGAAGAGCACATTAAGCCGGCGTCGGTCCCAGTTACGATAGCAGTCATTACATCATGGTGGTAGGGCATTTTGCGAATGGCTTGGCCAGCTACCACCCTCAAGTAGAAAATCTGTCGCCAAGCACCTAACGGTGTGTTTCGGCAGCTGTCCTTGAGAACCAGTATTTAGGCTACCCTGAACAACATCTTCGACCACATCATCACTTACCATCAGGTGATATGGGGGTCAAACACTAGCCTGTCAACTATAAAAAAAAAAACTTACTTTCTAGACACAGTCTAGAATTTAAAGGATATAGGTACCTGTTATTGATTGTGATTATTTGTAAGTGACTTTTTTAAACTAAATTATAACAAATGAATGTAAATATATTGAGAATCCAGAACTGTGTAATTGCAATGTTTTTTAAGGCTTTCAATGTAATTACCTGTTTATTCGTTCCTCTTGAAACTAACTCATGTATAATTAAAATTATAAGTAAATCAGGAGAATCAACTATTATAAAGATACAATATACAATATAATTAAGGTAGTTTATACCATAAACTTGAGATTCTTGACATAGTTTTGGCGAGTGAAAAGAAAATGACAATGAGGTATATAATAATATATGTATAATGTCTGTGTTTCAGTGATTTTTTTCTGAAGACTGCTGTAGGAACACACTGATAGGTGCTTGGCGACAGATTTTCTACTTTAGGGTGGTCGCTAGCCAGGCAGGCATTCTCAATATGCCCTTCCACCATGCGGTGAAGCTCAAGCCCGCGGCGGGATTTGAACCATGGACCTTCTGCTGGGCAGTCCATAGCCAATGCCACTGAGCCATCACTGCTTCAAAACAAACCCAAGGCTGCTTTGTTTAGTCAAAAAAAATATAGATGTGGTACGCGCATCATAGTCAAAAAGACACTCATTGTTTATTAAATCATTATTAATCATTATTAATTCCGCCTAATCTTGTAGAACAGTTTTAGTTTAACTGTTGTGGCATTGAAATATTGGTTTTTTAGTATATATATATATTTTTTTATGCCTGATAGGTTAGCCTTTGACCACTATCTCACCTGATAGTAAGTGATGATGTGGTCGAAGATGTTGTTCAGGCTAACCTAGAAGTACTGGCTCTCAAGGACAGCTGCCGGAACACACCGTTAAGTGCTTGGCGACAGATTTTCTACTTGAGGGTGGTAGCTAGCCAGGCGGGAATTCGCAAAATGCCCTACCACCATGCTATAACGACTGCTATCCTAAGACAACAACCGGGACCGACGGCTTAACTTGCCCTCCGAAGCACGGAAACGCTCAGTAGTAATGTCACTAGCGGTCACACATCCAACTCATGACCGCGCGCGACGTTGCTTAACATCTATGTAAGTAAACGTCGATAAGAGCGCTTCAACTTCAACTCTTCAAAAAAAAAATTCCGAAAACTCGACCATACAAATCTTAAATATATGAATTTATAAACTGGATATAATTAATACCTTATTAAGTATATTTTAGTAATTAATACCTAATTACCTATATTTAATTAATACCAATTTTATTTAGGGCCTGAATGTTCGAGTAAGTTCCGGTTATGCTACCCAGAACATATTTAATAAATAAAACGCTATCTTTGCGTTTCACAGTCATCGATTTAGCCTATCCATCGGTTAAAGCTTGAAACGCGCTGCATGTTACTGTCATTTTTATCAATCAGTTATTTTATGTTCTGGGTAGTGTACTAGGGTAGGGTAGTTAAGAACTAAGTCAAATTAAGTAAGGAGGGTAACAAATAATCTGCTATCGAGTGACATTCTAAATATAGCTACGTAACGGAATAATTGTGGTTTCGTTTATTAACTTCCTAGTTACAAACATTGTAGGTTATAACCGGAACTTACTCGAACATTCTGAAACAGGCCCTTAGTATATTTAATCGATAAAATGAAGTTTAAGAGAATTGTAATAATTATATCATGGCTGGAATATTAATATTTTGGAAGATAGCTGCGAAAAATTTCCTGTATTTGGTACAGAATCTCAATTTTAAAAACTATAAGCGTCCCGACGGCAACTCTGTTCTCTTACGGTGCTTTGCTAATTGAGCAACAGTGACCTATGAAATCATTAAAAACCCATAGTATGACCGAATACTTGGGAATAATAGAACTCTGTTCTTGATTTCTCGATATTGCGCTCGTAGAGTCAAAACCTCCTGAGGATGCTTCGTGTAGAAGCGAAACGCGTCCAAAATTCTTCCGGTTTGGCTGCGTGGCATTTGTGACGTCACGTCGGCTTAACAGGAAAATTAGGCGGAATTGTCACTAGATATATTTTTGTATTTTATAAGTGTTTTATTAAAATATTAATTTTATGTTTTCATAAAATATTTTAAAAATATTTGTTATTATTGAATATGGATTTCCGCAAAGTAACGCCTGAATCTATTTATTATCAAATACTTGGCTTTTGCGTTATGCAAAAAGGCAATCACACAAGCATAGATAAATACGGGAAATATATACATCAATAATTTGAATTGATTTGTTTTGTTAACACAAATCCGGCTTAAACAAATCAGAGCAACTCTGTTTCACAAGCGGATAATAGTTAAACCACTTTAGAACTAGTCAAGGCGCAGCTAATTTCAAATTAAACTTTTGCTATGAACTTAAAGAAGTTTAACTTCGTTAATACAAACTGAACTTAGTAAAATCGTAAATTGGCACTCACTAATCATCTTCCTATACATACCCAACCAATAAAGGTACAATAGGTATATCTTCTATGACAACATAAAAAGAATATGTTTGCACTTACCCGACACTGGGCATAATTATTAAAAGTATAGACTACAAAATCTGAAGCGCTCGTAGCGAAGTTTGCTTAGCTGTTCTTAACAGATCAGCAAAGTTAAGCAACGTCCGCCGCGGTCACGAGTTGGATGGGTGACCGCTAGTGATATTACTACTTGCGCTTCCGTGCTTCGGAGGGCACGTTAAGTCGGTCCTGGTTGTCGTCTGTGGATGGCTGTCGTTATAGCTTGGTCGTAGGGCATTTTGCGCATGCCCGCCTGGCTAGCTACCACCCTCAAGTAGAAAATCTGTCGCCAAGCATCTTACGGTGTGTTCCGGCAGCTGTCCTTGAGAGCCAGTAATTCTAGGTTAGCCTGAACAACATCTTCGACCACATCATCACTTACCATCAGGTGAGATAGTGGACAAAGGCTAACCTATCAGGCATAAATGAAATAAAAAAAAAGAACAAAAATTTTGTGGCCTGTCTGACCCGAGCTCTATTATGGAATGCTCTCGCTGGATGCGACTTTCAGGTTAACAAATCATTAAAATTGTAAGGAATTTGCTTTGCACCCAATATACATACAGCTTTGCACCCAATATACAGCTTTGCACCCAATATACAGCTTTGCAACCTATATACAGCTTTGCACCCAATATACAGCTTTGCACCCAATATACGGCTTTGCACCCAATAGACAGCAATAACCACCGATATTGCTCTTATTATGTTAGTGACGGAACAAGCACAGGTCCGACCTGATAATACTACACGGTAATTTCTGCATCCAACATATGCAAGGGACGAACTGCACTGCGCCCGTCACCCTCAGACATACAGTTGTTCACTTAGGTTTTCGCGATTATTACATATAGTAATTAAACAACTTTAAACCGTTTAAAGTTGTTTAATTACTATATACAGTTGTCTCATGTGCCTTAATTTCACTGTCTCTTTAGGACTGCTGCTGGAACACACTGCTTGGCAACAGATTTTCTACTTGAAGGTGGTAGCTAGCCTGGCGAGCATTCGCAAATGCCCTCCCACCATGCGATGAAGCTCAAGCTGACGGTGGGGATCGAATTATAGACCCGCGGCGCCGCTTCTGAGCGCTTTCGTGCTTCGGAGGGCACGTTAAGCCGTAGGTCCCGGTTGTCGTCTTAGGATGGCAGTCGGTATAGCATAGTGGTAGGGCATTTTGCGAATGCCCGCCTGGCTAACTACCACCCTCAAGTAGAAAATCTGTCGCCAAACACCTAACGGTAGCTGCCTTGAGAGCCAGTAATTCTAGGTTAGCCTGAACAACATCTTCGACCACATCATCACTAACCGTCAGGTGAGATAGTGGTCAAAGGCTAACATATCAAGCGTGAAAAGAAAAAAAATATACTACGGAGGTGCGTGCCTTGTTGAGTGAAATCATCTGTACCCCTTTGTTTCTGCCAAAGTAGGGCAAAATTCCATATCTTCGAGAAATTTCTTTAATATCGTACAAATCCCCACCAATATGGAGGCTGAAAAGTTTTTTAATATAAAAAATGGCCAAAGCAAAGTTTACGAAAAACGTGTTATTACTCGTATAAGTATAGTAAATATATTTACTATATAACGGATAAAACAGCGGTTTTAATGAAGTGGTCGTCCATGAGTTGTCATAAATAGTATGTATATAAAATGTGAAATGAATAATTGCGTTATGGCGAATGATAAATGAAATACACAAAACCGGCCAAGTGCGAGTGAGACTCGCGCACGAAGGGTTCCGTAACTAAATATTCTTTGAATAGTTATAGCGTCTACCTGTCACCGTTATAAGTATTGAGCAAGAAACGGTAAAAATCAAGTTTGTTGTCCACACAACAAACATGATTTTTTTACTAATTCTCTAGCAAAAATTTTAGTTTTATTTTATTTTTAGTATTTGTTGTTATAGCGGCAATATAAATAAATCATCTGTGAAAATTTCAACTGTCTAGCTATCATCGTTCTTAAGATACAGTCTGGTGACAGACGGGCGGACAGCGAAGTCTCAGTAATAGGATTCCGTTTTTACCTATGGGTACGGAACCCTAAAAACAAGGTGTTTTAGGCACGTTTTCTAGTGAAAACATAGCTTGTTAAGCTTTGTAATACAATATGTTCTGTTATATAAGTTTTCTATGCGATTCAAATGTATTTTGTTAATTATATGGAACTAATGAATAGATTCAGGCGTTACTTTGCGGAAATCCATATTTAATAATAACAAAAATTTTTTTAAAATATTTTACGAAAACATCAAATTAATATTTTAATAAAACACTTAAAAATATAAAAATATATCTAGTGACAATTCCGTCCAATTTTCCTGCTAAGCCGACGTGACGTCACAAACGCCACGCAGCCAAACCGGAAGAACCTTATGTGTATATAGTAGTGTACGTGTATATTAAGAAAATAACTCACTTAGGGCCAGTTTCAGAATGTTCGAGTAAGTTCCGGTTATACTACCCAGAACATATTTAATAAATAAAACACTATATTTGCGTTTCACAGTCATCGATTTAGCCCATCTATCGGTAAAAGCTTGAAACGCGCTGCATGTTAACTGTCATTTTTATCATTCAGTTATATTATGTTCTGGGTAGTATATCCGGAACTTACTCGAACATTCTGAAACAGGCCCTTAGTCACTAAATCAAACATGAAAAGTCGTTCCATTTTTTTTACCGGGAAATGAATGTATGGTTACTAATAAGCTACGCACTACAGACTCTTGGTCCGTTCTCTTTTTTGATTACACACTTACATTTTCCAATTTTACAAATTACATTCTCAATACATCATTGACTTTTTTACACTTAGTGTAAAAGGTGATAGATCTTAAAAACTAAGTGAGTCCATATATAAATTAATTCTAAGTTTTGTTAGTAACATGCTGAATCCTATTTTATTCTGTAATTTACACATATAATTTTAAAATAATTAATGTTAATTCTAGAATCTGAAGTCAATTTGTCCCGGATGGACCTGCCACTGACTCCGGATGCCTCTTTCTTCTTAAAATTTCCTTCACGACCTCTTCGTTACGATCTTTCCAATGTTGAAATAGTGTATGGTTACTAATAAGTTGGCATTATGAATGAAATTCTATTGTTATCATTATCGCCGATGCCAATGGGTTTAAATGCTTTTTCAATGCTAAATTGGGAACGTAAGATAAGATAATCGTTTATTTTCATTAAACATGACTATTGTACACACACAAGGTAGTTATGCACATAGATGGATATTCAAACAATTCAGTACATCATGTTTTGCCTATTTAGGCGTACAAATTTTAGAGAGAAAGCAATTTGAAAAATTATACAAAACAAAAAAGAAGAGCAACTAAATCTCAATTCAATCCAATAGTGAAACACTCATACATTATTTTAAATGCAATCAAATATCACTGGTTTTATGCGTAAATGTCAAAGAATATCGTAATTATTATGACAAGCTAGTAGGGATTAGAAAGATTAGATTATGTCAGATTATCATCAGTCAAAACTTCGTTTACACTGTAATAGCACTTGGCCGTTAAAATGTTCTTTAGCTTAATTTTGAATAGGTTAGTATTTAACTCCCGTATTGATCTCGGTAACTAATTGTAAATTTTTGGTCCCATAGAAAACGCTATTACTCATGAGTCTTTTTTACTGAGTGAGCTCGTAGTATTTACCTGTTACGTTCAATTGTGACAGATAATAGACTAAAAAAATGGCTTTTAGTTTTTATTTTTATAATAATTAAGGCCGAGGCCCATCTGATGTTAAGTGGACTAACCTCTGCCTATAACAGATACAATTCGTCAACGATGAATTGCACTGTGCCCGTCACACTGAGACGTACAGTTTGTAAGGTCCCATATGCCTGTAATTTTACTGGCTCTCAAGGACTGCTGCCAGAACACACTGTTAGGTGCTTGGCGATAGGTTTTCTACTTAACTAGACATGACATATGTGGCAACTTCATATATATAACTATATAATAAAATCATAATTAACTTTTAAAGAACTTCGTAGAATGAATGATGATAGTCGAAGAACAAATGTCCTCTTGACTGATTTCACTATCAAGTCCCTTTATTCTTCGTAGAATACCAAGTTGTCAAACTTTGCACAACTGGTCTTCAAAAAGGGAAACTACTGACTGATCTATAAAAATTAGCTTTTACTTCCGTTACGTTAACCAAGATTGATGATTGTTTGTCAAAAAGAAAAGAAATAATGATTGTTTTCCAGTTATGAGTCGCTTTCAAACGGAAGAATAATAGTATTTATATACTGTAAGTGATTTTTAAGCAATGATAGCCGAGCCGTTATATCTATGGACTGCGGAGCCGCAGGTCCATCGTTCGAATCCCACCGCCGGCTTGAGCTTCACTTGGAAGGGCATTTTGCGAGTGCTCGCCTGGCTCACTACCAAAACACCTAACAGTGTGTTCCGGTAGCAGTCCTTGAGAACCATTAAAATTACAGGCACATGAGACTCAACAACTGTAAGTAAAGTGATGGGAGAAGTGAAGGCACTGGTAAAAAAAAAAAAACTGTTATAGGCAGTGGTTACCGCTTAACATCAGATGGGCCTCCAGCTCGATCGGTCACAATAAAAATCATAAGATTTTGCCTTACTTTCAAATATTATATAAAACAAAGTAGCTTACTGTACAAGCAGGGACGTTCAATGCAGGAGAAGTGCAGTTCAAACTTAGAATACAAAGAGAGGCTTTGAGAGATCGCGTCTGCTTCAATATTTGCATGATCTTTCAATATTTGTTTCTCCTAGAAAGCTATTCTCTAAATATGGAGGCACCAGTAGGTCGAAACTGTTCCGATTTGTTAAGCATAAAGTAATTTATAGTAAAAGTAAGTAATTTGTAGTAAAAAGATTTTCAAAACCAGTTTTTCCAGAGTCCCAAACTTTATCACGTACGTCGTGGTGCATTCGGCTGGTTCCTGGAAGTCTCAGGAAGAAACCAGCCGATCTATGTATCTGAATACGGGGGAACAATTATAATCCACTCACCAACTAGCGGCTCACTGGGCGTTCCGTCGAAGGGATTATTATGCTAAAACACCTATTTTTTTTGTGACGAGGGGGAAATCTTAATAGATACCTGGGTGATATGGGGAGCATGCCGGGTTATATGGGGCTTTCACCCACTAAAACCCCCTCGCTGGTCTTCCTCTGTGACTAGCTAACGGAGGGCCCCGAGTTCTCCTGAGGGACGCACCGGAACCATCCTGTCACATTGCCCATAGGCTCATCTCTTAGGTGTAATTTTGTCTTCTGCAGCCATGTAAAATGGAATAACACAGTGACGCTATCTTCTTCGAGCTCGTTGGTGGGATCATAAGAGCCCCATCCCCTACAATCCCCGAACTCCAAGTCCTCTTTTAATCGGCCCTTACGACAGGCAGGGGTGAACCTAGCAGTATTCTTTGTAACCCGGGCCTACAGGGTTGATGCTAAAACACCTAACTTATCCTAACTGTAGTTATTCTTTTCCTAAATGTAGTTATTCGTATTAATTGAGTTGGAGGAATTAGATATGCATAAACTTCCCCTGTTCTAGAAGTCGACGTCGCTGGTAGCCCGCAGATTGGTAGTGGTCAGCCTTTTGACCCACGAGTTCAACACTGCACTGATACTTCCGCTATATACGAGTATAATGTCCAATCGGGGACGCCCGGCGTCTGGCTCAACCTATCACCAATTGACCAAAACCAAAAGACGTTTAAAAGAATGGCCCCGAGTTTTTTGCCTGTTTTTCTCGCAGTGGCTCTATACAATTTTTTATGTTGAACGTGGTAATACAATGTAGAATGTTTCAATACTAAAATTTGTAATTGACCTTCATAAGAGCGTCGTAGATGCATAAATTAAATAAATGATTTTTACTTTGACTTTGACCAATTAAAAACAGATACCTATTATTATCCTTAAAATAGTCTATTAGGTGAGGTATTCAATTTTCGTTTCGTTTCTTTCTTTGTTTGTATACCATGTGTTCAACATGGTCGATGGCTTTAATTAGTTTGGTTTGACTGTAAGACCAAAGTCCTATCTATTTTTTTTAAAACCTACTTGTAGATAGCTGTTCCACCGCGAAGACATATTGGTTTGAAAAATAACAGTAAAGTTTTGTTTTAGATAAACATTTTTGTTTGTGCCAATTATACGCGAGTCCAGAACAAAACTTGCGATAGTTTCCTAGCTTATAAAAACATACTTTTTATGTAGAAGTCAGTTTACATTCAGTATTGAGGTTCTTATGATTGTTTTTTAATGAAAATATGTATCTCTTTGAAGCGATCGTAACGAATTTTGCTTAGCTGTTCTTAACCGATCAGCAAAGTTAAGCAACGTCCGTTGGATGGGTGACCGCTAGTGCCATTACTACTGAGCGTTTTCGTGCTTCGAAGGGTATATTAAGCCGTCGGTTCCGGTTGTCGTCTTAGGATGGCAGTTGTTTTAGCATGATGGTAGGGCATTTTGCTAATGCCCGCCTGGCTAGCTACCACTCTCAAGTAGAAAATCTGTCGCCAAGCACCTAACGGTGTGTTCCGGCAGCTGTCCTTGAGAGCCAGTAATTCTAGGTTGGCCTGAACAACATCTTCGACCACATGATCACTTACCATCAGGTGAGATAGTGGTCAAAGGCTAACCTATCTGGCATAAAATACTCTACTAACTTTTATACTATCAGTATACTCACTCGTACAGATCCATCGTGATGTATCACTCTACATACTCTCTGTTTCAAACATCTCAACCAAATCCCTGTTAGGGAAACATGGGTCCATTATAGGATTAAATTACCATAAATACCAATTCAACATGGAAAACCGTTTTAACCCGTCCCAAAGCTTATTTGAAATTATTTAAAAGGGTTTTGCAGGCCGTTTTAGAGGGCATGTTTTGAGTAGAAATATTTATCAACCGCACCTTTAGGTAATTAAACAGATAATGCCCAGTCTAACTCAATTCTATGTCGCCTGCTATGCGGATTACATTACAAAATATACGATGGAAAAAATTTAAGTCATGTGCGGGATTCGAACCCGCGTCCATCCACCCCTTCAGCCGGTCTATCCTATAGGTGATGCTCTAACCAATTGAGCTAACATGAAATGACGTCATAACTCAAATCTTTCTGTTTGTAGTACAACGTAAGTGGTACTATAGATGTCGCTTCATCCCAACACCATGATTAAAGAACGATAGGATAGATTTGAGTCATGTCATGTTAGCTTAATTGGTTAGAGCATACCCCGGCTAAAGGGGTGGATGGACGCGGGTTCGAATCCCACACATGACTTAAATTTTTTCTATAGTATATTTGTAATTTTGTAATTACTAATGATAATAATCTAAATAACCATAAAACCTACCTATTGCTTAATTCTACTATTTGCCTCGTGGGGTGCCACGCTAGGCTATTTCACCCCTGAAGTGCTACATATATGGGGGTCGTAAGAGGCGACTACAGGTAAAATACCTAAAAGTAGGCAGCAGCGCCTTCTGAGGAAGTGATATCTTTAACTGCCATCCCCAAGACGCCTGCCAAGCGTGGGGATTACGACAAACCCCCCTTTATGGCTGTGTTCAGCAGCGGACAATCCGGCTGATACAGTGCAGTACATTATTACTTTATTCTATGCCTTTTTCAGTCGTCATAATATACATTGATGTGTTTAGGTATTTATTATTATATAATCGTAGGTCTATATTGTACAGTATTTTATTTAATAAATTTTTCAAGAAAATCCCTAATGACATTTTAGGAACATATTTAAATATGTATGTCGTGACAATTTCTAAATATAATATTTTATATATCGTGTCAATATAAAATATCTGAAAATATTTTTGAAGTGATTGTTGTTTAACCTTTTTTTAATAGAAAAAATCTATGACCTAGTAAGAGTTAGTTCGCCGACAAATCCTTGATTGGTGCGGTGGCGCTGCGCTCGCGCAAGCCTGCAATTTGTCAGCGAGCGACATGACGGACCACAAAGCGTAACATTTACATGCAGATTCATCCGCAGACCCGCGATAAACGTAAAATATTTGTTTAAATTACGTAGGGGATAGGCAATAGCTTGGCAGAGGCGGAATCGTCCAAGCATTTTGGATATTTAAGTATTCACAAACTGTGTTCTTAATCTAATCTCTTAAAAGTATTTTTCACTTGCAACTTGAATTTTCCTTTTGTGTGCGTTGTAATATCTCTGGGAACTTTATTATAAAACCAAACATGCATGGTGGTAGGGCATTTTGCGAATGCCCGCTTGGCTAGCTACCATCTTCAAGTAGAAAATCTGTCGCCAAGCATCTAACGGTGTGTTCCGGCAGCTGTCCTTGAGAGCCAGTACTTCTAGGTTAAACTGAACAACATCATCGACCACATCATCACTTACCATCAGGTGAGATAGTGGTCAAGGGCTAATCTATCAAGCATAAAAAAAACCCTAAAAGAAAACTTTCATTTGTCTTCGCTGTTCTAAAACTAAGCACCGCTATTTTATGTTTATTCCTAGTGTAACAATCGTAAGAAGGGCTTTTTACAAAAACAACGTAACTGTTTTGCATGATATTATTAAGGAAAGTAAAAAAAAAAAAAACTTTTACAATATTTGTTGTAGTCAATATATATTTATGACATAACATGAAAAGTGGTTCATAGCAATAGATCAACATACTAACTACTTAGCGTTATATTATACTTAGCGATTTAATGAGTAAAAGGTCCGACAGGTATGCTGTTTTTGTAAAAACTTGCCATTTGTTGCATTTTAAGAAAGTAATGTTGTGTTAGTAAGAAACTAACATGATAAAATAATCGCAGACCACAGACATATACTGGTTCAAAAATTTTACATATACCTGTCAAATTAATAACTTCCTTTTTTTAAATCCTTGAAAAATCGAACAGGAAATTTCTCGAACAATTGCATTACATAAAATCCACATTCGAGCTGATTGTTCGTTTCTATCCAACATTCCATCACAATAAAACTCGCACACTTTAAAATACACTCTCATACACTCAGTCGGCTGTGATAAAGCGTATTGGAGTGTAAATCACGCTCGATTAAACACCAAGTTACGTTTTAACATGATTTTTTTGAAGTAAACACACTTATTATAATTTGATGGCCTCACGCAGCGTTTGATCTTCTTTTGAGTGTATTTTTTTCGATATTGGACCTTTTTGCGAATGTCGCGCGGTAATTGGGCGTTTGATATCGAAATAGGTATGTGTTTTTAGCTCCTAAAGTTTTTTTTTCTGTATAATGAAAATAAGCACAGAGACACATGGTTCTTACTCTTTTTAGACGCTTATTTATTTTAATATATCATTTTCTATCTTATACATAGAAAATTATACACTCACTCCATGCATCATTTACTTATTTACAACTAGGTTTTGAAGCAGTGATGGCTCATGACGAATTGACATGATGACATTGGCTATGGTCTGCCGCGCAGCAGGTCCATGGTTCGAATCCCGCCACGGGCTAGAGCTGCACTGCATGGTTGAAGGGCATTTTGCGAATGCCCGCCTTGCTAGCAACCACCCTCAAGTAGAAAATCTGTCGCCAAGTACCTAATGATGTGTTCCGGCAGATATGAGTGGAAGAGAGCAACTGTTATTTGAAGTAGTGATGGCTCAGTGGCATTGGCTATGGACTGCCGTGCAGCAGGTCCATGGTTCGAATCCCGCACGGGCTTGAGCTTCACCGCATGGTGAAAGGGCATTTTGCGAATGCCCGGCTGGATAGCGACCACCCTCAAGTAGAAAATCTGTCGCCAAGCACCTAACGGTGTGTTCCGGCAGCTGTCCTTGAGAGCCCGTGAAATTACAGGCACACGAGACTTAACAACTATGTCTCAAAGTGACGGGCGCAGTGCAATTCATGACTTGTGATGAAATGCATCTGTTATAGGCAGAGATACGCTTAACATAAGGTGGGCCTCAAGCTTGTTCCGTCACAGTAACAATAAAAAAAAGTTATTTAATAGCAATTTCTGTAACAGACTTTACAAAATTAAGGAGGTTCTAATTTCTTGCGATCTTTCTTTAAATGTATGTTCTCCGAATACTCAGATGTCGGGAACGATTCATAAATTTTATTTCTAATTTTTTTTGGTAAACTTCTCAGGTATTTCATCAATACGGATGAGTAGTTTTGAAGTATGAAATTATCTGAAAATTATATATATATATCTGGATGATTTAATGGTACTGCAAATCGTGTCTATGACAATAAACGGTATTTTAGGCTAGAGCATATATTATAATCTTGTAAGCAGTACGCATGCCCCAAAAGAGTGAAAAAAAAATACTGGAATAAGTATAAATTAATTAAAATAATAAAAAATTCGACACACGCAAATTATTTAATTTTGTTAAACGTTTTATCGGTCCTTTGAAATTGAAACTGCAGGTTATACATATTTATGGAATAGTTTTGAGGAAATGTGTGTATTTTTGTATGTAACGAATAAACATAAAACCCACTAGATTTGAAAATTCTTTCACCATTAGAATCCTACATTACCCTTGATGAATATAGGCTATATAATATAATTAAAAAAAGTAAAAAAAAATGTTTTGTTAAATAGTCCAGGCGGCCCGCTACTTTAAATTATACTACGAATAAATTAATTTATTCGTAGTATACTATATAAAAACCCAATGAAACAAGGAAGTCGCTGACACTATATGTTTACTTATTGCCTTTCATTTGAATTTCCACAAATATACATTAGTGAGTGAGACGTGAAATTTCAAAATAAACTAAAGCATTTACAATTTCAATCAAGTAAAATGGAACGATTTTATACACGTCAAGACCAAAAAGGCGTTCAACTTCTTTAGCCCGTGTTATCGTCAATCACCTAATTTTCCGCTCGACCGGTGACTTAAAGCCTGGGACCGATAGCCGTTATTTTCTGTCACTATTTGTTACGTACTAAGGCTTTTATACTACTTTTTGGAAGCCTTAAAGTGCTTTTATATAAAATAAATCTTTTACACATACTGAGGACTGTTGTTTGAGTCCTACTATAGGTTTGAGCTTCATCGTATTGTAGTAGTGTATATTGTAATTACATGCATGTCTAACCATCACCCTTAAATAGAAAAAAAAACACTTGTTTTTAAAGCTCTTGTTAGATTAAGCAAATATTGAGTCGTAAGTTCTGTTTTAGGTTAGAGACCTTATTATAAATTTAAGTAGCTGTCCATGTAAAAATGGAGTGTTCAACTTGATGGTATATTGACACTTAAAACATATTGATGTCTTTTTACGTGTTTTTATGTACTTAGTGTCACGTTTGCGCTATCGAGACGAATCTAATGGTATCATACATTAAAATCGGTTAAGCCGTTTAGAAGTTATTGTGGAATAAAGAAACTCACAAACATACATATATGAACCCTTAAAAATACTTTACAGTTTTACCCTAGGCATTATATAGCTTCCAGCCAGAAGACTGTTACTTAAAATTCAATGTTTTATCTCGTTTTAACTATTAGTTCTTAAGGGAAATAAATTTCGTAAACCTTAATACATAGAAAGAAAAATAAAAATTAGAACCTTTCTTCATTCTTTTTTGTAATATTTTTTGGAATTTGCATGGTGGTAGGGCATTTTGCGAATGCCCGCCTGGCTAGCTACAACCCTCAAGTAGAAAATCGGTCTCCAAGCACCTGACGGTGCATTACGGCAGCTGTCCTTGCGATCCAGCAATTAGATTAGCCTGAACAATATCTTCGACCACATCAAAGGCTAAACTAAAATGCATATAAAAAGAAAAAGAATCGTTTAGGTATAAACAAAATTATTTAAATTTCGACCTAATTGCTAATTAGATTCATATCCTTTATTAACCCTTTCTGAAAACGTTCATTTAAGAAGACGAAGTATTTGATTTAAAACCTTGTTACAAGGAGGATATCCTTCTTACACTCGGATTTGCGACGACGCACTATGAATACTAAGTAGGTAACTAATGAGATGAAATTTATTTTCAGTACCTGCCTACGATACGCTCTGTTTTATAGATTATATAATAGTGTTATTCCAACTGAATGTTTAGTATTTTATATTATTCTGTCTGCAATAACGCCTGCTATGCGGATTACAATATTATATATTATAGCAAAATTGGTTTTGTTTGTAGTAAAGCGTAAGTTGAACTATAGATGTCGCTCCATCCCAATACGATGGTTAAAGAACGATAGACACAAATTTGAGTAATGACGCATTGTTAGTCATGTTAGCTCAATTGGTTAGAGCATACCCCGGCCAAAGGGGTGGATGGACGCGGGTTCGAATCCCGCACATGACTTAAATTTTTCCTGTCGTATATTTGTAATTTTGTAATGAATGTTTTGAACCCAAAAAAATGTTTACCGAGAAATATAACCGACTTCAATACTCAAATGTGTGAAAACTTGTTGAAGTCGGTACCATGATGGTTCAAAAGTACCTTTTATCACAATATTGTGCGCGTGGTACAGAAATCGACAAGTTATTTCACACATTTGAGTAATGAAGTCATATTATACATTTACATATACATTTTGTAAACACTTTTTATCACCCTTTTTAGTGACCCTTGCTAATTATGGGATCGATTGTCATTCACTGTCAATGACCGATGAATGAATGATGATATCATCAAGATAGGTCATGGGTGGCCAAGACGTCGACCGTAGTCGACTGGTCGACCGCGGACCAATACAACGGACAATACTGCAGTTGTACCGGAGCGTTTTGTTCCGATCCCCCCATGTTCAATGTCTTCCGGCAGCGAGACAAGCTGAGGTCCGAACTACAGTGGTGCCTTTGAGCTCGCTGCCAACCCCCGCTATAGTACCGGAGCGTTTTCGGCGCCCGCAAGAGACGGAGGCATAAGGCGCTTTTCGCCTTCCTGGGCTATAAGGGGGCCTTCCCTCGCCCAAAATCCGGTGGAGCTGTACGTCCGAAAGCGGTAGACAGCATCTAAGCCGTACCTAAAAAAAAATGGCAGCGCCTTCTGAGGTACTGATATCATAAACTGCGATCCAAGACGCCTGCCAAGCGTGGGGATTATTGCAATCACGAAATCAATCACGACGCGGTCCGGGTCACTGGTGCTTATTGTGTTGACGCTAATTGTTTACACTGTGTACTGTCGCCATGGAAACAAAGCGCTCTATGCTCTTTTAATAACGTTTATCACTACATAGTATAAAACAAAGTCGCTTCTCGCTGTCTGTCCCTATGTATGCTTAGATCTTTAAAGCTACGCAATGGATTTTGATGTGGTTTTTTTAATAGATAGAGTAATTCAAGAGGTTTATATGTACAATACATGCTTATTATAGTAGATAAACACTGATCATTTTAGAGGTTTCTAATGTGATGTCGTAAATAAACTCATTTTTTACGCTTACATTGCAAACGCTGGCTGAACCCTACGAGATAGATCAAAATAATGTTTAACAGTATTGTACACCTTAAAAAGGTCTACAAAAAATCCACAATTATATATGTCTATCTCTTAGGAATGACCCACAATAACCATTTTTATCATTTACTTTTTACGAGAAATAATGGCTTATTTACGAAGCGATTTTAAGCAATACAGTATTTATCCTTAAGGAGGGAACACACATGACTGTAGCTGGCACACTTGCATAGATGCTCCTTGCACATACCGCCTACTTCCATGTGTATACGCGAACTGGCATGCATGTATCTGCCACGCAAGTAGATAGCACAACATATGATTTACTGGCATGCAACGTAATTCTTTATATTCAACTAAGTACCTTAAATACATTTATAGATCACTGTGAACGATGTATGTAAAGACATTCTGTAGTATCATGTTTCTAAATCAAGTTGCATTGACCGTGGTCATGAGTTGAGTCTACTCGTGACCACGGTCAATGCAACTTGATCGAAACGTCGAGGTTAGTCAACATATAATTATTTTGATGTTTATTCGTGCGTGAAAAGACCCGTTTTGTATTTAGAAACATGAGCTTAGTTCACGAAAGTTTAAAGAAAAGTATTCTGTAGTATATTTATTATCAGCATTGCACCCGTGCAAGGCGGGGCGGGTCGCTAGTTGGTATAAAATCAGGTTCATCGTTATCATCAACACATCAACCGGAACGTTCACTGTTGTACAAGGTTTCCCCCGTTGGAGTGAATTGCCATAGTCCCTACTTGGATCAGGGATCGCAGTAGAAGTTTTCAGTTCTTCAGAAGGAGCTACCTAATGCATGCTAAATAGAGGGGTGACATTCTAACTCAGCACCCGCATTATAGGGTGCCATACCATACCATTTTGAAGCAGTGATCGCTCAGTGACATTGACTATATGGACTGCCGCGCAGCAGGTCCATGGTTCGAATCCCGTCGCGGGCTTGAGCTTAACCGCATGGTGGAAGGGCATTTTGCGAATGCCCGCCTGGCTAGCGACAAGTAGAAAATCTGTCGCCAAGCACGGTGTGTTCCGGCAGCAGTCCTTGAGAGCCAGTAATACTAGGTTAAGCCTGTTAACACCCTCGACCACATCATCACTTACCATCAGGTGAGATTGTGGTCAAAGGCCAATCAGCAATAAAAAAAAACTCAGTCTGACTAGCGCATTGCAATTTGTCACTTGTGACGAAATGTATCTGTTATAGGCAGAGGTTAGTCCACCTCACATCAGCAAGGACTCGCGCTTGTCAAGTTAAAGTTTACTAGCTAAGTGCCTAGTTACTCGCGTTATCATTTTAAACTTAAGCCTGCACCGAGGAAATTGTCAAATACTTCTATACGTTCGTTTGATCCCTTGCTGTATCTTTATTTCTTAATTTTGAGTTATGTAATTAATACATATAATATTTGAGAATTCATTCCCTAAATCATACATTATAGAAAGACGATTACTTAGTTTCCTCGATAGAAAAAAAAAACAAAGTTATATCTAAACAATTATATAAACTCTTAGTACGGCGTAAATACTTCACGGAAAGTCATCAGTTTTTGAATAATAAAAATACAAAGTGTTTTCTATAACGTATAAAAATTACATATTTCAAATAGGTATTGGTTTTTATTATACGAAGGAAATAGTTAGCTATTTCCTTCGTATAATAAATTCACGCACGCTCCGCCCATTTTAGCCAGAGCCGCGATGTTTTGTCCCTGTTCCCTGTTAGTACAACTTCGGCCGTCAGACGGGGACGGATGCTGGTGGCGTGCCTTACTCACGCACACATTTGAAGCGCTCGTAGCAAAGTTTACTTAGCTGTTCTCAACCGATCAGCAAAGTTAAGCAACGTCGCGCGCGGTCATGAGTTGGATGGGTGACCGCTAGTGACATTACTACTGAGCGTATCCGTGCTTCGGAGGGCACGTTAAGCCGTCGGTCCCGGTTGTCGTCTTAGGATGGCAGTCGTTATAGCATGGTGGTAGGGCATTTTGCGAATGCCCGCCTGGCTAGCCACCACCCTCAAGTAGAAAATCTGTCACCAAGCACATAACGGTGTGTTCCAGCAGCTGTCCTTGAGAGACAGTAATTCTAGGTTAAGCCTGTTAACACCTTAGACCACATCCTCACTTACCATCAGGTGAGATTGTGGTCAAAGGCTTAACTATCAGAAAGAAAAGAAAAACTCACTTCATTTGTCATTTGTGACGAAATGTATCTGTTATAGGCGGAGGTTAGTCCACCTCACGTCAGCAAGGACTCGCTCTTGTTAAGTTAAAGTTGACTAGCTAAGTGCATAGTTACTCGCGTAATCATTTTAAACTTAACCATTCCTATTGTTATCATTATTAAGCTTATACGAGTATGTTTCTAAAAGTATGTTGCAGAACTCCTGTCTCGTTGTGTGAAGGACAGCTCAGGCATCTCATTAAACTTGAAAAGATTAAACTCTGGAAACTGGCAACATTTCTTTATTAAACTTTGTAAATGTCGCCTGTAACCCGAGTTTTATTTGAATAATGGGCTTGAAGGACGTTATTTATGAGAGGCTTGTAATTTACCCTTGAATTTACGAAGCACTTGATTTAAGGCATGATTACGTCTTGAAGAGGTTATTCTATTTTTATAATAAAAAAAGAAAACGGCTAAGACCTTCTCCGTCTTTCATACTTTTGCTGAATATCTGGACTTAACGTCTTGGTTAAACTAAATTGTCGCGGCTGTATTTTTCCGAAGGGGTATTTAAACACACAAATCTTGTTATAAGTTGGCATGGTCCAGGACCACTATGGCCTAGTTATGAATGAAATTCTATTGTTATCATTATCGCCGATGCCAATGGGTTAAATGATGTATGGTTTACGCACACTTATCTACCCGGCCCCTTATTGACATTGCCATAAGATTATCACGTGATAGTTCTCTTTAGCAAGAGTCTTGCTGGGTACCAGAGTGTCAGATATGCCGCTTCAAAGCTATAGAACTACTGTGGTACTGTGTAGTTAGTTGTTAGTCGTAAAGGACACTGTAGCAAGTGAAATTACTGGGCTTAAGAGACATAGGAACTAACGTCAGTGACGAGAGCCCAACAGTGTCAAGGAGAAAGAGAAAGGTGACACTGCTACTGAAATGAACAATCATGACACTTACTAAAAGGAGACCTACTGGCCCATTTCATCACTTCGTAACATTGAAAAAAACTTGGTCCCGTAACATTGAAAAAAACTTGGTCCTTTTCATTTGTATGTACCTCCATAAGTATTACAGCGTACTTTTTAATAGTGTATCGGCGTTGCATCGAAATCGATCTTCGATCAAGCTAGCGAGTCGTCGTGAGGCCCAGCAACACTGATATGCTGCTAAAGCGGCTCGTCTGCGTTGTTCTTTAGAAGGGGAGCCGGCTTTCCATTCTCCATAAAAATGTATTCCATTTTATCGTTACATAATGCTTTTAGAATATTTTTTTTGCAGCGACTTATTATTTTATAGTTATATATTAGTGCCGGCTTAGAATGTTACCCCCCATTTCTTCCCGTAGGTGTTGTAAGAAGCAACTAAGGGAAAAATGCCGGAATCAGCGCCTTCTCAAAACTGAGAACTTTTATTGTGATCTCCAAGACGCTTGCCAGCGCTTGGGGGGGATATCATCCATAGATGACATAAATTATCTTGACAGTCGAAGAACTTATTCGTTCATAAGAAAGTAAAAAAAAAACTATGCAGGCACGTTTCACTCAAGTTCCAAGGAACATCGGACACTTGCAAAGAAATTGTATGCTGAAATAATTATGATACAGACATAGTCTATTTATAAATATATATAAAGAAAATACAGCTGATACACGCAAAGTTTCTGCCCCTCGGGGAGTAAAGTTTTATTGTTACGTTGCGAGCGTGTCGAGTTCGAGAGGATACAATGATAAGCGGAGCGGGTAGCCGTTTGATTTTATAATGCAGATGCAAGTAAATTAAGGTAAGCATATAAACACTTTTTTACTTCCTAATAAGAGATGATTTAAACGAATATGTTAAAATAAATGAAAAGACTACTACCAAAATAAGGATCTATCAATTTAACCGAGAAAATTAATTCAAGGGCAAATTAGAGCATTGATTATCTTTACGTTTGATATCCATTTATATATTTCACTGAAACATGGCATACATTTTATACAATATTATTTTATGTAAATAATTTTAGGGAGTGCAATGCGTTTAACATTAAATCTGCAGAAGCAGTAGGATGTATTATTCATGTAAAAAATAATAAAAAATGCCGTGGTCTTCGCGGCAAGTCACGCACGGTCAAACTCGTGTTGTGTTTAAATTCAAAATATGTCTAGTGAAAAATCTGCCCAATAGTCTTGCTAAGCCGACGTTGTATTATAAACGCCACGTAGCCTAACTGGAAGAATTTCGCTTCTACACACGCTTCTACATCAGGAAACCATAACTCTTCAAGATAACGTCACTAGATATATAAATTTTTTATATATCTTATATAGCTAAGATGTATAAAAACCGCATCGATATAGCATTTTTTCAGCTACAATGCCACCAGCCAAAAAAAATTATAATGTTGAAACTTTTTGTGTAGCAGACACAAAAAGTTTCATCATTATAATACAGCATAATTGATGTTAGGCGTTAAAAGTTTTCCTACCTTAAATTATAAACTTAAATTCCATCGCTAACTCTCATGCACTGAAACACAACCTAATAAGCAAGTACAATGTAAGAATTATCGAACACGAGAGACCAAAGTTTGCGCGGATACTCATTTCGCTAATTGTTCGGGATGGGTATTCTGCTGGTATTAATAAATTAATAAATCTACGTAATGATGTTATCATATTCCTTCCCTTGTCCCACTAAAGTAAGGTCGGTACACCTGGTCTGACAGGATGAAAATCTTATTTTCGTTTCTATGACAAGACCTTTTCCTTATGTTTACTCTCCTGTGTAGATTGGTATTAATAAATTGAAATATTTAATCGTTACTTTGCGGATATCATGTATAATGATAACATATGTACGAAAAATATTTTATACCACTCACCGGGTACCCGTTGCACGGCGCACGGCGAACGTCGCACCGTTGGGTGATCTTCCGACCCCGGTCCAAGGTCTCACGATGTCACGGCGATCGTCTCATTACTCGTTCAAAAACATGTTATAAAGTTCGTCATTTCTCCCTTAAAATGTGCGGCGGAAAAAGTTATATGGATTTTCGTTCCTTCACTCCGTAGCAGTGAAGGAATGTTGTATGAAAATCTATACCTGCCCTGGTAGCGTTCTTTTGTTTTTTTAGCTGCTAACATAAAAAAATACAATCTCAAAAAGGTTTTATATCAAATAATAAGAAAAAAGAGGTGTTATTTTTATTTGTACTCGATTTTCAATGAAAGGAGGTTGGCAACCATTTTTTGCACTACGACTAAAAAGCGCAGCAATTTGTCATGTTTGGTTAAATTTTGTTTTTTATTAAATTGATATTATAACAGCACGCTTTTAATTTTCTTAATTATTTTCCAAAATGTCATCTGATAGTGAAAGTGACGATTTTATAATGATGACGCCGCCAGAAATAAGAAATGCAGCTCAAGAAATCATAAAGAACTTACTGCCTGAGAAGTCTCGAGATAAGTACGAGAAAACTTATAATGATTTTACTTTTCTTGTATGTGTAGTATATAGCTCTATGTATACACTCGGGATCCTCTTGGGAGTTCAAACCCGATGCGCAGCGGAGGGCTTAACTGTTGAACAGAAATTGATTGTTTTCTCCCCTCGATGAGCAATGTATTATATACCTAAATATTAAACTTATTTTAGGAAGAAACACCGAAAAATTACATCACAAACGCAACGTCATCGCGTCGCTCCTAGGAGAATTTTGGATGCGTTTCACGAATTATCATCAGATCTTAACTTTTCGAGCATAATTATACTATAAATAAACATTTAGTCGGAATTGACACTATTCTGAAATATTAATTTGATTTTTTCTTAAAATGTTTCTAAAGTTTTAAAATAATTTATTATATTATAAAGTTTTGGTGTTATCTATGTTATATTTTTTAATGTTGTTATGTTTGCAATAATTTCATTACAAAATTACGATTATACGATAAAAAAAATTTAAGTCATGTGCGGGATTCGAACCCGCGTCCATCCACCCCATTAGCCGGGGTATGCTCTAACCAATTCATGTTAGCTCAATTGGTTAGAGCAAACCCCGGCTAATGGGGTGGATGGACGCGGGTTCGAATCCCGCACATGACTTAATTTTTTCTTTCGTATAATCGTAATTTTATCTATGTTAACTATTAGACTTTTATGGCCACTGAATAAAGTGTAGTTCAATGCATAAGGTCACTAAGGTCATAAGGTGGAGAACCAATGTGAATTAAATTAATTGCGGTTACGCGCTGCGTTCCATATCAAAAGTTTAAAAAGGACTAGGTATGTTATATGGGAAAAAAATACTAACTAAATATAAAATTTATATATAAAATAATAAAATATATAAAAATATATTTCAATTAAAAATTTATTTTATACATTACAAACTGTTCTAATTTCTCAATTAATTGTAATAAGTACTACTCATGTTAGCACTAACAATAAATATTTTAAAAAATCTATTATTTTTTAATCCGTTATATTCGAAATGAAAAGTAGAGTGCGTAACACGAGTGAAAAACATAAATTCCCACGGACTATAGCTGTCTAAGTACCTCGTATGAGATTGATTATTTTCGAGCCTTGTATATTATCTACTATTAGATAAAGGAAAATATTGAATGCAAATCAAAAAACTAAAGTCATAAAAAATATGATTAGGATTCATAATATTCACTAATTGAAATTCAAAACTTGTACTACACAAGAATTAAATTTACATTTCTAATGTCATCATAGTTACTGCTTAGGTATCAAAATAATAATAAAATATTAGTAAAATAAATGAAATATAAATAATTCGCAATTTAGATTCTATTAAAAACTAGCTATTAATATGAAAATTGGGATACTTCTTTTCTAATCTCTAATCTTCTAATATAGGTTTTACTGACTAGACCAGGGCAAAGCCCTAGATGCAACGATAAGCCAATCAATGAGAACAACGCGTGAAATGAGTGAGTCAAGCTTGCCGCGGCAACATCCGGCAAAACACATAAATCTCTTTATATTTTTTATATGTTTCAAGTGTCTATAATATAATGCCACTGAGCCATCACTGCTTCAAAAATTCTAGCCCAGCACCCCACAGGGTAGAAATGTATTACTTAAAAATAGATGACCTCCAATATCACTAAGACTACTCCGTTTTTCCGAATGACATAGGACAGCCAAACATATTTGAATGTTTCTAAAATAATAGGCGCTAGTAATTTACTGGGCAAACGAGACACTGGTCTCTACTTTTGTAACGAACATAATCGGAGTGCGACAAGCGGAGCGCAGCGCAAAGAAGTGTGTATCTTAATATTAGACACACATTTCCTCTCAATAGTTTTTTTATTGAAGAGCGTTATTTTAGGCACTTTTCGAAAGATTGACTCATATCTACAAGACTGGTAATGAGCCAAAGTGCCAGGCTCACAAAATCAGGGAAATAATTTAGACTAGCTTTCTCATACATACCTATCTCGCTCGTCCACTTAAGGGCAAATTAGAGCTTACCTTTGTGGACATTACGGCCATATTATATGATCTTTATATATTTTTTTCTGAATTCAGCTAAGCAAGGAGTAGAAGACAGGGGAATACAAAACGTAAAGTCTCTCATTGGCATCGGCGATAATGATAACAATAGAATTTCATTCCTAACTAGGCCATAGTGGTCCAGGACGATGCCAACTTATTTACTAGGCAAACTTTGGATGCGAACGCTTCTCTACAACAAAGTCATTTTAGAAATAATACTATTTTATTTGAATACTCTTAGATAATATTTTATAGAAACCGTTTAAAAGAGTAGCATTTCAGAATGTGTTTTGAAAATGTTATACAAACGTGAAATTTCTTGTTTTATTACCTTCACTGACATCTATATTCTACAAGAGAAAACAGCAGGTGGCGTTATGTAGTAGACGTTGGTTACCGCCATCTATCAGACCATAGAAACCCAGAGTCTGTTTGTATATCGTGTCAGGACATTTACAAAATAAAAGTATGGATTTTGTCAAAATCCAGCTAAAGCATGGTGGAGTATTTTAATATAATGCCTGCGGCAAACACGGCGATAATTATATGCTTTAGATAAGACATTTTTAGGGCAAATTCTGCTTAACGTAAAGCTAGCGCCATCTTTTGGATTTAGTGATTACTAGGTTCAGGTTAAGCGTCATCAACGTGTGGCTTACGATATCGTACGACCTAGTTACTTTTATCTAATTTGTAGTACGGGTATTTGTATTATGCTTGATACCTCTGAGAGGTATTTTTCACTAGAAACTTTAATTTTCTAATTGTTGACTTAGTAAGCGATGCTAAGAAATACCACCTTTTATTGCGGTTTAAAATGTAGTTTGTGTAATCCTTCACCACACCGTTTGGTATTTTGTGCGCAAGTGATTGCGTTTTAATTATAAACATTTTTTAGAGTGGTCATGGATGCTTTTTAACGCTGTGATAATACAACTTCATTGGGCTTTGCGTGAGGGACTACCGTCTATATCTCTAGAATATATTACCCCTGGGGTAAAATTTTTTCAGCATGAGCTTTCACGAAGACTGCCGCCGAGAACGCTCCGCTACAAACTCGGGATGAGTTATTTTATTTTTTTTGCCTGGTAGGTTAGCCTTTGACCACTATCTTACCTGATGGTAAGTGATGATGTGGTCGAAGATGTTTTTCAGGCTAACCTAGAAGTACTGGCTCTCAAGGACAGCTGCCGGAACACACCGTTCGGTGCTTGGCGACAGATTTTCTACTTGAGGGTGGTTGCTAGCCAGGCGGGCATTCGCAAAATGCCCTACCACCATGCTGTAACGACTGCCATCCTAAGACAACAACCGGGACCGACGGCTTAACGTGCCCTCTGAAGCACGTGCACGCTCAGTAGTAATGTCACTCGCGGTCACCCATCCAACTCATGACCGCGCGCGACGTTGCTTAACTTTGCTGATCGGTTGAGAACAGCTAAGTAAACTTCGCTACGAGCGCTTCAAAACGAGTTCTTCTTCGATTCGGTGTTACGCCATCGTTTTAACACCGATTAATGTTCATCACTTCAAAATGGCATCCGGTTTGTCCTTAGGTAGTAATAGTTATAAATTGGAATCAAATGAAAATAGAAAACTTTTAGAATATTATGTCAAATTTATAAACTAATTTCCCAAAGTAAAAAGCATATATATTTTTTTTTATGTTATTGTGACGGAACAAGCTCGAGGCCCACCTCATGTTAAGCGGACTAACCTCTGCTCTTAACAGATGCATTTCATCACAGGTCACGAATTGCACTGCGCCCATCACTTTGAGACATAGTTGTTAAGTCACATTGTGCCTGTATAATTTCACTGGCTCTCAAGGACACCTGCCGGGACACACCGTCAGGTGCTTGGTGACAGATTTTCTGCTTGAGGGTGGTTGCTAGCCAGGCAGGCAATCACAAAATGCCCTTCCACCATGGGGTGAAGCTCAAGCCGGGCGGTGGGGATCGAACCAGGGTACTGCGGCGCGGCAGTCTAATTATTACAGCTTGGCCATCATTGCTTCAAAATTTAAGTCTGTACATTTTTTTTTCATGCCTGATAGGTTATCCTTTGACCACTATCTCACCTGATGGTAAGTGATTATGTGGTCGAAGATGTTGTTCAGGCTAACCTAGATACTGGCTCTCAAGGACAGCTGCCGGAACACACCGTTAGGTGCTTGGCGACAGATTTTCTGCTTGAGGGTGGTAGCTAGCCAGGCGGGCATTCGCAAAATGCCCTTCCACCACGCAGTGAAGCTCAAGCCCGCGGCGAGATTCTAACCATGGACCTGCTGCGCGGCAGTCCATAGGCAATACCACTGAGCCATCACTGCTTCAAAAATATTAATCAAATAAATGATTTAAACTCGATAGTAGCCGGATCGTCCACTGCTGCACTCAGCCTCCCTCTCTCACTCAGTGGAGATTATATAATTGAATTTTATATATTGTGTACCTTTAAAGTTTAAACTAACATGACGCTTCTTAATTGACTTTGTTTTTGTGTACTCTGTATAATCTGTGACTGCTGTAATAAATATAATTTAATGGAAATTGATATAGTCCCACCAACTTATCTGTTGAGGCGACAAAAAAAAGTATTTGACTTCTTGAATTCATATTTTAATTATTGGTAATTTTTCATGTTAATTTTTATGCTGTAATTTTGTAGAACCTAACCCAATTCGGGCATTTATGAGTGAGATTCAATTATTATCATTGTCTATGACGTGCAAAGATTAATCGTTTATTTGTATAAATAATCATATTTCATATCATTAGTGATTACACTGTCCATATGATTACGTGTTTGTATGGTTCTAATTGAATAATTAAATAAATAATCCCCTCACTTTGCATGCGTCTTGGAGATTGCGGTTCTTTACGGCGCTGCTGCCCACCCTCCAGTATTTTTCCCTTAGTCGCCTCTTACGACACCCACGGATGATATGGGGAGGTGCAATTCTGACCCAGCAACCCACGGGCTTAGTTTTTTATACACTTTTATATACACAGGCTGAATGTATATAACATTCTTATTCTATTGTATTCGATATGTCTTGAAATAACGTGCCGCGGTCCCTGGCATAATTGTTCCAGTGGCGCATGTGGTGGTGAAGATGACTGACGCGACGTTATTCCGTTTCAATTCTTATTTGTTGCGTGGTTTCAGTAAAATAATACGTAGTACTTTGAAGCGCTCGTATCGAAGTTTACTTAACTGTTCTCAACCGATCAGCAATGTTAAGCAACGTCGCGCGCGGTCATGAGTTGGATGGGTGACTGCTAGTGACATTACTACTGAGCGCTTCCGTACTTCGGAGGGTACGTTAAGCTGTCGATCCCGGTTGTTGTCTTAGGAAGCACGTAACGGTGTGGTCCAGCAGCTGTCCTTGAGAGCCAGTACTTCTAGGTTAGCCTGAACAACATCTTCGACTACATCATCACTTACCTACTATCAGGTGAGATAGTGGTCAAAGGCTAACATATCAAGCTATAAAATAAAAAAAAAGTTCTCCACGGTCTCTTCTTCGCGCACTCTACATAGAGAACTGGCTGTTCAGCAAGTTTATACAAGCACATGTAGTTATAACATCTATTTTCTAGATTATAGAGGGTAAAATATTCCCGACTATTTTGTATCATAAACTTTACCTATTATTGCCGGTATAGCGAACGATAATCCACTTGTGGTATGAGATTAACAGCTCTTCTGCTGCCCATAATACCAATAGAAACGCTATAATATCGAGAAGGTATTTGTTACCAAACCTTTTCTTCGAATAATAGGGTTGGTCATTCTATTTTTACTTCGCTTTTGTGGAAGAATAGCGAACAAATCACGAAAAAAGAAAGTTGTTTGTAGGATACCTTTATTTGATTATTGGTCGGTTGGAAGAGAAAAAGGATGTATTTGATTAGTAAATAGCAACCGCTCGTTGCTTCGATATGGAATTAAGTAAGATTGAGTTACTTCGAGATTTTAGGCAAATCTGAATTTAAAGTAGGCGTTTATCTTATGTATGAAAAAAATCTCTATGTAAGTAATTGTTTACCACATGGAAACCTATGTAACACATTTTAAACAAAATATTTTAACCAATATTTCTACATATGATGACAAGCACTATCGCATGTAAAGCATAAACCACCATTTACAATTATTATTTGCCCGAAAAGAAGTCGAACTTTCTGCGTAAAAAATGGTGCTTTAATCATTTGTGTTTGTGCTTTTAGTTTAGTACGTATTAGTGCTTGTAATCCTGTTGCTTTATATTTCAGCAATTCGGTTACGAAATATAACAATTACAAACAGCGTTCATCTATTTTGAGGTTGAGCTAGGCTACTGCTCGCATGATCCTTAATCCTTGAAACCATAATTGTCAAAGAAGAAAACAAACCACCTTACTTCGATAATGAGCATGATGTAGCTGACGAGTACATTATTCTTTATATGCGCAATTTGATTAATTTCAGTTATTTTTAGAATAATATTCATTTGTTTGTGACTCCGCCATCTTCCCCTCGCGTATACAAAGCGGAGCGCGTGAAGACAGCGCCACTATCGGCGTGAAATGCAACCACTTCACAATCAGCCCAGTTGCAGTGCAGTGTTTAGCTGGGAATATTGACTTGTGAACATTCTCGTCGATCCAGCCAAACCACGATGTGCTGGCGTATCAAGAAGTGCCAGACTACTACGACTTAGATCGGACCAATGCAGCGATCAGCCCACGACACATAGGTACATTGCGCGGTGTGAGCATTGCTAGCGTTCGGAACTAGCGCGGAACCATCGAGCAAGGAGGTTTAAAGCTCGATGCGCGGAACTGCACCTATAATCGCCCCAATTACTTCAGTCATCCGTGTCAAAAAATTGTGTTCAAAATAAAATATTAAGCACAATATTTTATTTTGAACACAATATTTTATTTTGAATGAGCTATCCGTATACTAATTTTCTGATCTGTAAGTTAAAAAACGAAGGACTTTCATACAAACGTTTTCATGCACCCATTTTTATCCCCTTAGGGGTTGAATTTCAAAAAATCCTTTCTTAGTACACCCCTACGAATATAAACAAATACACCATCTCTATTTCAATTCTGCGACCAGCGGTTTAGGCTGTGCGTTGTCTGTCAGTCAGTGGATTATTATACAAGGTGTCCCAAGAAGTAGTGATATACTGAAGCTGGGAGGTAGAGGACCTAGATGGCTCTTCCCCAGAATCACCCCCATGTATGTTCCGCGATTTTTCGTATTTTCGGATTATATTATTTTATTATTTTCGGAGTTATGACTTTTTTTTTTAAAGTTTCACCTATCGCCATCGTACTCGGCGATAGGTGAAACTTTAAAAAAAAAAGTCATAACTCCTGAGAGATTTTTATTTATGGTGACGTGAATTATTGCGGTAGATGTTTTTGTGTGCTAAACTGATAGATAGGCCAATTCAGTATGGTAACATTTACTATCCTTAGATCTTTGAATGCAATAAAAAGAATTAAATGCCAAGAAAGTTAAAAGTACCCAGTATGTTAACAACTTCATGGGCCCCTTAATAAGTTGGCATCATACTGGACCACTATGGCCAAGTTATGAATGAAATTCTATTGTTATCATTACCGCCGATGCCAATGCATTAAAAAAATAAAATCACAAAAAAAATTACCCATACCCATAAAAAAATCAGTGGGGTTTAGGTAGGGGGACCGTGGAGGCCAGGCTATAAGGCAGGCGTCACCCCGGCCGCAACGACTAATCCATCCCCCATTAATTTTTTTGTATGGGTATGGGTCATTTTTTTTATGCTGACATGGGGGTGATTCAGATAGCCCTCTAGGTCTTCTACCTCCCAGCTTCAGTACATCACTATTTTTTGGGACACCTTACATATATAAATAAAAATATTATGCCTATAGTGGCATTCTTTGTCATATTAAAAGTAGAAATTTCGAAAGAGTTTATAGTGTTTGGCATAGTACATTTAGGTAGGTTTTTAATATGTTGACGACACAATTGTCACTCTTAAATATATTTGTTTTGGAAGAAATTAAATGTGTAATGTACATTTAATTTCTTCTTCTAACTAACTGTACTGTAACTCTTCTACCTAAATGTACTATGCCAAACACTATAAACTCTTTCGAAATTTCTAAAATTCTAAATAAATGAATTTATTAATAATCGAAACATTGAACATAGTACTAATTATTGGTTATTAGGTTTTGGTATTTACCGGTTTTTACATGTCTACCATATAGAAACTACGCAAAGCTTTCAATATCGCTTCACCGTAATATTTTGTCATTTGAAAAGAGGAAGACCGTCAGTACAAGTCGCATCCGATTTTGTTTGGTTTAGGAGTTAGATAATGGGTACAAATTCGATATTCGTCTTACTTCGTTTCGAAACAAAGCTACGAATTACATTTTTTTAAGTATGTCTCCTTAATTGTACGGTGCACATTCGGGCATTGTAGATGTGCGTGTGTACTTATTATATTATTTAAAAAAAGAAGTTATGTTGATTTATATACGTAACCATTATTATTGAATTTTTTTGAAAAGTAAATATCACTTGGTAATGTAAAGAATACTGAATTCATTTATGTATGAACGTAAATTTCGCAATAATGTTGATGTTGTTTTATTCTTTATGCTTCCGTCGATCTATTTGTTTATATATTGTAGGTATGTACTTGCTATGATGGGCATATTAATATTTGGCGTTTTATGTTAAATCAAATCAATGGCTATTTTGAAAATTTATTGCACATAAACACCTTGTAATTGGTTTTACTTTGCTTACATTAATAATCATGTAAATTAAAATTTTGCACTTACCACATTTAGATTATTATTTTTTGATTGAAGCCTTATGAATAATAAAATGAAATTTGCAGGGTAGCTATCTGATTGATAGAGCAAGTTTTTAAAAGCCAAACGGTATTTTTTTATGTGATTTAATTTTTTTAAGATCCTTTGAAGTTGTTAACATACTGGGTAATTTTATATTTCGTGGCATTTAATTTTTTTTAATTCATTCAAAGATATAACCATAGTAAATGTTACCATACTGAATTGGCCTATCAATCAGCTTAGCACAGAAAATAAAATCAAGCATTTACCGCAATAATTCACGTCACCATAAATAAAAATCTCATCGTACTCGGCGATAGGTGAAAAATTAAAAAAAAAGCCATAACTCCTAAAAATCGCGGAACATACATGGAGGTAATTCTCTCTCTAGGTCCTCTACCTCCCAGCTTCAGTATATCACTACTTGTTGGGACACCTTGTATAATGTCACTTTTTTTTTCACTTCAGTTGTTTTTATTAATCAAGCATTTATGAAATTTCTTTTTTTTTTATAATTGATTTAATATTTCATTTTATTTTCTTAATTATTATTAATGAATTCTTTTAAGCTATAAAACATTTCGATATAAGCCAGTCACATAATCGAATTTTGAATAAATTACCATTTAACTTTTTTATTTCATTAGGAATCCTGTTATATACGTTAATACAATTAGTAGTGTATATATGTTCCATGTTTAGGCTATGTTCTTACTCTTTTTAACGCTGTATTTATATAGAAAAATCGTACTACATTCGCAAATGACCGGGCCTAACAACTTCACCCGAATCTGTGGTCAAATACCAATCAACCCTACAATGGCTCTTTAGGGAGCAATGATCAAGAATATTTGAGTACAAAACTGATGAGATACTTTTCTACAACGTTTTATGGACTTTGAGATTGGATTTTGTAAATGTTCGGTTGTAACGTGAAATTTTGTGAAGTTTTTATGTTTGTGGTTGCTGTTGCTTACAGATTTATTTATTTATTTATTTATTACATATTAGGAAGACTATCGACTAATAACAACCTAGTTAACAAACATATATAATGATAAGAGTCATTTACAAGTCTCCACAGGTAGAACCAAAATAGTTTACATAAGAACGTCCTAGTAATAGAAATTAAGGAGATAATTAATATATAAATTATTAATACAAACGTAAACATATATAAAAATATGGAAAAAAGTAGATACTGCACTTACAGCTATGTTAATCTATATGTTAATCGATATCGTTAAATCACTGTGAGAAAAAGGTATTGCTAAGTTGCTTCTTTATTGACGCCAGATTAGACACGAAAAGATCGATGTCAAGATTATCTTGATAATAAATTTTATTAAATGTTTTACACGCTCGGTACATGTAAGTGTTCTTGCGGTAGTTAGTCTTAGCTACAGGGACATATAGTAAGGGACTTTTCCGAAAGATCATATGTCCGTATTATTAAACCGATTTCAGTTTTGGGTATGCTCTCATGATACATCTTAATGTGCTGGGCTTTGACTTGATGAACGATAAAGCAATTTGTTTTTTTCCAGGTAGGTTAGCTTTTGACCACTATATCACCTTACGGTAAGTGATAATGTGGTCGAAGATGTTTTTCAAGCTAACCTAGAATGGCTCTCAAGGACAGAATTTAAAATTTGGAGATATATCTTAAAGCCTTCGATCATTAATATGATCGAACCTTAAAGCAATGTTTGGCTGGTATCATAATTATTATTTAGTAACCGGCTAGGACATAAAACTAAAAGACCGAGTTAAATGCATAGATATACGGGCTATAAAACGAATGTTATAGACGCAGCAAAAATGGCTTGTCGCCTTAAATGGCGTTGGGCTGGTTATATTGCTAGAACTTCCGACAACAGGTGGAGCGATAGAGTGCTGCACTGGTACCCCCGCGGAGATCGCCGCCCGCCCGGCAGACCACGCCGAGGCTGGGCAGACGACATCGTGTCCGCTGCCGGAATTACCTGGACATGACTAACACAGCATAGGAATGAATGGAGCAAGATGGAAGAGGCCTACGTTCAAAAATGGACATCCCAAAATGAATCTTAAATATTACAATTTATTAAATAAATCTATCTAGGAATTATGTACTAATGCATGCAAAAATAAATAATCTTTAATTTATTATTTATATTTATCTTAATTTAATTTTATTAATGTTTTAAAATGAAATGGGAAATAAATGGAAATATTATTAACCGGCTAGGACTCGCGATAATATGTACAGGATATTGTTCAGATATTGTTATTTAGCTCAAATTGGCGGGAATTGTTGATATATGCGTTATATTTCTAATTGTCTCAAGGCCCGGCATTTTTAAAGAACATTTAATTTGCCACGGATCTTTACTGATAGTAAATTAGGAAGGGCATAAGTTTGTTCGATCATTTTTTTAACTATTTTCAAGGACTTGTACAGTTAACATTTTCCATGGCGTTAAGTATATTGTAAAAATGCTAGCTTGCTTTAATTTATTGCAATGACCTCTGAACTGTCAAATTTACTATGAAATATGCATGGTCGATGAGAAATTACCGCAATATGCAATAAAGCTATAAATATCACGTAATATGATTTACATATTATGCAAGCATGCAAATGCATATGATCCATATCGATTTAATCTAATTTATGATGTTTTTTTTCCTGTAGGGTAAAAGTGCGAGAGACGCCATACTTTTTGTATAAGGATATACCTATTTAGTGAAAAAAAAATCAAATAGAAATGATAATATTTCATTTGAAAGGTAGGCAACACTCAGCGAAACTGAGTATTGGGAAAACTAATTATCCAACACATTATTTTATCATTTTGAATTGCACTAGACGCAATTTACTGAGAAGATGGAGGTACTGCTGTTGCACCAGAAAGCATTTTTTTTTATCAGCACCTTTTACAACCACATTATATGTTTTCTAACTGCGATCCCGAGGTTGACAAACTTTTGATGTACGATTTGGCGAGCTTTTAATTATTGAACTATTTGTATTTGCCAAGTTCAATATCTATGAATAAAATTAGAATGGTAAGCTAATATGACCGTTTTTAGGGTTCCAAATTTTAATATATTAATATCAAAATTTGGAACCCTAAAAACGGTCATATTTTCATGACTGTATTTGTTTTTTTCTTCTCATATATTCATTTATTCTTCATCATATATAAAACGCTTTCTAGGCTCATGTATGTTAAAGTTTAAGAAAACTTTATAAAAAGTAAAAAAAGAGAACAGGCGTTCTGTAGTACACCGAAATTGTAGACCACAGCAATTCTTATCTCTCTGATTTCATCCATTTCGTGACCTTAAATGTTATTATTACTAACGAGTCCTATTTAACTGATAAATTGTATGCTTAGTGTGATTTGTGGAAACGCGGCCAAATCTATAGGCATAGCAATAACGGCGATTTTTCAGCGTTATCTGCACAATAAACACCAAGGCGGCTGATCGTCATTGAATTTGTCAAACGACGAAATATGACAGAAATTTATTCTTTTCATTTTGGTAGCAATTTTACGCATTAACGAGGAAGATTCTTATAAAATTTGTTTGATATATTTATATTGAGTTCAACAAATTTTAAAATTTAATATGACTTCAGTATTAAGAATTATCAACTCACGTTGTTTTAAGTATGGTGTTGCTGAACATTGGGCGCACAAAGAGGCTCTTTACTATCTCACAACACTCTCGTTATTTGAAAGGCAGCTGATACGCTATACCAACTCCCAAGAAATGAGCCATTAAACTATAATAAAAACTTTCTATGAAATGTTCTTATATCGGTCTAACAGAAGATGTATTTGAAGAAGTAACCTCTGCCTATAACAGGTACATATCGTCACAAGTGTCGAACTGCGCCCGTCACCCTGAGACATACAGTTGCTGAGTCTCATGTGCCTGTAATTTTACTGGCTCTTAACTGCTGCCGGAACATACTATTAGGCGCTTGGCGATAGATTTTCTACTTGAGAGAAGTAGCTAGCCAGGCGAGCATTCACATAATGTCTTTCCGCCATGCAGTGAAGCTGTAATCGGCGGTGGGGATCGAAAAATGGCCCTGCGGCACCTCAGTCCATAACTAAAACAGCTCACCTACCATTATAATTATTAATCTTTTGCTTTAATAATTTAATATTCTTCGCCGTGTATTGAAGCTGTTTTAGAGTCATTACTGGACCAACTCCAGGAAGTAAACTACAGTTTTATAGAGAGACGAATTACTTAGCATTCCATGGATTTACCGTGCGGGTCCATAGCGTTGCAGAGGAAGAGGCTAGAGGGGCCTGGGACTTGCAACCCAGGAGTAGGATTAAGGGTAAGTACCTAAGGTACATAAAAAACTCGTAACGCCACTATGTCTATAATTGTCTGGGACATATACAAAGTAGAATAACTCTTCTAGGTTAGCCTGAACAACATCTTCGACCACATCATCACTTACCATCAGGTGAGATAGTGGTCAAACGCTAACCTATCAGGCATAAAAAAAAATAAAAAATATGCAAGTCTATAGTTAACTGAACCTCTTAATACATTGCAGCAATACGTTCTATTTTCACCTGGGGTTCATATAAAATGCGAAGACTTAGAGACGCCAGCAACATATAGATAAATAATCAGATCGTACGGCACAATATCCGCTCACCATTGGCTGATTGCATGCAAAGTAGAGCCAGGGTGGGTGTCTTGTATGGTACAAGCATAAGCTCGTAGCGGGTCGTGTTTAAATTATTACGTTTTACGTACCAACTTTTTATGTCCGAGACTCCGCGGAAAATTTCTAATCTACGTGGTTCTTCAGTTAATAGTGACAATGAAAACTTCTAAATAACTTGTTGAAGTCGATACAATGCTAACATTTTTAAGGTTAATTCAAGCACGTTCTGATATAGGTAGAAGTTAGTTTTGTTTTTAAAAAAAAACTTATACGTACAGGATATGTATATAAGTATATTACATATCCTGTACGTAATATACTTATATTACGTACAGGATATGCTATGGTAATTGTCATCTGTTATTGTATAAATTAATACAGAATAATTTGGCAAAAAAAACAACTGGAAAAAATCGATTTAAGTTTAAAAATTACCTTACACCAATTGTGTGGAATTAATAATATTACTCCTCTCTCTCTCAAAAAAAAAATCAATGTCAGATGATACAGTAAATTGTATGCGTATTTTTTTTTTATTCCTTATTTTTTTAAACAGGGTTTTTATTTGAAAGTCTAACTTAAATTATAAAATATTTTTCTTGATCAAAGCACTACTTGGTATATTCCGTAAAGAGCTGCAGCGTCTTCTGACAGTGGTTGGGCTAGCACACTGTTGCACCCGCCCACTTGCCAGAGAACATGATCGCGTCCAAACTGTTGGTGTTATGCGTACTTATAAGTTTATAAAACAGCACACTTTGCCTGGAAGGTTCTTCTTTTTTCTTGAATGTAGTGTACCGGGCTAGAATGTCACCTCCCCATCTCTAGGTAACCGTGGGTGTTTTAAGAGGTGACTAAGGGTAAAACACCAGAAGCTAGGCAGCAGCACTTTCTGAGGAACTGATATCTCACACTGCGATCCCTAATCCGCCTGCCAAGCGTGGGGATTATGGCAAACCCGCCCATATTGGGGAGGCTGTGTTCAGCAGTGGACTATCCGGCTGATACTTACAGTACAGTACAGTTTTTATAATATAGTACAGTAGGGGAGAGTGGTACAAGTTGATCCCTTGGGGTATGATGATCCTTCTCTGTTATGCCAAAACAACTAAAGCCATCTACCTGATTTTTAGGTAAAGTGTAGGCCCAGCATTACCCAGCCGCCAGTTAAAGTGTCATGGCGCCGCGAGCAAAGCGTGATGTGTAGTGATAAAAAATAAAAATTGTGTACTGCTGATCTAAGGTAAGTCTGACTTTGAGACCATGCAACTTTTTTCGTATGTGGTTATATGGAAGAATTGTTATATTTGCGGCTTCAGAAAATACTTAATTTTGTTGTATAAATGGTTTGGTAGCCACAAAAAACTCACGAGGTTATTTTATTGACCTCTATGTGCTAAAACCGGGTACGGGGCAAGATGATCCATCTGTTTGCGGTCAAGATGATCCGTGTGGATCATCTTGACTCATGCAAATAAGTATATAGCTTTGTTAACTTGTTCACAGAAAAATGCCGGGTAATTGTAAAAGGAAAATCAAACGTGGAGCTTGGGATGAAAACTCAATGATTAAGGCTTTAGATCCAGTGAAAGCGGTAATGCTATATAGAATGGGGAGTCAAGAATTTTCTGTTCCCGTAATGTCTCTGAAAAGACGTGCAAAGGGTAAAAATAAAGAGGCTGTAGGTGGAGTGGAATATTTGGGTGGCATAAGACCAGTGTTCACTTTCACGCAAGAACGTGAACTTGTTATATGAAACACATGGAAACAATTTAAGCAAAGTTATTTGTCGATGTTTGGAAAATATTTCTACGTAAGATGTTGATACGGCCTATCCTCAATTTTTAATTGATCTCATTCTGGTTAAAATATTGTTAAATAAGTAGAAGAAGTAATAGAAGTGTTATAATATTAGATAATTGAGTTCATAAGAATAATGTTGAACTTAAATTTAAGCTTTTCTTTATTAATTTGTACGCATATGGCTGTTTTGTGTGAAATGATTGTACCTGTTACAATAAAGACTTACTTTTTAAACCATGACGTTTTTTATTTCTTTATTGAATATTTATACTAAATATGATACCTGTTAATAAAATGTATTACCAATAGGGCCAAGATGATCCACTGGGATCATCTTGGCCACCCCGATGTACAAGTTGATCCTTTAGTACCATTTAAAAAAATAATACATAATTCCATAAAAATATATCAATTTCAAAAATACTAATTTGCTATTACTTTGACGGATATACTAACTATTAGATAGCGGTATAATATCAAAGTTATTTTAAATACTTTTAGACTTATAATCATTCTCCCTTAAAGGGATCATCATGTACCACTTTCCCCTACAGTTTGACAATCGCAATCCTATCCCACCACCAGTACTTCTGGGTTAGGAACAACATCTTCGAGAACATCATCACTTATCATCAGGTAAGATATTGGTCAAAGGCTAACCTATCAGGCATAAAAAAGTAGCATAACTATGGGCACTCAAAAAACATCATAATTTTATTCTCCGATAATTAAAAACTCTTCTTAAAATTAAACCGCTTCGCTTTACCTTTAGACCACACTCAAACTATCCGGGCCTTAAATTCGTCCGGTCCAGCCGGGCACACCGTCCCTGGACCAATTTAGGCTCTCTCATCAATCATTCGGCAGAACGCCTGTACAGTTAAGGGCTTCTAATGGATGATACAAGACGTTTTGATGTTGTTCTCTGAATACTCTCCTGTAGCTACCTACGTTGTAAGTCGTATGGTTTGTTGTAAAATTAGGGTATAGAGTTGAAGGGTGATAATTAACAGCCCCATCTTAACATTTCATTAAAAATTGCTCTAAAAAGTCAAAGAAAATTTTACCACGTGTCTTAAGCAAAAGACTGTCTTAGGGCCTGTTTCAGAATGTTCGAGAAGTTCTGGTTATACTACCCAGAACATATTTAATAAATAAAACACTATCTTTGCGTTTCACAGTCATCGATTTAGCCTAACCATCGGTTAAAGCTTTAAACGCGCTGCATGTTAACTGTCATTTTTATCATTTAGTTATTTTATGTTCTGGGTAGTATAACCGGAACCTTTTTTTTTTTTTTTTTTTTTTTTTTTTTGACCCGGGAAAATCCTTTATGGATACCACCCGGCTCCGGGGGGAGCAGAGTGGTTATGTGGGAGTCCTCGCCTGAGGGGCCTTACTACCCCCGCGGGGGGGTAGTAAGTGAGGTTACCCACTAAAAACCCGGGATGAGCAGTCTGCCGCCTAGTCGGGGCGAGATGGGGTAGCGTTAGCAATCACCATCTCGCCCCGGCGGTTGGCCCGTCACCGGTGACGGGCCCCGGCCAATGGAGGGATGACCCAGCTCATTAGGGCCATCCCCCAGACGTGTGGGATCGTGCAAGCCAGTGGAGAATCCCCCGACTCTCCACCGATGATCCGCACAGCACTAGGTAAGAGCGAGAAGGCGCCCGAATCGCCTTCTCCTTCCCCCAGTTCGTCTACGCCGGAGCGGGTCTGCGAGGACGTCGTCCTCCCTCGCCCGCTCCGCGGTCTCCTTCTGCGCCATCACCTCTTCGCAGAAAGAGACCACCGCCTGCCACGATCCGTCGCTGCCGAGCATAGCGTTAACCACGCTCGGCAGCGACAGATCTGCGCCTATGACCGCTGTGAGGGCGCGCCGCATGGGACTCCACGCGGCGCACTCCTCCAGCGTGTGGAGCGCCGTGTCTTCTGGCGCTCCACACTCGTGACAGGCGGGGGTCGCCTCACGTCTTGCGATGTGATGCAGGTACTTGCCGAAGCATCCATGCCCGGAAAGCACCTGCACCAATCGGAAGGTGAGCGACCCGAATCGCCGCCCTACCCACCTCCGAAGGACCGGGCGAATGGCGTCCACCGTCCTCTGTCCAGGGACCGGTGGAGCCAGGTCCTCCGTCCACCGCCGCAACAGGGCGGCCCGCGCCTGCCGTCGCATGCGCGTGACCTCCTCCCACGCTGGAGGCTCCCCGCGGGATCTCCTCGCCGCCACGAAGTGGTACACTTCGGCGAGGATCTCCGCTTGGAGCTCCCAGGGGGGATCACCGGCCAACACGCATCCCGCCGTCCAGGACACCGTCCGGTACCCGCGTATCGCCCTCGTCGCGATGACCCGCTGCGGACGACGCAGCAGGGCCTTATTGGCGCGACCGAGGGCGTCCACCCAGACAGGTGCCCCGTACAAGGCCATACTCCGGATCACTCCGGAGTACAGGCGACGACATGTGGCGCTCGGGCCGCCCACGTTGGGCAGCAGCCTCCCAAGGGCGGCAGCGGCGCCTATGACTTTTGGGGCCAGTTGAGTGAAGTGGGCCCCAAAAGTCCACCGCCCGTCCAGGATGAGACCCAGGTACCTCATCTGGGTCCCAACCCGGACCAGGACCCCGTCCAGGTCTATCCTCGTTCCTGGAGGGGGTCCCCCCCGAGGCCCATGGAACATTAGGGCCTCGGTCTTGGAGAGGGCGACCTCCAGCCCCAGGGCACGTATGCGGCCGACCACGAGTGTTGTGGCCACCGTGGCCCGCCGCACCGTCTCCCCGAGGTCCCTCCCCTTGACTACGACTAGGGTGTCATCCGCGTAGCACGCAACCCGCATACTTGCGGGAAACGTGCCGCGGAGCACCCAGTCGTAGCCAATGTTCCACAGGAGCGGTCCCAACACCGACCCCTGTGGAACCCCGCAGGACACGCGACGTCGCCTCAGACCGTCGCGTCCCTCCACCAGGACCTCGCGGTCCCGGAGGTAGTCGGCCAACAGCCTACGCAGATACAGGGGCACTCCGTGATAGCGGAGCGCCTCCCGTATTGTCCCGTGCGGTAGGCTGTTGAAGGCGTTGGCAATGTCAAGCGAGACAGCCAACGCCTTTTCCCCCCCGCCGACTGCGTCCTGCGTCCACCCCTTGATCCAGAGCAGGGCGTCTATCGTCGACCGCCCTGCCCTGAATCCGAACTGGGCCTCTGAAAGGTCAGGCCCAGTTCCCCCCAGGTGCCGGATGACACGGGAAGCCACTATTTTCTCCAGTAGCTTCGCCGTGTCATCCAGCAGCACGATTGGCCTGTATGCGGCGGGCGAGTCGGCGTCTCGCCCTTCCTTCCGCAACAGGCACAATCGCCCGTCCTTCCAGAGCTTCGGGAACTGACCCGACGTGAGGCACGCGTCGAACAGTTCCCGAAGCTGACCGCCCATCTCCCTCAGGGCGATCCTGAGGACCCGCCCGGGAATCCCGTCTGGTCCCGGGGCAGTCTTCTTGCCTCTCAGGCGGGAGACTGCTACCTCCATCTCCACCTCTGAGATAGGCGGAATGGAGGCCGGGTCCTCCTCCTCCTGGAAGGACGGGGTGGCCATCGGTGGAGGGGTGTAGTGGGGGTCGCTGTTGGGGAATAGACCCCCCAGCACCCTCTCCAGGAGCTCTGGCTCCAGGGACTCCGCGATAGGGGGCGCTCTGCCCCGGAACTTATTCCGGGCAGACTTGTACGGGCGCCCCCATGGGTCCCTGTCGAGGCCCCCCAGCTGCTCGCTCCAGCCGAGGGCCTTAGCCCGGCCGATGGCCAGCTTCAGCTCCTGTTTGGCTATCTTTACATTGCCATACAGGAGCTGCTCGGCCGCCAGCTGCTCCGCCGGCAGCTGGTCGTCCGTCCGGCCGTGGCGGCGCCTCCTGCAGTGGTAATAGAGGCGCCGCGTCTCCGAGCATCGCGCTCGGAGATCCTCGATCTCCGAGCACCACCAGTAAACCTGGCGGCGCTCGGGGTGGGGTCGGGACCGCGGCATGGCGGCGTCACAGACGGCCGTCACCGCCTCCCGGAACCGGCTCGCCGCGACGGCCACCTCCGGGTGCGCGGGGGCGGCAAGCCACGACTGGACGATAGCCGCCTCTTTAGCCAGCTCGGCATCGAGGCGACCAATCGCCCAGCGCGGGAAACCCGCCCTCTCCACGCGCGGAGTCCCTCCTTGGTGGGAGGTGGCGATCTCGAACCGAATATAATTGTGGTCCGAGAGAGTCGCCACGTCCTCCACCACTCTCCAGGCCTGGACACGTGCTGCGACTTCCGGGGTGGCGAACGAAACGTCCACCACGGACCCCCCGTTGTGTCGCACGCACGTGTGGACTGACCCTCTGTTGAGCAGGGTCAGCCCTGCGGCAACCGCCCACTCCCTGACAATCTCCCCGCGAGTGTCAGTGGAGGGGTTGCCCCAGGCCTGGGCCTTGGCGTTCAGGTCCCCCATGAGGAGGACCTGACGTGGCGCCTGCCTTCTCACCGCCGCGGCCAGGAGGTCTAGATAGACCTCCAGCTCCGCGACGGTTCTGTTGGGGGAGAAGTATGTGCCGACTACCGCATACCTCTCCCACTTGGCCACCACGTACCCCGAACCCCTCTCTGAAACCGACAGGGGGGAGCCGCCACCGGCACGTCCAATTATGGCTACGGAGCCGTCCAGATCCCCAGCCCAGTAGGGATGGGACTGGGGAACGTAGTACGGCTCCGCAGCGACCGCCAAATCGATGCACCACTGCGCCAGGGACTGCATGAGCAAATCCTGAGCCCTGACGCAGTGGTTCAAATTAGTCTGGAGGAGGTTGTGCTGTCCGACTTGATCCATATCAATCGGACGTCACAACCTCCATGCTCGCCGCGCGGCGAACAGCCTCAGGAGCGGCTCTGGCGGCCGGTCGGGGGATGGCCGGGGTCCTGGCGGCCTGTCCCTTCGTCTTTGGGGGGACACAGTTTTGTCCCCCCATCCTGTGCTCGGCAGGTCGCCCCGACTCTGCGCATATCGCGCAGTGCGGGGCCCTCCTCTGGCAGCTCGCCGCCTTGTGGCCTGCGCCTCCGCAGCGGAAGCACAGGTCCCCCCTGTCTGCCGACGAGGGACACTGGGGGCGCGTATGCCCGAGTCCCATGCACTTGAAGCAGCGCATGGGACGCGCTGCCAGTGCCACCACTCGCACCGAGCTCCACCCCACCAACAGCCTGCCCTGTGCCAGCACCACTTTGGCTACTGGGATTGGGCAGGATACAAGGGAGGAGCCGGTCCCGCCGTAGCTGCGACGTATCTCCCCGACTTTGACGTGGAGTACGTCACAGCCGCCCACCTTGGCGACCGCCGCCGCCACTTTCTCCTTTGTGGCGGCGTCGTCCAGGCCCGTCACGTGTAAATCCACGGACTTTACGGGCCTCGCGACGTTGGCCACCTCGGACAGGACACCGCGGAGCTTCTCCGCGAGCCTGTCCGCTTTGTCGCTGCTTTGGGAGCCAGGAATTTCGAGCATCCTGGCTCCTGTGGCCGTCTGGCGGAAGTGGATCCGGTCGATCCCCAATCCTTGGAGATCGACCTTCTCCTGCGCCGTCTCGATGATGGCGCTGTAGGTAACCCCCTTTTCCGCGGCTTCGGGCTGCAGCGTCAGCACAACAGCCGCGGATTTGGAAGTCTTCAGCGCCTTCGCCTTTTTGGGCTTGGCGGCAGCGGAAGCCTTATTTGATTTTGGCTTCACGGCGGAGGGGGGGGCACGAGCTGCTGGGACAGGAGCGGGGGCGGGAGCGGGCGTTGCAGAGGTGGACGAAGATTTGCCCTTCCCTTTGCCTTTCCCCTTTCTTACTACTGTTGCCCAGGTGTCCGCCTTGGCAACAGCAGTTGGAGTCTTTCTTGGGGGGGCGATGGGAGCCGAAGTCGAGGGGAGGGCGATGGGAGCCGAAGTCGAGGGCGTGGCAGCAGTAGCCTGCGGGGCCTGGGCAACCCGCTTGCGAGGGGTCGGTTTCGGGGGTGGGGGCGCAACAGCTACTGCAGCCTTCTTGGCGTCCGCTCGGAGAGGCGGGCGAAGAACCGGCGCTGGCAGGAGGCGATCCTCGATGCCAGCGAGTCGGGCATTGAGCATTTGCCCGAACGTGGCAGTCAAGGAGCGCGTCATCTGCTCCACTAACTCTGCCCCTACTACAACAGCAGGAGGGGCCGGCGTCTCGGCGGCAGCGGCTGCTGCAGCAGCAGACGTAGCGGCAGCCGCCTGGGTCTTGGCTTCGGTGAAGCCTCGACGCAGCGCCTTCACCTCGGCCTTGCTGGCCTCCATTTCGAGGCGCAGGCGACTATTTTCGGCTCTTAGCCGCCGCGTCTCTTCGGCCTCGCTCCTGCATGCAAGGGCGTCGACAACCTCCCTCAGGGTCGACGCGGACCTCTTCAGGCGAGCAACAAACTCGCCCTTTAGGTTGCCAGATTTTTTGGCAACCTCTAAAATGCAGGCGAGCATTCCTCCTGCTTGAGCCCGCAGCTCTTGGGCATTTAGCACACTGAGGTCAGCGAATCCGGCATGGACATCGGAATCACTACCGTTGTCGAGAAGACTTCCTGCGGCCACAGCGGCCGGCCCCTTCTTGTGTTTCCTGCTCTGCAGGACCTCCGCCAGCTCCTCCACCAGTGGCTTTGGCGGTGGCTTCAAAAACTCCTCACGCGTGGGGCCTGCTTTGGTGCCCTTCGCTCTTCCTCTCCGCGCCGTATTGACTTTAGCAGCCGCGGTCCCCTCGGTCTCAGTGTCCGAGTCTAGATAGCCGGGTGCGTAGAATGAGGAGTAAGGCCGCTTCCTGCGGCTGTCACCCTCGTCACCCGACTCTTCAAATACGGACTCCACGTCCGACCTCCTTTCGTCCCCCATGGAGACCTCCGATGGATCTCGCGAAAGAACTCGTGGAGTTTGGCCCTGAGAAGGGCCGTTTTTCAGGCTCTCAGTAGTAGTACCGCTCGAGCGGTCCTCAGACGAAACATTAAGTTGGCTCTGAGAAAGACATTTCACAAATTTCCCTTTCGCATCTCTATTCACTTTCGACATTGGCACAGATTTAGACATTTGGAAGAATTATAGGGAATAATTATAAACTGTGACCATAAGCAAAATTTGGGGGGGAATGGACAGGCTTCAATCTTTCTACTCAAGCCTCCGGAAGTTTAGAGTTCAGAAGACTGACAATACCTTGGAGGTATTTTCCCGAAGTCTGAGGATACACTCATCATCGGGGTTTTGGAACTAGTCCAGCCAGTTTGTCCCCGCCTCCAATAACGTGAGTCATCGGAACAGGGGTCACTACCAAATAAAAGACAGCGGTTATTTTCGATTATGTAACAATATGTTTGACGGTAGTAGGCGCTGGTGTTTGCCAGTTAGAGGGGTCCCTATTTTAACACACACACCGCCAAACTGCTTTTCATCTACTCATAAACATGACAAATTATCTGTAGCCTTGCCTTAAAACTACAATTTATACACCGTAAGTCTATTTTGTCATCTGTCTTACAGAGGTACTAAGCACCTTAGCACGTATAATACAGATGACAAACAGTTAAATACGGCCCCGGTCTGTACCGAGCATTTTACAATTTTGTTACTAATAAGGGGTTAAATAGCCCTGTGAACTAAAATATATACACATATAATACCAATATATACAGAGACAATATATACATATACATACACATATAGATAACATAATACGCGGCGCCTGACGGTGTTCTGTTGCGTTTATTTCGGAAGGAAATAAACCAATAACAGGCAGCACCACGGGAAGGTAACCGTCAGACTTGCCTTGGGGATCATCACGACCTGCGCTCTCCCCCAAGACCCTTGCCTCCTTACCCATCCGGGATGAGTAAGGAAGGCCTGAGTTTATCCAAAACAAGCAGCGCGAGGCATGCAAGCTAGGCAAAGCAACTATTAATGGATAAGCCCAGACCCGCCCAGTATAACCGGAACCTACTCGAACATTCTGAAACAGGCACTTAGTGTTATTTTTTATTTATTTTTTTATGTTATTGTGACGGAACAAGCCGAGGCCCACCTGATGTTAAGTGGACTAACCTCTGCCTATAACAACGTCACAGTGAGACGTACAATTGTGAGGTCTCATGTCTCTGTAATTTTACTGGCTCTCAAGGACTGCTGCCGGAAGACACTGTTAGGTGCTTGGCGACAGATTTTCTACTTGAGGGTGGTCGCTAGCTAGGCGGGCATTCGCAAAAATCCCTTCCCCCATGTTGTGAAGCTCAAGCCCGCGGCGGGATTCGAACCATGGACCTGCTGCATGGACTGCCATGCAGCAGGTCCATGGTTCGAATCCCGCTGCGGCCATAGTCAATGCCACTGAGCCATCACCGCTTCCATATGTTATTACCGCAGTGTCAGTAACCGTGCCTAGAAGAAGTGTACAAACTACTGTGTTTAGGCTTGAAGAGCAGGCGTTGTAGCAAACAAAATGACCACAAGCAACAAGAGCAGGGTCAAGCTTAAGAAGATTAAGATGAATAATGAATAGCATTTATCTAAATAATATGTCATATAATAATATACATACCTTACATGAAAGTTGTCTTATATCACACTAGCCCCCACACTAGGATACTCTGTGTTGTGCGTGGACTAGTTTCTCCCACAAGTCGTCATTACAATTATAAGAGTAATAATTAAAAACTATTAGCGTAGAAACCTGTTTGGAAAGTAATCTAAACATTAACAAAGCTGAAAAAGGAATTATTTTCGGATATAAAATAAACATTTTATTATAAACGAAATGAAAAATAAGGATCAGCAAAATAATATACATATGTAAAATATATAAGCTTATTTGAATTATAAAATAAAAGAAAGTTTGGGACATACCCTTTAAAAAGTACATGCACTCGTATCACACAATGCGAATTTTTAGCTCACAAAAACTTGACAACAACCTTGCGCGTAGACTTTGATTAGAACATTACAAAAATATTTCTAAGTTATTCCAATTCAATATTACTAGGCAATAATGATAAAAAAGATGAATACTACGAAATCAGTATCATCCAATGTTTGACATACGAGTATATCAAATAATGTTGTGTTTGAATTATTATATTATAATTAGACATCAATACAGGTACTCACCTGTATTGATGTCCTAAAGTGAATTGGTCCTAAATGGAATCTGTTGTAAACCTAATCTGTCGTGAACTGAATCTGTCCTTAAATGAATAAGGGGAATGGGAACGATGATACTACAAATGTAATGGACAGGCGTGCGTGAACCTGTCTATCCATCAGGTAATACTTGTCTTTCCCATCATCACATAACAAAAAATATTTGTTATAATTAAATATAGATTTCCGCAAAGCATAGAGAAATAAATAATACGAGTAGCAATACGCCGGAATAAGCTCAAATCTTGTATCATAACCAGATGGCGCTTACTCGTAGCCTGGAAATTTTGGCTTCGACACTTAAAGCCGATAAGTTTGAATTTCATCGATGTTAAACAGGCCCAAAAGATATCTTGTTTTTTTTTGAATACGAAATATTATGTTAAAATGCTGCTCCAATAAATTATTTTTTATGGATAATTTACCACGATTCATAAGTTTATTGATAGATGGCGCTGCACCGCATGTAAAATATATGGCAAATAACGCCATCTAGCCTTAGTGAGATTTACGACGGCCATTAAAAATGTAATTTCGTTATTTTAAGTGATTTGATACATTTAGCGACACCTTTCGCCGAAGCTGGTATTTAGTTATCGGTGTACGCTGTCATGTATGGTCTTTTTCACTCTAAATAGTACTTTCTCTATGCGCAAAGTAACGCCTGAATCTATTCATTATGTAACATGTTTTATTGAATGACAAAGGCAGGAAGCCAAACACGCAGTAGACGCACATTCGCACACTACTTAGGTATGGGAGACGATGCGTGATTTGACATTGCCATGTTCGAGGTACGGACCTTGCCGTTTTCTCGTGTTTTTTATAAGTTCAATGCTTTTTACACAATCTGAATGTCATTACGAAATTGAAAAGATTTTTTTTAATTTTTTTTTATCTGATTGCCTAGCCTTTGATCACTATCTCACCTGGTAGTAAGTGATGATGTGGTCGAAGATGCTGTTCAGGCTAACCTAGAATTACTGGCTCTCAAGGACAGCTGCCGGAACACACCGTTAGGTGCTTGGTGACAGATTTTCTACTTGAGGGTGGTAGCTAGCCAAGTGGGCATTCGCAAAATGCCCTACCACCATGCTATAACGACTGCCATCCTAAGACAACTACCGGGACCGACGGCTTAACGTGCTCTCCGAAGCACGGAAACGCTCAGTAGTATGTCATTAGCGGTCACCCATCCAACTCATGACCGCGCGCGACGTTGCTTAACTTTGCTGATCGGTTGCGAATAGCTAAGTAAACTTCGCTACGAGCGCTTCTTGTCTATCCCATCATCACATAACAAAAAAAAAACCTTTACCGAGGCGGATGCTGACTTCTTTAGCAGGATATTCTATACTTAGACATGTTTATGTTTGTGTTGCTAGATCGTCTAACTCATAGGCTTAGGATGTACTTGGGCATAGCGAAAAAATCCTATGTATATGGTCTAACTATGATCAATTTGGTCACGTAATACGTGAGATTCTGAGAGTGAGACATATTTTGTTAGCTACTGGTATTTTTTTACGGTTTTAGGTGTATTTTATGAAATCACGTAAATTGGTTTTCAATTACTTTCCAAGATAATATTACGATTATAATTATTAAATAGCATTATTAGGGCGAGCGAAACGAGCCCTATCACTATCCCACAACTTGTAAATTTTGTGGTCCTTTTTACTGAAAAACTATCACGCCTATAGATTTGTGCTTTAACATAGTATTTTAACTTCAAATCTAGATGTGTTATCTGACAAACAAAAATAATTTATACCCATTAAAAGAATGAACAATTTTGTATTCATCGGATAAAATGTTAATATACTACTAACACCATCTGTTAGAAAACCGAAGAGTTAATATCGCTGCAACAGAACTAAACTCAATACTCAAATACATCGTAGTTCATCTACTCAATACTAGATGACGCCACTAGAATCAGGGTGTAAAATAAACGCGAGCCCTTACAAAGCTCAGATTTTTGCTACTTAGTTATTTTAAACTCATGAATACCATAATCATATAGAATAGTTACCAAAATTAGTCACAAACGCGATAAAACTTTTAAAATTTTAAATATCTCGCCACACCGGTATGAGTTTCCACCTCCTTACAAACGATAAATTCGGTTAAGTTGGACTCCCACACCGGGGGTTCCGTGCCAACACAGAATCCCCACAACTGTAACAAATATGAAAGTATGTTTGTTTTTTATGTTATGTGACGGGACAAACTCGAGTTCCACCTGATGTTAAACGGACTAACCTCTGCCTATAACAGATGCATTTCATCACAAGTCACGAATTGCACTGCGCCCGTCACTTTGAGACTTAGTTGTTAAGCCTCATATGCCTGTAATTTAACTACTGGCTCTCAAGGACTGCTGCCGGAACACACCGTTAGGTGCTTGCCGACAGATTTTCGAATTGACTTGACTTGACTGAACTTTTTATAAGTTCAATGCTTTTTACACAATCTGAATGTCATTATGAAATTTAAAAGAAAATTGTTTCAGGTTGACGTTTGTTTTGTTCTTCTATGATATTATCAAAGAGTAATTGTCTTTGGATAAGACATAGCTTCTTGCCAAATTTCATGATTCTAGATCAACGGAATGTGCCCTATACAGGTTTTTTTTGATTCCTTTGTGTAGGTAATCGTATTATGAAGCGCTCGTAGCGAAGTTTACTTAGCTGTTCTTAACCGATCAGCAAAGTTAAGCAACGTCGCCCGCGGTCATGAGTTGGATGGGTGACCGCTAGTGACATTACTACTGAGCGCTCCGTGCTTCGGAGGGCACGTTAAGCCGTCGGTCCTGGATGTTGTCTAAGGATGGCAGTCGTTATAGCATGGTGGTAGGGCATTTTGCGAATGCCCGCCTGGCTAGCTACCACCCTCAAGTAGAAAGTCTGTCGCCAAGCACCTAACGGTGTGTTCCGGCAGCTGTCCTTAAGAGCCAGTACTTCTAGGTTAGCCTGAACAACATCTTCGACCACATCATCACTTACCATCAGGTGAGATAGTAGTCAAAGGCTAACCTATCAGGTATAAAAAAAAATAAAAAAATATATGCTTATATAAATGACATATCGAACGAACGATCAACGATCAAAAGATTGCCTTACAACTTTGACTTTTCACAAATGAAAAATAAATGACACCTGAGTATTTAAAAATAAGGAAGTTTCCAGCATACATTTTAGTAGTCTAAAATAGACTGAGAGCAGCGCAACCTTATTTTTTTTTTGACGTGGGTTCGAATCAAGCACATGACTATAATTTTTTCTCTCGTAAATTAGTAATTATCTAATGTAATCCGCCAAGCAGGCGTTATTGCAAACATTACAATATTACAATTAAGTAATAGTTTGTCTGAGAAAATAGGTGACACCCATCGAGCTAGAGCCGTCATTGAGGGCAAAATTCTCTCCCATTTTTGCTAATTTTAAAATAATAATGTAATAGGGCGTGTTTAATTCCAAAATCTGAACTTACTTGTGAAATGTGGTTCCATCGCTTTTATTTGTTCTTCCCGACTGGTTTTTGCAGGATCTTAAGACGCAGGATGTCATTCTGAATACGTAATATTGGAAGGAAATGCGCGTGTAATCCCTACGAGTGCCCAGTAGCGTGTGGGTGAGAAGATGCCGGCCGGCTTATTTGCACTGTCCGACTATGCTTGTTTGAGATTTTGCGTCTAGTATATATACGTCAATGGTGACACCACGGTTTCTCGACGATACTTAGGCACTTGTTGTAAATTTAACACCAGCTGCGTCTTTGAATAGTTAGAAAGGCCATCAAGGACCAACATTTAATGATATCATCAATTGGTTAATAGCTGAGGGTTGAGTAGGGTTATGGAAACTTGCTCGTCATTTGTTTGATAAATCCTTTACTTTATTGCTGACAGGCTACCCTTTATCCACGGTTTCAAGGTCGAGGTAAGTGTTTATGTTATGCTAATAAGCTAGCCTTTTACCTTTTTTTTATATGTTATTGTGACTGAACAAGCACGAGGCCCCCCTGGTGTTAAGCGGTATCATCTGCCTATAACAGATGCATTTCATCACAAGTGACGAACTGCACTGCGGCCATCACCTTGAGACATACTTGTTAAGTCCCATTTTGCCTGTAATTTCACTGGCTCTCAAGGACTGCTGCCGGAACCCACCGTTAGGTGCTTGGCGACAGATTTTCTACTTGAGGGTGGTCGCTAGCCAGGCGGGCATTTCCAAAATGCCCTTCCACCATGCGGCGAAGCTCAAGCCCGCGGCGGGATTGGAACCATGGACCCGCTGCGCGGCAGTCCATAGTCAATGCTACTGAGCCATCACTGGTTCATACATTTAATCATAACGAATTGTAAAAACATAAGTAATAAAAAATAAAATTTAATAATGTGAAAACTTATCTCCGATCCTGGCGTTTCACTCGATCAATCAAACAAATATTATTAGGTAAACAATTTAACAAAAAAAAATTCAAGAATCATTAAAAATTTTAATTTCTCGTCAAAGATGTCTTTGTCCGCAATCTTGCCATAGAATACGCTGACGTAGAATTGACTATTCAATGTTTCCATAAAGATAACCAAACAATATTATGTGTTTATCAGAAAACGCACGTCTTGTTATAATAGACACAATTTGCCAACCACATTGAGCAAGGGTGCAGTTTTCAACTAAATCTGAATCAATAATAAAAATATTGGGTTTTTCATTCAAAGTTATGCAGCACAGTTGTGTAAGTTTTATTATTAAATTACAAAAGTAAATATTTACTGTACACTTAAATAAATCTTCAAACATCACAAAAATATAATCGCCATTTTATTTTCAAAATAACACGATATGTATCATTACAATATTGCTAAACTTATTTTAAAAAGGCGCAAAATTGGTATAATCACAATTAGCGCAGCGAAACTTCCCACTCGCATACTATAGACAGAAATTTTAGTGTACGAATTAAGAACAGTACAGACTACGAAAATTTTACCCGCTTACTGAGCTGGTTCAAACCGGTTCTGCACCCGAGCGGGCGCCGCTATGGCCGCTGCAACTCCCGCACGTCTTCTCAGTGACTATAGTTACGCACACATAGCTGTGCATGTAGTAGTGAAGCTTTCATTCTGTACCGTTCTTTATTCATGTGACAATAGTGTACGAGTAATAGGTTAAGTTGCGCTAAGGAGAAACTTTGTCGAAGAGTGGCGCCAATTTTAATTCCATATGAAAAAGGATTTTATATGAAAAAGATTTATAAAACAATCAAAATTACTTATAAAAATTACTTATACAAAATGTAAAATAACTTATACGAAATAATACGACTATTTGATTGAGCTAAACATAAATACCAACAAAAACCTGCCAAGTGGGAATTGGACTCACAAATTAGGGGTACCAACACAGCATTTACCAAAAATCTCTATTTTACGCATACTTCTTCGGGTTTATTTTTTGTTGTTATACGTGAAATATTTTACCATAATCATTGACGCTTGTATGCGCTACCGTTATAAAAAAACCAATAAACACGTATCATGTATTTTTAAATTTTTCTTGTTATAAATATAAGTTAACAAGAAAAATTTAAAAACTCTGCCATTCTAAGCCCGCCTGGCTAGCGACCACCCTCAAGTAGAAAATCTGTCGCCAATCACCTAACAGTGTGTTCCGGCAGCAGTCCTTGAGAGCTAGTAAAATTTCAGGCACATGTGAGATCTAACAACTTTACGTCTCAGTGTGACGGGCACAGTGCAGTTCGTCGTTGACGAAATGCGTATGTTATAGGCAGAGATTAGTCCACTTAACATCAGGTGGACCTCGAGCTTGTTCCGTCACAATAACAAAAAAATATATACTCTGTGGTAATATTAATCGGCTGCCTGTTACGTTTCCACAGATGCAGTCCTTTAAAGGCCAGTTTAAAGGATGGACAGCAGCAGAGGTACTAGTAGAGGCTTAACAAGAAAGGCAACGCAGCACTCATATTAAAACAATGGTGCTTATGGTCCCCGTGGGGTGCCGGGTTAGAATTGCAACTCCCCATATCATCCCGTCGGTGTCGTAAGAGGCGACTTAGGGAAAAATACTGGAAGCTCAAGCAGCGCCTTCTAAACAACTGCCATCTTACACTGCGATCCCCAAGCCGCCTGCCAAGCGTGGGGATTATGGCAAATACCCCCTAGGGGAGGCTGTGTTCAACAGTGGATGATCCGGCTGATACAGTACAGTACAGTACTTATGGTACGGTAAGTATGACAATTTGCTTCACTCACTCGTTTTTTTTTGCATTTGGAATCCCTGTATCATACATACACAATATTACTTGATGAATACTTGATTGCTAGTTTTTGATGTAAGGAATGCTTAGCTTCTTCCCATATTTTTAATAGCCATTGATTACCATCGCACCTGTGGTAAGTAATGATAGTGGCTGGAGATATGACAAGCTAAACGTGGAGAGATTATATTTGCGCTCTAAGCTGCCGAACACGAGAACGCTTGATGACAGATTTTCTACTTCAAGAAGGTAAGTCGCGATATTCCCTATTCTACCACGCAATAAAAATTAAAGTCCGCAGTAGGAACTTAATATCGGCAATAGCCACCTTTCTGCCAGAGATATCATGACGCCCTCCTATGGAAGAAGACCGCTGTCTTGGCAGTGTAATATGATGGGTTGATGATGTGACGACTGTATAATCTTAGTACAAAAATATAGTGCCGTCAGAGTGGTTCTCCACCTTGATAGTGGGTGGCGGAGGATCTTTCTCCAGCAGATATGCTCTCAGCTTGATGAGGCCTACGTTGCAAAGGTTGCACAAAATTGAGGCAATGAGGATCCTGAAAGGAAAATAAATTGTTAATGGATTCATCTTTATCATCAATAGCCGGAAGAATGGAACAAAAGCCAGAACCCCCAAACTGCAACAAACCAGGCATCTCGAAGTCAGCAGTGTAACATGGAAGTTCTTCTGAAGGTGCATCTGCCCGACACCCAACGGTTAAGACTTCACGTACAGTAAATACACAGTTCTACAAGAGCACCCCAGTCCAGGATCAACTGCAAACTGAGCCACGTACAAGCCTTTATTTGAGATCGCCAGTTGGTCCTGACCAAATGAGTCCCTTTTGTGCCGAACACTATAAGTTGTATAATTGAAATGTCCCCAAAAGTATCCTTATATATGATACTTATCTTGTAGTGTTCGCCTATGTGACAAACATTTGAAGCGCTATGGTCCGCAAAAATTGGTTGATGAGATAGTTACCTTATCAAGTCCCACTATAAGCTGAAAAGTCTAAGGACTATAATATGTAGTACCAAAAAGTAACATTAAGTAAAAGTTACCTTATCGATTTCACGATGTGCCAAACAGTTAAGCACTAAAATTCTAATAAGTCTGCCTTCTTACACTGAAATCCCCAAGCCGCCAATAATGGGGAAAACTGTGTTAAGTAGCGGACGATCCGAGTAACTGGGTCTACCCTAATACTCGTATAAGGATGTATTTACTTACCAATAAGAGTAACCCAGTCCAGGTCCCGGCACAAACTGGGCCAAGGCTATATATGACAACGCGAGGTGGTCTCGGAGTCCAGACGTCGCCCAGTATATGCCGAACATTAGAAGCGCTGTAGTTCCTAGAAGTGCTGTGACAGCATTCGTCCAGAAGCATCCTATAAACAAAAACATTTTTTTTTAAATTAAATGCAATTATATTGTGTATATAATTGCCTTTTAATTAGATATAAACCTAACACAGGTCATTAAAAGATAAGTATGCCCGAAAATATTAGGTACCCTCCAATAGAGTCGAGTTCGAGTTCGAGTTCTGTGAGGGATCTTTTTAAAGAAATTGATATTTTAACTTTACCAAGTCTGTATATATTTGAAAATATTATGTATGTTCGTAAAAATTTGAGTAAATTTAAATTAAACAGTGACAATCACGATTACAATACTAGGAATAAATATAAAATAGTGGTGCCAGGTTTTAGATTAGCAAAGACAAATAAAAGGTCCTTCTTAGGTAATTGTGTGCGGTTTTATAATAAAGTTCCTAAACATATTACAAGGCTCACAGAAGGGAAATTCAAGTTGCATGTGAAAAACATATTGATTAAAAAATCCTACTACACAGTTTCTGATTACATAAACGACAAAAATGCCTGGACAATTCCGCCTCCGCCAAGCTATTGCCTGTCACCTACATAATTTAAATAAATATTGTAATAACCATAGGCTTATTGAGCGTAGCGAAAAAATCCTAGGTCTGTGGTAATAACTCTATTATATAGTATGTATGTAACACATTGTTAAAAGATGTTTAAAAGAATGGCCCCGAGTTTCTTGCCCGTTCTTCTCGCAGTGGCTCTATACAATTTATTTGCTGAACGTGGCAGTACAATGTAGAATATTTCAATACTAAAATTTGTAATTGACCTTCATAAGAGCGTCGTAGACGCCTAAATTGAATAAATGGTTTTGACTTTGACTTTGTTATAATTTCGAGGTATTCCATTTATCATATTCGTTTGTGGAACATACAGCTTCTACAAGTAATGAAATTATTTAATGTGGCCAAAGATAATTTCCTTACTCTTGTTAAATTTTATTCTTACCATATAAGATACTATCACGTCTTTATATCGCCAAAGTGGTTGACAGAAAAGTCTAAAAACCCACAGTGACGAATAGTCAGCAAGCTATTTACACTCGTTTCCCTTACATTAAGGTTAGGTGCTACATTTAAACCACCAGAACAGGTACTGAACACGCATATTGCACTCCATGGGTCTATCTTGCATCTTCAACTGACCATCCAAACGACTACTGAAGGGCACAATGTTTCCAATGACGATGGGTCTTCCATCAGACTCATTGACACAGTTACTCACCAGGTAAACCAAACACAGGTTCAGTAGGATTCACTGTTGCGTTGGTAATGGCAAGTCCAGCGGCGATCACTGCACAGAGCAGCTGCAGAAACAAGACGACGAGCATGCACACGTAGAACGCGAAGCTTATCACTGGAGGAACAGGTACTGGAAACAAAAATTATACTTCTTAATCATAAACAGTACTAAACCTAGTTTTTTGTATCAGACTGGTCCACCGATGATTTATTCCACCTGAGATTCGGTTATAACGAACATTCCCGGGAACTACAAATTTCACCGAAATTTATGGTAATCTAAGTCTGTCTCCAGGATACTGGCTAACTCTGTGAGACTTTCATTACAATGTAATCAGTAGTTTTGGCAAAAACATTAATTCTTTATAGTAAAGCAAACCCATTAAACATTCGCATTAAAATATAGGTTATCCTATATTTTAATGCTAGCTTTTAACAAGTATCATGTATGGGTCATTATACATCTATGGGTAAGATATTTTTATGTGATGATATGAAGATGTAGCCCACACCTGTCTATTACAATTGTTGTGTCACCTTTCTCGTTCTGCTTGACAATACACTGCACTCGTCACTCCGAGACGTTATTTCTTATGTCTCGATGGCCCAGTAATTTCAGTTGCTACAGTATTTGCACATTATCTTTGAGGCAGAATATCAGACACTATGGTTGTGCCTACCAAAACGGACTCATGATAAAGATACTTACCATTTGGTATACACAAGATGCGGCAGGCTAGCCTATCGTTCTAAACTAGCCGTAGGCCTAAAACGAGAACTGGAATTCAAGGATAACTCCTGAAGTACACTGGTAAGTTTTCAATGGATTAGTAGGCAATAGATTTTCTACTTGAAGTGGTGGCGATGCGAGTGGCAGGTCAGTTAACAATCACTGTCCCTGGCAGTGCTAACTTTACCTATAGTTCAAGATAAGCAGCGCACACGAGCGCAGGGTTTTTGTGCTAGTATTTCGGGTAGTGTGGAGGCGGCAAGCGGCTTGTATACATTTTCAGTAAGTAGAAAATAAAAATCCTTATGCAAAATAAAAAGATATGTACAAAACTCATAGAAAAGTATGACGATACAAATTCTTAGAACAGTAGAGAATGTTATTACCTGTAGCCGCAATATTTAATTCACTATATGCAATATTAAAGTGTTATTGGCGGGATCGTAAGTTTCCGAGCTCACTTTGGTTAAGGTAGTTAGGTATCGCTGGCAGTTGCCATGGACACTAGACTCCATGCGATGCAAGCTATTGGCCTTGCAAACACAGCTCGGCCTACGGGCACATTAATACAGAATTCATATGCTACGGGCTCGCGCGCCATCTGCTCAGCTTTCGGCCCCGCGGGCCAAAACTTAGCCTTCGGCCTCACTGAAAATTCACGCTTTGTGCTCCCTACATTAATAATAGGGCAATAACTCCAAATTCAGTAAAACGTACCATAGAATTACACCTTTCAGTCAAAATATACGGAAAGTACTTCAAGTTTAGTTTAAAGAATAATGTGCTCATTTCAAAATTCACCTTAAAAACTCTTCTCTGATAAAATCTTTTATGACTACTGCAAATATGAGGTAAATTAAACTTAGTCCAGTAGAAAGAATAAGAGCTCATAGGACAAATCCAAAATAGCATAATCAAAGAAACCTATGAGTCTATTGATGAACTTACATGGATTACTCGTGTCGACGTCTGTAACAGCGACGCACGCTGCTGTAGGTCTGTACCCGTTAGCCAATGCCTCGACCTGTAACAGAATATCTTTATCGTATATTATATCAAGTGGTCCCCCGTGTATATACCCCGTGGGGTGACGGGTTAGAATTGTACCTCCCCATATCATCCCTTGGATGTCGTAATAGGCGACTAAGGGAAAAATTCCGGAAGGTGGGCAGCAGCGCCTTCTAAAGAACTGACAACTTACACTGCGATCCCCAAGCCGCCTGCCAAGCGTGAGGATTGTGGCAAATAACCCCTTAATAGGTGAGGCTGTGTTCAGCAATGGACGAGTCACCTACAGTATCAAGTGGTAGGTAAAGATAAGCAAGAGTTCGTCTTGCTGTCTGTCAGCACAGTGTGAGATATTCTGGCTTAAGCGTCAGCGATAATGAGAACAATAGAATTGCATTAATAACTAGGCTCAAGTGGTCCTGATGATGCCAATGGGTTAAAGCTTTAGTATGAAAATGCTGAACGATTGAATCTGACCGTTTTTACAGATCATGGTGTTAAGCTATATCAGATGCATTTCGCGTTGAACTGCATTACGCCCATCATCCTGACACAAAGTTATTAAGTCTCATGTGCCTGTTATTTCACTGGCATCCATACCCTTCACACTGGAACACATTAATGCGTGCATTATTGCTTGGCAGTAGTAATAGTTCTTATTTTTATAGCTTAAAGGCTAGTCTTTGACCACTTTCTCACCGTATCTTAAGTGATGATGTGATCGAAGATGTTGTTCAGGCTAACCTAGAATTACTGGCTCTCAAGGATAGCTCCACACTTAGTTAGGTGCTTGGCGACAGATTTTCTAGTTGAGAGTGGTAGCTAGCCAGGCGGGCAATCGTAAAATGCCCTTGCGAGTGGTTACATATTTGAGCCGTTTCTGAACGACTACGCAAGCTAAGCGCGCTTCCAAAGTTATTGCCATAGGTAAAATGGCTGAAGAAAGAGTACAGCAATTTTTACATTTTAGTTGTGGGACGCTAACAAGATGTTTTTATGAAAATGGAAGTTATAAAACGGGATAAATATATATAAAATATTCGTTGTGTACACATAATGCTTTACCTCTATCATTCTTGCTTCTTCCTCAGTTTTGCAACTCAATGCGCAAGCGCTTACTGAGGACACACATGTCACTGAAATATAAGAATACAATTAGATAATATTTTTTTACAATACCACAAATAATAACACATAATCAAAATATATTGTCAAAAACACAGCGAACTGAACGCGAAGTCTTTCCTGATCGCTCTGAAGAGAGGCCGACGGCAGCTGTTCTTGAGAGCCAGTATAGTAAAGAGCTGGCATAGATTTCATTCTTCAACACATCATCAATACCAATTGGTAACAGTCATACAAGACCAGACCCTTAGTCTGTCCAAGCCATTGGCCTGGATTTACTACTAACTGTCCAAACCAGGTTCCCAGTGGGCGAATTGACAGAAAATCTTAAGGCTTGTGCATACTGATTCTCATAACTCAAACGGTTTTCGAAAGAAGCCATCCTTGACTATATTTACTTTAAAACTATATTACTCTACAGACATATATAAAATCATGCCTCTTTCCCGTATGGATAAGCAAAGACCACATATTTTCACTTGCTACGATCCTTACATACCTCTTTCGCTTCATCTATACTCTTAAATTGTTTCAGCCTCGATTTAGGGTACTCATGTCCTGGCCTTTTCAGAACGTCTTTAATCTGATTTCTGAACGTTCGCCCTAGGTCATCTCTTTCCAACACTTCCGTGCCATGTATACCCATGTATACCTGTTTAGTCAATCTCATTCTAGCTACGTGTCCAAACAATCTTAACATACTTTTCTCGATTTTAGTAGTAGCACTACTAGGTACTAATTACTACAGCCTCATTCGATCACATTGTTCCCTTATCAATTCCTTATCCTGTCACTCCATTTGACTCCAAACATGTTTCTCAATGCTCTCATTTAGGCATATGGCTAACCATTCATAGATGATGACTAGTAAATACCAAGAATAACAGTTTAACATGCCCTCCGCAGCGCGGAAGAAGTGTACACAGTTTCTTGGGACAGTCATAAGGGTCGGAAGCTCTCGGGTGGCCTCGAAACTTCGACAATTTGCATGGTAGGAGCATTTTAAGAATGCCCGCTTGGCTAGCTACTACTTTTAAGCAGAAAGTCTATCGGTAAGCACCAGGCAGTGGGTTCCGGCAGCTGTTCCAGCCAGTTCCCGCTCTAGATTAAGACTGTCATTTGCATCATCATTAGCTGAGATTGTGCCGAAAGGCTGACCTACTACACCAACAAAAAATGCTAGGAAAATACTCACTGTATAAAGTATTCGAGGTAGGCGTGATGAATGTACGAAGCACGAAAACACCCCTGAAGAGGCCATATTGTATCGTGCTGTCGCTTATTTGGACGTTAGTCGTCGCAGTAGACACTACCTGAAAACGATGCAGAATTCTTATTTTAATGATAATGATAATGATAATGATAAATGATTTATTTTCTTGTGGTTCTAGGTAAGACATAAAATGTGGTGACAAATAAATTAATCATAATTCGCTAGATCCGCTTAATTAGCATACAAGAGCTTTATACATAAAATAAATTAAAAAGAAACAATACATAATGAGATGCAAATACAATTAATTGTCGTAACTTAATATTATTATCAAAGATTCTCAATTAAAATGTCAGAATAATTATAATGCATTGAAAAATTTCATGTCAATGATTACAATATGCGATAAAAAAAAAATTAGTAAGTATAATAATAAAATTGAATGTCACTTATGATTCTTATGCTCTAAAAACTCTCTAATAGAATAGTAGGTTTTGTCTAGCAGAAATTTTTGTAGAGTTTTTTTTTTATTATATGGTTTTTATGGTAACGTGACAGAACACGCAAGAGGGCTACGCAGTAACTTCTGCCTGTAACAGATGCACTTCGTCACAAGTGAAGAATTGCACTGAACTTCACTCTGTCACCCTGAGACATACAGGTGTTATGTCTCATGTGCCTGTAATTTCTTACTGGGTCTCAAGGTGTGCTGCTGGAACACACTGATAGGTGCTTGGAGACCGATTTTCTCTTTGAGGGTGGTAGCTAGTCAGACGAGCTGTCTCAAAATACCTAGCGGTGGAGCTCAAGCCGACGGTGGGGATTGAACCTGCGGCACGGCACTCCATAACTCCTCTCGGATATCAATGCCTCAAAATATATTATCATTTTTACCTTGCGTGCATTCATCTCACAAACAAATCACATTCAGGCATCTTGGTCAAGAGACGATTGAAGTGGCTAAGAGTTTTCTGAATAGGGGAATGACTGTGCGAAGTCGTTGTTCCCAAGGGGACTGAAAACAGTGGATGACGCCCGCGACGACTGCAACTACCGGGATCGGGGATAAAAGTCGCGATACTTGGATCAATCCTGCCATCATAACATGTAAAGAGGTTTACTAAGTAAACAGTATGTAAATATAGGTATGTAGTACCTACCTACCTAAATCTTTTTGCAGGCGACTGTATCTACACAAACGTGTCGCAAAACATTTTATTACCATTTTATGAATGACAATAACGGGATTAAATAATGTAAGTATAATCTAGATATAACAAATACCGATTCAGCTGTAACAAGTGTTACTTTCGTAAAGTAGTTTTTTTATTTATCAATTCTTAATGCTCAATTGTTTATTGCAACAAGTTATGGTATGCAGGTGTTACCTATCCAAATTTTCATTTTCAAAATGACCCATTTTGGTGTATAGCAACTTCTGTAATATCATAGATTACGTAGTACCTTGTGTAGCGACCATAGGCTTTGAGCGTAGCGAAAAAATCCTATGTCTATGGTAGCGACAGATCTATTTCATAATTATTTATTTCAGCCAGAACTAATACGGTGTAATAGCATTCTAGTAGGTACTCTTTTTCCTAAACTTTTATATAAAATGCGAATCTCTAACTTCACTTTTCAATTTATATGGTAGGTACCATAGAGAAATATTGCTTTCTCTTTTCTGTGTTAGGTGCCGTGTTCAATATTTTACTACCACTATACTGACTGACCAAAACTGTGCATTATGAGCTCGGTACGGGGTTACGTCTGAACCTAGGAGGATATCTTCTTGGAAGGTCCTTTAGGTATAAAGAACTCGTGGTATTTTTTAACAAACTCATATGTTTCTAGTATATTTCAGCAGACATGTTCAGTTTTAGGTTCGATTCTCGATTGGGTAAGTTAAGGAAATTTTCAGTAGCCGTTTTTTATATGGGATTTTGACCTCCGCCTATCACATCAACCGCAGCATAGACCGTTGAACAAGGTCTCCCCCATAGAGGGGATTTGCCATTATCCCCACGCTTGGCAGGCGTCTTGGGGATCGCAGTAGAAGTAGTCAGTTCATCAGAAGGCACTGTTTCCCATCTCCCGGTATCTTTCCCTCAGTCGCCTCTTACGACACCCACGGGAAGAAATAGGGGGGTGACATTCACCCCAAGGAGGGCCACCTCTGCCTATATGCATATAGTCATAGAAGTGACGAACTGCACTGCGCCTATTACCTTGAGACATAAAGTTGTTAAGTCTCATGTGTCTGTACTCAGCCCATTGGCTCTTCGAATATATTTTTTTTATTGCTGTTTGGCATTTGACCACAATCTCAACTAATGGTAAGTGAAGATGTGGTCGAAGGTGTTAACTGGTTAACCTAGAATTACTGGCTCTCAAGGACATCTGCTGGAACACACCATTAGGTCTTTGGCGACAGATTTTCTACGCTAGCCAGGCGGGCATTCGCAAAATGCCCTACCACCATGAGGTGAAGCTCGGGCCCGCGGCGGATTTGAACCATGGACCTGCTGCGCGGCAGACCATAGCCAATGCCACTGAGGCATCACTGCTTCAAAAATTATATTTGAACATTAGGTACATGTATTTAAATATTATAAATTAAACCGGCAAAAACCCTTACGTCGGGGATCGAATACGTCTCGCGGGTCTCGAGCATATCAGATGCTCATCATCAGGGCGAGTGCGCAGCTGCGTCTGCGAGCTCCCGGCGTGTCCCGCGTGGCGGTGTTGCGGCAGTGCCCGCCGGGAGCTCGCAGACGCAGCCGTGTATGTGTAAAGATCACGAGAATTTCAATTCAAAAAAAGTACTATGTCTTGCGACACGTATGTATGCCACATGACACATCTGCCCACCAATTTGAGAAATACCGCGTGAATATGTAATTTAATGTATCAAGGTATTTGTTAGAATCTCGAAGAACCTTAGTATAAAACTCACCACGATATTCTCTTTGGAAGAGCCCAATGAGGCGCAGAAATGTCAATACTCACATCAGTAAAGAGTTTTTATTATAAGGACAGTTTCGGTATCTTCTCATTGTATATGTCCACTCTTATAATTAAAACAGCAAAGGAATGGAACAACTCGCCAGTGTCCGTACTTCCTGATAATTATAACCTAGGAGCCTTAAAGTATTAAGTGAATAATCATGGTTCATCCTCGAACTCATGGTCACTTTCCTGATGAAAGTATAAAACGTGTTCAAATGCTAGTCTGATTTGGTTATAATAAACGTTGAAAGCGACTAACGAAAAAATGCGCCATCTAAGAAAAAACGGTGGGGAGTGTAGCTGCACACGGGGCGCTTAACAAAGCTCTAAAGCCTTTTTTAACCGCAAGGTAGCGGGTACACTGCAGAACATTTCTAAGGAGGTCAGCAGGCGTTTTCAGTATATCCTTGTTTGATTACCGAAACATATTATACCGATCCCATATGTTAGAAAATGATTGAATTAGGAAGTACTCACCCAATTATCACTGGAAACTGCGACCAAAATCAGTAATACACTCAAAACACTCAGTAAGAAAGCACTGAAAATGTAACCACGTCTTGTCACCGCCATGTTTGTTTTACTTTTGTTTAATAGGACTTTAACACTTATCGACACTGCGATAATCCACTGATATGACTCAGTTAATGATTATAATGACAGTTATCAGGAATAGTTCGAAGATAATGCAAGACTACGCGTCGATGGTGAAGTGACGAAAGCGGTAATGTGGAACATCGAAGTTAATGGTTTGATCTCCTGGAAGGTTCCAGTTTCCAGGCCAAGAAATCTGGAATTACAGTCCGGTCAAACTTGTACCCATCAAATTGGTAATAGTATGGCCTCATACCGTATTACAAATAACCAAAACATTTCTGGAGAAATGTGGGATATATTAGATATGAGCGCCGCGCCGGCGCGCCGTCGTCACTGTTTTTTTTCTTTTATTTCTGATAGGTTAGCCTTTGACTATTTTCTCACCAGGTGATGATGTGGTAAAAAATGTTGTTCAGGCTACCCTAGAAGTAGATTTTATTTCGGTATTGTGACTAAACCCACAAGAGGCCTAACTAATGGTGACCACATAGCATCCGCGTTGGACGATATCGTCATTTTCTATTGTTATAATTATCTACGCATGGTAAGCGGTAACTTCTGCCTAAAACAGATGCATTTTATCTGTCAAGGACTGCTGCCAGTGCACTCTGACCATACCAGGCGAGCACTCGTAAATTGACCTTCCACCATACGGTGAAGATCGAGTGAGGGGGATCGAACCATGGACCTGAGGTTTGGCAGTCTATAGCTATTGCCGCATAGCTATCATTGATTCAAACCTTTGATAATCGACACTTCTTTCGTTCAGAAACATACATTTTTGTGCTTTAGCTACCAAAATACTCGCTGCTTCTCATATGATTTCTAGGGCTCAATAGTGCCAACATAATTATACCATACCATAGCCATAAAACCCCCATATAGTTAGCCAAACTTCATACGTATACCTTCATAAAATATTAAAAAACAATAAAATGTTATCTAAAATAGAACTAACCGTAGGAGAAAAACAATAATTCACAATTTTAAAATATTTTACTTGCTTAAGCAAATATTTAATTTATTTATAAATTAATAGTTTAGCTGTAATTATTGACATAAAATATACAGATTTCACAACGCATTAACAGTATTTATTATACATATACTATAGGTAATATTAATATTAAGTATTTAATCCACTTTTTATTATAAGGGTAATATGAGGTCTAGCCCGAATCATTCCGAAAAAACATTTAGAAACAAAGATCAGGCGGTTTCGTTCTACAATTGATGCTCTTACAATATTATGGAATCCACAATATAATATACATATCAATAGGCTTGAATCTTTTCAAAAAACATTTATGAGGCATTAACAATATAAATGTAAAAAATATGATGACAATTATGAAGCCAAGATGCAAGAGGCAACATTTATTACCCCTTCATATCCGACGCAAAATTACAGATATAACCACATTAATTAAAATAGCGCAATGTCAATTTGACTCCCCTGACCTTCTTTTTAAAATAGGTTTAGTAACACCTACTTGATCTTTCAGGCATAATAAATATTTACACGTCCCTATAAGTTCTACAAATTATAGACATAATTCTTATTTTATTAGATCTTCAAAATTTATAAATGATTTGGACTTGCCTGAGTTTGACTTGCACAATACATCGCCTAACAAAGTTGTTCATTGCTTACGAAAAGTTGGTTCAATTGCGCGGAAACCTCTGACGAGTTTCAGAACCCGAGTGATCTCTAAGTTGTACATGTTGGACTTATTTTTATTTTTAGTAGATACCTTATTTTTTTGTAACACTTAAGCATCTAATTTCTATATGCGAAAACAATTCATTAGAGTGTAGTTATTTAAATTTACTTTCAGATAGTTATACACTGAGAAAACCGACTTAAAGGCTTAAATCAAATTCAAATTTGATTTACCGTTGAATTGTAACTACGTAAGATGAATTCACAACTCTTAAGATGATTTTCACCAATCAATAAAAATGTACCATGTTTTATAATAAACACAACCGTCAAAAACGCCTTCCGTAAAGTATTTTCAGAATTGCAACTTGTTATACGATAATAATTGCAGTATTGACCATAAAATATACCTTACTTTAACGGCGGTTTATATACGGTGATTATCACTATAACGTACGACTTAATCAGCCTTATCAAAAGTCAATATTTAGCCTTATCATAAGTAAGACCACAAAATACACCATAAATGAAGACGAAAAGAAACATTCGCCTTCACTGACTTTGTTTAACGCCTTCTAGTTGGAAGGCGTTTTTGTACGTATTTACGTTTGGTCGGTTTTTCGCCTTATACCATATAAATTGGCCGTCATTAGGGCGCTTTTGACTTTTGATTTTTCTCAGTGTAACAAACTCTGTATGTTTTCCGAAGATAAAATCAAATAAAATAAAGATCATTCCTTCAAGGGCAACTCCCAGTTCAACTTTCCATAATGACCACTTCCAGCACTGAACACTTTTGTACAATAGTTGGTGTCATAACACAAAACCATTCAAGTCAATACATCTCAATTGAATTCTGTAAAGCTGCCCAGAGCCGCTACTACAATTCAACGAAGTTTAGTTTTTCGTGTTTCGCGCGACACTTTAGACAGCGAAAATTGAATTTGCGGTACGAAGTTCGTTGTTTGATATAGTCTATGGTCGGACTACATATTTAGAACGCTACTTTGAGTACTTATAAGCAAACGAATAAGTTGTAATTTCATATTTAATTTTGGAAAATGTACAAAACCATACGAATCTGATATAAAAAAAAACTACGTACAGGCAAATGCTTACTAGTCTATGCTACGAACAAAGTGAAACAAAAGTAAGCCAATTTTGAAATCAACATAGTACAGACAAATTTCTATGATCTCTTACAACTAAAATTTTAACTCTAATAATATTATTAGAGTTAAAATTTTCGCTAGGATTGCCGCCGGTATTTAAGTATTTTTTTCTTTGCTATATGTGCTCACAAAACTACTTTCTGAGCACAAAGAGGGGCAATACTGTTATTGCAAGTTGGATGGCAAGTGTAACGCGCCAAGCAATAAACTAACCTAAGTTTGTAATTTCAATACATTTTCTCGAATTATTCGTACTAAGACCGTAGAAGAATACATCATTTATTTGTTCTAGAACTAAAGTGTTTATATGAAAAACAATATCCACATTTATTTTACACATTATACAGATGTTATCTTAAATACATCATTAATTTATTTCATTCATACAATTGTGACAAACTTAAGCATAAGAAAACTCCCTGAAAACCCAAATGGGTTTGTCGAGGGTATCATATTCCTCTATTGTTATCTATATCTATGTATAAACACCATAAGCGTTCTTTGTGGCGTGACAATGCCGTGTGATTAAAGCTGTGCCCTTAGAAAAAGTGTGAATATATGCTGAATCAGCATTTTCATTAACATCGGGTTTTATACAGTTTAATGCGAATGGGGATTAGGGTCTATATATGCATTTTTCCACATTTCCACTGCGATCACAAGTTCCGTAATGTGGCTCAAGGGAATTGTTCCCATACCTACTAGGTTCGAACAGTACGACTTAGTGTCATTAAGGTATTTGCAAAACATGTGTTTAATAATTTTATTTACATAATATCATACCCATAGGAATTACAATTTTCAAATAAAATTGATGAAAAATTTCGATTAAATGTGAATGATAATAATGTATAAGTATATAATAATGACAAACCCTTTAAAGTTTATAGTAAATCTTATGTTATATTCCGATATTTGAAGATATTTAGGACTGAAATTATGGGCGTGGAAAGTACATACTGATTAACTATTATTTAAGAACAAAACATCCGTAACAGGAATAAAATGTTTCTTTTTTGAACGTCCTTTCGGAAATATATAAAATTATTTTACTATTATAGAAAATTAATAGATAGTAGTAGGTTAAATTACTAGGGCAAACAGATGGTGGTTTACATATCAGAACATGAGAAAACGGCCAATTATGTATCTCCGGATCCACAAGTCGACCTTGATTGTGGACAAAAGCGAAAGAAGCGTATGTCTTTTTTTATAGTATCGAATATTTCAGCTCATTTGCAAGACATGACTACACTTAAAACGCTGTCAAATGTTAAATTTCCATCACAATCGAAATGCGTAGGAGTGAAAGGGTGAAATCGCGATTACTTTTGTTGAAAAACTAAAAAAGCTTATTGACACAAAACTAGTAACTTAAATCGAAAATGTAAATTGACTTGGCACTCTTGGTAAGGTATTGCTTCGTTATTGTTATATTTTTATACACAAAAAATTAAAATATTTTTGTTACAAACGTAATTTAAAATCAACTTTGTAATTTTATTCTATAGAAAAAATATTAAAGTAACGTGTTTTGGCATCAACTTGACCTTAGAGAATATGATCAAGAAAAACATATAATTTTCTTACGGCAACAAAGTAAAAACCTTTTGTTAAAAACCTGTTCAAGTACTTGTCAACGCCTTAACGGGACCCACAATCGCATCAATCGTCGGGTAGTATTTTATCGGAACAAAAAATAACCCGACTAAATTCAAAACAAACATCATAACCTCGACCACATATTATCAATTATAATTTGCCTGCGTTACACTTTATTACAGAAGTAAGTTACTATCTGACAGCTGGAAAAATCCGCACTTACTATGTAATTCAAAACCGGACATTTTAAAAGTTAGTAGACTATTTAATCAAGTCAAATATTACATATTCAAAGTATCCGTATATTTCTAAGCTTACAGCCATATCTACGCTTATATATGACTACCATTTTGTACTAGCATAAAAGTTTTCGATAAGATCCTAGAAAAATAATTTTCATGAGTAACATATCTATTTACAATTTTATCATATACATGGTATATTGACAAAGTCTAGCGATTGACTGAGACGGTTCCTGAGGTAGCAGCGGATTGAGGGTGGGAATAGATGACGCAAAAGATTTTTTAATCAACAGATAGTTGCGAGCAAACATATTTGGTTTTTGGTTTAACTAGCGTTTACTTTAATAATCGTTATTTTTAATTACTGTTCGAAGAAACCACGACCACAAAATCAGTATTGCTGCCACATTTTTTTGATACACGTCTTATAAAATAGACCGAAATCTTGGTACTTCAAAATGTTCAAATAGTTCCGGATGCTAATTCTATACTACTATAAATAACAAAAAACATTTAAAACCCGGATAGCAAACATCAAGATACGTGTTACAGGATATATTTATTTCAGAGCTTAACACGCTATATTTTAGGAAACATTTATTTTGATTTTTTATGTATTGTAATTGTGACGGGTTAAGCACGAGGCCCACCTGTGTCAAACGGACTAACCTCTGCCTATAACAGATGGATTTCGTCACAAGTCACAAACTGCTCTGGACCCGTCACCTTGAGACATAGTTGTTAAGTCTCATGTGCCTGTAATTTCACTGTCTCTCAAGGACTGCTGCCGGAACACACCGTTAGGTGCTTGGCGACAGATTTTCTACTTGAGGGTGGTCTCTAGTCAGGCGGGCATTCGCAAAATGCCCTTCCACCATGCTTTGGAGCTCAAGCCCGCGGCGGGATTCGAACCATGGACCTGCGGCACGGCAGTCAGCAGAGCCATCACTGCTTTAAAACATGCCAAAAAACATCTCGTTTGGTGTTTGCTCCTTACCATTCGCCTTAACTAAAACATGATTTGCACAAACCGATTCATTAGTATGGCTTTTGCAGGACTGAGAATTGATTCTGTAATTTTTTTTGTAAGATTTACTTGAAGGGCAGAAGTACTAAACGTCTTCGAATATATTATACGAATCCAAATTGAAACAAAAACGGACTATTTTAGTCGGCTGTCAATAATTCAAGATGGCGGATTTAAGATGGCCGCTATGTAGAGAGCTTCTCACATAAACAAGGCTGCGCTACTTACGCGCATTAACTTAATTACGTGTCTTATTGAGGTTGCTATTCCATATTGATTTCAATCTTGATCCAGTCTCGCGATTCAGTAAAGAAATGTCACTTCCATAGATAAATCTGTCATAATTGAACTATTCCTGTCACATGGTGCATATTATCTTCCATATACTAACTACCTCTTTCAAGAAATAATACTGAAATACCGAATAATAATAAAGTATTTAAGCCGTGATCAAAACAAAAATTTGTTCTTTTACCTCCTTGGTGTGCAAGAATATTTTACTGCTGCAAATATTTTAGTGTTTTATGGTAAGTACCGTCATATAGACCAAGAAAGCGTTTCAAAAATAATACCAATTAATTGTGTAATATCTCTTTGCCACTTCTCTCTAGAGGTAAATAGATAGATTTATATGTTGGTCGAAAAAGCTAGCTGAGGATAAATTGCTGCGAAACACTGATTGGTGTCCGCCATTTTGTGTCGCATGGAGGCACAAACTGTAGCCGATCAGTATGGTTTCAACGTTGGGAAATTGACTTTACTTTCCAAATTTTGAGTGGAGTATATTTTGAGTAACATTATAGCTACCACATTACCAGCATGAGTGATAAAACTTCTTATTTATTCTGATATTCAAACACATAGAATTGGTATATAATAGGGGTGGCCAAACTATTAAACCATGCGGTCTACATTATAATTTAAAATAACTCCACGGGCAACCAGCAATGGATATAAAATGGCAAAATTGTTTGTTTATATTCTATACAATGTTAGGTAACGAAGTTAATTACAAAGTTTTCATAGTAATAAAATATGTACCTACTTCACTTATAATTTTTATAATTAACTTTTGAACATATTGAACAACAATATCCTAGGCTAGATTTTTGGCGCTGCACAGTTTCTACAAGTTTATAATGCTGCACAGTGTATGAACTAACAGCAATACGCAAGCAGGAAGTCAAATGCTCGTCGGACTGATGTGTCGTTTATATCGCATTCATAGTTGAAAATATTCATTCTCAAAGATCTAAAATCCGAGGATCTAAAAAAATACCGTCAAACATAAATAGTGTAAGTTTTCGGAAGCATGGTCTTTTATTTTCTGATGTATCAGTTCCATGTCTGTATTTTCAAATGCTCTTGCTTTCAATAAGAATTCTCACCTAATTTTGCTGAATTTCTTCCTTCACCGAAACTGATTCAGCAGCGATGAATTCACCTATTTTCAGCAATTTAACTGAATCGATGAATTTAGCAATTTTAATAGATTACATATCAATATTCATGCCTTCGCATACAGGAAAACACCACAAATAAAGAAAAAATAAGGGTAAATTGTTCTTGGTTGTAATTGAGTTGACATTTGCGATTAATTTGTTCCTCTTTATTGCAATGATTCCATTTGTCGCTTCTCACGGGCTACCGAAAATGCCTCCGCGGTCGACCAGTCGACCGCGGTCGACTTCATGGCCACCCCTGGTATATATTATGTTTTGTTTATTACACTCCTTGTAACCTATCAGTACTTGAATTAAAGAAACTTCAGTTATCTGTAATTATTATCACACATTTTTATAGAAGTCATAAATGTGATTTTACCTTAACAACTACTGTCATACAATGATATTACAAATATACATCTGAGAAACGGTACATTTTGAACAAAATCTACATTTAACATGATTTGACCTCTGTCTCCGCCACGACTTACAAACTATGCAACCGAAATTCTACTCCAAGAGTGGTTTTTTTACTCCAATAATACCTAACTAACCCGATCACAAGAAGCTAGAATTTATATCAATTTATGAGTTCTTCAACGAGTGTAAACATTTTACCGGGAATCTGAAGCTTCGTCCTAATACAAACCGATTACGCAACTATCTTGACTTACGCATTGAACCCGCTATTGCAAATAATAGCTGACGAAGCAGAATTGAAGATATTGAAGCAGTGGCGCAGTGGCTCAGTGGCATTGGCTATGGACTGCCGCGCAGCAGGTCCATGGTTCGTATCCCGCCGCCTGCTTGAGCTTCACCGCATGGTGTTAGGGCACTTTGCGAATGCCCGCCTGGCTAGCGAGCAACCAAGTAGAATATCTGTCGCCAAGCACCTAATGGTGTGTTCCGGCAGCAGTCCTCGAGAGCCAGTGAAATTACAAGCACATGAGACTTAACAACTATGTCTCAAAGTGACGGACGCAGTGCAATTCGTTACTTGTGATGAAATGCATCTGTTATAGGAAGAGGTTAGTCCGCTTAACATCAGGTGGGCCTCGAGCTTGTTCCGTCACAAAAAAAGAGAATAAGTGTCCTCAATCATCGATAGAATAATCAGATAGAGAAGCGATCGCGATATGATACACGGCAGCAGTCCAAACTAACTAAAAGCTGATCTAGGCTAGGGAACGCACATACATTAGTACAATGCGATTAAAATAAGAATAGGATCGGCCTAGCGCCATGTTGTCACGTCAAAACTAGAACTTGGTACAGTGTGCAAAAAAAGAAATCATAAAACATGTATAAATTTATAAAGAAAATAAAAAACCCGACTGCAAATAATTTATTTTCTTTAAGTGTTTTATCGATCAATTGAAATTAAAACTGCCAGTTAATATATTTATGGAATCTTTATTTAATTTTTATTTAAAGCTAATCATTTTGATACCCAACACGATGGCTTTGGAAGAAAAAATAAATTGTTTTTCGCACTATATGGCGTCTAAAATCCACCAGTTTGTTTTTTTTTTATGTGAGCTATCAAGATAAATCTAACGATATCTCATACATTAAAATCGGTTAAGCCGTTAAAAAGTTATGGTGAAATAAAGAAACTCACAAACATACATACATGTACATGAAACATGTAAACTTAACACACGTTTATGTGGGCAGTCGTGTAGAAAAACAAGTTGTCATAGGTAGGTAAACGAAGTTGTAGATGACTGTAGGTACAGCAAACACAGAAATAATTCGAACTGATTTTATTTGTTAGCAATATTTTGTACTTAGGTATCTTAATTTGAATCGCTTAGCTCTTCGATGCCGCATGTCCTGATGGCCCACTGAGTCAGACTCATCGTTATCATCGTAACGGGTAACAAAAACAAATATAATAATCACCAAAAACATATTAAATAGTCAACAAGAACAAATACAGTCACAAAAAAATTAAAGGAGAAGATCAATAAACACTCGGAAACGTGTCGCGTAGTAGTACACTGTCGGAGAAATAAGACCCTGACGCCCGCGTTTTCATCAATCCAAAATGGCGTCTGTGCTGTCAACCTTAAAAATATGAATTTATTAAAATTCACAATTTCGGGTCACTCATGTAAAATGACCTAGTTTCGAAATGGCACTGCTTTATTTTCAAGTTTGTTCTGCTGATCGTACTTATTAGAGTGAATATGAGTGAAGTTAGCCGAGAGCCCGTCCTATTCTTATTTTAATCGCATTGTATAGCTCGTTCCTCTGTTCCATGGGTACCATTTGGAATGCCTTTATCAGCCAGGCTCTTTAATCAAGCCTTTTCAGTCAGGCTGATATCCAGCTTTCCAGAGCGAGTGGTGGCTGAAAACCCTAGCCCTCTCGCACAAAGCTATAGTACTTAACACTAAAAATACGTCCGTGGCAACTGGGAGGTCGATTTCGTTATTTTTTTATGTTCTTGTGACGGAACAAGCTCAAGGCCCACCTAATGTTAAGCGGACTAACCTCTAACTATAACATATGCACTGTAATTTCACTGGCTCTAAAGGACAGCTGCCGGAACACACCATTAGGTGCTTGACGACAGATTTCCTACTTGAGGGTGGTCGCTAGCCAGGCGGGAGTTCGCAAAATGCCCTTCCACCATGCGGTGAAGCTCAAGCCCTCGGCGGGATTCGAACCATGGATCTGCTGCGCGGCAGTCCATAGCCAATGCCACTGAGCCATCACTGCTTCGCAAAAGTACGGTTAACGGACATGGGTTGAAGAAAACCAAATTGGCGAATTCCAATTAAGTCAATTTAAATGATTTTCAATAATTACAAGTTATTGCGAATTGTACATTAAAGTTCATAGATTAATAAATCCAATACACAAATCAGACTCAAACATATGAAACAAAGATTTTACATGTCATATCACCACAGATGATTAAGACCGCAGCAGACTGTTTGAATTGTTCTCGAGAATCGCGTATTTTAGTTTATCCAATATCAGAAGAAGAAGCGGCTTTGAAGCGCTCGTAGCGAAGTTTACTTACTGTTCTCAACAGATCAGCAAAGTTAAGCAACGTCGCGCGCGGTCATGACTAGGATGGGTGACCGCTAGTGACAATACTACTGGGCGCTTCCGTGCTTCGTAGGGCACGTTAAGCCGTCGGTCCCGGTTGTCATCTTAGGATGGCAGCCGTTATAGCATGGTGGTAGGGCATTTTACGAATGCCCTCCTGGCTAGCTACCACCCTCAAGTAGAAAATCTGTCGCCATGCACCTACAAGTAGATGTGTTCTGGCATTAAAGTTCATATATTAACCCATTGGCATCGGCGATAATGATAACAATAGAATTTCATTCATAACTAGGACATAGTGATTCTGACGATGCCAATTTATAAATAAATCCAATCTGCAAATCAGACTCAAACATATGCAACAAAGATTTTACATGTCTTATCACCACAGACGTTTAAGATCGAGCAGACTGTTCGAATTGCTCTCGCGAATCACGTATTTTAGTTTATCCAATATCAGAAGAAACAAAATTTTTGTATAAACTTGCGAACCTAGGAGATATTAAGATATTTGTATTGTGTGGTTATTACAGGGCGGTGTGGTTGCTAAGCGACAATGCCCTTCAAATAAATTTAAAATAATGCCCTTGTCGCTTGATCGCGTTGTACCTATTAGGACAACGCCCGATCCTTAAAACCCGTTCAAAGTAGATTGCTTATTTGGATTGTTAAACGAATCCTAGATTCTCGTTGCCTTAAAGTACAGAAATAACTTTTTGAGTTCAAATATACGATAGGAAAAATTTAAGTCATGTGCGGGATTCGAACCGAAGTTGTACTATAGTAGTCGCTCCATCCCAATACGATGGTTAAAGAACGATAGGAAAGATTTGAGTTATGACGTCATGTCATGTTAGCTCAATTGGTTAGAGCATACTCCGGCTAAAGGGGTGGATGGACGTGGGTTCGAATCCCGCACACGACTTAAATTTTTCCTATCGTATATTTGTAATTTTGTGTTGTAATCCGCATAGCAGGCGTTATTGCAAACATAACAATATTAAAATAACTTATTGAGTGTGTAAGTTAACGCCGTAATATAATTGACCTTAACACATTCCTAATAATTTCTCAACAAAATTAACACTAAACTTTAACTAGAAGCTACTCACTGCACAGCCAAGCATTGTTTTAAATCATCTAAACCTTCTATACTTTCACACAATTCCATAAGGCGTTCCAATTGAGATCTACTGAACCCTGATTTAAGCGCTACTATACACAGCAACCGTCTATCTTGGAATGACATATTGACTCCCCCATCAAACGCATTGTCTTTAAAAATACCCCAAGTTTCTTTGTCTGTGTTTTCGTTGTGGATAGATTTTTCTATGCCCAACTTAAGGATATAATAAGTTAGTGGGGCTATTTGACGTATGTGCGGGTTGGAACTAGCCGATACCAGTAGAGTGAGAACGCAATACGGTGTGAGCGAGTGAGATATCTTCCCGTTGAGTAGGTGAGCTAGAGCTTCGAATATCCATCCGGAGAGAACTGGCAACTGGTCTTGGGTTATCGATGTCTCGAACACCTGAAATTAACGAATTAATTTTTAAATAATAAACCGCCCAGGTGCGAGAGGGACTCGCGCACGAAGGGTTCCGTACCATTATCTGTAACCTAATCTTGTTTAAAGCTATTAATATACTTAAATCTAAATATTCTGTAAACATTTCAACCTGTGGTCTTTTTATATATGATAGGGCCCTCCTAAGCTAGTTAATTTATTTTAATTTACCTAATTGTTTATTTTAAGCAAATAAACGGTAAAAACCTCTTTTGTTGTATGGGAGCTCCCCCTTAAAAAAATATTTTATGTTATTTTTAGTATTTGTTGTTATAGCGGCAATAGAAATACATAAACTGTGAAAATTTCAACTATCTCCGTTTTTGAGATACAGCCTGGTGACAGACGGACGGACGGACGGACAGACAGCTAAATCTCCGTAATAGGGTCCCGTTTTTACCCTTTGGGTACGGAACCCTAAAAATCGAAGTACCGTACTGTGCTTCCGGGTGCCGGTGCGTTAAGCCGGGGAAAGTGGATTTGATTCCCACTAGAGAACTCGAATCAGAATGTTTTTATGTAAGAATATTCAACGCTGAGCACGCGATAGTGCTTGTAATCATTTATTTTAGAAATGATTAATTAATTTTCATTCATAGTCCATTGTTGTACAGGGTTATTGGTAAAATGGTAACAACCTATTAGGGTTGACTTCTGCTAGCCCTAACAAACCGCCAAGAGCGCCGCTGCGGCAACCCTGGACCGCGCCGCGGTTCCTTAGAATAGAGTTTGAATATTTACATCGAGTTAAGTAAAATAAAATATGAAATAACAAATTACAGGCACAAGAGACTTTTAACATGAGGCGGCCCTTGTGCTTATTCCGTCAAATACAAATAAACAACAGAAAAATAACTCAAAATGTTTGTTAGGACTAGCAGAAGTCAACCCTAAGAGGTTGTTAGCATTTTACCAATAACCCTGTATATTATCCCATATTTTGAAAATAGAATGTTTGCAGCAAAGCAAAGTAAATTTAAACAGCAACGACTAACCTCATTGACAACTTCAGCCCCCCTCACCGCACAGCGCCCCCCTTCGCTGCCCTTAAAGCACTCCACAAACTCTATAACCACTCTACTTAACGTAGCGGCGGCCGGTAGACTGTCTCTTAAGAAATGCTTCAATGCTCTCGTAATAATCTCTTTGCTTTCCACATAATGGGTCTGCTTGAGGACTTTGTACAGCAGAGTGATGCGTTCCATGGAGTTCATTAGGATGTCGGGGTCCATGTTCGACACGTCTGACGTGAGGCACGGGCTTAGGAGTTTGTCGTCTGCTGAAATAGAAACAAGGGAAATTAGACTTTATGTGGTTCCTCTGCTTACTCTGCTGGCGATGGAATCCAAGGTTTAGTCAATATTCTTCTTGTGACATACATTTCCACTAACGAACGCGCTCCACTCCGTGTACTTACAACTTCTACTGCTTATTCAAGCGATAATATCTCATATTTTGTTTTACTATATGGTCCTATATAGTGTAAACTCTTTATAACGACACTAAAGGGACTGTGCATTTTATGGCGTTATAGTGATTTGTCATGAAATGGAGAGAAGAAAAACCTTTCACATCAATTAAGAATATGATAACTTATAGATAATCCATGACTCCTACTTATTACTAGCAAAAAGCTGAGCTTTGTGAGGGCTCGCGTTCATTTTATAACCTGATGCTAGTGGGGTCATCTAGTTTAAGTAGATTGACTACGATGTATTTAAGAGGCATTTCACATTTTAATGCGGTATACGAAGATTTTAAGCGCTTAATTTACTATCATAGGAAATATCTACAAGTTGTTTAATAATTGATAAAAATAGAATAATCTGTTCTCTTTTCAGTTAATGTACCAGATTTACAAACATAACATTAATTATTTTGTAGTGGCCAATCTCCCGCACCTTGTTTTACGAATTAAAGTACACATAGCCAACTTCAGAGTTATATCTCTTGTATAAAGATTCATCAAATTATCTAAAAAAAAAAACTGTGCATCAGGCATATAATCTTGTTGACACATAGTGTACTAGAATATCGCTAATTAATCGTCATTGTAGAAAAAAAAAAAAATATCTTGCGCCAATTTCCACGAATTATATCAGCAGTTTACCACCATATATTGCGTTTAATAAAGTGTAATTCAGAACAGATATTATATAAAAAGAAAGTTCATTCTTTAATTAATCTGATCTTTAATAAATTGTGATATTAACTCTGTTTTGTTAGACAAGAAAAAATATTTAACATAACTCGAAATGCATATAAATTGAAATGTACAAGCGCGAGGCGATCAGTACCGCGCGAGCGCCCATCGAGGTAGGACCTGTGTTCGTTTTCCTTGCTCTGACGTCTCGTACGCGGAACGCTTAGATGCAAGTTTATAGTGCGACCACAGAGTTTTGATCATGTCGATATTTTTTTTAAGTAACAGACTATACTTTATTTTTGTTGTCCATAATATAAGTATTGTTGTCTTGTTAAGTAACTACATCTTTAGTTTCTGTTCATCCATTGTGTTTAAAAAAGGAAACGTCACAATTATGCAGCCTTATACAGCGTTATTGGAAAAATGCTAACAACCTCACAGGGTTGACTTCTTATTTTTGGTCTGCTAGTTTTTATATTATTCTAGTTTATATTAGTAACTCACTATAACTTTTGTTTTAGGAGGATTAGATGACAGGCAAATAATTGATTTCCAATATTTTTGGATTCAGTTAATGTCTATAAGTGAACACAGTGATAACTTCAGCTGGAAATTAAACTACCTTCTATTAAAAATTTGTACAAACCGGCCTCCCGGCTTTTCCAGCATTTGTACAAACCGGGATACCAGTTAGCGGTCGATAGTCGTATTTACAAATTTACCATAAATCTGCGTAAGTCCGACTTTCATAATCCAAATGGTTTTCAAAAGGATGCATCCTTGCCCATACAAGAAAAAATCCATATTTTTCTGAGATAACGTATGAAGTAGGAAGTATTTTGAATATTTTGATGAACCAGCACAAATTACATTTTGGCCCCAAAATATTACGTCATTTCATATAAATCTCGTAACTACGTCAACAGTTATAAACCTAGAAAACCGCAATTTTACATATGTATAAGTCATTTTTCACTCGATATATATTGCAACGCAAACACTTACCGATGCAAATTGCGTATTAAATAATCTCGTAACTAATTTTAAACTTCTAAACCAAAAATCTGAAATAATACAGGTGTATAAATTACATGTAAATAATAATATCAAAGAAGGACCAAAGCCGTAGGTGGTATAGTTTTTCAGAAAAAATAATTGCTCTCCCATGAAGTTTTCCCGCCAAAGTTCTTAAAACAATTGGGTTGTTTTAATTTTGTTACTTTAAAATATTTGGCGTAAAAATCTGTAACAATTCATGGCTAAAGAACAATAGTAAATTATCATATTAAAAGAAGATCGAAGTTCTACGTAAGTTAGTTACGAAAAAATAAAAATAGCAATTAAATTACTATTTCCCACCATTTTTGTCGTGTGTTCAAACCCCATTTCCAGTATTTTTTTGTATAAAAAGGTGTATGATCATTTATTTTCTATAGAGGAAATAGTATGTATGTATATACTTCTTGGTACCAATGCAATCCTCACTATATACTCTTATGCTCACTATTTCCTCTATAGAAAATAAATGATACATAAAATCACGCCTCTTTCCCGTAGGGGTAGGCAGAGACCACGGATTTCCACTTACTACGATCCTGACATATCTCTTTCGCTTCATCTATACTCATCAATCCTTTCATACATAAGCGTCGGTTTAGGGTACTTTTGACCTGGCCTTTTTTCAGAACGTCTTCAATCTGATTTCGGAAGTATATATATGTTGATTATAGATTGCATCAAAGATATTCGATTTTAAAACAAAAAAAAAATCTGTAAATATATATTTACATTTCGCTGTTTAGTCTACTCAAACTAAATGGATGAAAATGTTATTTTTTTAATGGTGTAGGTGATATATTATGGTATGGGAATATGAGGGTGACATGTTAAAGTAATGGAAAACCAAATACATCATGGGACGTTTGTGGTTGGTACTAAGTTGTTTTCCGGATGCACAGAAAAATAAACCTCAATCCTATGCATGGTCATTATGACAGACAGTTTTAACGACTGGATATAGATACTGAAGAGTGTGAACGAGGAAAACAGCAATTTATGGAAAATTTAAAAGAAAGAGCTTTTAGTCCGCAGCTTTTCAATCAATGCCGTTATATCAAATATTTATATAATTTTAAGCCGTATAATTTTTTAATTATTTAAGTTTTTTGTTACAATAAATGATTCAAACATATCTATTTTTTATTCATCGAGGATGAAATTTAAATAAAAGATTCACGATGCAGGTTGACTATTTAATGTACATGCCTACTTCTTTTCTATAACATTAGCAAGTAATCGACGAGAAATTGATTATTTACTCATGCCAATCACACAATTTTTAAATTCGCAACTTAGATTTCTTTATTAATGAGTGCTAGTATCAAAATATGTTACTCACAGTCACGCTATTCCGTCGTCACTTCTTTCGCTTGTGTAAGCGATGCGCTGGCATTTACCTAAACTTCAGTAGCGTGATTTTGTGAAATGGCTCTTAAGTATTGAGTTTAGTTCTGTTGCAGCGATGTTAACTCTTCGGTTTTCTAACAGATGGCGTTAGTAGTACAATAATATTCTATCCAATGAATATAAAATTGTTAGTGTTAATTTTTCAAATAGTAATTTTTTTTTATTTTTGTTTTAGTGATAACACATCTAGATATGAAGCTAAATTACAATGTTAAAGTACAAATCTTCTACTCTTCTACTACACGTGCAAGCAATCCCAATTTGTAAACTAATTTCTTAGAAGTTCGGTATGCATGATGTGGACAGTCGAGTTTATTAAGGGCTAGGATATTAAAACGACAAAATAACGTCCACTGCTGCGCAGTTTTTACTAATTTTGGCAACTTAAAAGGTACTTTTTATTACTTCTTATTCTTATTCTATTTGGGGGCGATATATCCTGCACTGACGTCCCGCTTGGGGTGTATTGTGCATTTCCCCCGCCAGCTTCTACCCAAGCCATCCCAACTCCTTGATGTAGCTGAGAATGGCCAGCCAGAAAAAAAAAAAAAAGCCATTCCAAAGCCATTCTTCGCTACATCACCATTTTATTACTTGTTGTCGTTATTGAGAGTGTGTGTAATGCTATATAAATAGTACCATTGTATGGAAGGCAAGTTAAACCAACCAAAGCCACGTGATTTCGGCGCTTTACGGGAATTTGACGTTAACTCGAGTAACATAACATTGAGTTTACACTGTATTTTGTATGTATGACGCTGCCACCGTCACTTTGAGACATAGTTGTTCAGTCTCATCTGCCTGTAATTTCACTGGCTCTCAAGGACTGCTGCCGGAACACACCGTTAGGTTAGGTTAGGCGACAGATTTTCTTCTTGAGGGTGATCGCTAGCCAGGCGGGCATTCGCAAAATGTCCTTCCACCATTCGGCGAAGCTCAAGCCCGCGGCGGGATTCGAACCATGGACCTGCTGCGCGGCAGTCCATTGCCAATGCCACTGAACCATCACTGCTTCAAAATAGAATGTTTTGTGAAGTAAATATTACGTTTTCAAGAAGAATAAAGTGGCTTTCAAGTGCTAACTGGCTTGCAAGAAAACTTGCTGGACGTGGAGGAAACCGCGTGTGGATATCCACAAAAAAGAAAAAAAAATATTATACACTATATAAGTCAGCGTTCCCCTGACATAGCTGACTTTGCTACATACCTGAGAACAAGTGCACCATAAGTATCTGCACCGCGTGGTTCTCATCATAACCATTCATATTGTCCAGCAACCGTTCGATCAATGAATTCTTCACATCTTTCGGTAGAATCTGTTGCCGCAAAGTCGTTGTGATGCCCTGAAAGTTTAAATGTTTTCAAATGCGTAAAACTTGCGAGAAAAAAGCTTTTCAATTCTGAAATGAGATTAGAAAACTGACAAAATTACAAAAACAAAACTATACGAGTAGCTGTAACCACTGTGAATAATTCTTGCGTAACATTGACACAGACTTTAAAAAATGGCGGCTATCGTTTTTTAAAACGAATTCTCACGCTTCACATGCACATTTTGTCGCCAAGCACCTAACGGTGTGTTCCGGCAGCTGTCCTTGAGAGCCAGTGAAATTACAGACACATGAGACCTAACAACTGTCTCAAAGTGACGGGCTCAGTGCAATTCGTGACACTTGTGATGAAATGCATCTGTTATAGGCAGAGGTTAGTCCGCTTAACATCAGGCGGGCCTCGAGTTTGTTCTGTAACAATAACATATAAAAAATTCTTCAATAAAAAAAATCACACACTTTTAACAAAAAGGTTTTACTTTAATAATTTAGATTCTTAAAACCCGTCTCGATTGTAATAAACAACTTCGCGCACTTGTTGCATAATGTACTATTATGGTATAGATATACATATATGCGGATGCATATAGCTTAGCAAAAATATGGCTGTTGCCAAAGGACACGTGATTCTTGATGAGCTTAACATTTCGAGTGTAACTTTTTCCAAGAAAAGAAAAGCTTTTTTTTATGCCTTATTGGTTATCCTTTGACTATCTCACCTGATGGTAAGTGATGATGTGGTCGAAGATGTTGTTCAGGCTAACCTAGATGTCCTGGCTCTCAAGGACAGCTGCTTGGCGACAGATTTTCTACTTGAGGGTGGTAGCTAGCCAGGCGGGCATTCGCAAAATGCCCTACCACCATGCTATAACGATTGCCATCCTAAGACAACAACCGGGACCGACGGCTTAACGTGCCCTCCGAAGCACGGAAAAGCTCAGTAGTAATGTCACTAGCGGTCACCCATCCAACTCATTACCGCGCGCGACGTTGCTTATCTTTGCTGAGCGGTTGAGAACAGCTAAGTAAACTTCGCTACGAGCGCTTCTAAAGCTTTTTTTTATTCTTGATTGTAATCCTTTCACCACAATCTCACCTGATGGTAAGTGATGATGTGGTCGAAGGACAGCTGCCTGAACACATCGTTAGGTGCTTGGCGACAGATTTTATACTTAAGGGTGGTCGCTGGCCAGCGGGCATTCACAAAATGCCCTTCCACCATGCAGTGAAGCTCAAGCCAGCGGTGGGATTCGAACCATGCACAATGCCACTGAGCCATCACTGCTTCGCAGGATATTCAATAAAATGAGGTGTCCAGTAAACTTTACCAGTATTTTTCAACTGTGGATCTGTCTTAAAGGATAGATACATACCCAACGAATAGTTAGACAACTACTACCATAGTACAATTTGCGGAGCCCTGTCTAAAGAATGTCGATAGCCCGCGAACTTATATTGCTTGTAATACCTAAGATACTACTGAGGGCAACCTACAGCAAAGTTGATTAGATGAGCTTATCACCGACGCAGACGTCAACAAGGCACTGCAATATGTAATAGTACATTATGATATAAGTTGAAAATTACAGTCGAGGCGATATTGCTACAAGAAAGCAGAGGCTGTAATTATCAAAGCGCATGTATGTCATACGACGTTTTTCAACACACTTGCGAGGAATAAATACGAAAATTTCGATACGAAAATATTTACTTTATCTTTTTGATAGCAATAATAATAATAATATAAGATAGCAATAGCAATAATAATAAAATTCTACTTCAGTAGGTAAAAAACTCTTTGGTTTGTTTTTATATGAAAAACTAACGAAACAAAGTACAATCTCCTTGGTGAGAAGTGCTGTAACGTAGTTGTTTTTTCTATTTAAAACACTAGTCTGGTAAAGTGAAAAAAAAGCTCGAGTGCGTAATAGACTATATTATGACACTAAAATCGATGCATTTAAATAGTAGATTATGATACAAGTGAGCTTAGTTGTTTACTCGGCTGATTTACGCCCTCGCCTGCGGCTCGGGCTGCAACACACAGCCTCGTGTATAATGAGCAAGTTGCTCACGAGTTTCATACGCACTTTTTCAACACCCTTGCGAGGAAAATAAAATATATATATATATATATTTTTTTTTTATTGGTTCATCAAACTGGATAAATATATGTTGCACAAATGCGATACAAACAACATACGAAAATTATGGAAAATAGCGCGCAAGTTTTTTTTTTTGCGCGCGGAAAATGTATGATGGTTGATTACACATAAACCTCTTTGATGTTACAAATCTGTATTACCCGATTAAATTGAAAATGCTTTGTTTAGTCGCATATAATTTGCAGTTAGGTACTAACCTAACTTTGTAGGGATAATTCTATTACGCACTAGTGTATAATATTATTCTGCACGAGGGTGTTATAGTTCGGTTTATTGCCCTAAGAACGATATAATAAAGCTCACTTTACGAGCAAGGGTGTTGAAAATAATATTATGCGATACCTTGTGATGATCACATAAGTGATGATTGGGACTTACCTTGACGACCAAGTCCGTGCAGTACTGCCTGGGATGTTTCAGTAGGTAATCTACCGCCAAGTTGACTAGATCAGTATGTCCTAACTCCACCAGCGTGAACAAAACGCTCCAATATATGCTTTGTTCATACAGGGATATCCTGTGGAAACAAAAAAATATATTTACCTAAAAATGGAACCGAATTCAATATCCAAAAGTGTGAAATAGATAATTATACATATTTCAGTCGATAATCTATCGCCAAGTTGACTAGATCAGTATGTCCTAAAACAACCAGCGTGAAAAAAACGCTCCAATATATGCTCTGTTCATACAGGGATATCCTGTGGAAACAAGAAAAATTCTTTACCTTAAAATGGAACCGAATTCAACACTCAAAAGTGTGAAATAACTTGCTGAAGTCGGTACCATGATAGTTCAAATGTACCTATTATTACAATATTGTGTGCATGGTACCGACTTCGATAAATTATTTTACACTTTTTAATGCTGAACTCGGTTCCCTTTTGGGCTAAAAAAATATTTCACGCTTTTATAGTGACCCTTGCTACTTACGGGATCGATTGTCATTCACTGTCAATGACTATATCATCAAGATAAGAAAACACTTGTCAGTTATTGGAGTGTAACTCAAAGACAGCTGGACCGATTTTGATGAAATTTAAATGGGACCATACGGGAAGCATCAACTTTCAAATAAATATCATCATCAAAATCGGTTCACCGAGTCAAAAGCTCTGAGGTAACCAACATAAAAAAAAATATATACACTCGAATTCAGTACCTCCTCCTTTTTTTGAAGTCGTAAAAAATAACGATGTTGCCATTTTATGACTGTACTTTGTACACACAGCTTGAACGAATGAATACTTGGTCAGACAGATACTGTGAGTGTCTGAATACTTACTTAGGGTTGCCACTTAAATTTTGCCTCACTGCTGCATTGAGATGTGTCACTAATTCTTGATTTGAGCCGGAATGTCTCGCTGCTGTAAGCTGTAACAGGCAGCCCTGTAACGCTGCTTGACGAAGCGGCGCATAGCTTGATGACAGAGACTTGATCAGTTTCTGGTGGACTGATGATAGTTCCTGTCGGGTAATATTAGGGGTTTGTGCTTGTTTGTGCAAGGTAATATTAGGGTTATGTTGTCTTAAGTTTTTTTTATTACATAAATTAATTAAACAATTATAAACATTTTCGTGTTCCTGTGCCACCGACTTTACTAGAGAGTTAAATTCAGCACTCGCGGCAAAAATGAACTTTGCTATATTGTTGCATGTACAGGGTTATTGGAAAAATGCTGACAAGCTCTTAGGGTTGACTTTTGGTAGCCCTAACAAACATTTTGAGATGATTTTTTTATTTTAATATTGTTAGGTTTGCAATAACGCCTGCTATGCGGATTACATTACAAAATCACAAATATACGATAGGAAAAATTTAAGTCATGTGCGGGATTCGAACCCGCGTCCATCCACTCCTTGAGCCGGAGTATGCTCTAACCAATTGAGCTAACAGGACATGACGTCATGACTCGAATCTTTCCTATCCTTCTTTAACCATCGTATTGGGATGGAGCGAAATCTATAGTACCACTTGCGTTGTACTACAAACAAGACCAATTTTGCAATTGGTTTTATACTTGTAAATGATGACGCAACCTTATAATTTTAATATTGTTAGGTTTGCAATAACGCCTGCTATGCGGATTACTTTACAAAATCACAAATATACGATAGGAAAAATTTATTATTTTAATTATTAATAAATTAAATATATTAGCTCAATTGGTTAGAGCATACTCCGGCTCAAGGAGTGGATGGACGCGGGTTCGAATCCCGCACATGACTTAAATTTTTCCTATCGTATATTTGTGATTTTGTAATGTTTTTTTATGTTTTTTTTTGTGTGTGTTTGTGCGTTTTTGTCAGAATAAGCACGAGGACCACCGCGGCAACACTGAACCGCGCCGCACTCCTTTTGAATAGAGTTTTGAATATTTACATCGAGCAAAGTAATAAAAAAAATTAATTAATAAATTACAGGCACAAGAGACTTTTAACATCAGGTTGTCTTCGTGTTTATTCTGTCAAATACACATAAACAAACTCAAAATGTTCGCTAGGACTAGCAGAATTCAACCCTAAGAGATTGTTAGCATTTCCAATAACCCTGTATAACTATTGTATTGGTTCATTGAGTGTGAGCACATAGTAGATAACTATACAGATACAGATAGAGGTATAGAGTAGGGTGCGGCGGTGTCGGTACCTGCAGATCGTGATGCGGATGCAGCACGACGAGGCAGAGCGCGAGCGCGGCGAGCAGCGCGCGGCTCGCGGCCGAGTAGTGCGCGAGCGGAGCGTGCGCGGCGCCAGTCAGCGCGCACAGCATGGCGCCCGCCCACGCCCACTGCGCAGCGCTGCACATCGCCGCCGACGCGCTGCCGATCTGCGACACCAGCGCCACGCGCGCGCCCACGCCCGTCTCCGCCTTCAACATGCGCATCCAAACGGTATCTCAACTCAAGCCTATATCTCAGGAGGGTAGATAGACACGCCCAGCCTCGATCTATGCACACTCGTTTAACTTTATCCACTCTCATTATATTCTTCATGTATATATTTATATACTGAAAAATATACAGTGGCCTCTTACTACAGTTACGATATCAAAAACTAACTAAAACGTAGTAAGCAGTTACCGGCGCAAGTATATATAGGCTAATAATCTCGATGGTATATACATATTTGAGCCGCTTGGTGTGGAGACATTGGACCCGTGGGTGCCGGGAACTCATCCTTTTTTCCTAAACTTATCATTGCCATTGGCCGATCCGACGTGTGATCAAAATGCTGGCTATGTGGTTCAATGTATAAGCATTGCAATCCAACGGGACAATGCTGCTAGCGTGCTGGGCCCGCTGCCAACTGGTAATGAGCTGAAGCATTTGGACTACCTGTGGGTCTGCAATGTTCTTTAGGTTGCCTAAATGCTTTCGATATAGTACCTATAGTGTTGTATATTGTTTGTAGTGTTATGTTAAGGAGTTACCTTACCTGTAACATTTGACCCTATAAAATCAAAGGAAGTAATTTACAAAAACAAATATATATCTAAATAAACCGACTTTCTACTCTAAAAAGCATATCATTCAAACAATTTGTTGTGTTTTTACACTGCAGGTATGTATAATCACTGTATGTAATGAGTGAGAAGACCAGTGAAAGTTATTGTAGGAAACAAACCCGATAAAAAAATTTCAAACACTGATTTATTGTAAAGAAGTTGTTTTATAGGTATGTAAACTGATGTATAAGCAATATGTACGAAAGGTATAAATGTGCGGATATAACATTACTATTAAGTAACCCCAATTAGCGAGTCATGGACATTGCTTACTGTGCGGTAACCCGTACACAAAAATATAGTATAGAGGACAATGAACATAATAAACATTCAGTTGATTACAATGGACCAATGTCAATACATAACCACCTCGTTGGACGAGAACTCATAAGGGTGGTGTTTACCTTTGGATCCAACATTTGAGAAGTGATGTCCATAAGTATCTGCAGGCAACTGTTGAGGTCTAGATCTTTGTTTCGCTTCGTTCGTTTTAATTCACGCTTGATCCTGAACGAACCCCCATCTGAGATATCTAATAAAACAAAGAAATATTTATTTACCTGATCCGACTATAAGGGTACGATGTAAGCATTATACATTGCTTGCTTGCAGCGGTTTACGCATTCATGCCATTATTAGTAAACCGCGGCACCAGTACACAATCGGACACCGTACCATCCGCGTCTACTCACCAATGACAAAAGAAAGGAGAGGGCTAGAAATATATATATGACCTATATATTAATGCGTTATAGAAATACGATGCAATTCAACACACAAATAAAATATTGTATGCATTTCACCTTCACGCATGTGATTCTATTAATGTTAAAAGAGACAACATTACTTTTACAGCTTTCTAAAATTGCAACACTAACATATAACGTCACTTTGGTCACACCCATCAGCCAACCGGCCTTTTTACTTTCTGGTTCTTAAGTAGTGCGGAAAGTACCATTTGTTTTTTTTTTTATGTTATTGTGACGGAACAAGCCCGAGGCCCACCTGATGTTAAGTGGACTAACCTGTGCCTATAACAGACGCATTTCGTCAACGACGAATTGCACTGTGCCCGTCACACTGAGCCGTCCAGTTGTTAGGTCTCATTAGCCTGTAATTTTTCTGGCTCTCAAGGACTGCTGCCGGAACACACCGTTAGGTGCTTGGCGACAGATTTTCTACTTGAGGGTGGTCGCTAGCCAGGCGGGCATTCGAAAATGCCCTTCCACCACGCAAAATATTAAATTTTTAATAATTGTGCAAGTTATTAATTTTTTTCTATTGTTGGAGCGTATATGAGATGAGATAAAATAATATATACCTACTGAGACCATTTGGGACATTATAATCAATTAATCTAAGTTGTAATAAAAAACGAGTAATGATGTCTATTCATGGACAACACTAGGTAATGGGCGGAGCCTACGCCATTTTACTTTCTGTTTTGATACTCGATACGACCATAAAGTTCATGTCCTCTCCTTTCTTTTGTCATTGGTAATCACCAACCATACCATTTAACCATATTAAGCTTAGTTGGGGATATTAAAGTACCATTTATTCCTTCACTCTGCGTATCAATTTCTTATGTACGGACAGCACCGTAGACTAAGTATCATTAAATTTCACTGCAAGCATACATATGCAGACAGCAAGACATATGTGTTTCCTGATGTAATTATCAAACCAATCAAGAAAATATATAAAACCCATTTCCTCCGTGGGGTGCCGGGCTAGAATTGCACCTCCCCATATCATCCTGTGGGTGTCGTAAGAGGCGACTAAGGGAAAAATACTGGTAGGTGGGCAGCAGTACCTTCTAAAGAACTGCCATCTTACATTGCGATCCCCAAGCCGCCTGCCAAGCGTGGGGATTATGGCAATTATGGCTCCCCTTAATAGGGGAGGCTGTGTTCAGCAGTGGACGAGTCGGCTGTTACAGTACAGTACAGTAAAGCTCAAATTTCAAATCATAGCGACGCAGAATCCCTAAAATTAAAATTAAATTAGAGTATGACCGTCTCGTTGTCTACGGTCACTGTCTTGTTGTTATAAACTCTGCTATGCCAGCGGCCCAGAGTCCGTCTCCGCTACATTCAGGAAGGCTTGGGTAGCAGCTGGATTAACACCCCAAGCGGAACGTAAATGCTGTACAGAACACCCCCAAATAAAATAATTATAAGAATGTCGTTCGCACCAGATTCACATAGATACTTCCTTTTTTTATACCTTAGGCTTAGGCTAGTCTTTGACCACTATCTCACCTGATGGTAAGTGATGATGTAGTCGAAGATGTGGTTCAGGCTAACCTAGAATTACTGGCTCTTAAGAACAGCTACCGGAACACACCGTGTATGCAGACAGATTTTCTACTTGAGGGTGGTAGCTAGCCAGGCGGGCATTCGCTAAATGCCCTACCACCACGCTGTAACGACTGCCATCGTAAGACAACAACCGAGAGACCGAGGGCTTAACGTGCCCTCCGAAGCACGGAAGCGCTCAGTAGTAATGTAACTGGCGGTCACCCATCCAACTCACGACCGCGGCGGACGTTGCTTAACTTTGCTGATCGGTTAAGAAAGGCTAAGCAAACTTCGCCACGAGCGCTTCCTTCTCTTGGACGCCATGTTTGCCATGCAAATTCAAATATCAATGTAGAGTTTTCGGCGTTTACTAAAACTCGTATTCATTTAAGCGGGAGCAATGTCCGATCCATCCGCTCAGATGGATCGGACATTGCTCCCGCTTAAATGAATACGAACATTCCCCCCACACCAAGGATGAGCTTCGAAAAACCAAATCAAAATATAAGAATATTTTCGACACAGTTTAAATAGATTTCGTGGAGAAACGCGGCGCGTTGCGGAGGAGTTTTCTGTAAATATAAAATGTGCCGCCGCCATTTCTAAATAATACGCATGGTGGTAGACCATTTTGTGAATGCCCGCCTGGCTAGCTACCACCTTCAAGTAGAACATCTGTCGCGAAGCACCTAACGTTGTATTCCGGCAGCTGTCCTTGAGAGTCAGTAATTCTAGGTTAGCTTGGACAACATCTTCGCCCACATCATCACTTACCATCAGGTGAGATAGTGGTCTAAGGCTAGCCTATCAGGTACAAAAAAACATATCATTCATGCCTACTTTTCGTAGGTGTAGACAGTTACCACGGGCTTCCACTCTCTATAATACCGACTTACTTGCTTCACGCTGACTTTAACAACCCAAGGGTTCCAATGGATTTAATACTTAAATATAGGTCGTCTAAACTAGGAGCTAAATATTTTGTTACAAAATTACAAATATACGATAGGAAAAATTTAAGTCATGTGCGGGATTTGTTATTTTGTAATCAGCATAGCAGGCGTAATTGCAAACATAACAATATTAAAAATAAATATTTTGTACCATTAGCTGGTTATGGTATTAGGAAACTAACCTGAAGCTAACTTCAGATACTCAGTATTAAACTGAGCGCAGTGGTAGCCGTCAAAACCATCGTTCAACAGTGGAACTCTTTCCAAATTGACGTTATCGAAGAGGTGGTACGCTGAAGTTCCAATCAGGATGCTTCGAAGACGTTGCATTCTGTAACAAACCTAAATTAATTAAATATACGTTTCATTAATCAATACATTGAAAAAGAATTCCTTCTCTAGATCGTTTTCATCTTACTTTTATCGATACTCCATACAAGGTCTTTGCTTCAAGCACTATAAATCAGAGGCCCGATTCTCGCATCTTCGAGAATCGTGCCTCTGATTAATAAAAATAATCAAATTAATTAAATGTACGTTTTCATTGATCAATACATTGAAAACGATCTACAGAAGGGAATTCCTTCTCTAGATCGTTTTCATCTTACTTTTATCGATACTCCATACAAGGTATTTGCTTCAAGTACTATAAATCAGAGGGCCGATTCTCGCATCTTCGAGAATCGTGCCTCTGATAAATAATAAATAATTAAATTAATTAAATGTACGTTTTCACTGATCAATACACTGAAAACGATCTACAGAAGGGAATTCCTTCTCTAGATCGTTGTACTTTTTATCGATACTCCATACAAGGTCTTTGCTTCAAGTACTATAAATCAGAGGCCCGATTGTCGCATCTTCGAGATCAGGCCCATTTAAAGGTTTCTCGAAAGAGATCGTGATCAGAAACGCCGATGTAAGATGTTTAATCTAGTCATAAAAGTGACATCAAAATTGCGGTTGAACGCTTATAATCAATATGCTCCATGCGAGATAGTTCAAAATCAGCTTGGTTACAAAACAACAGTGTTAATTTATTGTTAACTACATTAACCATATATTCGACTTCCAAAAAAAGGCGGATATTATTTTCAGCGGGTTATATCTCTAAATAATTTTAAACCTGATGTTGCGAGGATTGGGCTCTTGGTTTATATTACCTTTACCAACAAGCATGTGAAGAGAATATAATAAGATTCAATAAAGCAAGAGTTTATTAAGATAGCACCAAGTGGACAAAATCCTGAACCTTCCTAGTCCCGTGGGAAACATGGGGGCCTTATCGTCCAACAAAATGGTAATAGAAACGAACTTAATTTTGACACAATTTGACATGTTCCTTAGAAAACGACCCCCAGTATGGAGTACGTACTTCAAAGTGAAGATGCGTAATAAAAAAACAGCTGTTGGTTAAAAATACTTACGTATTAGGCCGCACGTGTGTACTCCTAGGCACGTGCAGTATTCCTCTTCGTCTAACAGATGGCGCCGTTGTCACCAACAACTGTGTGATCCCTCTGACAGCCCAATGTGTTCCGTTGCCTTGTAACGCGCCGAGCAATCCTACCCACATTTCTTCAAACTGTTTTTTCGATGACCAACCTATTAAATTAACTCTGAAATAGAAAAGTCGAAACGAGACGATCAGAGTTTAATCAACCTCATTTTTACATTACAAATATAAGACATAGCAATATTGCGCAATGGCATCCACCCTACGAGTCCTTTTTTTTACCATGAGAATTCCAACTGTGTACTCATAGGTACCTTACATATGAAAACATTCTCAGAATCTCTACTCGTAACATACAGCACAAGTCACAATGGAGGGAGTTTGAGTTTTATTATGTAGTTACCTGAATAAGAATGCTTCCAGCACGTCCAAATCCTGCAAGGCTTGCAGAGGCAAGTCTATTTTATGAAAGTCTTTGTTCCGAGTCATGTCAACTGATGACCAGGCAATAGGTGGTATAAGCGCTATGCTGCTTACAATGTCCAACCTATAATAAAAAATACTTTGATTAAGTAATCATTATTCCATTTATGTTTGGGAATAGTAAGTACTATTCCAAAACATAAAAACGTAGTTGCAAAGACAAGATTGTTTTTAAATTTTGATTTTTCGTTTCGTTCCTGGTTTAATGTTGAATCGCGGTTGCATTCAACATTAATCCAGGAACTTTAAAATTGTTGCGTATGCCGTTCGGCCTATATCATGACCCAGTTAGTTTTAGCCTTACCTAGACAAACTGACAGTCAGCTGCTGAAGTTCCTTCACAGATCTAATTTTGCTCATCCTCTGGTTAATGTACAGATTTTGTTCCCAATATTGTATTAATGTGACTAGTTTATCTCCTACTATAACCATTTCTGACTTCGGCCCACGATCTTGTATTGGAATGTAGTTTTGGAGGATTAGGGGTTGATTATCCTGTGAAACCATTTGAATATTAAAACTAAAACCATGGGATATGTATAAATTAAAATGTATACACTATGTTACGAGAACATTTCAAAACAAAAATACTAACAATATAAATAGTAATGACATTATTAAAACTTCTACATAAATAGTATGAATTTACAAGAAAATAAGTGGGTAACTACGTAGTAAAAATTCGGATCGAAAAAAAGTACATACCTTAACTGTTTTCATTGAAAATGATAATTTTAGCTTTGGGATAACGCCACGCGTTTAGAGAAGGATTGAAAATATTTAACAAGCAGAATCATTATATTTACCTTAACTAAATACTTCACAATTGCATATAGACAGCTTATAGCCGACTGCGATCTATTCAAATTGTTGTCCACATTTAACTCCGACCAAATCTCATCGAAACTCAACGCTTTTGACACGTTCTCAACTGTCAATTCGATGACGTTGTCAATAACGACATTATCTGTCACATTAACAGTAACTCTAAAAGATACATCTGCGTGAATGGGTGTCTCTACTATAGACTTGTTCTTGATTAAAAATGACAAATATTGGAGTGAAATCACTGAGAATATAGCAATGTTTCTTGCCAAAGAAGTAGGCAATATATTCTCCATACACTTGTCTAACAGATCACAGTCTGTTTCGTCCAACGTTGCAATTATACGATCAAGAGAGTCCAAAAATCCGGTCATTATAGTTTGTATCGTCATGAACTCCTGGTAGAACAGCTTATCTTGGAAAACCTGATGACATCTACGAGTATATCTATCAATAGTTTGTTCAATATTCAAACTGAAATTCTCAGATTGGCTCAACGGTCGGTTCTGCTTTGGAAACAAACGGATAACATCTGTCAAACACTTGTCAAAAGTGACAACTGACACTTGATATAAATCTGACAGCTCAGGCGGGACCAATTCACTTTCTTCATCAGATATTTGTAGATTCCCAAAGCGTTCTTTTAAGTTTTCATTATCAGATATCGGTATAAAGAATTGAGATTTCGATTCTCTACTGTCGCTCTTCTTGAAAACATGTAAAGTTGAATTTACAACGTTTAATTTGTTGCTGTCTATTGATGAAGTCATTTCTTCTTTTACTTTCAACTCCCTATGTTGCTCTCTCATTATGTCTAGTTCTGTTTCTTTGGCTTCATAGTCGGCTACAATTTTAATGAACTCTCTTAGGTAGTTATCACAGGATGTCTTGAAACAGGAATATAAAAGTTTCCTGTCAAATTCCGGACATGACATAACAGTAGCCAAATCATCGTGTGATAGGTTAGACAGAAGTTGTGATAGTTCATTGTGTTTCGGAACTTTAGGGGCCGTACTTTCAGAAATGCAACATCTAAAAATAAAAGTCAGATTATAACATTTTTTATTTATTTTTTATGTTATTGTGACAGTACAAGCTCGAGGCCCACCTGATGTTAAGCGGACTAACCTCTGCCTATAACAGATGCAGTTCATGACAAGTACGAATTGCACTGCGCTCGTCACTTTGAGACAAAGTTGTAAACTCTCATGTGCCTGTAATTTCATTGGCTCTCAAGGATTGCTGCCGGAACACATCGTTAGGTGCTTGGCGACAGATTTTTTACTTGAGGGTGGTAGCTAGCCAGGCGGGCAATCGCAAAATTCCCTTCCACCATGCGGTTAAGCTCAAGCCGGCGGTGGGGATCGAACCAGGGTACTGCGGCGCGGCAGTCCATAGCTATTACCGCGCGGCCATCATTGCTTCATAAATATTATTATTAACTTTCCATAGAATATAGAGAATACTGTTGCAGGCCTTCATTTCCATTTGAATAAAAGAGTTCAATGTTCTAGAACAGCAAAGGCTAAATAAATATGTAAAATTTTCTGGGGTACTAAGCCCACCAAATCTGTGCGACTTCAGCACCAGGCGAAGTGCTGAACCAGGAAAAACTCTGAGGTTTCAGATTTGTATGTTTGTTCAACGATAACTTTCAAGCAACAGTGAAGCAAAATCTTTAAATTTAGTTAAGTTTTTTTTTTATTGTTTCAAATGTTACATCAAAAAATATATAGCACTGACTCAAAATGACATGAATATTTAGACACATTTCAATATTTTTTAAGCCATTCAAATCAATTTTTAACCCTTCAAAACGACGTTCATCTTTATTTAATTTAACAAAGTTCATATAAATTTATATTTCGTTTATAATTGCCTTTTCTTACGTTTGAACCACTAAAAACACAATAGTATTAATTTCATAAACTAAACACACAACACATCGACCATAGATAAAAAATAAATCCGTTCACAACTTTTGGAAGAAAAACATAGCATTGGTGACCAATATTTGACAAGAAATGGATCAAAACCTCACCTGCTTTTAATTTGGTTTAAAAGCCATGTCCCGTCCGCTGTAGTTGTTAGTATGTACTGCGGATTGATAGCCCTGTCTTGGGACAAATCCAAAGGTGACAGATCGAAAACGGTCGAGGCAAGAGAGTTGAGTTCCATTACTAACGAAGAATATCTGAAAGATAAATTACAGTCCACACTTCACTGTATGAGCCGAACAGTCCACTGCTGAACACAGCCTCCCCCAAAGTGGGGAGGCTATAATTTGCTATAATCCCTACGCTTGACAGGCGGCTTGCGGATCAAAGTCAAAGTCAAAATCATGTATTCAATTTAGGCGTCTAAGACGCTCTTATGAAGGTCAATTACAAATTTTAGTATTGAAATATTCTACATTGTACTGCCACGTTCAGCAAATAAATTTTATAGAGCCACTGCGAGAAGAACGGGCAAGAAACTCGGGGCCATTCTTTTATACATCTTTTAACAATGTGTTACTTACTATATAATAGAGTTATTGCAATATTTGTTTAAATTATGTAGGTGACAGACAATAGCTTGGCGGAGGCGGAATTGTCCAGGCATTTTTGTCGTTTATGTAATCATAAACTGTGTAGTAGGATTTTTTAATCAATATGTTTTTCACATGCAACTTGAATTTCCCTTCTGTGAGCGTTGTAATATGTTTGGGAACTTTATTATAAAACCGCACACAATTACCTAAGAAGGACCTTTTATTTGTCTTTGCTAATCTAAAACCTGGCACCGCTATTTTATCTTTATTCCTAGTATTGTAATCGTGATTGTCACTGTTTAATTTAAATTTACTCAAATTTTTACGAACATACATAATATATACAGACTTGTTAAAGTTACAATATCAATTTCTTTAAAAATATCTCTCACAGATTCCCTGGGACCCATTTTATATATGGCTCGAATTGCACGTTTTTGTATGATAAAGATTGTCTCTATCTCAGCAGCAGTTCCCCACAGCAATACACCATACGACATAATACTGTGGAAGTACGCGAAATAAACTAGGCGAGCAGTAGCTACGTCTGTTAACTGTCTTATCCTAAGAACTGCATATGCAGCAGAACTAAGTCTTCCGGAGAGATCATGTATATGTGGATCCAATTGTAAAGTGGAATCCATTTTGATTCCCAGGAAGACTGTCGCTTTGTCAATAGGGAGTTTATCTGGGCCAAGCTTTATGTTTGGTTCAACATAAGGAACATTTGGTAAAGAAAACTTTAAACATTTCGTCTTTTTTGAATTTAGGAGAAGATTATTAGCGGCGAACCATTTACAAATCTTAGATAATACATTATTTACATGCGTCAGTTCACTGTCTTTCCTATCTACTTTAAAAATCAGAGAGGTATCATCTGCGAATAAAACAATATCGCAGAAATCTTTGACCATGCAAGGCAGATCATTAATATATGTTAGAAACAGAAAAGGTCCCAAAATTGATCCCTGTGGTATTCCCATTTTTACCAATGAAGAAGTATTGCCATTTATTCCAACCTTCTGTTGCCTGTCTGACAGATATGACTCTATAAGATTCAGAGCTTTTCCACGAATACCATAGTGGGAAAGTTTACGAATCAGAGTGCAGTGCTCTACACAGTCGAATGCCTTGGAAAGATCACAAAATACGCCAATAGCATCATGTGAACTCTCCCAGGCTTCCAGTATATGCGACATCAATTGAACACCTGCATCCGTTGTGGATTTGCTCTTGGTGAAACCAAACTGATTCTCATTAAATAAATTATGCTTGTTAAAATGGGATAGTAGTTGTTTGAGCATAATTTTTTCGAATACTTTACTCAACAGGTAAGATGGAAATAGGTCTATAATTGCAAGGGTCAGATGTAGACCCCGACTTTAAAATTGGAGTGATTTTACTTTGTTTCATTAAATCGGGGAAGTTTCCTCTATCGACACAAAGATTGAATATTGTTTCTAAATATGGTGCAATAATGTAAACTATAGACTCTACCACTTTTACTGACATACCCCACAAGTCTTCAGTACTCTTTATGTTTAAACTTTGAAATGTTTTTATAATTTCAAATCTTGTGGTGTGTCTGAAAGAAAAGTCCGGTGATTTGCTGGGAAAATTATGTTTTAACAGAGTTTCTGCTACATTGGGACAAGAATCCAATGACTTAGTGGCTTCTAGGGGTAAGGTAAAAAAAAATTCAAATATATTCGCCACTTGTATTGAATCAGAGATTTGATTTTTATCAATAGTTAAGACATGTGTTGAATCTCTTGGTTTATTTTTACCAGTTTCACTATTTATAGTCTTCCAAATGGTTTTTATTTTATTTTTAGACTTGCTAATTTTGTTTCTAATAAAAAGAGATTTAGCACACAAGCAAACAGACTTGAACATTTTTGAATACTTCCTAACATAATCATGAAACTGTTTGCAAGATGTTAAATTTTTCCTGCGATACAGATCAAACAAATAATCTCTACTTTTTCGAATACCTGTTGTTGCCCAATCCCCGAACTTCAACTTTCCATCTATTTGTTTTTTTATTTTTGTACATACTTTTTGAAACTCAGTGTTTACTAAAGAAAATAAGCTATTATAAATGTCATTCGGGTCACTATGAGAAAAACTTGTAATGCCAAGCTTAGCTTCTATGTTGGCACTGAGTATTTCCAGCCTACTAGTTGTTAATGGTCTATGTTCAATATCATACCTCTCTGTTTTTCTGATTCCATCAAATTTTATCGCTAGGCCCTCATGATCAGATCTAACACCCTTCATTATTGACTTTTCTTTAGTCTTACAGTTTGAGTATATATTGTCTATACAGGTAGCTGAAGTGTCTGATATCCTAGTGGGCTCACAGAATAGAAATTTCAAATTAAATGACTTCAACAATGCAATAAGATCAGTCTTATTTTTAGTATTCAATAAAATATCTATATTAAAATCACCACATACAAATATGTATTTTTTGCATTTTGAAATTTTCTGTAGTATATTTTCCAAGGTGGATAAAAATTCTGGATAATTTTGAGCACGACCTTCATCTGTTGGTGGTCGATACGCACAACACGAGATGCCTGTCCACCTCCACACAAGCAACCTCACAGACACGTTCGACAGAACATCTGACCAAATCACGGCGTTCTTTAAATTTTAAATTATTTTTTACAAGTATAATACACCCTCCTCCTTCTGCAGATGGTCTGTTAAACGCACTACCCACACTAAAATTCTTAACATTAAATAACATTTTATCTGCTCTAAGCCAAGTTTCAGTGAAACATAATATGTCAAATATATACGAATAGAAACGAAATATTCTTAGATAAATATCCATTTATCTAAGAATATTTCGATTTCTAGTATTTTGCCAGGGAAGCGATTTATATTTTGGTAGTATAGTGCTATGTCAGAACACTTCCCTGTTGTCTCCCTTAAAAGTTTAAACTGTTTGACTGAACATTAGTACATGTACTAAAATCTGTAGCGTCAAAACTAGACTTAGTTATATTTCTTATAACCGACTCAATATTATGATCGCCGTGTAAGATATCAGTACCTCAGAAACAGATACCTTCTAGTGTGGTAACCTTAGTCGTCTTTTACGACACCCACGGGTAGAGATCGGGAGGTGACAACCTAGCCCGGCACCTCACGGGCACACATGATATAGTTAAAAGGGTAGGCGGCGTGCGATTCCCCATACAAATGCCCCTATCTTCCCCTTTCCCTCCCCTATTTTCTTCCTAGATAATGCGTCTAGACTCCAGAGCAATATTTTTTTGCTTCTAGGCCTGCTATAAACACGCCCCTATAATTTTTTTTTGGGCAACTGATTATTACTTAAGAAAGAGAGGTCTTTGCAGTCAGCAGTGGTACAATCCCGACTGATAATAATAATTACTATTATCAATAAAGAAAATATGACCCTGAATATCAGAATAAATGTCCCGTTTTACCCCCATGATCACAGAGATTTACATAAAAGAAATATATGAGTATACACTTTCTCCAAACTTTAATGCCATATTATAATTTAATCAGCTCAGTTTTGAAGGAGAAAACAGAGGAATACGAAACGTTGATTTCGTGTTTTTTTACCTCGCACGATCGACTTATTTATCCCTTGTATCAACTATTACTTACCTAGCGTACACCTTATCCCGTTGCAACAACTCCAAAGCTACTTGTACGTCCTCTTTCGTCAGTTGAGCGTTTATTTTCTCTATGGGCATGTCCTTCAACATTTTGCATCTGTCTGTAGCAAGTTTTGCGAACCTGAAAAGATGTGATATGTAAGATATACATAACATACGCCATCTAAACCGAACGAAGGTAATGGTTCAGTTTTGAAGCAGTTATGGCTCAGTGGCATTGGCTATGGACTGCCGCGCAGCAGGTCCATGGTTCGAATCCTGCCCAGAACTTGAGATTCACCGCATGGTGGAAGGGCATTTTGCGACTGCCCGCCTGGCTAGCGACCACCCTCAAGTAGAAAATCTGTCACCAAGCACCTAACGGTGTGTTCCGGCAGCAGTCCTTGAGAGCCAGTGAAATTACAGGCACATGAGACTTAATAACTAAGTCTCAAGGTGACGGGCGCAGTGCAATTCGTGACTTGTGACGAAATGCATCTGTTATAGGCAGAGGTTAGTACGCTTAACATCAGGTGGGCCTCGAGCTGTTCCGGCACAATAAAAGAAAAAAAAAAAAATGTTATCTTAGTACCGAAATACCCACTGGGTTCGATCCTTGCCAATGCCTTGACAATAAGATCGCGCCCATTGCCATGCGAACAAACATAATTAGCGAAATGTAGACGATTAGACATTTTTGTCCACCGCATCGGAAATATAATGAGGTAAAGATTAATATGAGCACTTTAAACAATTTAGTCACTGTAGAATTCTATACAAAATTAAGTAACTAAAATATATTATATATAGTGGGTATTCACCTAGCTATATATAATACCGGATTCATCTAGACAATGTATGAAATATCTACTTTTAATCACTACATACTTTAATAATAACAAATATTTTAAAAATATTTTATGAAACGATCAAATTAATATTTTAATAAAACACTTAAAAAATACTTACGAGCGCAAGATCGAGAAATGATTTTCGATCGTGCGCTTGTAGAGTCAAAACCTCCTGAGGATGATTCGTGTAGAATCGAAACGCGTCGAAAATTCTTCCGGTTTGGATGCGTGGCGTTTGTGACGTCACGTCGGCTTAACAGGAAAATTAGGCGGAATTGTCACTAGATATATTTTTGTATTTTTTAAGTGTTTTGTTAAAATATTAATTTGATGTTTTCATAAAATATTTTAAAAATATTTGTTATTATTAAATATGGATTTCCGCAAAGTAACGCCTGAATCTATTTATTAACTACATACTTTGCCTAGGTAATGGTGGTGGGAAATATATATATATATATATTAATAGTATAATGAATAATAATACCTTGCGGCTATCGAAGGTTCCATTTTCCCGATAATCCGACATATGAAAAACACGAGAGCACCCGATTGACTCTCATGACATTGGCATAGTATTTTATAGGTGTTTAAAGCGAATTCTTCCTGGAAACAACCAAACCATTATTATAATACACAGAAACATGGCATACGATGGTAAATATCTTGCGTCAATGGGGGTTAATATTTTAAACATTCGTCAGAAGGGGCGTTGCAAGTTTTTAAATGTTTGTTTTAAAATTGTTTTTTTGTACTTCAGAAAATCCTTGTTGTTAAGAACAACATAAAAAATATTATAGAAAGTTATTTTAATATTTTAGAAAAACAAAAATGATTCCATCAAATGTTCCTGACGTAACGTCATAAAAAAATATAAAGTCTATTGCATGCTTATTTTGTCTTATTTAACATTAATCAATATTTACATTAAATATAACGTTTAACTTTTTCCATTTTCTGATGTCATTACTATTTCAGAAATGTATAATTTGTATTAAAGTGGACTATGGACTGCCGTGCCGCAGTACCCTGGTTCGATCTCCACCGCCGGCTTGAGCTTCACCGCATGGTGGAAGGGCATTTTGCGATTGCCTGCCTGACTAGCTACCACCCTCAAGTAGAAAGTCTCTCGCTTAGCACCGAAAGGTGTATTCCGGCAGTAATTTTTTTGATCAATAAACAAATTTATTATTATTATTATAGTAGTCCTTGAGAGCCAGTGAAATTACAGGCACAATGAGACTTAACAACTATGTCTCAATGTTACGGGCGCAGTGCAATTCGTGACTTGTGATGAATTGCATATGGGCAGAGGTTAGTCTACTTAACATCAGGTGGGCATCGAGCTTGATAAATCACAATAACATTTAAAAAAAAAATGTTCCTCCTTAAAACTCCACACAGAAGACCACCTATTAATTGTAAATTCTACATGTTGTGTTTTGCTGTTAGTGGATTTTCACTAAGATTTTAATTTTTATATTATGTTGTTTTACTCATGTGTTTGTGTTCAGTTGGAAAACCTAATAAATAAATAAAAAAAATTAAAAAAACGATTGACTTTTCGAGCGCAAGATAAAGAAATTCTCGATCGCAAATATTGAGGGGACAGTGCCGCTGTGCCCCAGATTAGGTTTGTTGAATAGAGCATGCATGTGTACCTAAGTTAAACAGAAGTGTTAGATTGTAGATAGTGTAGTTACCTTGAGCGTGTGTTGGCACCTGGCAGCGACGGCATGCAGCAGCAGGCCGCTGGCACCGGGCTGGTCCCGCGCGGCGCGCACCAGCCCCCGCACCGCCGCCTCGCGCGCGAGCAGCGGCACCACCTGGATCCTGCTCACCAGCACCCACGTCAGGTGGACCACCTCCGACAACCCATTCTCTACCTGAGTTATATAAACACTTATTACCCCTCACAGATGGTCGTGAATCAACAACTGATTTATAAATTACATAAAAACATTTTAAATTTACATTTTATTAATCAATGAAACCTGTTGTATAAATGAATACTGTATTTTTATGAAGCAGTGATGGCTCAGTGGCATTGGCTATGGACTGCCGCGCAGCAGGTCCATGGTTCGAATCCCGCCACGGGTTTGAACTTCACCGCATGGTGGAAGGGCATTTTGTGAATGCTCGCCTGGCTAGCGACCACCCTCAAGTTGAAAATCCAAACACCTAACGTAGAGTTCCGGCAGCTGTCCTTGAGAGCCAGTAGTTAGGTGAACTCATTGGCATCGTCAGGACCACTACGTACTAGTTATGAATCATATTCTATTGTTATCATTATCGCCGATGCCAATGGGTTAAGCCTGTTAACACCTTCGACCACATCATCACTTACCATCAAGTAAGATTGTAGTCAAAGACTTACCTATCAATAATAAACAAAAATGAATCAGCCAGATCGTCCACTACTGAACACAGCTTCTTCCATTTAGGGAGAGATTTTCCATAATCGCCACGCTTAGAAGATCACAGTGTAAGCATAACCTAAGTATTCATACAGTCGTCAAAAGAAAGCGTCTAGACAAGATAAGCGTGCGGGGAGAGGGGAACGAGACGCGAGGGCGTCGTCCCAAAGTTCATACACCACGGCCACCGTATTTTGCTTGTAGTCGGGGACACAACGTTCAGGGCTAATGCGTATTTCTTGTTTTGTTCTTGTTTTTAAGTTTGAGAATAACATACGACGTGGGCCATACGAAAATGCAAGTAATTTTTTAGTTGTCGTGTTCAACAAAATAACTGCAATTATTCCTCTTATAAATATATTAATGGCAGGGAGTCGATAAAACATTGTCGTTATTTTCTTGGAATAATTTTGTTTCCAGATTTAAAATAAGAAGGATACCATTTAACAAAAATGCATATATCTTTTATGTATATTGTACATACACGGACATAGAAATATATTATTGACTTCAATACAGGTATGTATGTGTTCGAACAATGTATTTAATGGGGTAAGCTGGGTTTAGTAGTGGACAATCCGACTGTTATATAGCATACAGGTTTATTGGAAATGCTAACAACCTCTTAGGGTTGACTTCTGCTAGTCCTAACAAACATTTTGAGAAGAAGATTTTTTTTTGTGAATTTTATGTTTATTTGACGGAATAATTACGAGAACCACCTGATATTAAAAGTCTCTTGTGCCTGAAATTTATTATTTCATATATTGTTTACTTAGCTCTATGTAAATATTCAAAACTCTATTCAAAGGGATCGCGGCGCGGTCCAGTGTAGCCGCGGCGGGCGCTCTTAGCTCGGAGACGGTCAAAACTTAAAACAACAAGTTTATCCAGTACTTTTTGACACTTTTAAATTCTGTGTCTCGTCGTAAAAGGCAATGCCTACTCCGAGCCAAGAGCGCGAATACTATATGTATTTAAAAAACAATATGTTTTTATTCTAATATGCCATGCCCAAATAAGCATCATGTATGTTCACGAACTGTGTTGTTTATATATAACACAACAAATTGTCAATATGTAACGCGAGTGAAGGAAGCTAAGGAGATACATCAAGACTATAGCCAATAGAAATTAATTGTCTTTGCTTAACCAGAAAAGCATTAGCTTAGAGCATGAAAGGTTACCTCGAGAGAGAATCTAACCTCCAAATGCCGATTTTTTTGTACCGAACGCTTTGATTTACGATTCTGGTGATGGGGTTGAACCCCAGAGCAATAAGCAAGGTATATGTATCCCTCTTGGCAAACACATTAAACACTAAGCCCATAGCACCGGCTGTACTAAAAAAAAATCACATATACAGTATTACTTTGTATTTGTTTGACTTTTTTATGAGTGATGCGTTGTCACTAATATTTACATTCGTATGTTATTAAAGGCATTGTAGTTCTAATTTAAAACTGGAACCATTACCAGTATAGTGAGACCCCCAGAGTAGGAAAATAATTCATGGGATTTTAAGTCTAAGAAACAATACTTACAAAGTATTCACAGTAAGCCATGACGCACGCCGTTTGCAGTAGATCAACCGTCAGTAGTTTTGTATCGCCGCTGTCTGCGCTCAACGGCAAGTTTCTGGCGAAGCCGACCAACTTCTGCCAATATTTGTGAGAGAGGAAATTTAATCTGAAATCAAAGTATAAGACACTTTTATTCCTGTAATTAACTTTTGACTATCGTTCCTTTTTTGCTTATGTTAACAGTATTTCATAGTAATGCCAAATCCCAATTGGAGAAACGTGGGTCTATACAGACCTCTGCCTACCCCTTCGAGGAATACAGGCGTGAATATATGTATGTATGTAATGTTCATTGGTGACTATGAATAAGGCAATTAAACTTCACTTAGAACTGTTACGTGCCCGCGCTCGCCGCTTCGCGTAACCGTGACTCCCAGACGAAGGGCTACAATATAGCCCGAAACTGGTCGGAAACTTTCCGGTAAATGTAACGCTGCCGGGTACCTATTTATTTATAAAGGCAATTAAAGCCTTAATATTCCCTACCAATATCATCCTTTAATCCTCATCCCTCTCATGTGGCATCAATACAATACATCTTCTCTAATATAACACAGGAACCAATCACCCTAAGCACATAATTATACCAACTTTTGACTTTCGTTTCTGTGGTCAACCTTCCTTGGGAACGCTGATAGTTAGTTTATTTTTTATTTTATTTTATTATTTGTTGTCACACTTTAGAATTTTTACTATAATCACACGTAGTAACATAGATATATATTTCGATGGAGCAAAAGAAATGGTTAAGGTTTTTCGTATTTGCTTAAGTGATCCCATAGTGCAAGTCGGACTCGCGCACTACGGGTTCCGTACTATACAACATTAGATGCTATATTATAAACTTTTTTTAGCTTTCACATGCGCCAGTCCGCCCCGAATTTGGCCAACTTTTAGTATTTGTTGTTAAAGCGGCAACAGAAATACAACATCTGTGAAAATTTTAATATTGTTATGTTTGCAATAACGCCTGCTATGCGGATTACATTACAAAATTACAAATATACGATAGAGAAACTTTAATTCATGTGCGGGATTCGAACCCGCGTCCATCCACCCCTTTAGCCGGGGTATGCTCTAACCAATTGAGCAAACATGATATGACGTCATAACTCAAATCTTTCCTATCGTTCTTTAACCATCGTATTGGGACGGAGCGACATCTATATTACCACTTACGTTGTCCTACAAACAAAACCAATTTTGCGTATCGTATATTTGTAATTTTGTAATCTGTGAAAATTTTAACTATCTAGCTATCACGGTTCACGAGATAGAGCCTGCTGATAAACAGACACACACAGAGGAATAGTGCAATCTTAGTAATAGGGTCCCGATGTTACCCTTTGGCTACGGAACCCTAAAAAGTGTTTTTACAGAGTAGCACCCCTTAGTATCGAAATTACATTGATAGTGCAATCTTAGTATAAACAATAAAACAAGTTTGAAATACACGTAAATTCTGCAATAGACAACAATGTTTACATACCTAATCAGCAAATGAGACCAGTGTAACGTGAGACACGGGGCGCGTCTAGCAGCCTTCAGACAAATCATATTGAGCTTATCAAGAGGTATATTTTCCACTGGACTGTATAAACCTGTGTTCAAACCACTCTGTTCATTGTGTAGGAGATTCTGGGCTATTTTTGATGTGAGGGGAAAGAGGCAACCATCTGAAAGAAATCGTTTTTTTATCATCATAAAAACCTATAATTCTTACTAGATCGATAATTCTTGTAATGGCTCTAGTACACGTTTTTGTGCTTCGAACTCGGTAATAGATAATTCATGAAATAATTCCAGTACATGTCTTAGTACTTTTAATAATATAATAGATAATTCACGTAATGATTCCATTACAATAGGGTAGTTTACACAGTCTAAAATAAAATACAGTGTAACGTTAACATGATAGTAGTTGGAGCACATAACTCGATGAAATTAACAAATTATTTATTCGGCATTGGATTACCTTTATTTTGAATAAACAAAATGTGTTTAAATTTTCTTTAAGTCACGTGAACTCAAACGGAAGTAAAGGCGGAAATGATGTCATAATGACAAAAACAAAGCCACAGAGGTAATAGTAATTAGAGAGTTTGCTTCCTAAGGTTTTGACAGTAACAATTGACATTAGTAATTGCTAATAGCAAGCAACCCACAAAATGTCGCATCACTATCGATTTACTACTTAGACCCATATTACACTACCAAATCCATTAGATCCCATATATTTAATAGTGTAATACGTACATTTGACTCACCTATCTTTGATCATATTTCGCCGTGAGATTTGATCAAAGATCAGCATAGATAATAAAACCCAAACTCGGAACAAGAATCTATGGAAACATTTTGCAATCATTACTCATAGTAATACAACAACTTTAAACAGTTGGAAAACCTTATGTTTGTCATTGTTTTTATTCCGATGTCACTGCACGCCATTGTCTCGATCACTTGAAAGTGTTTACATTTCGGGATTACAAAAATGTTCAATAAAATAGTGATTTTGAACCGTTTAAAGTTGTTTAATTACCATGTATGAAAAAGAATTGATAATGCTGCCACTCATGAATCCGTGCTTCAAGCTGTGTTGGTTCTGTGATTGTTTTATTTAGTCTACATACACCCCTACACTATGGTACACGTTCTGCCGAACAACCTGTATAATCGATTCTAAAATCGATTAAGCACGACACTACAACAAGCAAGCAAAACGTATTACATTTTAGCACTATTTGTTTTTGTACTTGTGACGTCATAAGCATACAGGCCGCCATTGAATGATGTTTTAGCGCCAATTTTAAAAGTTGAAATAAAAATAAGAATTTCTGGTATTTCAGGACTCCTAAAAAAAATATTAAAAATGCTTGGTGTATATTTCAGTGTCCTAAATAATTTAACATTCTTTAAAAAAACAAGTCAACTACCCTATTCTGTGTGCTTTTTATCTAGATAATTCGTGTGATGATTCCAGGAAACATCTTTGTACTTATAATTCATGTAATGATTCCATTATAATTATTTATGCTTTTATCTAGATAATTCGTGTAATCATTACAGGACACATCACTGGACTTATGATTCATGTAATGATTCCATTACAATTCTTTGTTCTTTTATCTAGATAATTCGTGTAATGATTCCAGGACACGTCTTCGTACTTCTAACTGTATATTAGATAAACTGTGTAAAGATTCTAGTACACTTTTTTGTACGCTAAAACGAGATAATAAATAATTCGTGTAATAATTTCTGTACACGTTTTTCTACTTCTAACTGGATCATCAATGGGTAAATTCGTTGATTGATATAGCGTAAGAAATATTGCTTGCAAGCACCCACCCATCTGCAATCTTGCAGGCCAATTTTTATTTTTTTAACCTTTGACTACTATCTCACCTGATGGTAAGTGATGATGTAGTCGAAGATGTTGTTCAGGCTAACCTAGAAGTACTGGCTCTCAAGGACAGCTGCCGGAACACATCGTTAGGTGCTTGGCGACAGATTTTCTACTGGAGGGTGGTAGCTAGCCAGACGGGCATTCGCAAAATGCCCTACCACCATGCTATAACGACTGCCATCCTAAGACAGCAACCGGGATCGACGACTTAACGTGCCCTCCGAAGCACGGAAACGCTCAGTAGTAATGTCACGAGCGGTCACCCATCCAACTCATGACCACGCGCGACGTTGCTTAACTTTGCTAATCGGTTGAGAACAGCTAAGTAAACTTCGCTACGAGCGCTTCGAATATATTTTTACTAGTACAAAATTTAATTTTATTCGCTACAACGAAAGGAAACATTTAAAACACGACAGCCGAATAGTAGTAACGAAAGTATAATATACTAACTACTATACGATAAAATGCGAAGCAATTAAGTGCACTTCAGCTCTCATAGCATGGAGTACTTAATATTTATCTATCTATCTATCGCATCGCCCTGATCTCTTCTGACGCGGCACGCACCGTACAATAATCCTATCCGGACGGATACGCCGATGTTTTTTTTTATGCCTGATAGATTAGCCATGACCGCGCGCGACGTTGCTTAACTTTGCTAATCGGTTGAGAACAGCTAAGTAAACTTCGCTTCGAGCGCTTCAATGTATCGATGTTGTCTTCGATGTATCTGTAGCATTGTACCTAATGTGCGGAGTTTTTTTTATACTGAACTGGGTAGCACTTGACCACTATCTCACCTGATGTTAAGTGATGGTGCGATCGATGATGGAGCGTGCTTACCCAGAAGTTTAAAAGAATTATCTATTTACTCGGGTTTTGAAGACCCCCATATTTTACTTAACCGGAAACACAGACTCAGGCAGGGTATTCCATTCCCTGGCGGTTCGTATGATGAACGAACACGCAAATCGCTTTGTTCGGGTAAATGGAATATCAACCATATAGCGGTGGCGCTTCTGAGTGTCCCTGGATGTCCGATTATAGAATGGGAATGGCGGAATCAAATCATGCAGTTCCGTGGCACACTCCCCGAAATGCATCTAAAAAACCGATAAACAAGCGACTTAGCGGCGATGCTCGAGACTTTGGAGTCTCTTGTTTAAAAGTTGAGTAAGTAAGTAAGCGACGCATGGTGTCGTGTCATCTTTAATATTAGGTCCTTACATATGAAATTGGCGTTTTGTATGGGGGGAACAAAAAGTCGAATATTTTTTAATATAATATATTTAATTAATCAAAGTATGAACCATTATTTTCTATGCACTTTTGCCATCTCATAGGTAGTTCATTGATCCCTTTACTAAAAAAACCAGTCGGACGGGAATCAATAAAATCTTTGAAGGCGATTTGGACTGCCCCATCGGAGTTGAATTTTTTCCCTTGCAAGAAGTTATCCAAATTTCGAAAAAAATGGTAATCTGTTGGAGCAAGGTCCGGGGAGTACGGAGGATGTCTTAGACTTTCCAATTGAAGCTCTTCTAATTTAGTAGCCGTCTGTTGCGCAGTGTGTGGTCTAGCGTTGTCGTGAAGCAGCAGTGGCGTGGAGCGATTGACCAGCCTAGGTTGTTTAGCCGCTAGGTTTTCCATCATGGTTTGCAATTCCTGACAATAGACATCAGCCGTAATAGTCTGGCCAGATTTGAAAAAACTGTAATGAACAATACCGGCACTAGTCCACCAAACGCTTACAAGTAACTTTTTTGGGGTTAATTTTCGCTTGGGGCAGGATTTGGCTGGCTGGCCAGGATCTAACCATTGCGCTGAGCGCTTCCGATTATCGTAAAGAACCCATTTTTCATCACAGGTAATGATTCGGTTTAAAATACCTTCATTATTGTGCCGGTTTAGTAATGTAACGCAGCAGTCGACGCGCGTTTGCCGGTTTGTTTCAGTCAATTCGTGAGGTACCCACCTTTCAAGCTTTTTAATCTTCCCAATTTGCTTCAAGTGAATTAAAACAGTTTTATCACTAACATCGCAGCCTGCAGCTAACTCGGACGTGGTTTGCGATGGATCCGCTTCCACAATAGCCTTCAACTCTTCATTATCAACTTGAGTCTCAGGCCGTCCACGGGGCTTGTTCTGCAGGTCGAAATTTCCAGAACGAAAACGTTGGAACCAAAAACGAACTGTGTTTTCTTTTGCAACACGACCGCCATACACATCATTCACCCTTCGAGTTGTTTCCGCAGCACTAGTGCCACGGCGGAACTCGTACTCGTAAATAATGCGATATTTAAGGTTTTCCATTTTGTAAAATGAGTGACGCAAAAAGAAAAAAACAGAAGAAAAAAAACAAATGAATGACGATCATCGAAGCACAAATACATGAGTCTATAGCTGTACAAATTTGAATTTGGAATTCCTTACCAAAGAGGAGAAATTCGTGATTAAAGTGGCCAGTACGAAAAACGCCAATTTCATATGTAAGGACCTAATATTTTTTTACTAGCTGTCAGAATCTTTCTACAAGATCGTCAAAATACTCACCGGTCAAATGCAGCATGTGCTTCACATGCACAATAATATTCACGCAGACCGCATACATCAACCTAGAACTTTGGCATTTATCGCTCCCAACAATAAGGCCTAAATTTGCATCTTCATAACACCCTTCTACTTCGGTAAGCGCAAACGTCAAAGTTTTGAACAAAAATCTGACTAGAACAACATCTGGGGAAAGATTCGCGCAGTTTTCGTTCACGTTTTGAACGTTCAGCGGATCGCAATCGGTTTTGACGTTGAAGAATATCGATTGAGGTGAAATGCACGTCGCTTTCATGTAGTTTATTGTTAGGAGGATTTCGCTTTCGGGTATTTTGACTAGATATTTTCGGAGTAGCACCATTGTCGCTGTCAAATAGCGGAGTTTTAGTTTGAATGGCGCGCTCTGAAACAAAATATAATGGTAAGTTTTAAACGTAACTCCAAAGTGCTCTCCAAACGCTCGGGCGAAAAGTAATTTGTCTTCAATCAAAATCAATTCTATTTAGGTTGGGTTTTTTAATTATCAGTTAATTACTATTCCTGTGAATATACAGTACTGTATCAGCCGGATAGTCCACTGCTGAACACAGCCTCCCCCAATATGGGGGGGTTTGCCATAATCGCCACGTTTGGCAGGCGGCTTGGGGATTGCAGTTAAGATATCAGTTCCTCAGAAAGTGCTGCTGCCCACCTTCTGGTGAGTTACCCTTAGTCGCCTCTTACGACACCCACGGGTAGAGATGGGGGGGGTGACATTCTAGCCCGTCACCCACGAAAAATATTTTCAGACACAAAACGAAATAAAGTAGATAGCTTAAACTTAAAAGCTCATAAATGTTTTAAATTTGTTTTTTTTTGAGATTTAACAGTTTGATGTATTTTATATTTTTGAATAGAAATCTAGGCTTTAACCACGATTTTTCAATCTTCAGATAAAAATATAAGTTCATAATATTATGTTCATTGACCTAAATTAAATTCAAGGGTTTTTTATTATCGTATATTTGTAATTTTGTAATGTAATCCGCATAGCAGGCCTTATTGCAAACATAACAATATTAAAATTATAAGGTTTCGTCATCATTTACAAGTATAAAACCAATTGCAAAATTGGTCTTGTTTGTAGTACAACGTAAGTTGTACTATAGATGTCGCTCCATCCCAATACGATGGTTAAAGAACAATAGGAAAGATTTGAGTTATGACGTCATGTAGTCTAGTCAACAAGTTCAAAAACGTGAAAAATAGAGATAAAGGTCCTAAAAATATGAGCGATGGCTCATTCGATTCGGAATCACCTCTAGAAAAATGTTTTTGAAGGATTTTGGTGCAGGTTACAAATTGCAATTGTTATTAACAAAATAAGATGAAAAAAAAATGATATTTAGTTTTTTGTTAATAACTTGAAAAATATTAACATTTAAGCAATTTTGAAAAAAGTTCGTTAAAGAGGAGGAAATTTCTAATAAAAAAGTCCGGGAGTTATCCCGGAACTCTATCTCCATTATTTATAATTTTAATTAGACGTTGAAAATAGGGCTCCGCGCGGCTGTTACAGCATGCGCGCGCCGCCGCTAAAGAGTGTTCTGCAATAAAAATATTTTTTTTATAACATGAAATGTGATTATAAAATTTGAAAAATTCTGGTATCTTCTTAACACTTGAAAAAATCGAGCCCTGAAGAAAAAAAAGTTTAAACATCATTTTTCAAAAAGTTATTCAATTGTTAACTAACAATTTTTTTCCCAATCTCCATTGGCATAAACAATGGAATGAAAGGTATAAATAATTGGCCTATAAATTTTAAACTTCGTGGAGCCCTTCTGATATATGTAGGTACTTTATAAGATCCTGCGGTTAATTTTCATTAAAGTTAATTAATTTGAAAACTATAATATATAACTATTGAAAAATTAAAAATCTAAGATAGTTAACAAATTAATTAACTTTAATGAAAATTAACCGCAGGATCTTATGAAGTACATATATCAGAAGGGCTCCACGAAGTTTAAAATTTATAGGCCAATTATTTATACCTTTCATTCCATTGTTTATGCCAATGGAGATTGGGAAAAAATTTGTTAGTTAACAATTGAATAACTTTTTGAAAAATGATGATTAAAGTTTTTTTTTTCAGGGCTCGATTCTTTCAAGTGTTAAGAAGATACTAGAATTTTTGCAAATTTTAAAATCACATTTTATATTATAAAAAAAATATTTTTATTGCTGAACTCTCTTTAGCGGCGGCGCGCACATGCTGTAACAGCCGCGCGGAGCCCTATTTTCAACGTCTAATTAAAATTATAAATAATGGAGATAGAGTTCCGGGAGTTAGGATTTTTTTATTGGAAATTTCCTCCTCTTTAACGAGCTTTTTTTCAAAATTGCTTAAATGTTAATATTTTTCAAGTAATTAATAAAAAACAAAATATCATTTTTTTTCATCTTATTTTGTTAATAACAATTGCAATTTTTAACCTGCACCAAAATCCTTCAAAAACATTTTTCTAGAGGTGATTCCGAATCGAATGAGCCATCGCTCATATTTTTAGGACCTTTATCTCTATTTTTCACGTTTTTGAACTTGTTGACTAGACTAATGTCATGTTAGCTCAATTGGTACCCGGGCTAAAGGGGTGTATGGACGCTGGATCGAATCCCGCACGTGACTTAAATTTTTCCCATCATATATTTGTAATTTTGTAAAGCAATTATCTGTTGATTGAAAAACCAGGTCAGTCTCTCTTATGAAAGTCTCCTAAGAATGTAAAATTAAAAGACTCTACAGCTACCTTAGCAATCAGAACGTGGTTGTCCAATGTGATAAAATTGGAAGTGTGAACTAACAGATTAGAAACCTTCTTTTCATTATTCCTTGATTGAGGCAAAATAAGGGCAATTTATTTTTATTATTATTTATTTGAAAATAATATTATAAATGCGAAAGTTTGTGTGCAAGTAACTTCTCTTCACGATGCAATGCCTCAACCATTTTGTATGTTTATAGATTTTCTAGGTGTTAGAATATAATATCAATTTTAATTCCTTACTCGCAGGTTCAGGTTGGAACAGTCTTGAAAAATTTCCGATTCAAGATTGTTCAGAGAGACTTCCCCGGATATCCATTAAAATATTTTTTTCTTAAGTCGACCGCGAAACCAAACGTTACTAGTTCTACCGATGATAAAATCAGTTTTAAGTTCATACTCACTGCTTCAGGTGGTGTTTGGAATAGAGTTTTCAACAACATTTCGATCCTGGATTGTTCGGAGAGTGCGTCCGCGGATATACAATGAAACAATCGTTCCAAAGCAGACACGCAACCGATTGTTTCCAATTCTACCGATCTGTAAAATAAACGTATATGTAACCCGGATTAATAAAGAAACGAACCGAAGATAGCGTTGTTTATCATTACATCTGACTAGCAAACTATAGACTTTATTTTAATTCAAAATAGGTTCGCGTTTGACCACACCCTGCCTGATGTTATGCAATGGGGTCTAAGATGAAGCACGCTTACCTAGAAGAAACCTATTTACTCTCGATTTGAAGACACCCATGTTGTATTAATTGAGAAAACTGACCACGGCAAGGAGCTCCACTTTTTCTCAGTACGCACGAGAAAAGTGGAAGCGATGCGCTTCGTACGAGACTATCTATATTTTGCATCATAAGCAGTGCCATGTTCAATTCTATTCTGTATTAAACCGGGTTTCATTAAGAATTATGTCGTAATAATTGATTTATTTCAGATTGCATGGTGGTCCATTTCGCGAATGCTCGCCTAGTTACCATCTTCATGTAGAAAATCTGACACTAAGCGAACCTCACGGTGTGTTCCGACAGCTGTTCTTGAAAGCCAGTACCAATTCTAGGCCTATTTTTAGGAAAATATCCAATTGTACCCTGTTTAGCATCTTCGACCACATCATCACTTGCGATGGTCAGATTGTGATCTAAGGCTACGCTATCAGCAATATGCCAAATACGGTTTGGGCTACTTCCAGTCCTAGACCCAGCGAAATGGCATACCACCCCCCGAAAAGAAAAATTGTTATTTGTTACGCGAGGGTGCAAAAGTTGTTATTTGGCGCTTTAATACACTTCTCGCTTCGCTTAATCATTTCATTCATACGTACGAGTCGTAAAATAACTTTGTTGCCGAGCGCAATACCCAATGTTTTACCTCATTCCAGCGAAGAAAATGCTAGGTGCATGAAATACTGCTTAAATAATGTGACTTGTGTTACTTAAATAAAGTGACTTTGCGTTTATTATTATAAATTACATTAGAAAAATTGGTTGTGTTTAAAGTAAATACAGTTTTGTGAACCTTTTGTAGAAGTCCGAATTTCAAAAACATTTTCCACGCTAGCGGATAAAAATAACGTTTCCCACGCAGATTTCAAATGATAAATACCTTTCCAAGCTCGTGAGGTAAAAATGTGATTTAATTTACCAAAACTTTTGCATTATTTCGTGGAAGAGTAATTTTCGAATGCCCGACTGGCTAGCTGCCACCCTCAAGTAGAAAACGTACTGTACTCCAAGCTGACTTTGAGAGCCAGTAACACAAGGTAAGCCAGAACTAAATCTAAAAAATCTTAGTCCTCATTATATAAAATCACCCCTTTTTCCCTTAGGGTATAATGCCCTAAGGGAAAGAGGGGTGATTTTATGATGTATGCAAAAAAAGGACTAATGACCTGTTCCTAAATCTAACAGGACTACTACAGAACAGTCCTTAGTTTCATAAGCAGCAATAAAACTACAAGCTATGAAAAATAAAACATTGATTACCTAGCAGCGAGAAGCGATAGGATAGTATCGCTCGCCAATTCAGACCAACGGTAGTAGCTCTCCGGATGCTCTTGTGATAGCGCCAGCACGCAGGACACTAGGTTTAGGACCTGAAAATTAAAATCAAGGTTGAAGATATTGAAGCAGTGATGGCTCAGTGGCATTGGCTATGGACTGCCGCGCAGCAGGTCCATGGTTCGAATCCCGCCGCGGGCTTAAGCTTCACTGCATGGTGGAAGGGCATTTTGCGAATGCTCGCCTGGCTAGCGACCACCCTCAAGTAGAAAATCTGTCGCCAAGCACCTAACGGTGTGTTCCGGTAGCTGTCCATGAGAGCCAGTAACCTAGAGGTTAGCCTGAATAACATCTTAGATCACATCATAGTGATGATGTGGTGTGACAATAAAAAAAAATGGATTGCCGCGCAAGGCTCCCGAGGGTTTTAGGGTTTCGGGATAGAAAACGGGACGTTGTTGCTAAACTGTCTGTCCGTCCGTCCAAACTTTAGGGGGTTATACGTAGATAACGGTAATAGGTAGCCGGTTAACATTTTCACATAATATGAGTTAGTATAGCGAATTGCCTACAAATTTTTTTTTTATTCCTGATTGGTTAGCCTTTGACCACTATCTCACCTGATTGTAAGTGATGATGTGGTCGAAGACGTTGTTCAGGCTAACCTAGAACTACTGGCTCTCAAGGACAGCTGCCGGAACACACTGGCAAACTTGTTATATTTATTTAATGTTTTAATAACATAAAATAAAAATAACTAGGCTATAACAAGGTTGGCATACAAGAAACTTATTTTTCTTTTTGTTTTTTTTTTTGTTTAATGTTGGTTTTGGTCTATCATCATATCTGTATATATCATAAATACAAACGTTAAAATTAGTATGATGGTATTCAAAAATTTTAATTCTAAAAAATAAGGTTTTTTCTGGTACATTATATTTTCGTAAAAGACTCGGCGTGAGAGCAACTCCGAATTAAGTACCTTTTCTTGGTGCATAGTTTTCTGCAGCATATAGAACAGGACTTCCCTGGTGGCTTGAGCTTCTTGTTGCTGAGCCCTGCCCAGTACACTGGTGCCTGTTGACAAAGCGATATCTTTCTAAAACCAAAGTGTCGAAAACGTTGCGTCAATCCAAATCCGTGTAAATGTCACTAAAAAGAAGTCAAGAAAATTGTCAACGTCCAAATAGTATGTCATTGCCATATTGAATTTCAATGCTTATTCGTATAAGCACTGAAATTGAACGTGTGAATTGAACGTGTGGAAGTGCATGCTGTGCACGCTGCCAACTGGAAGTGTTTTTTTTTATTACTGGCAGGTAAGCCTTTGATCATAATCTCACCTGATGGTAAGTGATTATGTGGTTGAAGGTGTTAACACGCTTAACTTAAAATTACTGGCTCTCAAGGACAGCTGCCGGAACACACCGTTAGGTGCTTGACGACACATTTTCTCCATGAGGGCGTAGCTAGCCAGGCGGGCATACGCATAATGCTTTTCCACCATGCGGTGAAGCTCAACCCCGCGGCGGGATTTGAACAATGGACGTGCTGCGCGGCAGTCCATAGCCAATGCCACTGCTTCAAATAGCAGCTGTAGCAGCAAAAGGGCTGGAGCATTTTGATTGCCTGTGAGTCTGCAATGACTTGCAGGCTGTCTAAATGGTTTTGTAGTAGTGGCTGTAGTGTTGTATACAGTTCGTAGTCTTTGGTTAATAAAGGCACATGGCCTGTAAACAAAAACTTATTCCGCAGTGGCCGTGTATATTATTATACTTTTAATTCTTCTTCATTGCAAACAGCCGGATGTCGTCTACTGTTGAGCAAAAGCTCCTCAGGCATATTCAGATGGCAGTTTTATTAGAAGGCGCTGCTGCCCGCATCCAAGCCAATCATGTATATTGTTACAACATCTGATCGAAATTATAGAACAATTACGCTTTCCGAATCAATAAATTTAACAGGTTTATTCAATTTATTTATACATGGTGCACTGCATGGTGGAAGGGCATTTTGCGATTGCCCGCCTGGCCAGCGACCACCCTCAAGTAGAAGTCCTCAAGAATCTGTCGCCAAGCACCTAACAACGGTGTGTTCCGGCAGCTGTACTTGAGAGCCAGTAAATCTAGGTTAAGCCTGTTAACACCTTCAACCACATCATTTTACCTACTACAAACATATATCTTACATATAAGGCTTTCCAATCAGTAATAAAAAAACGTATACTTCAGTTTATATCAAGTGTACGCAGTTTATTAATAGATAGACTTCAGTTTATAACACGTTTATTCAGTTTATTAATAAATAGATTTCAGTTTATAACATATACTAATAAATATGTATACTTTATACCAAAATCGCATTTTCACTAAGATTTTGTTAGTAATAAATTACATAATTGGTCCACTGGTATTTTTTCCTACGTCACCCATTGCGATTCCCTCAAGACGATATGGGGCAGTGCAATTCTACCCTGGCACCACATGGGTAATATTTTATATATTTTTTTATTATTCTTGATACATTCATATACGGATTCACTTAGAAATGTACAGAACATTCTTCTTAACTAGCCAAGTGCAAGTCGGGTCTCGCTCTTATTATCCCTCGTCTTCTTGTAATCCCCACGCTTGGCAGGCGTCTAGGGATCGTAGTTAAAGATATCAGTTCCTCAGAAGGCGCTGCTGCCCACCTTCCGGTAATTTACCTTTAGTCCGGTATGTTACTTTACGACACCCCCAGGTAGCATTAGGGGGGGGGTAACATTCTAGCCCGGCACCCCATATATATACTAAAAAAGAAAACTATTTAATGTAAGTATTGAAATAATATACAAATACAAATATTTTATTGGTAAAATAGATTTACATGTCATAAATACAAATAGCATAAACAAATTTATAAGTTACTGCGAGCGGTAGTGGTAAAGTCATCTTTTAAAAATTCTCTGACGTCATAATAAGCTTTACTTATTAGTAGTATTTTTAGTTTTCGTTTATATATATATTTGCGGAAGCTGAACTTTTTATATCTACAGGTAGGTGGTTGTATAAGTTCGGACCGCCTACATACACGGACTTCACCGATTTAGCGAGGGAGTGAGCAGGTGTCCGCAGTCGGTTCCTTGACCTCGTTTCATAGCTGTGGGAGAGTCCTAGTGGGCTAAAGTGTTCGGGGTTGTTCCGAACAAAGAGACACGCCTGGTATATGTGGATGGACGGTACTGTCATTATCCCGAGTTCCTTGAAATAGGGTCTTGCTGAAACATCCCATTTCACCCCAACAATTGCGCGGACGGCGCGCTTCTGTAGGATCAGCGGGCGCTCCGACTCGGCCGCCTCTCCCCACAGCTCAGTTCCGTACATAAGTAAGGAGTGGACTGTGGCAAAGTAGCAGCCGAGCACGGCGTGCCGGGGCGCTGATGTCGCCAGCCGTCTCAAAGCAAAACAAGCTTGGGTGAGTCGCGCACACAGTGCGTCTATGTGCAGGTGCCATTTTAACGCTCGATCCACATGGAAGCCAAGTAGCTTCACCGACGGTACTTGCTGTAGAACGGCGTTCTGAACAGTAATATCTATAGTTTTTTGATGTCTGTTCGAGAGATCGAAGTGAATGTACCAGGTTTTCGTCAGATTGAGCGCAAAACCGTTTATAGCGAACCACTCATGAAGTCGAGATGCAACATCTGAGAGATACTGCTTGAGTAGGGGCAGGTTCGGTGCAGTCACCAGGGCCGCCACATCGTCCGCAAACATGTACACTTCGGCACCATGGATAGTCGTCGGCAAATCGTTCATGAGCGGTGAAAACGTTGTGTTTGATAGACAAGATCCCTGAGGAACGCCCAAGTCCGGAAAACCCTTCTCGGATCTGACGTTGCCTGAGTCGCCAAATACTCTTTGACATCTCTCGTGTACGAAATCCATCATTAAATTTAGGGCCGGCCCTTTCACACCGTAGTGCTCGAGTTTAGCCCGTATGAGGCTGCGGTCTGCCGTGTCAAAGGCGCGCGACAAGTCGCAGCAGATTGCTGCGACTTGTTGCTTGTTCTCGCGAGCTTGGAGGACCTTTTTGACGAACTCACGAACTAGTCCTGTTGTTGATCTGCCAACACGGTAGGCATACTGGCGGTCAGTGAAAACATCGCTACTGTCAAAAAATTTAATAAATCTATTGTTAAGCCCTACTTCGAGAATTTTCGCTATTGCCGGTATAATTGAGATGGGGCGGTAGTTATTTGCTTCTGCTTTGGATCCCTTACCCTTATAGATGGGCACTATTTTAATATTTCAGTGAGATACTTATAAAGTATAAAAATAATTATACAATGACCAGGTGATCACATTTGCTTCAACTCAGGGAACAGTAAAAGATTCATCAAAAATGATTTAGTACTTTTCAAGATATAATCACTTAATTGCTACTTTGGTAGTATAGATATTTCCATAAACTTATAATGCTTGGTAGCAGGTAGACCTTTGGTCAACATGCATTTCTTGAGTTGAAATATACATAACAATAATTCAATTAAGTTATTGTTTATAGTGTCTCTTACATAATGGTACTTCACTTTAAGTCAAGAATTTTTAGTCAAACGTTATGTCGAACATGTCTGTAATCTTATTTCTACATGTGGAGGGGGACAGCACACCCCCTCGGGGCCGCCTTATAGCTGGTTTTTTTTTTTTTTTTTATTTTATTGTGACGGGTCAAGCTCGAGGCCCACCTGATGTTAAGTGGACTAACCTCTGCCTATAACAGTTGCAATTAATCACAAGTCACGAATTGCACTGCGCCCGTCACATTGAGACATAGTTGTTAATTCTCATTGTGTCTGTAATTTCACTGGTTCTCAAAGACTACTGCCGGAACACACCTTTAGGTGCTTGGCGACAGACTCTCTACTTGGTCTATACTTAACAATAAATTATAATAGAATTTACTCACCTGCCATATTACTGAAGACCCTGACCGCAACAGGTTCCAAACCCGCGACACACTCAGCATGAGCCCCCGACGCCATCAGTCCATCGCACAGTTGGATCAGTTTCGGTATCTCTATGACCTGACGCGTATGGTGACGCGATGAAGATAGCTGGACCAGGAATAACAGTATACTGTTGACTAAGTCGCAGCAATTTCTGGAATTAATCAACTTGAATTAAACAAGTGGCTCTGTACCTCTTTTTTGCTGTATCGGCAATAGAATTTTGAAACGCTCGTAGCGAAGTTTACTTAACCGATCAGCAAAGTTAAGCAACGTCACCCGCGATCATGAGTTGGATGGGTGACCTCTAGTGACATTTCTTACTACTGAGCGTTTCCGTGCTTCGGAGGGTACGTTAAGCCGTCGGTCCCGGTTGTTGTCTTAGGATGGCAGTCGTTATAGCATGGTGGTAGGGTATTTTCCCCCCGAAGGGTTCCCGCCTTGTCGTGGCGGTGGGGCTTAGTAGCCGTGGCTTCGTCACCCACGGTGAAGCGAAGAGGAACCAGGGGCCGTGCTGGCTTGGGCAGTCGGCCGGCCCCAGAGGGGCCGCTCCACTGGGCTTTGCCTCTAAGTCCTGACTGGAGCGGCAACGGGTAGGCTGCGGTGCTGTATGGGCAGCACCGCATCTGAGGCGGGCTGTGGTGTTGTATGGGCGACACCACAGCTGACGGTGAGGGGCCACGGCGGGAGAGGAGTGCCGGTATCACGGTGCGCCGCTCTCCCTACCTTCCGTGGCCACGGCGGGGCCGCCACCGTTGGATGGCGGACGCGGAGGGGCCGCAGGGGAGGAGGAGTCTTGGTATAGCGAGGCGCCGCTCTCCTTATCCTCTGCGGCCGAAGTAGCAGGCGACGGGGCTACTCATCTGACCCGTCGCAGGGGGACCTTGGGCGTCAGAAGCGGGGTCGTCTGACGCCCATTAGCGGGCTTGGTCCCCGGATGGTAGCGACGTGCCATGTGTTCTGGTGCGTCGTGAGGGGTAGCACCCCAGGAGGGGTCCGGCAACGGACAACCGTGGCGGGTTCGTGGTTGAGTGCTAAAGCGACCCTGCGATCCCGCCGAGAAGCGGTAGAGATGGAACACCGTGTGTTATTTAGTCGGTAGGGGCACTTGCTGCTGTGGGAGTAGTTGGTGTCGAGCCCGACATATCCCGGCCACCTTCCCCGGGGTGGACGGGAATGCGTAAATGCATTTTTCACACGTTAAAAAAAAAAAAAAAAAAAAAATGGTGGTAGGGTATTTTGCGAATGCCCGCCTGGCTAACTACCACCCTCAAGTAGAAAATCTGTCGCCAAACACCTAACGGTGTGTTCCGGCAGCTGTCCTTGAGAGCCAGTACTTCTAGGTTAGCCTGAACAACATCTTCGACCACATCATCACTTACCATCAGGTGAGATAGTGGTCAAAGGCTAAACTATCAATAAAAAAAGGGACATTAATAAAAGCGCCATAGATGTACACATTGGTTTATTGCAAAACTTGGTCTGAACGGTATGTACTTGTGATTGACAGGTAGAATGAAATCTTAAAGGAACCCGGGTAATTTTTATGTTAACACAAAACATAATATTGTAAAATGTTGGTTAACTTCTACGAATAAATATACAGGGTTATTGGTAAAATGCTAATAACCTCTTAGGGTTGACTTCTGCTAGTCCTAACAAACATTTTGAGATAATTTTTAGAGAGCCGCCGCGGCAACAATGGTTCGCGCCGTGCTCCCTTTGAATAGTTTTTAATATTTATATCGAGCTAAGTAATATAAAATATTAAATTACAACTAAATTACAAGAGACTTTCAACATCAGGTGGTACTCGTGCTTATTCCGTCAAAGACACATAAACAAACAATAAAAAAAAGCTCAAAATGTTTGTCAGGTCTAGCAAAAGTCAACCCTAATAGGTTGTCAGCATTATACCAATAACCCTGTATAAAGAAATATAAGTCAAGTCAAGAACTTTTCGTCTGTGAGCTTCGAGAAAGTAACCCGAAGAGACGCCATTCTATTAGCTTTGTAAGAAACAAATTTCTGTCAATTTTTCTCATATCGAAACACGTTCTAATTGGCTAAGCCACGACCACGTGATTTATAGTGATAGGACGGAATGAATGTGCAATTTTAATCGATATCGATATAGTGCATATTTAGAACATCAACGTGGTAATATATCTATAAACATCTTAAGCGTTGAGTGTGAATTATATTTATGCTTGGCTGTAAGAAATAGGTAAACAATGGAAACTACTGTGTAACAAAACCTAATGTTAGCAAATTACAACGTCAAATACACTTATAAACTGCTGTATTGGCAGGATTGTCCACTTCCGAACACATCCTCCACCATTTAGGGAGAGTTTGCCATAATTCCCACGCTTGGCAGGCGTCTTGGGGATCGCAGTTTAAGATATCAGTCCCTCAGAAAGCGCTGCTTCCCACCTTTCGGTATTTTACCTTTAGTTACCTCTTACAACACCAATGACACCGATAGCAATGGTGGAGTAAAATTCTAGCACGGCACCCCACGGGATACTTATCAATTAACACTTATAAATTAACATGAGTCACTCACCGTGTCTATTCTATGAGTGTGTTTAGATATACATAAAACTAATTCAAACAAGTAAAATTAAGATCTTTTATACAATACATATAATAAATTGAATAATAATATTAATGGCTATATAATAAGTGTATAGGTGTAGTAGATATTTTACTAACTATGTAAGACAAAACTATATAGATAGAAATTAATAAGTTGTACGATATCTGTTGAAATTCCACTGTATCTTTTAGAAGACTATGAATTTCCGTGTAGAAATTCCATGGTTGGAATCAAAAATTGACCATAAGAAGGGTAACATAGTAATCGACAATTATCTATATAAAATCGATATACACCACCATAAGCACTGTGATCACAACACTAGGAGGAAGGATATTTTAAATTTGGAGTGTGTCCGATACAACACACTAGTTGCCAGATAGACCGAACCATGAATTCCACTCTCGAGGTTAGTTTCTCGATATCTGTGAGTTATTCTTCCTCTTAGGAAGATTTTTCTACCGTTTTACATTTTTACACATATAAATTAAAAAAACTTGATAAGATCGCGCTTATCGCAAATAAACGCGTTATTTATTTATTTACTTAGGAGTTTTATCATAAAATCGTACACGATTTCGTTCTCGTAATTACAATTTCTATGTTAACCCACGAATATATATATGCTGAAGTGTAACTCTCATACAGCGAGCGCTTTGATTTTGGACTCATCAAGTTTACAAGTAACAAAACATGCACTGGATGCGCCGTCGTGTGGTTCCATTAGAATTAAAAATCTGACTCCATTTTAGGTGGTGTTTATTATCGAAATTACATAAGATGAAAATGAGTACAAAAATACATTCAAAAGTTGAGTGAAAAAACATGGATCGTATGAATAGAAATTTTGAACAGAGAGAATAGAGGGCGGTGTTGCACAGGGTAAAAAAAGTTTTTGACGTTGAGTTACACTTAAATAAACTGTCAGTCCACAGATACACTGTCAAGCGCTATGGTTTGATGCGCTGGAACATGCACAATCTACAAAATTCAATTGGATTGGTTGATAGATTTGGCGCTTAGAAATAATCGCATCCGATTGGTCGCGTCAAGGTAATTTTGTTGCACGCACGGTACAGTTATTAAACCACGCCCGCCGCGGTAATGTTTGCGTTCTGCAGTTCTGCTGAACTTGACTTAATTTTTTTACATATATATTCGGAACATAGCATCCACAAAAACGGACTCGTGCTTTGGAAGGATTATTGTAAGGTTGAAATGGCAGATCACTTCATTTTTCATTCACTCGCACGGTGGAAGGGCATTTTGCGAATGCCCGCCTGGCTAGCGACCACCCTCAAGTAGAAATTCTGTCGCCAAACACCTAACGGTGTGTTCCGGCAGCAGTCCTTGAGAGCAAGTGAAATAACAGGCACATGAGACTAACTTAATAACTATGTCTCAAGGTGACGGGCGCAGTGCAATCGTGACTTGTGACAAAATGCATCTGTTATGGGCAGAGGTTAGTCCGCTTAACATGAGGTGGGCCTCGAGCATGTTCCGTCCTAATGACATTAAAAAAGAACTTCTCCATACAGACAAAGAATGGTGATTAATTAACTTACGGTATCTCGTGTTGTTCGACCAAATCCAACTGCTTCAGTAGAAATCCGATAAAAATCTCATCGCTGTCAAGCATATAGTAGTTCACTCGTAGCGTTAGCAATTGGTTCAGAAGTCGTAATACTTGACATTGCAACGGTATGTGATTTTGCATCGTATAACTCTGTAAATATGGTACAATTTTCATTAACCGATACATGGAGTAATATCCACTGATTTTTAAAAAAGTAATAAATTTAGTATGTCTCAGTGAAAGAAGTCGGTTGAATTAATTTTTTTTCGTTATTTTCACACACAATTCACAATAGTGGCCACCATCAACAAGCCTTACAATTACCATGTCATCGAGCTACAGGCGTATTGGCAAATACTTTTATTTTGCATTTAATCGAGTGTAAAACTACTAAACTGATGTTAATGAAATTTATATGGGAACAACTTGGAGATACCACTAAATTGGACCCATTGGGCATGTACAACTTTATCATATGATACAAACACTGTTTACAGGGTGGAAATAATCTGTGATGCTGTTCTTTGCAAAAACCGTAAAAGTGTCATTTTGTGCTTGGGACTTGAGGAATAAATAAACATGAAGATACTTGATATCCAGAGACATTTCAAACTTATTTTACAAACTATCTTAAAAATTTCAATCTCTCTTTTCTACGCCCGAACACATTTTTAGTTCCTAAATTTTCTGCTATGGGCGCTAATAAAAAATATGGGCGAAAACGTTGGTTACCTAAATAATCTGTGTGAATGAATTTTTAAAGCTACATCATAGTATCGAAAAAACTATTCAAAGAAATGTACGTAGTAATCTTCCGCAAGTTACAAGATATCCAGCATTTGCAAAATAAGCTAATTGACGGGAATGTAACAAACAAAATGGGTAGAATACAGTGGACATAATAATTAATTACAATAATTTTAAGATCTATGTATCTAAACTACCTGTATTCCAGCAAATAAATAAATTTGAATTTGAAAAATGATGTCTCACCTTCAAAGACTGTATAACAACCGGCTCAAACAGTCTTATATACCGCTCCAACTCCTTCTTATTGGTACTCCACTTTCTATCAGACTTATTCTTCGCAAAATTCTCCATCGCTATCAACAGCTGTCTCTCGCCCGCCATGTTTGGATTTCTCAAATCCATAGACAATCTCTGACTAGCGTTCGAACTCACACTACTCCTCCTAGACTCAACCTCTATGGTCTTCAAATCGTTCACCTGCATGACGTCATCGAAGAAGGTTGTAGCTTGCCTCTGGTCGGGCTTGTCACTTATTGTTGTGAAATCGTGGTATTGACTTATCATGTTGGTACCAAATAGACATTTTAGTAGTTGTGTAACGCAGAATACTGAAAGATCGGCGCATATAGGCATGATAACCTTGAGGTAGTAAAGTATTTCTTCCGTGACCGAACCCAATTCTCTTTCGGTTGATAGTTCTAATTGGATAGCTAAGCTGTTCAGAACTGTTGTTAGGAACGAGTGGAATATACTGCTTTTTGGATCTAAGTTTATCTGAGGACAAAAAACGCGTATATATGTGTTTACACAGGATTATTTTTAAAATGATAACAACATCTTAGTGTTGACTTCTGCTAGTCCTAACAATTTTTTTTTTGCACTGCGCCCGTCACCTTGAGACATAGTTGTTAAGTCTCATGTGCCTGTAATTTCACTGGCTCTCAAGGACTGCTGCCGGAACACACCGTTAGGTGCTTGGCGACAGATGTTCTACTTGAGAGTGGTCGCTAGCCAGGCGGGCATTCGCAAAATGCCCTTCCACCATGCGGTGAAGCTCAAGCCCGCGGCGGGTTTCGAGCCATGGACCTGCTGCACGGCAGTCCATAGCCAATCTGTCACCAAGCACCTAACGATGTGTTCCGGCAGCAGTCCTTGAGAGCCAGTGAAATTACAGGGACATGAGGCTTAACAACTATGTCTCAAGGTGACATGCGCAGTGCAAATTGTGACTTGTGACCGCTTAACATCAGGTGGGCCTCGAACTTTTTCCGACACAATAAGATATTTCGTAGCATAAAATTAATAAATATACTGCAAAGTATTCAGATAGTCGTAGTACATAAATTACGTACCTTATGATTCGAGTAAACAGCACGCAAGCTTTCATAGAACTTCATATAAAACGGCTCGTTGAAGAAATGTCCGCTAAAGTTGGCCTTCAGACTGGAAGCGGGCGGTGCTTGCTTCTTCCGGAGGGAACCTTTGTCGTCCGCGCTGTCTGTTGGTGAACTGCCCTTACGCATCGGGATCGGATCTGATGATAAGATAAGGAAGAACATATAAAATGGATTCTAGGCAATCTCTGAGGGATTTTTTTAAAGAAATTGATATTTTTCCAAGTCAAAGTCAAAATCATTTATTCAATTTAGGCGTCTACGACGCTCTTATGAAGGTCAATTACAAATTTTAGTATTGAAATATTCTACATTGTACTGCCACGTTCAGCAAATAAATTGTATAGAGCCACTGCGAGAAGAACGGGCAAGAAACTCGGGGCCATTCTTTTAAACATCTTTTAACAATGTGTTACATACATACTATATAATAGAGTTATTACAATATTTGTTTAAATTATTTAGGTGACAGGCAATAGCTTGGCGGAGGCGGAATTGTCCAGGCATTTTTGTCGTTTATGTAATCAGAAACTGTGTAGTAGGATTTTTTAATCAATATGTTTTTCACATGCAACTTGAATTTCCCTTCTGTGAGCGTTGTAATATGTTTAGGAACTTTATTATAAAACCGCACACAATTACCAAGTCTGTATATACATATTTGAAAATATTATGAATATTCGTAAAAATTTGAGTAAATTTAAATTAAACAGTGACAATCACGATTACAACACTAGGAATAAAGATAAAATAGCGGTGCCAGGTTTTAGATTAGCAAAGACAAATAAAAGGTCCTCCTTAGGTAATTGTGTACGGTTTTATAATAAAGTTCCCAAACATATCGCAACGCTTACAGAAGGGAAATTCAAGTTTCATGTAAAAAACGTATTGTTTAAAAATCCTACTACACAGTTTATGATTACTTAAACGACAAAAATGCCTGGACAATTACGCCCCTGCCAAGCTATTGCCTGTCACCTACATAATTTAAACAAATATTGTAATAAATTTATTATATAGTAAGTATGTAACACATTGTTAAAAGATGTTTCAAAGAATGGCCCGGAGTTCCTTGCCCGTTCTTCTCGCAGTGGCTCTATACAATTTATTTGCTGAACGTGGCATCTCAATGTAGAATATTTCAATACTACAATTTGTAATTGAACTTCATAAGAGCGTCGTACACGCCTAAATTGAATAAATGATTTTGACTTTGACTTTAGTAGTCTCGTAGCCGTAGAACTTTTTGTGAACGAGTTCTTCTGGAGATGTACATACTACTACTACGGACATACTTATTTGTAGCGACAAGCAGAAATGTTCCGGTTTGTACGGTATGGGTGCCGTTGAAACTACAGACACATGAAGACTTTACAACTTCGTCTCAAGGTGATGGGCGCAGTACAATTTGTGTATTCTGAAAAGTCTGTCCTTATTCAAATCTACATTGTGGTTAACATCCTCCATCAGTGTACAAATATATGTAAAATTTTCAATATTCTGGCATTAAATTTAATTTCTTACCTTGAGTCTTTCTTCTAACAGGACTTCCCGGCAGGGCAATCCCGCTCTTATTTAAATGTACATTAGGGTTAACCTCCTCGATCAGATGCGCCAGCACGTTTAACATTTTCAATGTAACACGCAGGAATTTTTCTGCGAGACCGGCAACCCTTGCATCTTCTAGGTGTTGCCATTTGTTTGTATTTTGCGTATCGCGTTCGAATATGTCGCGATTAGAGGTTTTATGGCGCATTAGATTGTGGATTTCGACTGCGGAAAATATATATGAAAATATTAGTGGTATATTATGCTACTAATAAATATATAAATGCCCCTAGAGTGCCGTGCTAGAATTTCATCCCCATCTCTATCCGTGGGTATCGTATGAGGCGACTATAGATAACACACCAGAAGGTGGGCAGCGCTTTCTGTGGAGCTGACATCTCACACTGCGATCTCCAAGACGCCTGCCAAGCGTGGGGATTATGGCAGACCCATAATGGGGGAGGCTATGTTCAGCAGTGGATAATCCGGCTGATAAAGTACAGTACAGTAAATATTTAAAGAAATGTAAGTCAAGCACAAAAACAGCAGAACGCAAACCTTACAGCGGAGGGCGTGGTTTAATAAGTGTACCTTGCGGCGCAACAACATTACCTTGAAGCGACCAATCGGATGCGATCATGTCTAAGCGCCAAATCAATTAAACAATTAAATATGGATGATTGTATTTGTGACCTTGATGATTTCGGAATCAAAGCGATAAATAAAGAGAGTTACACTTCTTTATTATGCCCGTGAGGTGCCGGGTTAGGATTACACCTCCCCATGTCATCCCATGGGTGTCGTAAGAGGCGATTAAGGGAAAATACTGGAAGGTGGGCAGCAGCGCCTTCTAAAGAACTGCGATCCCCAAGCCGCCTGCCAAGCGTGGGGATTATGGCAAATATCCTCTAAATATGGGAGGCTGTGTTCAGCAGTTGACGATCCGGCTGATACAGTACATATTTATTCGTAGACATTATGATACGGGAAATTGATTGTTTCATTCGTGGCTTCTATATGTAATTTATCCGATCTCACCTTCATCCATTATATTAAAATTTAAAGCTTAACCCATTGGCATCAAGCAATACTGATAACAATACATTTCATTCATAACTAGGAGGCCGGGGTTTAATTTGATTACAACGAGTTAATAAGATCAGTCAAAATGACTTGGAAGCCCGAGCTATAGGTGAGGGATTATAAGACATAGCATAGGTACATATCGTAACTTTGATTGGAATTATTAACTGTCCGCAATAATATTATAACTTACAATGAATAATTATTGACATACAACGGGGTGACATTCCCCATCTTTCACTTTTTTTTTTTCAATTAGAACGGTTACAAACACCACTAACACTAACGATAAAAATTATAAAAACATTAAATATTCAATAAAATGTCAAAGATTAAAATAAATATCGATTTAAAAATACAATGTCAAATGGTTATTCAAAATAATAGTAATAACAATTTATAATAATACTCACAATTTAAAATAATAGACTCAATATAAAATAATAAACTAAATTTAAAATAATAATAAAAAAAAAAATATAAAACATTCTAATAATTATACCATTCACAGAGCTTTAAGCATTTTGTGAGGATGTCCTTCCATGTGTCATCAAATATGTCACACTCTTGATTGGCGTCTACCAGAGCGTTGAGCGCTTTAAGAGATCGCGGTATCGGGGATGCGGCGTAAGTGACTGTCCTACAGTTTAGAACAGCAAAAAGTTTGTGTTTCCTCGCCGAAAGGTAGTTGTCAGGTACATAAAGGCGACACAAAACATCACTGAGATTCGGAGCATCTACTTTGCCATTAAGAACTTTGCACATTATGACGAGCTGGTCATATGATCTACGGACTTATAGCGAATTGTACCCTAGGCTACCTAGCAAAAATGTTGTAGGGTACATGTAAGGGCGTGGACCCATGGGCGTCGTAAGAGGCGAGTAAGGGTAATATACCGGAAGGTGGGCAGTGCGCCTTCTGAAGAACTGGATATCTTATAGTAATTAAATATCTTATGCTGCGATCCTGAAGACGCCTGAGGAGCGTGGGGAATATGGCAAAACGCCCTTTAATGGAGGAGGCTTGTGTTCAGCAGTAGACAATCCGGCTGATACACATTATCGATTACATAGTCAAGTTTCAACTACATCATCGCATTGGATTCATATCTTTCAGGGAGGGGGCGAAATTCTCGAGTCTAAATTCTCGCATCTAGACCGGTGAACAGCCTTAGTTGGAGTTTTCAGGCCTTCAACATAGCCTAACATCTCCCATCCTAGTAGAACAACCAGGACCGACGACGGCTTAACGTGCCATCCAAAACACGGAAACGGTCAGTAGTAAATACCACTAGCGGTCACCCATTCACAGCATAACCGTAGCGAACAATGCTTAAACCTAGTTGATCGGTAACGAGTACCGCTAGGAACGCTTCTTAATTTATATCTCACCTGGATACACCATCCTACATAGGTCCAGCATAACCGTCCTGCATTGCACAGTTCCATTGCAAAGGTCCAAGCTGTCCAGGCAGAAGCTCAGGATGCCTTGGTCGGAATACGCTTCTATGTGCTGCCATGGGGAGTATTTGCCGGTTATTGCTTGCAGGGTCTCGAGAAGGCCTTGCTGGAAGATTTTCAACTTTATTGTTAAGAGGTTTGAAACCATAATTGCCTAGTGGTAATGGGTATGGTCAATATAGCTTGTTTCATAATTTGATTCTTGCCGCGGGCAGCAGCGTAACGGTATGTTGTTTACTTGCTAGCTAGCCATGCGGCAAGCCTAGAATTACTGGTTCTCAATTACAGCAAACGAAATGAATAGTTGGATCGTTAGTGACAGATATCGTAATTAATTGCACCGTTCGTACACATTTGCACCTCAAACCCTCTATTATATCCGAGATATTTATACACATATTTAAGCGTTTAAATAACTTTGGTGTGGTTGATTGATTAGTAACCACCCCTCGGTTAACAATATGTTATTACATATCTGCATATGTAATAAACTACTATTACGAAGATGAAAGTTAACAAACAAATTTATTTGTTAAATTATCCCCGAAAATTATTAAAATTCATCATTGTTTTGATGCTTCCTTTCTAATCTCAACTCTCCCATCGTTCTGTGGGTTCCAGATGACACTCAGTTCCCTTGAGCCGGCCGATGGCCTGTCAGGGAACTGCTGTTCATTCCGATTATACACGATAATAACTGTAAACACATTTTTTTTTAAATATACTAAACCAACTCCTCGCACATTTCATTTCCGGTATTCCCCCAAAGCTCCGATAGAGAGCTATTTTAATAGTTATTTTCGCAAAATTATGTATTCGAGATTTCAGAAGCCTTGTAAAAAGAACTTAGCATTCCATGGATTGACCAGGTTCCAGGTAAATCAAGCAAGAAGAGGCCCATGTCTCAGGTGCCTAGAACTTGCAACCCTCACTGCTCCCCGGGGAGTAGGGGTAAGCGGCCCCTTCATATAGGCATCAATGCTCCTCTCCACCACTCGAGCCTCCTCCCCTTCCTAATCAAATTTGGTAAGATCTCACTAATGCCGCCTTGGATACTTGCTCTAGGATGGAAATTACGGTTGTTCTTGACAGAACAAGTTTTGTAATTAGGTTATAAAGGGATTTCGCTTGCTACGACTTCTGTGGAATATAAATTAACTACATAACCGTTTATGGTTAATTCATTTGCTTAGTTGTAATATTTGTTTATTTTTATTGTGTAGTATTTTTATAGGTAGGTAAGTTTGTTTCCCACAGCACAGTAAGTTCTATAAGTACTAGACATTTTAGTTTTTTTCAAGACATAAACGTACCTGGTCTGGATGACAAAACACCAACATCCCCAGGATTTTTATAGTGTTTTGCAATAGTTTCCGTCCATCAAAAGAGTCCAATTTGATACTGCGCTAAGATTGAGTACGGCTTGCATTTAGAATTTGTTTTTTTTTTTACCAAATCGACGTGTATTGGGTCGCGGCCAAACCTTTGTTTGCTCTAGCTACCGAGAGACTCGTCGCTTCTCGTATCATTTTGAGGACTCTATCATGGCGACGTGAATAATAACCACTATCAAGGAGCACCTTGCATCCTACCAGTATATACAGTAGAACCTCTATAAGTCGAACATCAAGGGAGACGCCAAAAAATTCGAGTTATAGAGTTTTCAACTTATGGAGGATTTCGACTTAGGCAGATTTTGATTCGACATAAAGAGTTTGAAGTTTATTCTTATAAATTATGAGTAAGAGAGGTAAAATAAATAAAAATTCAACTTGCAGAGGTGACAAACATATTTATATTTATTATAAATCAACATTATTTCAAATCATTTTAAAATAAAAAATATGGCATTAAAAAAGTCAGTATTTTTTTTTTGCTTTAGATAATTTGGTTGTTCTCTATCTATAGCATTGTCTAATCTATAAAGAGCAGACAAATTACTTGCTTAGCTAAATTTCAAAGGAAATCAAAATTGAACACCTGACACCAAGCAAGCAAACACGTGTTTACGTGAGTCATAAATTTATCATCGTATTCTCCTAAAATGTTTTCTAAGAAACAATAGTGTACTCACATTGTCGGCAAGTTCTTAAAGTCGGTAACTTATTTTTGTTCGAACAATAGAGGTAATAAATTCCAAATGATCAAGTTGTAAAGGTTGTAAAATAAAACGTTGCTATGTTCGAGATACAGAGGTCAAATTTAATTTTTCGAGTTATAGAGTGAAAATATGTACCAAAATGGCTTGGAGGGACTCGGTGATTATTTCGACTAACAGAGGGTCAAGATTTCAAGTAATGGAGGTTTTGGTGTTTGAAGGGAAGGGAACAAAACATTTTTTCGAGATTTGGAGGTTTTTGACTTATCGAGGTTCTACTGTAATATAATATACTCAAACTACACTGTATGTACTTTCTTTAAACTTTCGTGTATTAAGCTCATGTTTCTAAATCCTAAACGGGTCTTTTCACGCAAGATAAAACATCAAAATAATTATACTTTGACTAACCTCGACGTTTCGATCAAGTTGCGTCACTAGCGTGACCACGGTCAATGCAACTTGATCGAAACGTCGAGGTTACACAAAATATAATTATTTTGATGTTTATTTGTGCGTGAAAAGGCCCGTTCAGGATTTAGATACACTGTATGTATATTCAAGAATTATGTCTTTTCACTCGAACACATTCTTCTTATTTCAATAAACGCAGTGAGGTATTCACGCGATTGAAAAGGGTTATATATGAGAACCTATGGTATCATCCTCCGTGTTATAAAATTATCTATGAAAAGAATGTTTACAACATGTGCCTCATAACATATGTTCGGTAAACAAACGTAAACAATGCAGTCTGTTTCTGAGCGCGCGCGGACGCGAATCTTGTCCGTGTTATCTGCGATGGATTATATCGAATACGCTACGTCGAATACGCCACGACACAGTGGTAAAGAGTGGGACTACGGGGATTAAGAAGGGTCCCCTGTCCACACAACATATAAGAAATTACTAAATGAGATAAAACTTGCAACTCGCTATTAACTTAAAAGCTCTGAGTGCAATGTATTTAAAACTAAATTGACTTATTGGCTGTTAGACAAATGTTTTATACTGTGTCTGAATATTTGGAAAGCTGACTTGACATTATTAACTCTATTTTATATTTGTGTTACTATGTATAATCTTAAATTTACCTAATATTTGCACGCCTGCTTGCATTTAGAATAGAATTTTCGATACTAATGATGTTATTGTAATAATTGTGAAGGTATTTAACAAATAAATGATTTAAGAGCCATTTCACAAAATTACGCTACTGAAGTTTAGGTAAATGCCAGCGCATCGCTTACACAAGCGAAAGAAGTGACGACGGAATAGCGTAACTGTAAGTAAAATATTTTGATACTAGCACTCATTAATAAAGAAATGTAAGTTGCGAATTTAAAAATTGTGTGATTGGCATGAGTAAATAATAAATTTCTTGTCGATTACTTGCTAATGTTATAGAAAAGAAGTAGGCATGTACCTACATATTTATGAATGAATTTCTATTGTTATCATTATCGCAGATATCAATGGGTTAAATAGTCAACCTACATCGTGAATCGTATATTTACATTTCATCTTTGATGAATAAAAAATAGATATGTTTGAATCATTTATTGTAACAATAAACTTAAATAATAAAAAAAATATACAGCTTAAAATTATATAAATATTTGACGTAACGGGATTGATTAAAAGCTGCGGACTAAAAGCTCTTTCTTTTAAATTTTCCAAAAATTGCTATTTTCCTCGTTCACACTCTTCAGTATCTATATCCAGTCGTTAACACTGCCTGCTATAATGACCATGCATAGGATTGAGGTTTATTTTTCTGTGCATCCGGAAAACAACTTAGTACCAACCACAAACGTCCCATGACGTTTTTGGTTTTCCATTACTTAAACATGTCACCCTCATATTCTAATGTATAATTTAAATTTACTCAAATTTTTACTAACATACATAATATTTTCAAATATATACAGACTTGGTAAAGTTACAATATCGATTTCTTTAAAATGATTCCTCACAGATTCCCTATGACCCATTTTATATATGGCTCGAATTGCACGCTTTTGCATGATAAAGATTGTATTATATCTTTGATGCAATCTATAATCAACGTATATACTTCTTGATACTAATGCAATCCTCACTATATACTCTTATGCTCACTATTTCCTCTATGGAAAATAAATGATAATAACCTTTTTATAAAAAAAAATACTGGAAATGGGGTTTGAACACACGACAAAAATGGTGGGAAACAGTAATTTAGTTGCTATTTTTATTTTTTTGTAACTAACTCACCTAAAACTTCGATTCTTCTTTTAATATGATAATTTACTATTGTTCTTTAGCCATTAATTGTTACAGATTTTTACGCCAAATATTTTAAAGTAACAAGATTAAAACAACCCAATTGTTTTAAGAACTTTGGCGGGAAAACTGTATTGGAGAGCAATATTTTTTTCTGAAAAACTATACCACCTACGGCTTTGGTCCTTTGATATTATTATTTACATGTAATTTATACACCTGTATTATTTCAGATTTATTGGTTTAGAAGTTTAAAATTAGTTACGAGATTATTTAATACGCAAATTTGCATCGGTAAGTGTTTGCGTTGCAAAATGTATCGAGTGAAAAATGACTTATACATATGCAAAATTGCGGTTTTCTAGGTTTATAACTGTTGACGTAGTTACGAGATTTATATGAAATGACGTAATATTTTGGGGCCAAAATGTAATTTGTGCTGGTTTCAGATTTCATCAAAATATTCAAAATCCTTCCGTTATCTCAGAAAAATATGGATTTTTTCTTGTATGGGTAAGGATGATGCATCCTTTTGAAACCCATTTGGATTATGAAAGTCGGACTTACGCAGATTTTATGGTGAATTTGTAAGTATTTACAAATTTACCATAAAATCTGCGATTTCTTTATTAATGAGTACAGATTTTATGGTGAATTTGTAAGTATTTACAAATTTACCATAAAATCTGCGTAAGTCCGACTTTCATAATCCAAATGGTCTATGGTGACTATCGACCGCTAACTGGTATCCCGGTTTGTACAAATGAGGAAGGTAGTTTAATTTCCAGCTGAAATTATAGCTGTGTTTATTTATAGACATAAACTGAATCCAAAAATATTGGAAATCAATTATTCGCCTGCCATCTTATCCTCCTAAAACAAAAGTTATAGTGGGTTACTAATTTAAACTAGAATAATATAAAAACTAGCAGACCAAAAAGAAGAAGTCAACCCTCTGAGGTTGTTAGCATTTTTCCAATAACGCTGTATAAGGCTGCATAATTGTGACGTTTCCTTTTTTTAACACAATGGATGAACAGAAACTAAAGATGTAGTTACTTAACAAGACAACAATACTTATATTATGGACAACAAATATAAAGTATAGTTTGTTACTTAAAAAAATAAGGACATGATCAAAACTCTGTGGTCGCACTATAAACTTGCGTCTAAGCGTTCCGCGTACGAAACGTCAGAGCAAGGTAAAACGAACACAGGTCCTACCTCGATGGGCGCTCGCGCGGTACTGATTGCCTCGCGCTTGTACATTTTAATTTATAAGCATTTCGAGTTATGTTAAATATTTTTTCTTGTCTAACAAAACAGAGTTAATATCACAATTTATTGAAGATCAGATTAATAAAAGAATGGACTTTCTTTTCATATAATATCTGTTTGGAGTTACACTTTATTAAACACAATATATCGTGGTAAACTGCTGATATAATTCGTGGAAATTGGCGCATGATCTTTATTTTTTTTCTACAATGACGATTAATTATCGATATTCTAGTACACTATGTGTCAACAGGATTATATGCCTGATGCACAGTTTTTTTTTAGTTAATTTGATGAATATTTATACAAGAGATAGAACTCTGAAGTTGGCTATGTGTACTTTAATTCGTAAAACAAGGTGCGGGAGATGAGTCACTACAAAATAATTAATGTTATGTTTGTAAATCTGGTACATTTACTGAAAAGAGAACAGATTATTCTATTTTTATCAATTATTAAACAACTTGTAGATATTTCCTATGATAGTAAATTAAGCGCTTAAAATCTTCGTATACCGCATTAAAATGTAAAATGCCTCTTAATGTTGTCTTAGGTTTTCGCGATTATTAACCATAGTAATTAAACAACTTTAAACGGTTTAAATCGCGTATATTTATCATTATTTCTGTCCCGACGTTTCAAACACTTTGCAGTGATCGTGGTCACGGGGTGACTCTGTAATGTAATGATAAATATACGCGATTTAAACCGTTTAAAGTTGTTTAATTACTAAATAAATGATTTATTGATGAGACGAATCACTTAGCATTCCATGGATTCACCTTGCGGGTGCCGGGTCCATAGCGTTGCAGAGGAAGAGGCTCATGTCAAGGTGCCTGGGAATTGCAACCCAGTGAGTAAGGATATTATGACGCATCAATGCTCCCTTTCACAGCTCGAGTCTCCTCCCCTGCCCAACCAAATCTGGTAAGATCCTACTAATGCCGCCTTAGATACACGTTCTAGGATTGAAGTTACGGTTGTTCTTGGTAATAGTATATTGTCACTACTTACCGAATAGTATTTACAACTCGAAGACATCAATTTCGCCACCAAATCACTTATGACCACCCTCAAGCTGTCACTTCTCTCCAATTTTCTAGAACCTTTGGTAATTTTCAGCTGCTGCGGTAGATCGCTATAGAAATATATTTCTCTGACGAGGTTCAGAGATGGCAAGCCGTCGTCGAAGATTAGCAGTTGGGTTTGTTCTCTGGCCGTTTGGTGTAGAATTGTTGTTGGTGTGTCGCGCGGTGAGAGAAATATCGTTGGAATTATGCTGGGGAAAATAAACGATTGTTATGTAACAAAGAAGAAATAATAAACAATATTAAAAAAATATAAATTAATGTTACAGAAAAACACATTTTTTTATTTTTTTTATGCCTGATAGTTTAACCTTTGACCACAAAAAATATATATGTTATAAAGCAATGATAACTGTAATAGCTATGGTCAGATAGATGCCGCTGGCCCATAATTCAATTCCCATCCCCGGCTAAAGCTTTACTGTATGGTAGAAGAGCATTTTGATAATGCTCACCTAGCTACCTTCCACCCTCAAGAAGAAAATCTATCGCCAAGCACCTAACAATGTGTTACGGTAGTAGTTCTTGAGAACCAATTCTAGGTTAGCCTAAACAACATCTTCGTCCACATCATCATTTACCATCAGGTGAGATAGTGGACAAAGGCAAATCCATCAGGCATAAAAAAGGAATTCAATTAGAAGCACATAAGGCTTAACAACTGTATGTCTCAGTCTAACCGGCGCCTGGCTAGTTTGCAGCAGTGCAGTTTTTCACGTGTGTTTAAATGCATCTACTATATGATCATCATTAGCCGGAAGACGTACACTGTTGAACAAAGTCCCCCATAGAACGCCACAAAGAACGGTTATTAGCCGCTCGAAACCATTGGCTACCCGCGACTTTAACGATGTCGTCAGTCCACGTAGTCCTACCAACTCTACGTCTTCCGGTGTATACTTCCGGTGGTAACCACTCGAGAACCTTTCTTCCCCGTCAGTTATCAGTTCGTCGTGCAATGTGGCCCGCCCATCGCCACTTCAACTTGCAAATTCTGAGACCTATGTCGGTGACTATATGCACAGGTTAAATTAATATATTATATTTACTAAGTTTTAATTAATCAAGGATATAAGGAATAATAAAATCAATTATTGATGTGCCTAGGCTTAGTTACTTACTTGGTGATGGCTTGGGAGGCAGCATTCCTCACTTTCTGATCTTGATCTACTAAAAGTTGTACAAGTGTGTCCACTATTCGTCTACTACGTCTGTGATAATCTGGGTACAGCATGAATAATCTGAAATTATTTAAGTGTTTTTATGTATTTAGATAAGTAAGATTATTCAATGTTTACATGTCAATATGATAACAAACATAACTAATAATAATTAAGTCAAACTTAAGTAGATTATGATACAAGTGAGCTAAGTTGCTCACTATACACGAGTCCGTGTGTTGCAGCCCGAGCCGTAGGCGAGGGCGTAAATCAGCCGAGTTTATAAAGAGCAAGTTGCTCAAGAGTTTCATACGCACTTTTTCAACACCCTTGCAAGGATAAAAAAATATATGTTGCACAAATGCGATACAAACAACATACGAAAATTATAGAAAATAGCGCGGTTTTTTTTTTTTGCGCGCTGCAAATGTATAATGGTTGATTACATATAAACCTCTTTGATGTTACAAATCTGCATTACCCGGTTAAATTGAAAATGCTCTGTTTTCTCGCATACAATTTGCAGTTAGGTACTAACTTAACTGTGTAGGGATCAATTACCCGATTAAATTGAAAATGCTCTGTTTACTCGCATATAATTTGCATTTAGGTACTAACTTAACTTTGAAGGGATAATTCTATTACGCACTAGTGTATAATATTATTATGCACGAGGGTGTTATAGTTCGGTTTATGGCCCTAAGAACGATATAATAAAGCTCACTTTACGAGCAAGGGTGTTGAAAACTATATTACACTACGATAAGTTAGTACATTATAGTCTGGTTTTTAATTTGAGATCAAAAATGTAAACAAAGAAATGTCAATATATGTCATTGTCAAACTGATAGGTCAGGGGTATTCAATAGTTTTTTCAAAAATATTCTTACGTTATCCGTAGCGGCGCACCCTGCTGCGCTAAGTTTCAAACATTTTTATTACATTGAAATAATTTCATACCTTTAATATATTTTATAATTACCTTAATCGCCTCTTACGACACCCACGGGAAGAAATAGGGGTGTCATTGTAATGTAACCCGGCATCCCATGGGTTGGCCACCATCAACGGCATACATGGCCACAAAAATACCGAAAGGTAGGAAGCAGTCACTTCTAATGACTTCTAATGCGATCCTCAAGACGCCCGCCAACTATGGGGATTTTGGCAAATCTGCCCAATGGAACTTTGTTCAACGGTGGACGTTTCGGTTGATGTGGTGATGATATATATATGTTCTATACGTCTTAAAAAATTGACAAAGTTCCTCATTTTACAGTCGCATATCTAAACACCTGCGTACATAATCATAAACTTCCAAAAATGAATACACTAACTTTGAAGTAAATATTAATAATTTTTATTTAACTTTCTAATTTTAACGTCATCGTTTTATTGGTGATATAGTAAAATGTTAATTTATAACTTATGCAAGTATTGTCGGTATAATGTAAAAATTAATTGTGAATTAGAATAATTTGAATCTATATAAGGTCGAATGCCATCTTTATAAAACATGATAAGTAAGTGAATAAGTTAATGAAAACACAAAAAATATTTAAGTCATTTATTTTTCAGCAGACAAATTCTTACATTCTGTAGTTTCAGCATGCGCATGCTAAGCCTACCCTTTTGCAGGGGAAGAAGCTACAGTATAGTTGAGAGTGAAAACTCAGACCTCAGTAGATAAGAGTATGCTTACCATGCTAAATTCAAGATATAAAAGTAAGATCTGTGAAGTTAAAAACAAAACGGATTAAAATAATCGGGGTATTTGTAAAAACAAATCGATATTTAGCTCGATTTGTTTTTACAAATTGGGGTTTTTAAAATGCAAACATCCAAAATGTACGATTCTCATATCAACAAAACATAAAAAAGTTTTGTTTCAAAAAAATTTGGTCATTCACAAATATTTCAGCTATGTCAAGTATATCCTTCTAACTGAAACGGACGATATCCCCAACATATCAGCGGTTTTCTTAGCACACTCCATTACTCATCCTTCGGCCACAACAAAAACGCGTGTTTGTACGCGTTCATAACTATCAGCTTTTCGGAAGTACTCAAAGACTTGCGAGGACGTTTCTTAACGGGAAAAATACGTATTTCGTTGTTGAAGGGCCCGGTCCAGGCAGTGTTTTGGAGGCTCCAGCCTCCATATTACGAAAATAATATTTTCGTAAGAATAAACCAAAACTAAACACAACTCTCTGGCAACAACTATAAATAACAAAAATAATAATACGAAATTCAACAACAACAAGAACTAGAAAAACAATCGGCGAGGAACACAACAAATACGAACGAATAAGCAAAAATGGCGCTAGCTGGAAAATGTTTACGTTCCCGCAAGTGTGGCTATTAAAAACAAAAAAATCTTACACTATTTCTTTCAGGCTTGAATATATGCGTAAATATGTACGCTCATAAAAAAGTGTTTTATTGTTTAATATTAATGTAATAAATTATAGCATTAATTAAATATTTTACATGAAATGCTCCATCCGTTTCCAAAATTAGTATTATTACTAAGTACTTGTCATTTTTTTGCACGGTTAACCCTTTGTTTACGTTTTTGATCTCGGATTAAAAACCCAGAGTATAGAATGATTTCAGTCTATATTTTTATTGTAAACTCCGAACTATTGCTCTGAACCATTGATATATAAGTACTGAGTACTAGAGAAGCTATTCGAAACAAAAAACGTGTCGCAACTTGATGACACTGGAGACTGAGAAGGGCGAGTGCGCCGTAGACTCCATATATTTGCTGGAGCGCTTAATGTAGTCTAGCCAAACTATTAAAACACGCAACGCTAGATCGCTTATAGATGTAGCCATAGATCGATTTTTAGCCTATGATTGCAAATGACGTGGCCTTATTCGAGTTTTTGTTTCTGTTTTGGTATAACCATATCATTGCCTATTTCTTAACTTAAACAACAAATAATTTTCCATACTTGTACACTAAATTGTTATTTACGACCAAGTTCACACTTAGATTCGAATGCTCGTATGATAAGCGCCGCTCTTTATGAACCCACATTGCATAAATGTCGAAACCACACTAAAGTAAGGTGACATCAGAACAGCTCAGTCGAACAAAGTGAACGGTTTGATCGCGTAATCCAGAACATTATCACAAGCTCTGAACACCCTTGTCACAAGTAAACAAGTACGTTCAGTGTGTCCGTTCAAAGGTCCTATAAAGGCCAGTGTGTACTATTTCATAGCAAGGGAGATAGTACAGGGATTGCAATCCCACGGGATCCAGCAGTCCCGCAAGATCCCGCTATCTTTCCTGCAGGATCCGCACCTCTAAATGCAGGATCCGTGTATCCCGCGCAATTTGAAAGGTGGCACCAAATCTATCGAGTGGTTAAAATTTGAAAGAAAGAAAATTTATTTATTTGACACAAACAACTTAAAAGATTTACAATATATGCAGTATGTAGTAGTAGTTCTTGAGAACTATGTACAATGCAGTAATAAGGTTAGGTGTTCGTAATATACACAGATATTCAATATATTTATGCGAGTCAAATGGGATCCATCTCAGCATAATATTGCAGACGTAACACAGGTTAATATAGTACGGCTGCTAATGGAAGGTAAATAAGTAAAAATCTTAGGACTTCAGTATTTAACTCGCTTAACATCGACAAAAAAAGTTTACAATGAAACAAAACTTATAAACATAAAAACACTATATCATTTTAACATTTGTATTTTTATTGGAAAAATTCTAAACAGGAACATCCATACAAGTTTAACGTTTACCAAACAAAAAAAGTTTCAAACCGCTGCACTCGCCGGGCTAGTTATCTTGTACTTCCGAAGACTAGGACAAATTATGGCAAAACAATGCTTACTTTTGTAGGAGCGCAACTGTATAATAAGATACCCTTAAATATAAAAAAATGTAAAATCATTTAAAGCATTCAAAAGGCAACTAGCTCTGTACCTTATTGAGGAGCAAAGATAATAATGCGTTAAATATGTGATGGATGTCCAAAGAGATTTGTGATTATTTTGTATAACTGTTTCATTATATTGTTTGATTAGATACAATCAATTGTGACGACGAATGTCTATTGAATATTTTAAGTCTAACCATGTTCTCGTGTAAGTGACTTTATGTCTTATTTGAGAATAAACTTCTTTAAACCTAACCTACTTCAGTATTTAAGTAATTATTTATATCCTGTTTGTTTTTATGGGAAAATAAACAATTTGTATTTTTATTTATAATGGCGAGCGCGCTGCGCGCGTGACCCGTTTCGCTGAGCGAAATAACGATGCGAAATGCGTGATGGCAACGCGATGTTGCCGTTTTGTGCGCAAAGCCTGTCATGGCTTTTCAGTTGTGCTCTAAGATTTGTGTGAGGTTAAGTGTTCCTAATCACTTTTCTATAAATGTTATTGCTTAAGAGCCCTTTTACATTTTGCAGCCTTCTTACTCGCACTTTTAAAGATAATTTCAAATAGCAACAATATGGTTTATATTTTTTAAAATGTGGTCGATCATTATTTTGCTGCATGCAACTATAGATGTTCTCTACTAATTTTCATTTTGATATCTGTTATGGGGGATCCAAAACGCGTAATTTAGTCATTTAAAATTTTGGGCCTCTAATTCTAATTGGACTCAACATGTAACAAAGTAAAAATATGTTGAGAACATCTATAGTTGCATGCAGCGAAATAATGATTGACTACATTTAAAAAAATGTAAACCAATTTTGATGCTATTTGAAATAATCTCTAAAAGTGCGAGTGAGAGGGCTGCAAAATGTAAAAGCCTCTTAAGTCAGATAGTTTTGTTAAACATGAAATACATTAGTTTGTTACACAACAGGATTTATGAAAAAAATATGATATCTATACTTATAATAAAACTGTAACAGATCTATAGTCTGGTTTTTAATTCGAGATCAAAAATGTAAACAAAGAAATGTCAATATATGTCATTGTCAAACTGATAGGTCAGGGTTTTCAATAGTTTTTCTTCAAAAATATTTTCACAAGTGTGGCTATTAAAAACAAAAAAATCTTACACTATTTTTTTCAGGCTTGAATATATGCGTAAATATGTACGCGCATATAAAAATGTTTTATTGTTTCATAATAATGCTATAAATTATAGCATTAAATATATTTTTTACATTAAATGCTCCATCCGTTCCCAAAATTAGAAAAATTACCAAGTACTTGTAATTTTTTTGCACGGTTAACACCTTTGTTTACATTTTTGATCTCGAATTAAAAACCAGAGTATAGTTCTGCACATGGCAGATATTTTGAAAAAAAATATTTGATAGCACTCTTTAGCTGACACTGATGCCAAAACCTGATTTTTTTTGTCTGTCTGTCTGTGTCGCGGCCGCGCATCACCACGAAACTACTGAATGGAACTCAATGAAACTTAACACGATTTGAGTTCATACTACGAAGAACGTTATTGTTTTATCCCGAAATTCGGCACGGTTCCCTCGGGAAAGGGGATGAAAGTCAAAATGTTATTTAGTTGTTATTTATGAACGCGTAGTCCGATTTCAATTATTCTTTTTTTGTTAGAATAGTGGCAAGTGCGTTCGGAACCCCACGGGCAGCCCGGCACCCCACGGACACCCGGCACCCTAAGGGTGCCCCCCTTTACTAGGAGTGCTTCACCGCAGACCACAGCGTTGCTTAATATGAGATAAACAGTGCTCAAATGTGAATAATTAGTTTGCAGGTAGGTACGGCAATCGCGAAAGAAGTCGCAGGTACAGCTAGTTTCTAATAATTTTGATTATTGGACCATAACGTGTTGTTTCAATATGTTTAAAAGAGCAATCCCACGGGAAATGAAATGCTGCGGGAATGTTATCCCGAATAGTACAGTAACTATCAGCTAAAAACAAATAACTTACCTCCGATGCGGCATCCTCTCATACACCTTACAAAGATTGACCTTGCACAGCCAGTAACCGTTACTTTGAACACCTACAAGTGCGTTCAGCGTGTCCGTTAATAAAGGCCAGTGTGTACTATTTGATAGTAGGGGAGACAATGTAGTAACTGCAGTAAGAGTGTGATTCACTGTTGAGTGTATATCATCGGATAGTCCCTGGAATGAAACCATATGGTATATGTAGTTTTCAGTCAAGAAAAATAATATTAAAACAGACCTATATAAAAAAAAAGTATCAAAACAGATTTTTCAGTGTTTCTTATTTTGAAGCAATGATGGCCGAGCGGTAATAGCTATGGACTGCCGTGCCGCAGATCCCTGGTTCCTCCCATCAGCTTAAGCTTAAGCTTCACCGCGTGATGGGAGGGTATTTTGCGATTGCCTTCCTCGCTAGCTACTACCCTCAAGTAGAAAATCTGTCGCACAGCACCTAACGGTGTGTTCTGGCAGCAGTCCTTGAGAGCCAGTGAAATTACAGGCACATGAAACGTTACTATGTTTCAACGTGACGGGCGCAGAGCAATTCGTGACTTGTGATGAAATGCATCTGTTATAGGCAGAGGTTAGTCCGCTTAACATCAAGTGGGCCTCGAGATGGTACCGTAAAAATAACATAAAAGAAATAATAAAAATGATGTAATTAATAATTTGAAATAACCATATTTAAGGTCTCCTCATCATAAAAAAGCTTTGAATAAATTATTAATTCAATTTTGGCGTTCACGACGCCGACACGCATACGTATGATTTCGCGATTATAATTTATTTAATGTATTGATTATTAATTTCAGGGAACTATAACTTATAGAGCACGAATAAAACGCTTTTGATCTAAGATTAATATGATCGCAATATCAGCTGCTGCTCCCTACAACAATACACAATATGATTATGCTGTGAAAATACTCGAAACAAAAACGTCAACTTACCTTCAACACCATCTCAACAAGACTCTCGACAGAAATACAATCGCTGATATCCTTCGGCAGTGAAATCAAACTCCTCCATTTATTATAATCCCCATGCGCCAAATCCAGCGCCGAAGCCAAAAAATTCCCCACACAGACCCTCACCAACCCCCTGATTTGAGGATCAGAATGACCTTCATAAAGATTAAAAAGATCAGACATGTGTTGATACTCAAACTCTTTATCATCCTTCGAATCAACACATCTCATTTCTACATCTTCTACTTCCTCCTTCTCAATCTTCGGCTGTCTTTTAACAGTCACAGTGTTTGGAACATCTAAGGTTGTAGTAGACTCTCCAAAATGATCAAATTTCATATCTAAATCTATGCTAGAAGATAGAATATCCCCGCTGCTTGACATGGGATAGCCAGGATCATTACTGCTCATATTGGTCGGATCATTACTGCCTGTCATATTTGAGTTAGTCGTAAAGTTGCTATTCGTCATATTAGTGTCTTGACTCATCGCACTAACAATCAAATCCCGTGCATTCTTGCTGTCCAAAATAGCGCTTTGTACGTCTTTTGTGGAACTTTTCTGTTCACTTTCGACGGATTTCTCAAGTTTTTCTCGCCGTTGAGATGTTGTTAGTTGATTTTCAACGCTTTTGAGCAGGTCTTGGCTTAGGGATTCTGATAGTGATTCTTGGTAGCACACGTTACGTTCGAGAATGAAATCGTTTATATTGTCTTGAGTGGATTCTGTACCTTCGGTTGACCCTGAAAATAATCATAGGTTCTTAGCTATACTAACGAACTAACAACTAGTCTTCCTGTGGTGAATAGTCTTCTCAGAACATAGGAGTTTTCTGTTGACCCATTAACATTATAGAAAATGTAAAATCTCAGTAACCATTAATTATTTTACTAGCTGATACGTCTATCGAACTTAAGTATGTAGGGAACATTGATATTTGGCAGCATAGTGACGAGCATTGTGCTATTTTATTCAAAAGAATTATTTGTTATATTTTAACATAAAAAATTGTTTGGTTTGCTCACTTAGTTTCTTGAATAGTCTACACAGTTGGCGTAATGAGTAGATAATTCTTAACATACGAGCAAGGATGAATGAGATACATGTCTACAGGTGGTATCAAGATTGTTTAGTTTGTCCATTATTTTTGGTCCCATGTAAAATATCCGAAAAGTCCATAATCATTTTAAGATTTATATATTACTTTTTTGCATAGTCATAGTAGATATTATATACTTATAATATGTATTCAAATAAAACTGACATATTATTGTGCTGTTAACAAAACTTACCAGAAATATTATGGTTCTTTAAATCAGCATCCTTATCTAAGTACAATGTCATCGCTTGTGGATAGTGCCTTAATATTTCTGATAGACAATTAAAAGCTGAAGCCTTCACTGACACCCTTATTGACCTGAAAATAAGATTGTTTATCGCAGACGTTAAAATTGGAAACCATATGTTTTAATAGGTTGTTTATGGTATTCAAGTGATATTTCCTAATTGTACTTATTGTTATCGTAAGTTACTTATTGTATTATTTTATTTAAAGCATGTACTTATAGTGTACTATAACTGTAGTTTTTTAATTATAAATTATTCTTATTCTTATATATCAAATTTCATACAACTCGGGTGAAACGATACTGAAATGAGGGTACACTGTCTATGCAACTCGATCAAATCCTCAAGACCAAGCCAATTCTTCTTAGAAATAATAAAAATCTATTTTTTTTTACAAAACTGATAGGCTCGCCTTTGACCACTATCTCACCTGGTCTCACTATCTACCCGATGGTAACTGATGATGTGGTCGAAGATGTTGTTCATGATAACCTAGAATGACTGGCTCTCAAGGAGTGCTGTTGGAACACACCTTTAGGTGCTTGGTGACAGATTTTCTACTTGAGGGAGCTAGCTACCAGCTAGCCAGGCGGCCATTCACGATACTGAAGTAATTTTAATGATGTAGAATGATGAAGTAATTTCAGCTTACCTGTCAGATATGAGCCCACCCTTGTTACCGGTAAGGAGAAATTTGGAAGCGAGTAATCTTGCACAAAACTTTAGAGGGACGTCATCGTCAGTTGAAGATCCAATGTTGACCTAAAATCGAAAATTAATATAAAATTATTTATTCAGGAGTTGGTATATATGTAGACAAATCGTTTCTAGTAAAGATCTAAGGACTGTTTAATATCTTCCAATGAACAGCCGCACACCAGGCTCAGGACCGCTAGTACAATTCGACGAAGTATCGAACTTCGGGTCCGAAAGTACGGTATCCGCAAAACACGTATTGGCTTACTTTTGTTTTCGGTCGTAGCATAGACTTACAAGCATTTGCCTGTGTAGATTCTGAATATATTTTTTTGTATCGGATTCGTATGGTTTGTAATTTTTTCAAATATGTAATTATAATTTATTCGTTTGCTAATTTCAGTCGAGTTCTAAATATACACAAAGAACACAAATACTAATGAGGATATAACAACCTATGGAGAGCAAAGACATTAACGTAAATTCTAAATATCTTACCCGTATTTTCTAGAACAGTAGCGACACCTCTCGCTGAGCTCCATAACTAGGATTCTCAGAGTCTTGAGACCATGGGAAAATGTACTTTAAATTCTCTGTTTTAAGAATTAAAACTGATTCAAGCATAATAGCGTTCGGAGAGTAGTATGGGAGATTCCATAGCGGGCAAGATTTGTGATGAACGATGCGGTCCCACCATAGACAATATCAAACAACGAACTTCGTACCGAAAATTCAATTTTCTTTATATAAAAGGTCGCTCGAACACGAAAAACGATACTTCGTTGAATTGTTGTGGCGGCTCAGACACAGTCTGCGAGCTGCGTTTCATTTGAGCGGGACGGAAGATGCAAAACGCATCCAGTGTGATAAGTTCATTAATTACTACTATCTATGTCTCAAAGCGACTGGCGCAGTGCAATTCGTTACTTGTGATGAAATGGATATGTTATAGGCAGAGGTTAGTCCGCTTAATATCAGGTGGGCCTTTCCTTTAATATAATATATAATAAAATAATTAAAAATATACACCGTGTCCCAAAATTCAACGATAAGCCGGCATCGGTGCATGGACCTACTCATGACTACTCGGGAAAAAATAAAAAAAAAATTATAACTCTTTTTTTTTTTTAATTACAGACTTTTATAAAGTTGCGCCGACTTTTAATAAAACTTGCCATGGTAGTGTCCATACTTTTTTTTTTAACCCAGACTATAGAAAGTGCATAGAATGTTAAAATCTATGAAAATTATAAGAAAAAAATTTTTTTTACTGATTTTTGTAAAATAACTACAGACTTTCTGTAATTTTAAAGGATTGTGGTAGATAGCCGTCCTTCTTAGGTTGCTAATGCACAAAAAATATCAAAAATATGTCAAAAATTGTGGTCATGGTAGTTGAAAATAGCATAATGGGTATCGAATATCGATGAAATTTATAAAGGTCTCTGTAATTAATAAAAAAAAACAGTTATAATTTTTTTTTTTTTCCGAGGAGTCATGAGTAGGTCCATGCACCGATGCCGGCTTATCGTTGAATTTTGGGACACGGTGTATATAATTGAAAAATGCAATGTTATGACATTTGATCGCAAAAGGAATAGTATATTTTTTAATTACCATTTGGATAACGTAACAATAAATAGAGTCAATAGTGTTAAAGACCTCGGAGTAACCTTTGACCGCGGTCTCACTTTCCATGACCACATATCTGACCTCGCTAAAACCTCTTATCAGCGGTTAAGCATTGTGCTGCGAAATGCCCAAGATTTTGTGAACCCGCAAGTGCTTAGAACACTATATAACTCTCTCGTCCGCAGCAAACTCGAGTCAAGCGCTTGCGTTTGGAGCCCGCCTCACGTCACCTACACGCTAATGTTGGAAAAGGTCCAAAAGGCTTTTCTCAGGTCATTGTACAAGAAGCTGTACGGCAATTACCCTTTCATGTACCCGACAAAGTTCTTGCTGGGCCAGCTCGGCTACAACTCACTTGAGTTGAGAAGGACGCTGGGTCAGCTCATTGTTGGTTACAAGGTACTGAGAGGGTTACTAGATTCCGTTCAGCTTCATGACCTTATGTGCACTCTATTCGTGCCGCACGACCCATGGACCCCGGCAAATAGGCGGCGGACCTTTTCCATGTAGACGCTGGTCGTACTGTTGCTCGCTGTATATTTTAGTTAGGACTCACCGCCACCACAATGCAGTTCTTGCGACCAACACTGAATGTGACATCATGATTGACTCATTAAAAAATGTCTGTGTAATATTAGCCAAATATTGTGAGAATTTACCCGACCAGTGGGACCGATGTACTAATAGAGATAGCTCACTGGAGCTGGAGAATTCAAATATTTTTTCTGTTTTTTTACTGTATTTGTTATCAGTCATGCTTTGTGACGTAAAATACTATTCTTCTCATAATAAGTTAAGTTTTAATGTGACCATGTATACAATGTTTCCAATTAATTTTTGTGAGGTAAATGTAACTGATTGACTTCGTTTTTATCTCAACAAATAATAATTTAATTTAATTTATTCCATCACAATACAATAACATTAAAAAAAGACAGACGGTGAAGGCTCATAAATAGGACTCCATTTTGACCTTTGGATGCGGAACCCTAAAATGTTATTGAAACGTTACCTTCAGCCCATCCCTGGACATAGCTCGATCGCCTTGGTCACACTCCTTCTGCTCCACATCTTCATATTCTTGGAGCTTCTCCGTTAGCTCTTTGGAAAGCTGTTCCGTATTCATATCTAGCTCTGTCTCACCGTCTGGTGAATCTGGGATCTGTTGAGTTAAATATTCCAATTATAAAATTAAAAAAAGTAAGTATATAAATATAGTGAAATGCCAGGCTAGAATATATTCCCCCATATCTACCTGTGGGGGACGAAAATAAATATACAGAGAAGTGGGCAGCATTCTGAAGAAATGCCATCTTATACTGCAATCCCCCAAGACGCCTGCCAAGCGTGGGAATTATGGTTTGTCCAGAATCAGAATCAGAATATTTATTCACCATTATAACAATGTTTGTTACACTAGGTAAGTCATTTACTTAAGTTTTGCAATACTATAAAATTACCAAAAAATACACCGACAATATTGCACTTACATACAAAAATTATATTCTAATAGAAATGAATTTCCATATGAATCTTTACATTATACATTATTATAATTAAAAACCATACTAAGAATGATTAACAAAATTTTACTATACAATATTACGTCATGACATGATGATGACGATGAAAACTCCTATATGCATTCATATAGACATTGTGTCCTAGAATGAGTACAGCAGTGGACGATCCGGCTGATACAGTACAGTACAACAATCACCGCCGTACATACGACCTAATCCATACAAATGTCGTGAAATATTATTTTTTTATAGACAGAATTTGACTAAACATTGCCAAATATCTGTGAATGAAAAATATTATTTACATATTAATAAAATATTCTTTAACTATTCAGTTGTCTTTTTTTACTTTTCACATATTTTAAATGAATAGCAGAGTGAAATAATTTAAATGTCTAAATAGGTCCCTTTCATCCCTTGTATAATAATCTCCTACTGACGTATGGCGTCAGGGTATTTATGTAATTCGATGGTGATTACCTGAATAGTCAAGTCTTCGCAGCTCAAGCTGGGAGTGTTGAGCTGCAACAAGCTGCCGAGCTGCAGCGCTCCCGTGAAGGACAGCTCCAGCGTGTCCCGGGGCTCCGCCGCCGGCCCGGGGGCGAAGCGCGACGGGGTTACTATAGGGGCGGCTGTTGGGACAGGATTATACCATCGAAACTCAGTTTGAAGTGCTACTGTAAAACTTTCGAAGTTGTAGAAATTTATATGGAACCAACTTGGAGAACAAATAAACAACAAAATCTTATCAAATCTCAAATCAATCATCCAGTAAAATATTATAAGGGGTGATACATTAAAATACAGTGTAAACTCTTAGTAACGTCTCTCGATTTAACGACAAACTCCGTAAAGCGTCGAAAGCACTTGGCTTTGGTTGGTTTAGCCTGTCTTCCATACAATGATACTCTTTGTATAACAATACACCCACTCTCATTAACGACAACAATTAAGTAAAAAATAATCATTTTGAAGCAGTGTTAGCTCAATGGTATTAGCTATGGACTGCCGCGCAGCAGGTCTATGGTTCGAATCCTACCACGGGCTTGAGCTAAACCGCATGGTGGAGGGGCATTTTGCAAATGCCCGCCTGGCTAGCGACCACCTTCAAGTTGAAAATCTGTCACCAAGCACTTAACGGTGTGTTCATTTGAAACGATGAAGCAATAAATGCTCTAACAGCCGCCACAAAAAAATAATCATTGTCTTTATTAAGGCGTCGACTTCTTGCATGGTGGAAGGGCATTTTACGATTCTCCGCCTGGTTAGCTACCACCGTCAAGTAGAAAATCTGACGCCAAGCAACTAACGGTGTGTTCCGGCAGCAGTCCTTGACAGCCAGTGAAATTACAAGGCACATGAAACATGACTTAACAACTATGTCTCCAAGTGACGGGCGCAGGCAATTCGTGACTTGTGATGAAATGCATCTGTTATGGCAGAGGCCAGCGTTAGTCCGCTTATCAGATAGGCCTTGACTTTAAAACTTTCCTCCTATACAAGTCCGTCAGAAAAAGGACCAAAAACATTTGTTTTTGGCTAGTACTTACTAGTATGCCCTTGTTCCCTTTGGTCCAAACAAACCCGTTTAGGATGCTTGTCCAGTAAAGCTCTGCTGTACAAAGTGGGCGCGACAGATAGCAGTGTGTGAAGACATTCCAATACGCAGTTTTGCGCATTGTGATCCAATGTCTGCTCTATATAGAATATGCAGAGATGGTACAACTGTAAAAAATATAATAAAGATAAAGATAATTTTATTTGCATAAACATGGGTAAATACACAGTAATGCATTATTGATGTTCAATAAAAGTAAAAGATCCACACATTTTGCCTCAAAAGGCGTACAAACATTTGAGATACAAAGGCATGCAGGTAGATTTAACAGGCATGCCTAATTTGAAGAAAAATATAACTGACAAAAGACAAAAAATAAATAAATAATAATACAAAGCCAGTCAACTTTAGGTAATGTTAGTGGTTAAATAACATTTTTAATTATAATTAATTTCATTTAATTACAAGGGATTTAATTATCATAGTCTGATCGTCGATATCCATTTTTGAAAGTAATATGTAAACTTTTAGCGGAAAGTTTTAGCTTAATGCGGAAACGAACCCGCATCTTCTAGCTACATGCTACGAACGCATATCTATTAATGTTACTAAGGAAAACAGATCTTGATTGCTTGATATATTCACTAAACATGTCAAATAAAAATATAAGAAGGATAGCGAAAAAATTATGAGTTTTTGCAAAACTTCAGGTGAAGTCTAGTAATTTCTAAATAGACGAAATTGGACACTCGATAACCACTGGGATACGAACCATACAAAGTTCTTAAAATATTGTAACAATGGAAATAATGTTTATTTTTCCATTTCAAGTTATTTTCTGAACACGCATGCTGCGTTAATCCAAAAAATTACTACAATTTAAAGAGAGTGTTACCTCTTACCTCCAAATAATCCTGCACTCCGAATAGGTCATTCTCAATAAATTTTGTTATATGATTCACTTGGAATATGGCTTTGACAACACAAAACCAACCCAACACAACGGAGTTTTCATTTGTTAACGGCCATAGTTTATCTGTAATCAAAGAAATATTTTTGTATTGAGAACCATGACAAAAAAAAACTATATTACTTCAAAAAATAAAGCTGAAAAGTCTTCTAACGCTTACAATTACACCACTTTTTATATTCCACTCAAATCATTCGATTGTCTGAAGTAATTAACTACCCCTTACGTTTTACGGGTTTCAATTTATTGTGTGTTATTTTATCATTACAAACAAAAAATACACTTTAGGAACAACATTCCTTATGGACCAATAAGTAAGCATTTCGCGAATGCCCGCCTGGCTGATGATAGATGTTGTTCAGGCAGAATTACTGGCTCTCAAGGACAGCTGCCAGTGCAAACCGTTAAGTGCTTGGCGAAAGATTTTATACTTGAGGGTGACGTTTGGTTCAACATAAGTAACATTTAGTAAAGAAAACTTAAACATTTCGTCTTTTTTGAATTTAAGAGAAGGTTATAAGTCTCGAAACCATTTACAGATCATAGATAACACATTATTTACATGGATGAGTTCACTGTCGTTCCTATCTATTTTAAAAATTAGAGAGGTATCATATGCGAATAAACAATATCGCAGAAATCTTTGACCATACAAGGCAGATCATTAATATACGTAAGAAACAGAAGAGGTCCCAAAATTTATCCCTGCGGTACTTCCATTTTTACCAATGACCCGGAGAAGTATTGCCATTTGTTCCAACCTTCTGTAGCCTGTCTGACAGATATGACTATAAGATTCAAAGCTTTTCCACGAATACCATAATGTTAAAGTTTTCGAATCAGAGTGCAGTGCTCAATACAGTCAAATGCCTAAATTTATTTGCCGAATTAGTATAAAGCCTTTAGTATATTTTCTTACCAAATATCTCAGCCAGTAACTCAGTGAGTAATGTGTCACGATGAGAGCAGAGATGTGCGACACAGTTGGATATGCCGCGCCGCAATGCCGGCTCGGAGGTCTCCACATGGGACAATAAAGCTTTTGACACGTCTGAAAAACAAAGCTTTAAATTACATCATTGGTCGATAAATTTTCAGTTCTTCGGAGGGCACGTTAAGCTGTCGGTCCCGGTTGTCGTCTTACGATGGCAGTCGTCATAGCATGGTAGTAGGGCATTTTGCGAATGCCCTTCTGCCTAGCTACCACCCTCAAGTAGAAAGTCTGTCGCCAAGCACCTAACGGTGTGTTCCGGCAGCTGAACTTGAGAGTCAGTAATTCTAGGTTAGCCTGAACAACATCTTCAACCATATCATCACTTACCATCAGATGAGATAGTGGTCAAAGGCTAACCTATCAAGCATAAAAAAACTGAACAAGAAGAAATTTAGATTAGTTTTTTTTTTATTATTTACTGAAAAACCATTATTGGTTCTTCAGTAAATGGGAGCAAATTAGGTGTATCAGTGATGCGTTTTATTAGGAACATATTTTATTTTATGTGATTGTGACGGAACAAGCCGAGGGCCACCTGCTGTTAAGCTCTGCCTATAATAGATGCATTTCTTCAAGTGACAAACTGCACTGCGCCCGTGACCCTGAGACATACAGTTGTTGAGTCTCATGGGCCTGTACTTTTATTGGCTCTCAAGGACTGCTGCCGGAACACATTGTTAAGTGCTTGGCGACAGATTTTCTACTTAAGGGTGGTAGCAAGCCAGGCAGGCATTCGGGATTGAACCATGGACCTTCAGCACTGCAGTCCATAGCTTCCACCGCATGGATATCATTGCTTCAAAGACAATACTGTTCATGGAAAGTGTTTGATCGATAATATTGTGTTGTCCTCTCATATTAGCCTAGCCTAGATAAAAGGAACAGATGATAATGAAACTTAAAGATGTTTTTGTATAGATATTTCTATTAATTTAAAGGTTAATATTTGAATTAAATTTAGACCTATTTATGTCAGTAAAATAAACCAGCAAAAAACGATTCAGACTTGTACTCGAGTGTTCCATAACAAACCACAATCAAATTTATTTTGTTGTATTTCAAAAAACTTTTTTTTGCTGTCTAGTCCAGAACTTGCAAGTAGCCAGTTTTTATAATTGTTCATTGTAATAGTCACAACAAGTTTAACATATGTTACCGTTTATATTATAGATTGTGTTTTTTCTTAATTTTATAAATTGTGTTTATATATTAATTGTTAAGGCACATAATAACCATTTTTCTGATAATTCAACAAGCTACCTATAACAGTTCAAAAGATACAGCCCTATAAAGGCAGTCACAGCCATCAAAGGCCGAGTTCTTTTCTCTTACTGAGCCTTAAAGATTAAGATAACTTCTAGGTTAAGAATCCAGCTTTAATCTTACCGGCAATCTCTTCATCGGTAGTATACTCAGCCAAAGCATTTAAAATCCGAGGTAGATTACTCTCCAATGCCTCAACAATCAGCTGTATCTCCTTTGTTTCTGTGACTATTTGACTTAGCTTGGGGAAGAGAGTCTGCGCTTGGGAACGGATTTTCCCAACCCCTGAACGCAGCCAGCATTCTCCAAGGCATATGCGAGAGAGAGCTGCTCGGATCCATCTGAAATTAATCATCATATACATTAAAAAAATACTACAATACATTTTTCAATATTGTGTGAAAATGCTAGTGGTAAAAGCCATTTTGTACTGTCATTATGGCCATAACTATACATATAAATATTTTTTTTTTCTAATTGAAATATTTTTGCCTACAGCTATCACCGTCAAAGTAATTTTAGTAATACCTATTAACAAGTTTACACCACTGTTTCAGTTAAAATGATTCCACTACAAGTACAAGTTCTCCTGTGATAAATATTAGATATACATAATAAAATATCTGTATATATATATATACATTATATACAGAAAAAAATTAGACATTTTATTTACTAAACACAAAATAACATCAATATAAACATAATAGTATTTCATACAGTTCTATAAGTTACTAAGCTAATATACTCAGGTAATCTTGCACTGAATTTTTGTTTCTGTGAACAACCCTCTTGTGTCAGAGCTTATTAATAAGAAGTATTTTTTTAGGTACAAGCTTTAATTGTGTGAACTGAAACGGAAAAAATAAGCGAACAGCTACTAGCAAGGATATAAGCAGATAATGTTATCTCTATGGTGCAAATATCTAGCCAATGTTTCTTGTCACTTTCAGATCTGATTGATTTTTGAGGCAGTGATGGCTCAGTGGTATTAGCTATGGACTGCCGCGCAGCAGGTCCGTGGTTCAAATCTCGCCGCGGGCTTGAGCTTCATTGCATGGGTGAAGGGCATTTTGCAAATGCCCACCCGGCTAGCAACCACCCTTGAGTAGAAAATCTGTCGCCAAGCACATAGTAACGGTGTGTTCCAGCAGTTGTCCTTGAGAGCCAGTATTTCTAGGTTAAGCCTGTTAACACCTTCGACCACATCATTACTTACCATCAGGTGAGATCGTGGTCAAAGGCTTTCCTATCCGCAATAAAAAAAAAAACTAAATTTGTTGAGATGAATAAAAATAATTTTATTGCTAAACAAGGTCTTCAATCATGAGAGAAACATGTTACTTTATATGGCAACATATAAGGTATAATTCAATAATTGGTTAGGTAATTTGTACAGTTTGATTTTAGCCACCATATCTTAGAAGTCTTGATGATAACCAGCGTGAAGGTATATATAGAAGTCATTGTCATGCAGAACCCAGTGACAAAGTTTTAACAAATTTTATTATGTGCAGTGGAAGTATGTTAAATCATGAATCAAGGGAACTGTACAGATATACATACAGGTAATTATATAAATGAAGATAAAGCTTATAAAAACAGTAATAAATAGTTACCAACCTTGCATTCTTGGTAGGATCAATTTGGTTCTGCAAAAGAATGTTTGTCTTATGTGAGTGGAAAGCAAATCCTCCGACCACAGCTCTGTTTAATGCTTCATCTCCAACCAATCTTACTTCAGCCTGTAAAAATAAAACATAAACTCTCTAAGGCTGGGTTTCTCAAGCCAATTTTTTTTTATATATTATTGTGAAGGGACAATCTCAAGGCCCATGTGATGTTTAGCAGACTAACCTCTGCCTATAACAGATCCATGTCGTCACAAGTCACAAATTGCACTGCACCCGTTACCTTGAGACATAGTTGAGTGAAATTACAGGCACATGAGACAAATCTCAATTTCACTGGCTCTCAAGGACTGCTGCCGGAACACACCATTAGATGCTTGGCACTTAGATTTTCTACTTGAAGTGGTCACTAGCCAGGCGGGCATTCGCAAAATACCCTTCCACCATGCGGTGAAGCTCAAGCCCGCGGCAGGATTCAAACCATGGACCTGCTGTGTGGCAGTCCATAGCCAATGCCACTGAGCTATCACTGCTTCAAAAACTATTATATGGTCAATTTCTGCTGTTCAGTCCCAATGGCAAGAGTTATAATAGCTACAGTTTATAAGCAATACTTAATTAACTGGAAAAGTATCTGTCATAAAGCTTATACCTACAACTACCTAAAGATTGCTACTATTGTTGTTGCAAGCATTATTGCTGATGATAAAACAATACATACAGGATCTATTACCATATTGATGAAAACAGTGAATTTTATATTATCAGAACTGATATTTGTGGAAGTCAGGATCATGACCACAATATTGAGCCTCAAATCAGCATAGAATGTGTGAAGGCAATTTTCACATTTATATTATTAATGTGATTAAATGCACATACAGATCATGCTCAGTAGCATTAATTAATTTAATTATGAGGGTGGGTCACTATTGCAGTAAATGTTTAGAGTATAAACTGAATTAAAAAGCTTTATTTTTATAAATCAACTCTGTTGAGAACAAATGTTTTGCCCAATATGATACAAATAATATTTTGGCTAATATTATCTATATTTAAGATTTTCTTTTCTTGCACAGTGCATTTTGACTGCTTCGCTTTGGTGGAAACGGTCACATAGTTTTGTGGTTTAGCTTTGACCTTGCTTACTACTTAGCTATCTTGCATATCTCTAAAGGAATATCAGATTTATACTGTAAATTAAATTCTATGTGTGACATACACACACTTGAGTCAAATTTGAGTGCAATATCAGTACTGCTACAGGAAAATCACAACTCTATCAAAGATCATATGATCAGATCATAAGCAAATATTTAGCTTTATAATATTATAATTGTATTTTTAATTTATAACTACAATTATATATTTAGATTTCTGCTTGATTTTGTTTAGCTGAATATTGCTGAATTTATCTAGATTTTGGTCGTCTGCATAATAGGAAATGCTGCTCTATAAACTCAAATGAATGTGAAACAAATAAGTCCGATACTGATTTGAATGAGCAGATACAAAGAAGTAAAACTGATATAGGACTGTCTACAGACATATTTCCTGCTGTACACAACCTCATCCAACCAAATCTCACATCTTCAAATATATGTTCAACCATAACACAATAAGAGAAATAATTAATGATGTTGTATTACTCATCACATTGAAGAACTATTGATTATATTCTCCAATAATCAACACTGTTGCCCTACCCTATGTAGTAAATATTTAACCAAATATAAAAGTGAATAAATATATTAAACTGTGAACTATCTTCTCTGGAAACCGAATATTCGCCAAATTTAATAAACCATATTTTGTCTTAGATCAATTGACATATTCTTTCCTATCCCTGCGATATGAAGACTTCCTTACACTTCCAATGTTAAAACTATACACAGTTTAAGGAAAACATACTTACACTATTGTTGCTTGCTAAAAACAACAACGTAGGTATGGAGGAATGGAGCAGGTTGGCGTATTGTCGCGCATAACTTGGCCGACTTCCTAGTGCACCTAGACACCTTCCTAGCGTTCCAGCAGCCGCCTGAAGTTCATGAGATCTACAAATAAGAACGAATCACTAAATACGCTCCAAAACAAGTCGGTTTTTAAATCTTATTGCCTCCTACTCACTTGGCCGTGCCTTCGTTAACTTTCAAGAACTCTAAGGCCTTCTCAGCCTTATCTAACACGTTCATGACTGGTGCTGTATCAGCCAGCGATTACAAAACACGATAAAACCATTATTTGTTTATAAAAAACACTCTTTCCAATTTAGGAAAACAAACGAAAACAGGAAAATCGATTTATTTTTTATTTGCGCAAAACTGAAACCATAAAGTAACTTTGTATATACTGGAGTGCGTTCAGAGGCTCAGAGTGTAGTTGTTTCGTTGTTTGGTTGTTTTGCAACTTACCCTGAGGTATGGAACGACCGGTTGTTTTATAACCTCAAACAAATTGTGACATTGACAGACTTACATCATTATCGTAATAATAATTGCTATTTAACACTATCACAAATTCGTTTTCCATTTTTATTTAAGTTTTATTTTTTGAGAAATTATATTAGTATTTATATTTTTTGAGATATATGGGTGAGCGCATCAGATAGAATACGATATTAACGTCAAAGTCATTTCATGTCACGCGTTTTATGGTTAAAAAGTTGCAACCTTCAAAGGTTTGGAACGGTCCAGTTGTGACAACCGAACGCTCTACTCGAAGGTTGTGAACGACGTTAGAGTGAAAAGTTGCACTCCGAGTGCGCTCTAACCAAGGTTCGGAACGCACCCCTGAAATAGAGACCAAACTTGACATCCCTAGGTGTTAATAGATTTTTTTTGATGACGTCACGGTTAGTAATGTCCGTATATAACAGATGGCACTAAAAAATATAATAAAAAAAACAGTGCTGCCATCTGTTTTTCATAAATGCTCATTCCGGTTACGTATGGTTGATACTTTGTACCTTTATTTATTTAAATATAGATATATCTATCAGTTTTTTTATAGATATACTATATATTTAATGTCTAATATCAACCTGTTATCCTATAAATTACTTTCAAGGAACGCGTGAAGATAATTAACTCTTAAAATATATGGACCAAATCACCAATGCATCCTGCCACGGGTCGAAACATATAGAATCAAAAGCAAAAGCAGTATTAAGATCCAGCCAAAAACCTACAATGAGCTTGATAACTAAATACAAAAGTCTATAAGTTTATGTATGTTTTATTATCCTAATTTATCTACTTGCAACTATACATAACAAAAAAATATCTTTCCACCTCATTGTAAAAATATCGTATATGGCACCATAACAACGTCTTCTTATCTAGCAAATATATGATCACAGCCAGCATAAAAATAATGCACCATTCACTAACTTTAAACTAAATAAATTTAAATTTCTGGCACAGAAAGTAAACAAATCGGCAAGATGCAAAATCAAATAGGAATTGGCTATATAGGAATTAGGGATGCTCACCATCGATTCAAATCGATAATATAATTATATCAATAATGCACGAGACTAAAATTTCGTGAATTTATTATTTCTATTTTAATTGAATTATTCGTTTAGTTTTAGTTTCGTTTAGTAATCTTCGTTTAGTAGCAGTACGATGTATATGTACACCCCACACGCTAGGATACGAGAATTATTTGTTGGGTCTCTTCTGTATCAACGGATAAAAAGTTTAATTCTGTAAACTCCGCAAAGCCCACACATCCAATTCAATTCCTTGTTGCTAAATAATTACTCGTTTTTAGTATTAAACACATCTCAATCAGTAGTAGCACTGGCAGGATTTTCTCCACTTGAAAGTGATCAATTAATTGAAAGCTCAATGCCAGCAAAAAATTACATCAATGAGGATCGTTCTCCAAGTAAGTATATGTATTTGGTTCTAACAATACGATCACATTTACTTGCAGCTCGCTCGCAGAAAAGTAATACCAAATGTTTACTTGTCATTTTATTTTACCGGAAAAAGGCACAGCACAGCACAATACCAGCCGGGAAGTAGTCATGAACCATCTTGAGATAGAATTCACTCCATTTTAAGATTGCACTAAATGTGAAAATGTAACTTTGGGACATTCTGATTATATACGGAGGAGAGTATGCTCAAGGATGGCTATGCACACCCAGCGATAAAATAACGAATGTTGTATCAAATATACAAGACATCGTTTGTCATATAAAAAATGATTTATATCAAAATCATGTGAAAATGTACATAAAAACCCTTTGTTTAATATTAATTGATTTTAATGATATTGGGTGCCATTAACATTATAGGAAATTACAAATATTACTTTTAGACTTCTGTAAACGATTTTACTTGCATAATTATTGCAAAGACGTAAATAAAATATTAAATGGCAAGCGACCATTATAAGAAAATGATGATAATGTTAAAACGAGAGCAATGAAAATATTTAAAAGATCACATAAAAAGAAAAATTGAAAGAGTGCATGTTCCCTCATAGAACTTAAACGATTCTGCTACTGATTTGTTCGAATTTACCATTCGATCACTAACTAAGTGATTCCAACCCTTGGGAAATGTCTGACACCTGTTCTTTTTTTTATTAAGGTATTGGCCTATGTCTTATTTAAGTTAATGCAATTGCCATATGTATTAACTAATTTCTCCATATTGTATAACAACGCCATCTGTTATTTAACGAAATCCCTAAATTTGAGTGCTATGCTACAAAATATAAAATACGTTAGAGCAATGACTTTGTGTGTATGTCAGATATCTGTTTTATTTGTTTGCATTACATGCTGTCATTATTTCACATAATTATTTATGAGATTGTATGGTCTGACTGAAACATAGAACACTACGTTCCGAGGCCAGAGAGTATAGCAAAGGTATAGTTCAGGGCCGCGTTCCAAGCCTCAGACTGTAGTTGAATGTCTAATTACTAAAAGGGCACATGTCACATTTTTAATCAATTTTTTTTTATGTTCTATATGGGGTGCATACCATTTGAAGTTAGATTCGCTAAAAACGCTAAAAAGTTGTT